>JANRMT010062819.1:29127651-29197857 GCA_026402145.1 Polypterus bichir lapradei
TAGATAGATAGATAGATAGATAGATAGATAGATAGATAGATAGATAGATAGATAGATAGATAGATAGATACTTTATTAATCCCCAGGGGGAAATCCTACTTTAAATAGTGTCTTACACATTCCTGATGAATGAAAGGAGGCTTCACATTCATTATCTGACTGTAATGAGCAGGCCTTGCATTATATTTACTTAAATGATAGTTGAGTAGCTACTTGTTTGATATACCAGTATTTTAAAGATGTTGGTACTATTAATGTGTATGTATTTAATATTGTAGTACAAAAAAGGCGTAGTATTGTGTCTGCCTTCGCCTTGGTATCAACAGATATCGAGTATAATAAAATTTCACTGGTATTGGTATTTGGTATACAATATTTCTGGTACCTTGACATCCCTAGATGACACACCACTTCCTAACAATTGTAGGGGCTTGGATTTTACTCCTGCCAAAGTCACTGCCTATCTAGAATTTTTACATTTTCTCTATGCAGTCTGCATCCCTCTCACACCTCAAAGACGTACACGACAGGTTAAGTAACAACTCTAAACTGACCTGACATGAAAAGCAGTAAGAGTAAAGCCAGTGACAGGATGATGTTTTGCCTAGAATCAGTGTGTGCCTTGTGTCTGACACGGCCAAAACATACTCTGGTTACACACAACTCGAATGAAAAAAGTGTTTTCAGAAAATAATCGATTTTCTTTCTGTATGTGCGTTTACTTTGCTGCCTGCAGATGCAATCATGCAGCATAAAGCCTGTCCTTTTGTCTCATCTACAGTCTGGCAATCTAGTTCAATTATCCTCTAGATACATACAGCAAACATGAATGCACTGCAGTTGTGTTAGTATTTTCCATTAAATAATATATCATTTTCTCAAACTATATTGGATCCAGCTGTTTACAATTCCACCTCATATTTTGCACACTTGCATCATAAGTTTCTGATATTTCTGTTTGCATACTGTGGCAATGTAGCTTGCCTTAAAATACTTTGGTAATATTAGGGCCATACAGGCCAGATAAATGAAATGTACAGAAGGCTGGCACAGGTGTGCACAATTTTTTCTTGCACCCTACCTTACATATTGTAATGTCTTTAAAACACATTTTTGGTCCACTCCTCAAATATGTCATACTATTCACATCACAAAAAATAACAAAACCATTAAGGCCTTATTCTTGTGAAAGTTCTCTTTTGAAACATAACTTTCATTCATTAGACAACAGAAGACATTTAACTTAGCATCTTAAACTGCTACACTGAATTCCAACTCAGATTAAAATCAACTTTAAAATCCTGCTTCTCACATCTGAAAAATAAAAAGAGTATTTCCTTTTCACCTTACAAAACTCATTAAAGCCTATACTCTACAGCACTGGTGGTACATCTGTAGCATGTGTACTATAAATGAAGAAAGTACTATCTATACATATAAAAGGCAAAGCCCTCACTTACTCATCACTAATTCTCCCACTTTCCATATAGGTGGGAAGCTGAAATGTCACATGCTCATTCCTTGCAGTGTACTTACAAAAGTTAGGTATGTTTCATGTCCTATTGCAACACCCAAGGGGGGGAAACAGGTGTACCCCCTAAACTGTATATATAGATAGGGGAAACCCCTCCATGCTATTTCTGCAACTTCCAATATAGTCATGGCCGAAATTATTGGGACCCCTGGAATTTTCCCAGAAAATGCACCATTTCTCCCAGAAAATTGTTGCAGTTACAAATGTTTTGGTATACACGTTTATTTCCTTTATGTGGATTGGAACAACACAAAAAAACAGAGAAAAAAAAGCCAAATCTGACATCATTTCACACAAAACTCAAAAACCAGGCTGGACAAACTTATTGGCACCCTTAACTTAATATCTGGTTGCATGCCCTTTGGAAAAAATAACTGAAATCAAGCGCTTCCTATTACCATCAACAAGCTTGTTACACCTCTCAACTGGAATTTCCGACCACTCTTCTTTTTCAAACTGCTCAAGGTCTCTCAGATTTGAAGGGCGCCTTCTCCCAACAGCAATTTTGAGATCTCTCCATAAGTGTTCAATCAGATTTGGTGGTGCTGGCCACTTCAGAACTCTCCAGCGCTTTGTCTTCAACCATTTCTGGGTGCTTTTAGAGTTATGTTTTGGGTCGTTGTCCTGCTGGAACACCCTTGACCTCTGACGCAGACCCAGCTTTCTGACACTGAGCCCTACATTGTGCCCCAATATCTTTTGGTAGTCTTCAGATTTCATGATGCCTTGCACACAGTCAAGGCATCCAGTGCCAGAGGCAGCAAAACATCCCCAAAACATCTTAGAACCTCCACCATGTTTGACTGTTGGTACTGTGTTGTTCTTTTCTTCGTGGGCCTCATTCCGTTTTCTGTAAACAGTAGAATGATGAGCTTTACCAAAAAGCTCTACCTTGGTCTCATCTGTCCACAAGATGTTCGCCCAGAAGGATTTTGGCTTCCTCAAGAACATTTTGGCAAACTCCAGTCTGGCTTTTTTATGTTTCTGTGTCAGCAGTGGGGTCCTCCTGGCTCTCCTGCCATAGCGTTTCATTTTGTTCAGATGTCGACGGATAGTTTGAGCTGACACTGTTGCATCCTGAGTCTGCAGAACAGCTTGAATATGTTTTGAAGTTGATTGGGGCTGTTTATCCACCATTCGGACTATCCTTCGTTGCAGTCTTTTATCAATTTTTCTCTTCCATCCATCTCCAGGGAGATTAGCTACAGTGCCATGTGTTGTGAACTTCTTGATTATGTTGCGCATAGTGGACAAAGGAACATAAAGATCTCTGGAGATGGACTTGTAGCCTTCAGATTGTTGATATTTTTCCACAATTTTGTTCTCAAGTCCTCAGACAATTCTCTTCTCTTCCTTCTGTTCTCCATGCTTAGTGTGGCACACTCAGACACACAACAGAAAGGTTGAGTCAACTTTCCTCCATTTTAACTGGCTTCAGGTGTGATTGCTATATTGCCAGCCCCTGTTTCTTGCCACAGGTGAGTTCAAACGAGCATCATATGCTTGAAATAAAACGATTTACCCACAATTTTGAAAAGGTGCCAATAATTTTGTCTGGCCCATTTTTGGAGTTCTGTGTGACATAATGTCAGATTTGGCTTTTTTTCTCTGTTTTTTTGTGTTGTTCCAATGCACATAAAGGAAATAAACATGTGTATACCAAAACATTTGTAATTGCAACAATTTTCTGGGAGAAATGGTGCATTTTCTGGGAAAATTCCAGGGGTCCCAATAATTTCGGCCATGACTGTACGTAGGAAGCCCAAATTTCCCATGCTCATCCTTTACACTGTATTTACAAACGTTATTTATTTTTTATTTCGCGCCATGCCCTGTAACAAACTTTTGAAAATAACATCTTCTTTTTGGCGGTTCTCACCATTATGCCGTGGAACTTTCGAAACTGACCTCTCCTTTTAGTGGTTTCATTCCTTATTTCCATTAACAGAGGATTTATTTCACGGCAGGGACGCACAAAGGCCGCCCCCGGCCCCCCTTCCTTTTTCTGCACGGCCGCTCTGCGCGCATCTACCACATGGTTGACTCCCTGCCTATATATATTAACGACATCCTGCACTCATGTGCCTCCTCATTTGCTTCCTTACTTTCCTCAGCTGTTCGTCATGCTCACTGCTCCCTTCTTCTTTACTCCACCGCTTCAAGGGTGGAAGGACTGCTCATTCTTCTTTCAGGCTACCTCTAAACCTCACCCATACTGATTCCTTCATGTGTAACATATCCAAGCAGAGCACTATGGCACAAGTGCTGCGCGATTGTAAGCTCATTGTATGGGATGAATGCAGTATGGCACACAGACCAGGTGTTGAGGCTTTAGACAGGACCCTACAAGACATCAGAAACACGACAAAAATGATGGCTGGAGACTTCCGACAGACCTTACCAATTGTCCTAAGAGGAACACGCGCCAACGAAGTTAAAGCATGTCTGAAGTCTTCATACCTATGGCCTAAGACCTTAAAAATAAACATGAGGGTTTAATAAACCTACAACAATTACACTGACAATCATGTTACGTTATTTTTAAAATGTTTCCTTTTCTTTTTCACAATTTCTTTAACACACTACTTCTCCGCTGCGAAGTGTGGGTATTTTGCCAGTATGGTATATGAGGGAACACAAAAAAGCCTCATATAACTAAATACAACACACCAGCTGGACTTAAAAACAGTCCTACTCTTCTAAGATTATAAATGATTTGGGAAATCCAAGAATATACTAGTAGATTCAGAACATATTCAGACCTAATAACTTTGTAAACTTTTATGAATACACATTTTCAATTTGTCATTATGTGTTATTGAGTGTATCTTGGTCGGCAACAATGGCAAATGTATCCATTTAAAATTAATTCTGCAACATAATAAAGTAGGCAGAAGAGGAAAGGGTCTGAATACTTTCGGAACCTGCTGTATTTTCAACTACTGGTCGTCTACTAAACTGAGCTCTACCAACAGATTGTCACCTAAAAGGTTTAACAGAAAACAGTGGGGCTTTTGCAAACATTTTTTAAAGTTAAATTTAACATTATTAGGTGCAATATAAACAGCCCCTCAAAAGCAAACCCTATCAAACCTCAGTGCACTCTTTACAGGCCCCTTCTTCAGGCAAGATGTATAAGTTGCCTTGAAAGCTTGCATATTGTAATCTTTTTAGTTAGCCAATAAAAGGTGTCATTTTGCTTGACTTCTCATTAGATCAAATCATAGTAAAGAAACTGTGTTGGTTAAAGTAGTTAATGATTTGCTAGTTAATGCTGACGCTAACAGCACATCAGTTCTTTTTCTCTTTGACTTGGGTGCAGTTTTTGACACCATAAATCAAAGTATTCTCATCGCCTTAGCCACTGCATGATTCTCTCTTGATACCTGTGATATAGTATATGGTGTACTACAAGGATCTATTCTGAGCCCATTGTTATTTTCAACCTACATTTTCCCATTTAGCCAGATTATTTTGAAATACAAGATGAGGCTCTATACCCTTTGTTCTAATACATTTGCCCCCCTTTTCTTTTCATAGCAAGCCAGAAGTAAAGGATGTAGCTGTTATTAAGGACTCTAAACTTCAAATTGCATATTAACTATACTACAAAGACTTGATTTTTCCATTTACGAAATATTGCAAAGGTTAGATCTCTTATTAACATCTCAAGACACTGAAAAATTATATACACTTTTGTTTTTAGCTGACTACATTATGGTATTGCACTCCTAGGATTACCTAAGAAAGACATAAATCAACTGCCACTGAATGCAGCAACAAGAATCTTAACCAGTAAAAGAAAGTCTGAGCACATCTCATTGGTCTTAGCATCGTCACACTGATTATCTGGGTCCTTTAGAATTGACTTTAAAATACTCTTCATCATATACCAAGCTCCGAGTAATCTTGCCCTTCCTTACAATTTGGAGTGCCGGTCTCCTTATATTCCCCATCATAATCTTAGATCCTCAAGCACTGGTTTTCTTATTATTCCAAAGAAGTGGTGAGATGGCCTTCTGCTGCTATGCACCAAAAATCTGAAACACTCTACCAATAGTGATAGGCCAGGCCAATACCATGGAACATTAAAAAAAAACTTCTAAACCCGCAGCTTTTTCTTTTGTGTCAGTTCATGTCATTTGAGCTCATTTGTTGTGCACAAAAGAATTTTCTACAAATAATTTTGTTTACTCATATTTTAACAGAAAATAACATGTTTGGAACATTGTGTTGCATATGATGGGGTACTTGACATTTGGTTTATGCAACATGAGTAATTTGAGTTTTTTTCATGGATGTTTTGATTGTTTGCTGTTCAAATTTTTCCCCTTGAGAAATTTATATCAGGAATGTTCTTGTCTCTGATCTGTAAGAAAATATCCAAATTGGTATTTTCCTAGCTTTGCCTACAAACAACACAGTGAGTAACAAACAAAAATTTTACTTTTCTCTTTGTGTTGAGATGACATTTATGTAAACTTGGAGTTATTATTCTGCTTATTTTGATCTGACTTCATATGTAACTGTGGGGTTTGAATTTCAGTGCAGGATTGCAGGAGCTCGTCTGTTATTTAAAAATCTTATATGGCCTAACTTAAAGTCATCAAACCCCTCTGCATTTTCAAGGCAAAAAAACTTTAATTATTAATACATTTACACATTTAGAGAATTGGTTTAGATGTAAACAAATAACCAATTCGTGCCTGTTTTGCAAGAACAATGATATGACTAATAAGCTGTCAATTGCATTCATTTTACTTCTAGTGTCACACACTGGAATGAGAAGGCTGACATCGTTGTAATGGCTATAGTTGTGCATCCAATCATCCCTCCATTTTATAATCAACATACCCAGTTGAGGTTTGTTCAGAGCAGGTGACTATCCAGGGCACACTAGGTATGAGACAGCTGATATTGGACAAATGCATCTCCCTTGCACATATCCTTCTAAAATGAAACAAAATAAGCTGTTCTAGATGTTCAATCTAAAATAAATTGATTTAGTCAGAATTTAAAAACTTCCACATTTCCCAAACATTTGTGGAGCTCAGCCTGTAAATGCTGTGAAGCAGAAGGCAAACCTCTAAAGATACAACATGTAATTCTTTAACAGTGTGGAATAGTGGGTCCGCATCTTAACATTTTAGGGGCCCATTTTTATATAACTAAGTCAATGGCCGGCTTGATCTCCAAGGGCGTGAGTGCTCGTGCAGCTATGGGAGGTTGGTGAGGCAACCAGAAAGAAAGAAAGAAAGAAAGAAAGGATTAAGACAGACAGGTAGGAATGAGCAAGAGCCGGTGCAAGACAGGAGGAAGGATGGGGAAAAGGGAATGCAAGCCCCAGGAAGAAACTTGTGGCCAGCACTAAAGAGGGGACTGAGTGGTCGCTAATTTTGAGCGACCATGTAGCAGGAGTGGCCAGTATGCTCAGGGTGTGCTCTCACTGGGAGGAGCAATCGATTGATTTAATAAAAGCATTAACCCTATTTCACCTATTCCTTGCTATGCTTGTGTGTTGTGTCCTCATCCGCTGGCTTGTCCCTTGGTTATGTTACAGACAGTGGTGGGTTCAAGAGGCTCCTTAGAGCAACTGGGAGTGTGGAGCCGGCCCACATCATCACACACAGAAGCACGTAAAAGCTGAGAGGTGTAGTCAGCGGTGCTGCTAAAACAGAATACTTATTTGCTATAAAAAAAAACAGCAATGACTACCATTGTGTTGTTCTTGGTATTTTTGAAATTTAGACCAATTCATTTGAGAATCTCAGGAGTGATTTGTGACAGACGGATATCAGCAAGAGTGAAAGGGAAGGTCTACAGGATGGTAGTGAGACCAGCTTTGTTATATGTGTTGGAGACAGTGGCACTGACCAGAAAGCAGGAGGCAGAACTGGAGGCAGTAGAGTAGCTAAGATTTGCATTGGGTGTGGCAAGGATAGATAGGATGGATAGGATTAGAAATGAGAACATTAGAGGGTCAGCTCAAGTTGGACGGTTGGGAGACAAAGTCAGAGAGGCGAGATTGCATTTGTTTGGACATGTGCAGAGGAGAGATGCTGAGCATATTGGGAGAAGGATGTTAAGGATAGAGCTGCCAGGCAAGAGAAAAAGAGGAAGGCCTAAGAGAAGGTTTATGGATGTGGTGAGAGAGGACACGCAGGTGATGGGTGTGACAGAGCAAGATGCAGAGGACAGAAAGATATGGAAGAAGATGATCCGCTGTGGCAACCCCTAACGGGAGCAGCCGAAAGAAGAAGAAGAAGAATACCAATTAATTTATCAATTCTGGACTTGTACAAGTACACAGGCACAAAAATAAAGTCTGATCAGTTATGTGTGGCACCTTGAATTCTGAAATAATAATTTTAAAAAGTTATGTTTGATTTAATGGTAATAATAATACATTTCATTTATAAAGTTTGCCTTAAAGTTGGAACAAATATAAAAAAGGGAAGGATTTTGGAAAATTAAAGCATTAGAAGTTTGAAATTTGAGTACATTTGTCCATTAAAAATTACTCTTCTATAAGCGTCTCCTGCATACACTGTTGCAGTTTCACACCAGCAAAAGTGTGATAAACCTGACAAAGTAATTTATTTTCTGACATGCTAGCATAATAGCACATAATAGCATATTTAAAGACTTTGTGTAAATAAAATATCTTTAGTTATTATGATATTCACTAATTCATGCGGAAATTACATAATAATGTTTGTTTTTTAGTACAATATTTCTTTTAGGCAGTGTTTATTTTATTTTCTGTAAATAAATTATAAGTGAATAAATGTAGTATATTCACATAGTAAGGTAAATCAGGTAATATGCGGTCATCATATTTTTATAAACCTCAAGCTGAAGTTCCCTAAAACTAATAAAAAGCCTCTCAATTTTGGCCACTCTGGAGGGAAATCCCCCACACATGAAATTCAACCTCCAAACTATTAATTTTTATAAATTAAAAGTATGGATATTTTAGGCATTAAATTTTAAACCTACATCAAACCACACTATTGTATGGAGAAATATTTAATATTAAATAAATGAATACACAAATAAATAAATGTTGTTAAATTTTATTTATTTACTTTTCATTATGTTTTTATTTGTTAGTCTGTAATTGTGTACTGTCGCTTTAAATGGGCTTACATTCTATGTATTCTGTGAGTGGTACTGCAAGAGGCAAATCCACCCAGAAGTCGCCACTCCTGAGACCCCTCTCTGGCTATTTGTATCCAAAAATGAGAAACCACTGTAATAAATAAATGAATATATAATTAAACCTAAATAATATAATCAAGAAAAACATTTCATGAAATACTTATTTATGCTTACATAACATGTTTTTATTTACGTACTTACTGTCCTATTTCACAATGTATTTGGTATTTATTTTTTCCGAAAATATTTCTCCATACTATTGTTCATACATTAAAAAAGTATATAGGAGGAAATCGGGCATCACAGATGAGACAGAGAAAAATACATTACCCAGACAGGAGGCCATTACAATGAAACAAAGTGGCTGGCAGGGCAGGAAAATACCTGAACTAATAAACGTACTTGAATTAATAAACAAAGAAGTAGAAGTAGATAGTGGTTCCATTCCCCCATAAGCCAGGTGGCAGTGGTCCTCATATAACAACCCAGCTGGGACAACCACAAGGGTGACTGGGAGATGGAGTCCAGAAATGCAGCCCTGCAGGAGTTTTAACGGGCCGATCAAGGATGCTTTCAGGTTAGGGACTTCCCTTCTTTCTTTATGCCCCATAAGTGCTTCCCAAAAGATACAACATGACACTGGAAGTATTCACAGGTGTGGTTTAAAAAGGAGCCAGCTGCCACTCATAGATGAGCCACAGCTCCGCAGCTAGGAGGAAGGAGACAAAGCTTGCAAAGAAGCACGGAAGAGGCAGTGACTGTGTCAGAGTTGGACAGCAGCAGGCAACACTCAACTGGAGGATGGAAGGAGGAAGAATTGCTGATTTATTGTTGGTTTATTTCTTTATTGCTGCTAATTGTTGGAGAGGTTGGTGGAAAGCTGCTTTTGGGAAGAATAAAAATCCTTTTTTTATTGCTTTATTGTGTGCTGTATTGCTGTGTCTGTGGTTTGGGGCTTTCTGGCACCCCTTGTGGTTACTATATATATATATATATATATATATATACACACACACACATACACAATTTATATATTTACCAGTAACGGCGTACTGCACGATAACATGCAGTGAATACACTTGACTTGAGCATTCCTATTTTTCATACTCTTTCTCTGTCTCTGTTTAGCATTCATTTGCTCAGAGGTTGAGGCGCTTGATGCATCCTGAGCAGCTCTTCTTTTCTCCACAATAGCAACCCGCTGCTTGTCTTCTTTCGTCGGCATCTTTTCTTGTTAAAACTGATTAAGTTAGTTTTTGTGTTGCAATTACTTAGTACGTTTTCTTTAATTTTTCACTAAGTTGGCACTTAAGTCTTCAATCTGCCTCAAGAACGATTAGCGAAGGTGGTGGGGAATGAGAACGGCGCTGATACACATGCGCCGCACGGCCACCCTGCTGTGAGGTGCTGGGAGTTGATTCAACAATAAAATAAAATAAAAAGAGTAATACTAATCATCACCCCGAAAGCTGGTAGTAGACGTCACGTAATATATGTGTACCAAATTTAAAGTCAATAGGTGAAACAGCTTGCGAGCTACAGGTGATTTAAAATCCTGGACAGACAAACGAACAGCCACGGTAGCATATTATATAAGAAGATTATATATTTATACACATTGTTGTGTTACAATGATTGACTGTTTAGCAACCTTACAACATGTTGGAAGAACCATTCCTGAATCCTACTAGTGCAAGTGCCAAGGGAACTATACAGTTTGCCAGAAGAAAAGGGCGAGAATAGGGGCTTTGCAGTATGGATCAGGTATTTAACTATGCTGTATGCCTTTCTAAGGCTGCAAATGTTTTGTATGTCCTGATAAGAAGGCAGCTCACTTTTATTAAAATACAATAATTTGTGCTGCCTTCACCTCCCACTGCAGTGTGATATACCCTAATTACAGGTGTGTGTGTGTAAATGGGTCGTGACTGCCTCCCCCATTGCATCTGATGCTGCCGGAATAGGCTCCAGCACCTATAAGAATGACAAATGGTACTATTTGATTTTGGAAGAAAGACTTGAAGAACACATGATTGTAACTGTACTACTGGCAGGCTAAAACAAGCACCATTACAGAACTCCTTTCAGTACTTTAAAACCTATTTTAAAATGAAGCCAGGCTGACGCCAGCTTTTACCGCATGTGTAAGGAGTTAAGTACCAGTACCCCATCTTCACTTGGTGCCTGCCTGTTGATGAAAAAACTCAAGTGTCCTGGGAGCATTTACAGAAAACAGACTATGCAAGCTATAAATAACCCCTGATAAGTCTATCGATATAGCTGCGGGTTGTCTTTAAAAGGTGCTTCGTCAGACTCCCAGGACTGCTGTTAGACATAAAAGCAAAATTTCAAGATAATAAAACATGACTTGCTATCAGCTGCAGATATGAAATGTAACCTCCAGTATTCGTGTTCCAAGACAGACGCTTTTGCAACTTGCATACGCATTACAACAAGGATAAAATCCAAGTGTGACTCAGGACCAAGTTTAATTTTGCAAACTTGCTTTTACAGCCTCACTCAACAATTTTAACCAAAGAGTTGTGACAAACGTCAGAGGAAAGAAAAAAGGAATTCCGCTGATAGGGGCACAACTGCAGATTTCCTTGACCTTTGAACACATTGAACTATGGCTCCTAAGCAACTCACAGCTGTCACAGCAATTTTGAAGGGAGTCAAGTCAGTTAACTCACCTTTAACCTCAGGTTGCTGAACACACTTGAATGTCTGTTCAAATACCTTTAGCAAACGTAAAGTTAACTCAGCTGTCACTCAGGCTGCTTCAATTCTAAGTTATTTGGGGTGTCCATGAAAAGAAAGAAGAAAAACACAGAAATATGTTGACTCATTTTAAAGGGAAATGGGATACATTACATAAGATGTAAAATACAGTTTCCGTTGTTAAGTTTTAAGATCTTTCATTAATGCTTTATTGTTGAAGACCAGGAGAATAAAATGCAGCAAGGTGATATGCAGGGGATCACTCAGAATGTTTAGGTAGGTGTTAGCACTGTCATTGCTTCCTTAATATGCTAGGAAAAGGCACCATCACAATACCACAAAACCTCTGGATCTCAATTCACTATGAGAATCCTGGCCTGTAAACCTGATCTGATATTTTGGGGTGTTAAATGTAATTTATGTTGAATAGACTCATAAATAGATAGATTCATTTAACAATCACAATTGTTTGTGGTCTTTGTTCTGCTGTACCTGTAACTATTTATTGCCTGGTACTATCAGGTATAATAAAATAAGCAGTTTACACACTGCAGGTATCCTATTCTGTAGATTTTGCAGTTGCTCAGCTGTTTAATGTTGCACAATGAAATAATACTAAGAGAATGTGCTTTTATCACAAGAATTGCCATGTGTTATTTTAGATACTAAACCCACTGATACTACACCAAGTGGTGTCTATTTCCTTTTGCTCTCACGAATGGCGCATCCGCCAAGCATACTGCTAGTGCATCCCTGCTCTTAGTAACTAAAGATAACCTGACACAAGATAACAACAGGTAGTGTATGTAAAAATAAAAAAGAATCTTGGAGCACTGATTTGTGTTTACATATGTCTTGAAGTAAATGGTTAGCATATATTTTAGCTACCAAAGCTTCCAGTGTCTGTTGCTTGGCATAAAACAACTTCAGTATCCAATAGTGAAGAACAAAAAATGCTTAAGTATTAATCATGAAAAGTAAAACAACACTTTCTTTTCTTCTGGGCACATAAGAAACAAACAAATGAAGCAGAGACTAATGTTTTCTGTGTAAAATAGTACACACAGGTGGACTGCCCTACCATCCAATATGGAACATTATAATTTGCCCAGCCAGAAGGATACTATGCTGAAGGAGCAACAAGATGGATGAGCATCCTGGCCAGAATGACTGCTGCTCCCTGCCTCAATGGACAGACAATACGAGACTGCACCATGGGGACAAAAAGTCCCCCGGTGGACTAGGTGGCTGTGATTTGCTGGCAGGCCCCCAGTTTGGGCTCCTGCAGTGGTTCATAGGACCTGTAGTCCAGAAGGAAAGCCATGTTGAGTGCCACAGGAGCTGCTGTCAGGAAAGGTTTTTCCCACTTAATTGCTGCTCTGCTTGATTCGGAAGAGCAATGCTGTGGCACCGAAAGTACTCCTGGATCTCAGTTAGTTGAAGTTGGGAGGAGTGGTAGGACAGAAAATGGAAGGTTCAAAATATGACATATTGTATTGCGCTGTGTTGGGTGGCTGCTTCTTTCTCATTTTGGCCAGGGTACCATGGGGGCCTGTCTTTTTGCAAAGTATATTGGTTGCTATGAAATGTAATGTGAAAATATTGCCAATGGTGGCATTTCCCCCTTAGCATGTTAAAGACTCAACAACATTCTCAGAAAGTACTTCCCTCCTGATCAAGTTGAATCTTTACCCAAACAGGAAATAGTGCTTAGCATATATTTACTGTTTACATCAGTGGGTATCCAAAATTTGATGCCAGACACACTGAATTTACTAAATGAAAAGGCATTGGCATTTCACTAGGAATAACTGCTAAACATGATGCAGTCGTGCACAATAGTGCACCAAGCATCTTGATATATCAGCAAAGGTGAAAAATCACGTAATTTAGGCATGATATCCTCTCAAACGATTGTGCCTGTATGTGATTCAATGCCTCTGCCACTATTTCATTGAAGCTGTACTCAAATCATGCTTTGTTTTCTTTTTCTAAATGGTGTCGCATATTTGCATTTACAGTCAAGGTCTACACAGTATTGATCCTTCCACCTTCAGCCATTGCTGTCTTACATGTGTTTTAGCACCCTTATGTCACGCAAGCAAAGATAAATGAGAGCAAGCCACATTCCAACTTTGTGCTCTCCTTTTCCCAGTGTGTTCTGTCCACATTGTGCCACCATTACATTTCTCCACATGGAAACTAATGCTGGAGAAGTATGCCTTACGCCAAGTGGTGTGAAAACATTATGATGCTATTTCAAGTTCATATTCTTTCTCACCTAAATTAAATATAAGTGTGCCAATATTTTTTTTCAGAAGTGTGTACAGTCTTCTTCATCACATGTAGTGAAACTATGTAAGTGATTGTAAGTGTAATATTTTTAGTGATTATTGTCCAGATGTCTGCAAAAGAAAGACAGTAATTCCCACTTGGGCAGTTTAATAATGTCCATAATATCAAAAAGGACTTTCCGAGGATTTGCAGATGCACTGAAGTGCAAACTGGAGGAAAGAAGAAGTCATTCACACCTGGGTACCAGTGTTTAACAGCATTGCTTACAGTAATAATAAGAGTGTTTTATTTAAAAAAAAAAGGAAGAAAGAAAAATATTACCCATCTCCTTTTCTGTATATAATTTTAGAGTTGGGCATTTGCAATGCAGCTGTTTAGGAGAAGTCAAAAAAGGAGTAGAGCACAACACACGCAGTGTAAAAAGTAAAACATTCCGCATTGGCTTTAGCTACTGAGGCTTCAGTTTTCATCTTCAGTTCACCTTTGGATGTCTGTATGAAACTATAACAATACAAAGCTTCAAACACACGGTCAGAAACCGAAATCAGAACTGTAATTAAGGCATGCACCACTGGCAAAGTAAATTCACAAGTAATTACTCGAAATGTATTTTTGTTTATGCTAGTCCAGTCTTAAGAAAGGATAGAGGTTTAGGTACTTCAGTTACTTAGGTGGCGCTGATTTCTATCGAAATAACCCATTTCAACCCCAGTTCTTTTTTTACAGCTGCTAAAAACAAAATATTCTAATCTATATCTGAAGACCAATATTTTCTTTTTGGCTTTAATGCTTTCTTGAGTCTTAAATGGCTGCCATTTTAAACCGGTTTCTACCTCTGAACTAACACTCTTTTGTAATATCAAACTGCTGTTTCTAGTCTCTGTTTATTGCCTCTTGCATATGTAACCTTTGTTGTAAAACCCATGACTTCATCTTCATTTGGCTCATTCAATTCCTTAATACCAACTTTTTGCCCGATCTCTGTTTTGACTATGCCCGCATCCTTATTATATTTATTTTGAAAAGTATACTCTTCCATTCTTATACTATTGAGTTTCTTCTGTACTTTTATATTTTCAGCTACATGATTCACTCCATTAAATTCTCCTCTATACAGCACCACCAGAAGCATGTATTTCAAATTGCCAATATGAATCCCATGCCCTTTAATTCCCAAAGTCACAGTTTAAGGAAGAGGATGGACAGTTTGACCAAGGATTTGACAGCTCAGTACAGATGAAGAATTAAGAAGCTGGTATCGAAAGAATTAATTTGTTCTCCTTCCTGCCAAGCATTTCAGCTTAACTAGCGTCTGTAAATTAGGAGATTTATAAGCAGGTGTGGGTGTGTGTTGTCACACACGTGCGTATGGGAGGCAGCTAAAGGGTTTGAATGAGAGTAATTCCATGCCAGACTGGGAGGTAGCGGAGTGCACTGACTGTTTCTCTCGCTTTTCTATAGACTGTTCACTGGAAATTCCACCAGGCCCAGATGACATCATTCCTGGTTCTGGCCCCTTGGACGTCACTTCTGGGTGTGAGCCTATGGATGAAGACCCTTCTGGTTCCTGCCCCTTTGATCTCACTTCCTATACTGACGTTTAAAGCCGCCACCTTTCCTCCATCCCCTCAGTTCTGTTCTGGACTCCAATCTGTACACATCAGTACAAACCTTTAAGCCATTTTGCAGTCAGGGAATAATATACGGGTGGCTGCCCCAAACTTTTTCTGTGGCTTCTTTGATTTTGTGACAGTGTATATATCCAGACTTGATTCCTGCCTTAAACCCAGCGCTGCCTCAGCTATATATACTAGATACTACTGTTGACCCAGTATTGGTTAAGCAGTGTTTATCTCACACAGTTTTAGCTTTTCCTATTTGCACATTTGCCATTTTACAGAGGGAAGTATGGATTGCTTGCTTAAATATATATTCTTAAAGTAGGGGTACAATGTTTATATTCTCAGGGTTGAGAATCCATGCTTCTTATACATGCTTTCAGTGCAGGTTCATTTTTTGGTGCTTCATCTGCTGAGAAGTAGGCCTCTTGAGACATATCTCAGATCTCAGAATGAAGCAGGAGTAGACTGACAATTTTGATGTCTCTTTGATGTCTTTCTTGACAGGGTTGCATTTTAGACAATGTTATTTCTCATCCTGCCCACACCTTTAGTCAGAAATACTACCTACTGAGAACTATATAGTAACATTTTGTGCCTTACTGTGCATTACATATAAAATATCATTTAAGATTTTAGATTTACTGTTAACACTGAGACTCATAATTACACACAGTAATTGTTTAATACCGTAATAGTTTACTATACAAAAGTATCTATTTGCCTTCTCACTTTTTCTATGAATGGTAAATATTTTTAATACTGTGTTTGATCTTGTGAAACAATGATAGCAATTTCTAAGCTATATTTTGCAGTCTTTTTATGTGTTTTTTTAAATTTTTTTTATGTGTTGTGAAACACTTTAATAAAACTCACTGGTCATGTACAATACATGTACCAGTATAAAGAACTTTATTAATAAAAACTGCAAGTGTAACGGGCAGCATGGTGGCGTAGTGGGTAGCACTGCTGCCTCGCAGTTAGGAGACCCTGGTTCGCTTCCCGGGTGTGTGTCCCTAGTGTGTGCATGCGCCCTGCAGTGGGCTGGTGCCCTGCCCGAGGTTTGTTTCCTGCCTTACGCCCTGTGTTGGCTGGGATTGGCACCCCCGTGACCCTGTAGTTAGGATACAGCAGGGTGAATAATGGATAGATGGATGTAAGTGTAACCCTCCAAAATAAAATATAAAATGAAATAAACATATATTTCTCTGCTACTGGTGTTTGTCTCCTACCTAATTGATCATGAATTTGATCATGAATTTTTGGTAATAGATGTCTGGATACGCTGTTCTAAACTGAAACATTATATTACCTACAAAATAGTACCTTGTTGGTTTGGAGGTTCAATATTTATTTTGCCCATAAAAAACATTTACCCTTTGGAAGTGTTTGCATTTTATTTGTACACAACACTGAATCACAGTAGATTTACTGATCAACAGTAAATCAACAGTAATGATGTCAAAATTATGTCAACACAGATCAACAGTAATAATGTCAAAGTGGAAACAGATCTCTCCAAAGTGGTTTAAATTAATTACAAATACAAACCACAAAATATTTAATCGAACAAGCATTCACCCGTTTAAATATATTACACACCTAAATCATCACTGGTCCAGCCAAATGGTTTTTGAAATCTCATAATTAGATGATGTCTGTAGCGAAGGGGTTTTAACTGATTGTAGCATAAATGCACGTGTATGTGGGAGGTTGAACTTGTGCTAAGTTAGTATTACGGCCTAACTAAAAAATCTCCAAGCAGCTCTATAAAAAGTATACTGAAAACCACAAATCTGGAGATGGGTACAATCCATCTATAAAACTATCCATGTCATTGAATATCCCTTGGAACACAAGTAAATTAATCATTAAGAAATTAGAAGAGTGGGCTACACCTGGAAATCTGCATAAAAAAAGGCCATTCACAAAAACTATGTGATTGTGCAAGAAAAAGCAAATGAGAGGGGCCAGCCTCCTTCACTTTTTTCACATTTTATTAAGTTGCAACCTTATGCTATAATCATTCAAATTCAGTTTTCCTTCATCAAGCAACACTCAGTTCCATGGAATGACACAACAAAAATAGGACTTTAGAAATTTCTGCAAATATACAGTATTAAAACTAAAAACTGAAATATCACATTGACACAAGTGTCCAGACCCTTTCCTATGACACTTGAAATCTGGATCAGCTGTATCCTACTCTATTGACCATCATTCAACTGTTTCTTCATCTTGGTTGGAGCCCACCTGTAATAAATTCATTTAATTAGACAAAATTAGGAAGGGCACACATTGGTCTATATAAGATCCCACAGTTTACAGTTTGCATCAGAACAAAAACCATGCCATGAGGTTAAAGGAGTTACCTGCAGAATTTAAAAGACAGGATTGTGTCATGCCTGCGGAAGGCTGGAAAAAATGTTTGCAACATTAAAGGTTCCAAAGAACACAGTGGCCTCCATAATACTTAAACAGAAGAAGTTTGGACTTAGTGCTTGCCATCTAGCCACACTAAGTGGAGGTAAAGGGCTTTGGTGGGAGAGGTGGCTGGCTGGGCTCCAGAGAATAAGTATGGAAATGGGAGAAACTTCCATAAAGACAACCATCACTGTAACATTCCATCAAAGTGTGGTTTATGGAAGAGTGGCCAGACAGAATCCTCTCATCAGTAAAATGCACATAAAAGCCTGCTTGGAGATTGCACAAAGGCACCTAAAAAGACTCTCAGACTGTGAAAAACAAGATAATCTGGTCTGATAAAAGCAAGACTGAACTCTTAAGCCTCAGGTGCCTCAGCCACAGAAAACCAGACACTGTTCATTACTTGTGCAATACAATTCCCATGGTGAAACATGGTGGTAGCAGCATCAGGTGGTGGGATTGTTTATTAAAGGTAGGGACTGGGACTGGGTTGAGGAAAAGCTGAACAGAGCAAAGTACAGAGATATCCTTAATAAAAATCTGTTCCATAGTGGTATGTACTCAAACTGGGTCGAAGGTTCCCCTTCCAAAAGGTCAGCAGCCCTAAGCACAAAGCAAAGACAATACAGGAATGGCTGAGGGACAACTCTGTGAATGTCCTTAAGTGTCCCAGCCAGAGCCTAGACTTAAACCCAATCAAAAACCTCTGAGAGACCTGAAAATAGCTGTTCAGAAAAAGTCTCCATCCTGCCTTACAGGGCTTGAGAGGATCTGCAGAGAAGAATGGCAGAAAATCCCCTAATCCAGGTGTACAAAGCTTATTGTGTTACACCAAGATGACTCCACGCTGTAATCGCTGCCAAAGGAGCTTCAACAAAGTACTGAAAAAAGGGTCTGAATACTTGTGCCACAAGGTTATTTCCATTTTTTAATTGTAGTAAATGTTCAAACATTTCTAAAATCCTGATTTTGCTTTGTCATTGTGTGGTATTGAGGGTTGAGCTATAAGGGAAACAATTTAAACAATTTTAGCAAAAGGCAACAAAATTTGTTAATACACTGTATATTGGTATGTGTATTTGGTAGCGGTCATACGCTTCGTGAAAATGGATCTTGCTGCCTAGGCTAATTGCTTAATCCTTCGACACACACCTCAAAATATGACAACAAGATAAATTTGAGAAAAGCAGCTCTTAGCTTGATTATCAAATGCTGGCTTAACATCTTGAAACTAGCAGGAAAGCAACACTTTATCAGAACTAGTGTGTTTGGTCAAACAGTAAAAAAGATGATGTGGGCAAGTGTCTTGCCTTTCTTTAAGGTCATAATTGTACAGCCATTTAAAGCATACTTGAGAATGAGGAGGAGGAGGAGGAGGTTAGGAGCACATGCTGATACAGCGCATTGCCGCACCCACCACATGACAAACCAACTCAGGACCCCAGGTTAGGACCCGAGTGCAGCCATGAAACAAGTGACACCTCAGCACCACACTATGGAATGGAACCAGTGTGGCAAGGCCCTTAACCAGTAATTGGTCCGTCTTGGGTATGCCGTTAATCTGCACCCAGCCCCGTAGGTAGGCCCTCCAACCTGCAGGGAACTTGAGAATGACTTACTATTTATTACTGTACACCATATTCATAATATATTAGAAGTAGAATAGTTCTTAGTTCCACTGTTCATTTGTTGAATTGTTTTTTTTAATTTTAGGATTTGTACCTTGCTTTAAAACACATTCTTAGCTGATCAGTGTATAACTGGCAGTTAAAAATGTAACAAAAGTGTACCCAGCTACTCTAAAAACATCCTCTTACAAAAAAACGCTAAGTAAACATTCATTATCAGGCAGCACTGTGACAACTGATAAAAGAATCATATTGTACAGAGCAATTTTATAACTTGAATACAGCTTGCTTGCTTTCTGTCTCTCTATTTTCACTCTCTGTTTCTCTCTCTCTCCCTTTATCTTCTTATATAATACACTACAGTGGCTGTTCATTTGTCTGTCCAGGATTTTAAATTACCTGTAGCTCGCAAACCGTTTCACCTATTGACTTGAAATTTGGTACACATATACTACGTGACGTCTACTATCCACTTTTGGGGTGATGATTTTTATTACTCTTTTTATTTTTATTTTATTTTATTGTAGAGATTAACTCTCGGCAGCGCGCAGCAGGGTGGCCATGCGGCGCATGCATATAGGTGCCGTTCTAATTTCCTACCACCTTCTCTAATCATTCTTGAGGCAAATTGAAGACTTAAGTGCCAACTTAAGTGAACAATTAAAGGAAACGTACTAAGTAATTGCAACACAAAAACTAACTTAATCAGTTTTAACGCGAAAACATGCCGATGAAAAAAGAGAAGCAGCGGGCCGCTAGTGTGGAGAAAAGAAGAGCTGCTCAGGAACCAGCAAGCGCATCAACCTCTGAGCAAACGAATGCTAAACAGAGACAGAGAAAGAATATGAAAACTAGGAATGCTCAAGTCAAGTGTATTCACTGCACATTATCGTGCAGTACGCCGTTACTGGTATATACTGTGTAATACTCTTTGAATACTTGTTAAGGCACAACAATCTGAAAACAGCAAAGCCTTCACCAGTTGCTCAGCTTTCAGTATGTAACAATATTTGCAAGAAAAAAATACAGGACTTTACAAACAAGGTAGCATGAGCAATATTTATCCATCCATTATCCAACCCGCTGAATCCGAACACAGGGTCACAGGGGTCTGCTGGAGCCAATCCCAGCCAACACAGGGCACAAGGCAGGAACCAATCCCGGGCAGGGTGCCAACCCACCGCAGGACACACACAAACACACCCACACACCAAGCACACACTTGGGCCAATTTAGAATCGCCAATCCACCTAACCTGCATGTCTTTGGACTGTGGGAGGAAACCGGAGCGTCCAGAGGAAACCCACGCAGACACTGGGAGAACATGCAAACTCCACGCAGGGAGGACCCGGGAAGCAAACCCGAGTCTCCTAACTGTGAGGCAGCAGCGCTACCACTGCGCCACCGTGCCGCCCTGAGCAATATTTAACATTTCTTATATAAGAATAAAGCACTGCTTCTGCCATTCTCCACCACTCTGGAGATGTTATTGTTAAATACACCCTTACAATACAATCACACATTTCTGCAATTCCTCAAGTATATAAAATTTAATACAGTATATGGAATGTGCTTGCTAATAGTACACTAAGACATGTTTACAGCTAGAATAAAATAGGAATAAAATAGTTGTTTGTTTATTAGACAGTTCTGGGATCACAGTAATAACTACCGTATATACTCACGTATAAGTTGGGTTTTAAAACCCGAAAAATCAATCATAAAATCAGACCCCAACTTATACGCCCATTGAAAAATGTGACACTTAATTTTTCTTTTTTGTACATTTTTTGCACAATAAGAAGTGATGTGAAAATGTTTTTGCAAAACACAGATATCTGTGTCTCTGATAACTTCCTCATAATCTGGAACAATCCTTCTGTATCTTAGGAATTATAAATAACTAGCCAACCCGTGGCGCAGCATACGCCGCATAATTATTTATTGATGTGTGAACACTTCCGGAAAGACACAGTTGTTCAGTGGAGTGTGATTTTAAATGTGCGTTGAGATATGTCTGCAGTCGGAACATTTTCGAACAAATAGTGCATTGAAAGACCTGTGTGGAATGCATTTGTTCAGTGGAGTGTGTGTTTAAATATGCTTTGAGATATTTCTGAAGCATGAAGGTTTTTGAGCAAAGGTTGCATTGAAATTCCGGTGTGAAATGCATTTGTAAATGACGTGGGAGGAGGGCGGGAGTTGGCGGGCGGGGCTCTGTCGTGCGTTCCCCATGACGCAGGAGGAGGGTTAGAATGGGCGGTCGGGGCTCTGTTGTGCGTACCCCATGGTCGGGCGACTTGGTCGATTATATACAGTATATAGAAAAGCAGCTGGAACCGAAAAAAACAATGAAAAGTCAATGTGGCTCAGAGGTGCATGTGGACTGTAGCACAGACGAAAGTGACTGAGGCTGTGTTTGGTGAGTTGTTGCGTGCGGGCACATGAGCAGGCAGTGCACATGCCTCAAGAGTGACGGTGGACGCGCGAGGAGGGTTACAGTTGGCGGGCGGGGCTCTGTCGTGCATATCCCATGACGTGGGAGGAGGGTTAGAGTTGGCGGATGGGGCTCTGTCGAGCATATCCCATGGTCTTAGAGTTGGCGGGTGGGGCTCTGTGAGTTGGCGGGCCTGGCCCTGTCGTGCGTATCCCATGGTATCCCATAGTCTTACAGTTGACGGGCGGGGCTCTGTTAGAGTTGGCGGACGAGGCTCTCTGTCTTGCGTGCGTCTTGCGTGCCCTTAGTGAATTATATATATATAGATTTTTTCACAAATTTTACATAACAGAACTAATAATAAAGATACTTTCAAATAATTTTTTTGCCAATAAAACAACTGAAAATTAATATACCCAAAGCTAAAATATTAAAAAGGAACTGACTTTCTTTTCATAAAAGAATTAGAGCATGGAAAAAACAGAATACTTGCCAAAACAGATTTTGATCTCACTGTATTGTGTACTAAGCTGGCAGTACTCAATGTTGATCCCTGAAATGATGCAGTGAAGTAACTGATAAACTAAACAATACAAATAATTAGAAACAGTAAAAGTTGTCATGCTTATCAGAGGTAAGAGATACCACCCCAGGGTGAGAAGGGGCGAGATTGCAAATATTCCTGCCTCTTCTGTCATCCACAGCAGCAAGAAGACACCCACTGAGAGCAATCTACATGTTTAAGTATCATTCACAGTCACCTGCAACAGCAACAACAATAACAATTTATTTTTTGTATAGCCCAAAATCGCACAAGGAGTACCACAATGGCTTTAACAGGCCCTGTTTTTTGACAGCTAGACGTCACCACTGCTTATTGATGCTGCTAACAATGTACATGATAATTATAATGCTAAAGCTAAAATCTGCTGCTCACATTGCAGCTCCAGAGATGGTAAAAAAGAAAAGAATTATTTAACAGGAAACTCAAGATGTGTGGAATATCAAAAGGAATGGCCACATTGCTGAATGTAACGGAAAATCTATGAAGCTTGCAGTAGAGTAATGCATTTTTAGGATTCATACAGTGGCATGCAAAAGTTTGGGCACCATTGCTTAAAATGTCACTGTAAATAATTAAGTGAGCAGAAAATGAACTGATCACCAAAATGCATACTGTTAAAGGTGACACATTTCTTTTCAGCATTTTATGCAAGATTAGTGTATTGTTTTTGTTTTGTATAATTGTACAGTGTAAAAAGGAATGGAGCACAATGCAAAGGTTTTGGGCACCTCAAGATTTCTGAGGTCTCAGACCTTAATTAGCTAGTTAGGGCTATGGCTTGTTCACAATCATTGTTAGGAAACTCCAAGTGATGTAAATCGCAAAGCCATATAAATTCTCTGACTCCTCAAACCCTGTCCAACAATCAGCGGCCATGGGCTTCTCTAAGCAGCTGCCTGGCACTCTGAAAAATAAAATTTTTGATGCCTTCAAAGCAGGAGAAGGCTACATGAAGATAGCAAAGGTACACTTTCAGGTAGCTGTTTCCTTAATTCATAATGTTCTTAAGAAAAGGCAGTTAACAGGCATGGTGGAGGTCAAGTTGAGGTCCGGATGACCAATAAAAACTTTCTGAAAGAGCTGCTCATTGGATTGCTAGAAAGGCAACTAAAAAACCCATTTGACTGCCAAAGACCTTTAAGAAGATTTAGCAGAGTCTGGAGTGGTGGTGCATTGTTCTACTGTGCAGCAAAATCTGAACAAATACAACCTTCATGGTAGAGACAGCAGAAGAAAACCTTTCCTGTGTTCTAGCCACAACCCTGATGCATCTTGGAAATTATGAAGTCAAAATAGAACTTTTTGGCCAAAATGTACAAAGGTATGCTTAAAAAAGGTGCCAAATTTTAGGAAAAGAACACCTCAAAAACTATGAAGCAATGTGGTGGAAATGATCATGCGTTGCACTTGTGTTGCAGCCAGTGGAAGAAGGAACATGTCATTGGTAAAGGAAAGAATGAATTCAAATAAAATAGCAAATTATAGAAGCAAACATCACACTATTGGTAAAAAAGTTGAATTTAAAAAGAGGATGTCCTACAACAAGATAATGATCCAAAACACACCTCAGGTCTACAATGGAATAGCTCAAAAGGCACAAGCTGAGGCCGAAGACCCTCACAGTCCTTGGCGTAAACATCAATGAAAATCAGTGGATAGATCTCAAAAGAGCAGTGTATGCAAGACGGATAAAGAATCTTTCAGAATTAGAATTCTTTTGCAAAGATGAATGGGTGAAAATACCAAGTAAGAACTGAAAGTCTCTTTACTGGCTACTTGTGATACTTGCCAAAGGGGGTGTTACTAAGTACTGACCATGTCAGGTGCCCAAACTTTTGCTTCAGGGCCTTTTCATTTATTTGGTATTTTGTACCTGTGAATGTTGGAAATAAAAATGTAATCTTGCTTAAATTAAAGAAATGTGTAATTTTAACTTTATGCCTTTTGGTGATCATTTCAACTTCTGCTCAAGGGTGCCTATCCGCAATACTGGATCAGCCAAGCATAGGTAGCCATGCATGAAGCTTTGGAAAAATTTTTAGCACAGAGAATTGTTAATATAGAATCATGTATAATGCTGACCTTAAAAGCACTAGCAGTTTCTGTTATTTGTCACACAGATCCTAACTCCTTTGTAAAATAAACTAACTTGAACACTGCACAGTAATTGCTAGGATTAAATGGTCCTTCATCACCTTTGATAAAATTCAAAAGAGCTTTTTCAAAAGAGATTTAGCTGACAGCATTCTAGACAATGTAAACTTCTACCTAAGAAACACAACCTTACCTGTTAAGTTTTAAACAATGCTCAAAATAATTTTTAATCAATATCTGTAAGCAAAATTCTAGGAAGAATGCTTAGGCAGAGTTAACAAACTTTGCACATGAAACCAATCAGTAGAGATGTGGAAAATAACCAGTTCAGTTACAATTGGCAAGTCATGAGGACAGCAGTTCTTAGATCGCCATGTTAATCAAAAACTGATACAAATTCTTATATGCTTATTTTTTAAATAGAAAAAAAAAATTGGTAAATTATGTATTACTGTATTACAGGACATAGAATTTATCCTACCATGTTACGTAATTAAATTATTGTCATCATGCTAATGGTAAAGTTGTGATTTACTGCACAGTCAGAGAAAATGTATCAAAACTGGTTTGTCCCCAAGTTCATACAGTGCCTTATTATTTTAAATATAAAGCATAAACTTACCCTGGAGTTTAAAAAGTCAACAGAGTACTCAACATAAATGCAGCTAATTATAGGATATTGTGAAAACACCACTAATATACATGTGCACCTCAATTGACACCACCAGGAGTTAAACTTGGACTACATAAATCAAGCAGCAAAGTCAATCTCGGGATTCACCGTTAAACAAACTTCAATTACTTGTGACAAGGTAAAACAGCTCACAAAGTCCATTGTCTATTTTATTTGAAAGGACCTCTGTCTATACGGCATCATAGAAAATGCTGTTTTTTGTAATATGACCAATATATTCAAACTAATGTATGTTATACCATCAGCGTGTTTTTTTTTTCTCCAATACACCAGTGCCAAAAATCTACAAAGAAAGAAAGACTGAAATGAAATAGCTGTTCAGCAATATTAGTACAGTTGTTCAGAGATACATCACGTGGACTCAGTGGCTGTATTGATTTATGCCACAGTAACATCACATAGCAAACTTAGGATAAATGGTGTCTATCCTTACACATTCTTCCCAGAACAGTTAAAACGCCAGAGTCAATTCTTCAATTTAGGTTAGTGTAGTTTGTTTGCAACAGAAGTTATGTAGCACATTTTCTTTTTAAAGTTATTTATTGATTAGATAAAGTTTATTAATCCAAATTGGGAAATTCATATACATACAGTTGCAGAAACATAAAAAACAAGGATACATACAAGACAAATAATATAGCCAATTGATAAATAAATAAATGAATGAATGAATGAATGAATGAATATTGTGTAAATATTTCAAAATGAACTTAACAGGTACATTCGGTGGAAGCACTGAATTGTTTGATAGCAGTGGATATAAAAGACCCCCAAATGTCCTTCTTAGCACAATGAGACTGGGGCTAGAAGCACTCCAAGAGTGCCTCCTGGATGGGATGGAGGGGATTTTTCATGATGGCATCTACTTTTGCCACCATCCACTTTTCAAAAACAGCTTCCAGTGTGTCCAGGGTTCACCCTGTGATGGAGCAGGCATTCCTGATAAATTTCTTTAGGCATCATGCTTCTTTTGCTTCCCCAGAAGACTGCAGTGTAGAGCAGCACACTGGCTACTATGAACTGATAGAAAAAATCCAGCAACTTGCATTTGTACTTAATTTATTTTCTTTAAAAATTGGTATTTGAAGTTAATTCAGATTTGAACTACTTTGCAGGTACTTAAAAGCATACACTTTGCACGTGTCAGGTTAACTTACTTGATAACGTGCTGTGTTTCTCCAGCTATTCTGACAGGGCTCAGTTTCTTTTTTTTTCTTGAGAAAATATGGTATTGTATATGTGTGTGTAAGTTCTTTTCTTAAGTAGGAATGTTTTTCTCCATTGTTTTTATATTACTCAGCAGAAAAGATTATCAAAATTCTAGAGACACAGTGCATCTCTAATAAACATGTTCAAACAAGATTATTTTCAATAAAAAAAAAATCACCCAAAAAATCATAATATTGAATCAAAACAGTTACAAAATCACTACACATTAAAAATTGCAATACAAATCAAATCTGCAATCAACTATAGGTGTAAAATTGAATAGGGAGATCTCTGCCAAATTTCACCCCTCATTGGTATCCTTATCACTCGGAGGAAGGACCAAGACTAAAACAAGCCTAGCTAGTGTATTGACTGTGCTAGCACTGCATCTTCTTAGGTATTGCTGTGTTTAATAGTTAAGGCTGATACTAAATTATTTCATAATCAGCTAATTAAATCATTACAGTATCAAATGTATAGCAAGCACTCACCTTGCAAAAAAGATGTTGAGTATAAACAACAGCTGCAGGACAAATAAGTGAAACTAGTTGAGATTTATAAGCTACTGAGAAGAAGCAGTGTTTTCCACTGTAAGTTTTTCATCGCTCAATGAAAATAGTACAACAATTGACCCACTCCTCATTTCTAATGAGCAGGGTTTACCTATGTAAATCAGGACCACAAACAAATAATTATTTAATAAAACTGTTAATGAAAAACCAAGCACTTCCTTTCATCACCTCCAAACTACAATTATCAAGGCACAGACTCCTGTCTGAACAACTCAGTGTGTCTCAGCTAAATGACTGCAATGTGCTGGGCTAAGGAATCCACAAATGGAAGTACAGCTCACTCACTTTCAAACTGGCACCTATGCATCCTAAAGAATCAATGCAACCATTTATAGTATTTTAGTGAACAAAGTGTCAGCATAAAAACAGACGTGCATCAATTTTTAGTGAAGTGTTTGAAATAAATATATAACATTTATAAGAAACAGTGGAATTGCCGTACGATTAAAGGTTAATGACAGTCCATTAAACTTCATCAAGAACAAAAGACAAGCCCTGCAAGATATTACTAAAATGTAACTTATTATGCATTTTATTTTTCTTACGAATTACAAGTATTAATGTTATTTCATTTTGATAAACCAATGGTATAAGCCAAACAGTAGAATAACAATCACATGAAACACTGTAAAATCATTATTCATTAGCATCATTTGGCATATGGCTCCTTAAAAACAGACGTTAGGTATCTGATTTGAGTAATTATTTTGTAAAGGGGAAAAAGTGTTCACAAAGTTTTAAACCTGACTTACAACAAAATCCTCCTGAATACTAACACACTTGTTGTAATGTCTAGTAAGCTTTTTTTATGTCACTTTTGCTGTGACTCTTCTGTAGTTGATTTATTACCCTCACCATTAAGGATCAGGCCTAGTGAATCTCCTGTTCCACCACACCCCAAAGATGCTCTATTGGATTGAGATCTGATGATTGTGGAGACAATTTGAGTACAGTGAACTCATTGTCATGTTCAAGAAACCAGTTTGAGATAATTTGAGCTTTATGAAATGGTGCGTTATCCTGCTGAAAGTAGCCATCAGAAGATGGGTACACTGTGGTCATAAAGGAACAAACATGGTCAGCAACAATAGTCAGGTAGGCTGTGGCATTTAAACAATGCTCAATTGGTACAAAGAGGCCCAAAGTGTGCTAAGAAAATGTCCCCCACACCATTAAAACTCCATCATCAGCATGAAACCTTGATTCAAAGCATGATGAACTCATGCTTTCATGTTGTTGATGCCAAATTCTGACCTTATCATCCGATTGTCACAGCAGAAATCAAGACTCATCAGACCAGGCAAAGTCTTTCCAATCTTTCATTGTTCAATTTTGGTAAGCCTTTGCAAACTGTAGCCTCAGCTGCCTGTTCTTAGCTGACAGAAGTAGCCAGTGAGTGTATTTAAAAAACATGAAAATGATGAAAAAAACATTGAAAATTAAAAATAAAGGAAACAAAAGAAACCACACAAACATATAATGAAAATAAGCTGAAAGTAAATGTAAAATAACTTCTTAACGTTTTTAACATAACCACTGCATTGATGAACTACTTTTATTTTATTAGGGAAGCATATTTGTATATTTATTTGGATGGACATAAAAGGATGCAGAGTGACTATGAATATAACATGGCCTAGGCATGTCTCTGTAAAGACTGCACATTCACCTGCTGTTTATTAGTTTCTTCTGCAGGTACTTTGGTTTACAAACCATGTATGAGAGGTATATATTAAAATTGACTCTAAATGGGTTCAATGTAATAGCGTAGGTGTGTGTGTGTGTTTGCATTGTAATGGAGATGCATCCTATACTGCATTGGCTCCTGGCTTTTACTCAAACATGATGGGAAAGTATCAAGCATCTTGGAACCATGGATTGGATTAAACTGGTTTGAAAGTGGATACATAAAATAATGGATACTTAGAAACAAATGATTAACATCACACTGTAAATGGGTAAACATATAAAGAGAAAAAAGACTTTTTGCAAGAAAACAAAATGGAAAAACTGGTTACAAAATAGACACACTCCTGCAAGACAGTAACAGAAACTTGAGTTTCACTCTCAGATTGACATGGGTTTTCTCCAGATTGTCTGATTTCCTACCATATCCCAAACACATAAAATGTTAAGCTGACTAGCAGTTACAAATGTTGCCAACTGTGTGGAAATGCAAGTGTGTGCACAAGAGTGCCATGAGATTAACTAGGCAAGTCCAGAACATGAGCATGTCCTGTGTCCAATGGTGCTGGGAAAATATCGGGCTGTCTGAAGAATAAGAGTTAGTTATTTACTGTAATAAAGTTTGTTACTGGTTTTCACAGAAACCTGTCTGGAAAGGCTAAAGCTCCTAAAATCATGCACTGAGTTAAGTAAGCTGTTTTGAAAATGGATGGATGGATGCAAATTATCTTTTTACCTTTGCTTTCATTAATGTAATAATAACTTAGCTCTTAGTATTATGGCATGAAGCTGTAGCACTCCTCCAGGCAAAGCATTGTGGTACTTCAGGTAGCATGCATGCAGTTATGTTGCCAGAAGGCAGATTATATATAAGAAGAGGAGCCAAGCGAAGTTTAGGAGAGAGAAGACCTAAGTATTTTCTCAACATATATGTACAGCTAAACTCCGGGTGGATGGTAAAGGGTTCACAACCGACTGGAAAATAAACGTCATCAGAGATGCATGTTATCTACTGAAATCAAAAGAAACCCTACTTTAACAAATTTAGACTTGTCATTTAATTGAAATGGAAGCACTTTATACATGTAAGAACAGCAATGGAGATTCTGTTTAGTAAAGCAGCTCACATTTTGAAATCAAAGAGGAACAGACAATCTGAAAAGTAAGGAGATGGTCATACTAATATAGAAGATTCTGAACTCACTGCTTAGTAAACAATAGGCTTGTTACCTAAACAGCCAAATTAGGCTGCTTCACTTATAAACTTGTCAAGCCTGTTAACCTTGTATCTTTTTGGTAATCATATTAAGATCTGCAGGACATTCTGAGCCCATCCTTGATTAAGAGTGGTGTTTGGGAGTCACAGGAATGTTGAAAATACTGTCTTGTTTAGATCACATTCATTGGAGGACTCAACCTAAATGAAGGTGAAAACTGGGTGCTAAAGAACATTATTCAGAAAAACAGACCATGTGCAGTAAGTATTGGAGGTTAATAAGTTGTGTTACTTTTCATTAACTGGTTGAGTAATTGAGGTCCAAGAGGAACCGTTCATCCCAGAAAGTGTTTTTCTCTAACTAGGACACAGCAAACTGGTTGCGCTTTCTCCATATTGGGCATGCACAGCCTTTATTACTGATGTAACTAAGCATACCGATATAACTTAGTTAAGGTGTTGCAGCTTTTTCATTTTAGAACATCAAGACACCATCTTTCCCCAGATGCCTGTTTTCCAAAAATGTTCACTCCTAACATCCACAAGGAGGAGACAAGGAGGGAAGTGAAAGTCACAGCTTGTCTCCTTTTATAAAACATGTTATATATGTTAACATTATACAAATGACACAGATACACTTTTTTACGTGTGCAATTTCAACACATCAAAGCACATCAATTCTCAACAGCACTCTAGGCTTGAAAAATTGATGTATTTGAAGGTTTTTGTTTTCACACTTGGACACTGGACACATTTATCCTCATTGTAAACTACAAGAACAGATAAGGTTTTACTTAAAATTTATAACATAGAAATGCTTCAGGACGGCAAGGTGTCGCAGTGGGTAGTGCTGCTGCCTCACAGTTACAAGACACGGGTTCGCTTCCCGGGTCCTCCCTGTATGGAGTTTGCATGTTCTCCCCGTATCTGCATGGGTTTCCTCCCACAGTCCAAAGACATGCCGGTTAGGTGCATTGGCAATTCTAAATTGTCCCTAGTGTGTGCTTGGTGTGTGTGTGCCCTGCGGTGGGCTGGCGCCCTGCCCAGGGTTTATTTCCTGCCTTGCACCCTGTGTTGGCTGGGATTGGCTCCAGCAGACCCCCGTGACCCTGTAGTTAGGATATAGCAGGTTGGAAAATGGATGGATGGATGGAAATGCTTCAATTTAGAATACAATTTCATGTGGCAAATTAATATACACCTTATTGGAGGAGAAAGAACTTTAACATGAAAAATTCCAAACTTCTCCTTTAATCGCTGTGTGAAGAGATTCTTTTAGTATATATTGTTTAGCATATTGTGCATTTTAAAAATCTCATTATAGATAAATTTCAGGATCAGTAGTACTGCTAAGGTTTCATAACGTTTATTATCTCTCCCAGAGCTATTTTCTGATTTCTTGAGGAACAAAATAGCCACAACATTAAAAACAGAAATTCAAAACTAGAAATATATACCTTTTAATGTGACATAAAACAAAACCTCACTCTTTCTTTAGAAACCACATGGTCCTGAAGCTACAGCCAAAGCAGAGTTCCCAAAAGGGACAGAATGATCAATAAATGGCCTACTCTTTCAAATTAAAGCAATTGAAGGACATTATGTCCTATTAAGCACAGCCTGTCTTTCTGGCTCCCAGCCCCCACTATGCATACTAAATGGAGGATGACCACGGCTGCAAAGCTCAAAAAAATGGCATGTTAGAAGTAATATCAATGAAATAACACATAGAATAATTAAATAACAGTCCCTGTAAGAACTAAGATGTTGGTATTTAACAACAAAGCTGCCACACCAGCAACGAAGACAGTTTAACTGGCAATTTAACTGCCACCTTTTTCTACAATGTACATGAGTAGGTAGATTAGTGTTTAAAAATCCTGATAATATTGCAAGTCATCTCAGAATGCAAGCATTATGCTGCTCTCTGCTGCCTTCATTAGAGACCTTTCCTGTTCCTTTTGGCAGACAACACACACACCCCTAGTGCATTTAGGAAATATTGCAGACAGGCTGCAGAGCAATTTTTGTCTGCAGATTTTTCAGCAGTACTAAACTCCAAAAATTAAAAATCCAATTGATTTATAGTCCAGAGCCCTGCCAAGTTTAGTCTTATACTGTATATTTTTATGCACACTTTTTAATACATCAGCATTATCATTTTGTAAAGATGCTTGTCAAGCTAATGCATATTGTTGTATGACATATTCTTTTTCTATACTAGGTTGTTTGGGATACATCATATCATATTAATACCCCATCTATACCCCAATTTATTTGCAAATGAAAGGAAATTAAAATAACAACAATGTGCACTGTTAACATACAGTGAATAACACCCGAACTATAGACCCTCAAGCACTTACTTACAATGAAGTGAATAATTTAGTGCTGAAATTTAGTTTCCTGCAAATCTTCCTAAACTGGATTTAAAAGGTTTGCTAATGGATAGAAAGGTGAATTACCTTTTCTTCTGGGTTGGATCCAATGCATAAATTATTGGACAACTCAAGTTTGCTTTCATTTTGTATGTTGTATTTTTTAAACTGTTAACAGAAAGAGTTTTTCTTAACTTTTGACAGATTTCTATAACAACCTGAACAATGGAGATCTTTGCTCTCATCATCAAATAAAAGAAGAAACGATTCCATCAAAACATGACTTTTATTTCTCACTTTCAACTCTCTAAATGTCCATTCTGTTCAGTTAGAATAACCAAATAATGGATCTGCAACTATAATCATTACGCGTATATTGTTCATTATTAACATTATAAGGACTTTCTTTCCAATGGCTGACACGATAACAAGTGATTCAAGTACTGATGCAGCACAGCATGGTAATGCAATGGTTAGTACAGCTGCCTCATGGACCAAGTATCCTAGGTTCTAATTGTGTGCTTGATCATTGTCTGAATAGCTAATTTTCTTGATCTTTTCTGCATAGCCTTTCCTCCTACACCCAGAACAATGTTACGTTAACTGACAATTCTAAAATGGCCCTCTGAGCATGATAATGAGTGGGCCCTCTGATGGCCTGGCACCCTGTCTGGGTTGTTTCCCACCTTGCCCCCACTGCTGCCGGAGTGCACTCCAGCCACAGTGTTTATGAATGGGATTTTAAGCAGATTTGAAAATATACATATGTAAGTCAGTCAGTCAGTCAGTCATTGTCCAACCCGCTATATCCTAACACAGGGTCACGGGGGTCTGCTGGAGCCAATCCCAGCCAACACAGGGCACAAGGCAGGAACAAACCCCGGTCAGGGTGCCAGCCCACCGCAGTTACGTATGTAAGCATTTGTTCAATTCCTTGCAATTGTAAAAATTGGGATACATAAAGAATATTCTTTTTCCAAGTATTTTTACCACCAAATCTCTGTCACCTTGTTGTGTGCAACTGTGCTGCAGTAAAACTCACTTGGCATACAGCATTTGGCTTCTCCTACAACCTGAATGGATCAGAGATTAATGAGTCCCAAGCTATCAATATACTCTTAAAGATAAAAAAGAAGAAAAGTTCAGTTCTTCAGCTCCATGGGCGTTCCGTCCATAGTGAAGGGAATATTCAATAATGAATAAATTAATAATAGTACATTACATTTATCTGTCCTAGAGCAGCCATGGGGGTAAATTATTCCTTATAAATTGTTTTTATTTCATTTCACTAAGTCATTATTAAATACTTGTAATGTTTCACTTTTATACAGCAAGGTAGGCTTTCTTAAACAAGGAGTACTACTGCAAAAATTGTAATCCAAAAAACTCTGTTTTGTAATTTCATTAAACAAATACTCACTGACACAATGCTTGCGGTGAATGCTGACATACTGCATAATACAATGGGGTCAGTAAATTAGTTACACAATAGCAGCAGCAGTAAAGTGAATATAAACAACTTAACTAATAAATAAATCATGTTAAGACCACGCAGATATATTTATAGCACTTCATAAAAATAAATTATATAATTCTTTACATTTTTATAGCGATTTTCTCACTATTTAAAGCTCTTTACATAGAGAGTGGGGAGCCACTTCAGCCACCACCTGTATGCAGCATCCACATGGATGATGCGACAGCAGCCATTTTGCTCCAGTATGCTCACTGCACATTAGTTATTGGGTGGTTAAGGGGTGAGAGAGATAGCTAATTAGGAACAGGGGTTGGTTAGGGGGCCAGAATGGCTAAGCCATGGAGGGCAGTTTAGACTGGATATCAGGGTACACCCTGCTCTTTATGAAGGACACCCAGGGATTCTTTAATTACCACAGGGAGTCAGGACCTCGTTTTTTTCTCATCCAAAAGACAGTATGACAGTGAGTGGTGGCTCTGAGGCTAGTGATTTTCACTGGCAATCCGAAGGTTGTCGGTTCGAATCAAGTAAACGACAAAAGTGACTACTTCGTTGGGCTCATGAACAAGGCCCTTGCTCCATCCTGGGTATGACATTAATCTGCATTCAGCCCTGCATGTAGACCCTCCAATCTGCAGGGAAAAACCTGGGGGTTGGTGGCAAAATTGGCACTCCAGCCAAAATAAAACACCTCATACTGTTCCATTCCATCTTAACTAGTGTGGTGCTGAGGTGTCACCCGTTGCATGGCTGCACTCGGGTCCTAATCTTGAAGCCAAGCTTTTCCTAGATTGTCTCCGATCCAAGTACTGGCCAGGCCCAAACATGCTTAGGTTCAGGTGGATTACCTTTTCTGAAGTACATGTGGTATGGCTTCTGAATGCATCAGTCAATGACCAAAAGCATACATAGAAGTATATTGAACACAGTTTCCATGATAATCATAAATGAAAGGAAATGGGGAGCAATGAAAAAACAATAGCAACATCAACCACGTCCAGAAAGACTGTCTTCTGTGAAGTGCATGCCCTTCAAGATTTACCCACTATATTAGTACAACATTAAAATTAAACGTTCCAATTGTTACTTAGAACTTTGTGAACAAATGTAGTGATGAATAAAATAAATATGATAATGTTAGGTTCTGTGTTACATTAAAGTCTAATTTTCCTCTCTACAAAATAAGTCATTTCAAAAGCACTGGATAACATCACAAGACACCCTGATGTTAAGCAGCAATATAGCTAATTTGACTGTCAAACCATCAAGTTGCGTCTTAATCAGCAAGCACAGAGGACTCTTTAGAATGCATTTAAGAAAATCCAATAAGCTTATGTAAATCCAATTGGAGTGTAATAAACATTGACTATGCCAACAATACATGATGTCTAGCAATAAATTCAGTTTCTTTCAAGATACAACTAGGAGAAAAAAAAAGAGTTCACTTTTGCAGCATTAGAAGTCTTATCCTTGTTTTTTTTCCCCACTCTGTCATTTAATCGCCTAATATGTAAAGTAATTAAGAAATGCAGAAGGTTTCAGTGTGAAGGAAAGGGAGTGTAATCCTTAGATAATGGAAAGTCAGCGAGGTCTAACAGCCCCCTACTGAAAGTGGCACAGAACTTATTTGATCACACACTCTGCATCAGCTCCCCTCCTTTAACAATTTACAACAAGAGACAAAAACAAATACCAACTGAACATGGAGTATCAACTGCTTGACAGTCACAAACACACTTCTGTTTAAAGGAAGTGAGGAAACTCACTTATTTGAGCTTTACAAAAAGACAGGCTCTTGACATTAAAGGGCATTCTCAATAGATAGTTTTGTGAGGGATTTGTAATCATTCTTTATTTTGACAACAAAGGCTGTTATCTCATGTTGGAGTGGTTAAAAGAGGCTGTAGAAGCAGACATATACACAGAACTCATTGTTATGGCTAAATCTACTGCACTCTGTATAACATTTGAAAATAACTCAAGACAACTCGCACTTAAAAAAGTAATGTAGTGAAGAAAAAAATATCAACAAGCAATAAAATGAACTCAGCCAGAAAAAAATACAGAAAATAACTGAAAGGACAATGTTTACATGTATGATCTTTGTGCAAACTTACAAGCTCAAAATCATAGCTTTTTCCTATTTAAGTAACACATAACCCTACTAACTTATCAAAGCTCTGAATTCCGCAAAATGAACAACAGAATTCAACCTTAAAATAGTTTGATTAGATCTCTCCACACTTTTCAGTATCTGAATACTCACCACACCAGAGCGTCACAACATGTCCATTAAAGGGATGTGTTTTCATTCCATCGGACCATTGTTTGGGGCAAGTTCAAAGGGAGCAGACAGAAAAAGAACAAAAAAATGTAAGACTTAACTGTAAGCAATAAATGAGTTGGAGTAATCATAAAGAAAAAAACTTTTCTTAATTACAAATGATATTTAAATAAATTATTTTTCTGTACTTGTATGTCTCAGGTCTGTAATAATCAATCCCATATAAAACTGTAGAAAAGGTGACATTTTAATTATTTACTATACATTGCTAAGATAAATTAAAGTTTCACCAAAGCACTGAGCACTGAACAGAAATACTTTTAAGTTTTAAAACTGAAGTAAAAAGTAAAGCTTTTCTTGTATGTTTTCCCTTTTTTCACCTGATGAAGGAAACTAGTGAATAATTAAACAGACCCAGGCAGTGTTTCCTATTATAAAAATATATTTTAATAAAATATTATCTAGCTGATCAATATAGTTGACTCCACATTTAAAGCAGTTATACACTGCCAGTGAAGGACTCATTTTGAACCAACTGCTATTTTGCTATATTATGTTTAAGCATTTTAGAGTTGTAATAAAGATTTAACATTTGATGCACACCACTTTGTTTTGTTAGCTGATTATTATTTTGCAATAAGTGTGTTCATACTAATAGTTCACAGTTTTTGAAATGGGTGTTTTAATTTGAATTTAACACCAGTGTACTTTAAAAGGACATTTTTTAAGGGCATACAGAACTGCAGTCTACTAACTAGGCCATCTTATTACAAATGCAGCCACTCTATACTTTATAAATATATATTTTTATAACTTCCATCCTTATTCTTACAGGGTGTGCTATTCATTATGCACACAAAGAGCAGTGCGTATGCCTACAAATATAAGCTCTGATATTACACGAATACAGATATAGATATGTGTATCTGTGTGTATAAAGTTTTTTACAGTCTTCTGAATCTTAAGGCTTCTAATGATGGTAACGTAAGTGCGTTTCTTGGGTAAAGGCAGGGCAACTGTTTGGAGGACCACATCCACCGCACACTCAGGAATCTACACACAAATGGTACTTTGTCAATATGCACTATAAAACAGAGTTGTTTTAAGTTATCGGTTTCCCTCCCTGCAACATAAGTATATTAAAATGAGCTACATTCGATACATGTGTATTAACTGTGCCCGAAAACAGATACAGTGATTCTTGAATCGATGGCTCCGAAAGTATTGATCTACTTCCCGGCTTTTTACATAAATCACATTTTTTATTATGGTCCCTGGGGTTTGCCTACCACAGCATTGTCGCCTGAATACCCCAGGAAACGCATACAGTGTCCACTTCAACCGGGGCAATTTTGCTGTCGCAAATCAATTAAATTATTATTTGGACAGTGAAAAGAAAACGAACGGAAACAAGGATTGACAATGTGAATTTACTACTGCTTACATCCTAGGAGAGGAGAGAACTGGAGTCCAAGCGCGCAGAGGCGTCATGTGCGCGGCGCCAGTAGGCTGCCAGGTTTCAGGTTTGTAAGACTTTGGACAGACACTGGAGAATGAAACACATACCAAATGTTATATGCTACCTTTGGGCAGAATGCAGTTTTTACGGATAATAAATGTGGGTTCTGGAAATATGTAGTTTTCCCCGCCTAAATCCCCATAACGGTTTTGTCATTGGGTGAAGCAACAATGGGCTGTGAATGCTGGAATACTTTATCCAACATTGCGTATTCAACCCTGTTAAAAAAAACACAAAAAAACACGTATAACCCGTAGAATCAAATCGTAGACGCTTTGCATGTCAGTTCTATTTTTGTCTTTACAAAGCGGTTATTACAGCGCAGACGATCGCCTTGGGTTGGTGGAAGTAAACAACAACGTCCCGGAGCGATCCGGGTACAAACTGGTATCGCCGCATCCTATGTACGAGCTCCAAAGTGCTTGAGTATGACTCACAATAGATAAATTGTGAAATACAAAGTATAACTCCCCCAAATCCGCTACAGCAGTAGCTGTTGCACCAAGTCATCCTTTCTAAATTCTCCTTTATTGGAACTGATGAAAAATTCGGCACACACATGAAATATTGGGGTGCAACTGTGACTGGTGGTTATTGAACTCTTTGGAGAATTGACGTCCTAAACCTTTCTTTTTTTTCTTTTCGGAACTTTCGTGTGTTTACTTTAAACTGAATAACTGCATCTTGACCGATTTCACGCATGTCCTCCCACAGCCGTTGCACGCCTTAAGTTTAAGTTACGCTTTTGACACTTCCGTGCATGTTGTCATTCTGGACCGAAGCGATTCTTATTTAGGAAAATAAATCAAAAGCCCTTACCTGATGATGATGTATACTCGTATAGAGTAAAAAAAAGAGTTGCATTAAAAGGTGTCAACACATAATATTAATTCACAATCTCCAGAGAAAAGCAGACAGGTCCAACGTTATTTAGGGGTCATTGCAAGAAAGAGGTACTAGAAGTTTAACACCTGCTTCACATTCCATTTTCAACCGCCCATTCCCCTCCCCCTCTCCCAAGCAACCACCCTTGGAAGCCTGACGCTCGCTTTTGATTGGATAAACCTGTTTTCTTGAGCTACTGGAGTGAGCCAATGTGAAAAGAGAGGCGGGGATACACGAATTTTCTTTTGGTAGGGCCCGCCCAAAACCTTCATTCATTCTGACTTAGCGAAGACGCGACTTTGTACTAAGTTCTTTTAAGGGTTAAAGTTTGCTGCTGTTGTTCGATGACAGAATATATATACGCCTTCCTTCTTTTGCCTTCTCGGGCGGACAGATTCATTAGATATAGTCGGCAGTAGGCGCTCCACGGGGTTTCGAGATCCCCGTTGAAGAGGTTCGTTTCATAGCAACGCATTAAAACACGAATTCGATCCTTTCATTGCTAAAAGCCGAAGTGTACACTAGTATGGATTGTCGGGTGGAGCCGTCACCAACAATTTTACTGCAGAAGGTAACAAAGAGTACCGCTCAAAAACGTCTTTGTACAATTACGTAGCAATCTTATGAACATCTGGAGAAAGCATTTTGGAAAGTTTAAAAGCATTTGATGTTCACATTGAACCATGAAATCATTTTAGAAGGTAGCCTGAAAAAGCATGTGCTTTGTCATTAGAATACTCCGTTTCGCACAATCGAGATTTTATCTTGTAAAATTAAAATTAAAACAGCTAACACTGTGCACAATAACATATAGTCTACAGTGGTAATGCTATTTTAGATTGCATAACGAAAGATGAAAATAAACTTACCTTATGTCATTTATAGCCTGTACATTTACCAAAGGGTGACACTGTGGTTAGTGCTTTTACTCAACAACTATGGACAAAGACATATGTGTTAGTTCGGTTTGTTTAAAGATCATTGTAAACGTGGCATTCAATTGGACTGCTGCCCTATCCCACATCGGTTTACCTTGTCTCTAAAATTCTATCAGTCCCACATTTGTACATTATTGTTAGCCTTTGCTTGCCCTGCATGTCCATTGAATCCAGGTACTCAGCGGATTTCTTTTTAACTGACTGGGAGGAGACAGACTGACTAAATTGTCAATACTCAGTATTAATGATGACCGTTACTGATCACTGGTAACCACTGAATACATACAAACCTTAATATCAGTCTTCTGTAAAATACTGTATCTTTTTCTTTCTGCTGCTTTATCTTCCTGTCCCCTTCATTGTGCTCTGTCACAGCCACAACCTGCATGTCCTCTCTCACCATATCTATAAACCTCCTCTTGGACCTGTCTCTTTTCTTTTTGACCTGCAGCTCCATTCCCATCATCCTTCTTCCAATATACCCATCATCTCTGACTGCACATGTCCAAACCATTGCACTCTCACCCCTCTGGCTTTGTTTGACCCTCTAACATACTCATTCTTAATCCTGTCCATCCTCGTAATACTCAATACAAATCTTTTTCTTTTTAATTTTATTGGTTTTATTGTAATCATTCCATACAAATTTAATTCCATACAATTCCATAGATCAAATCTTAACATCTTTAATTCTGCTACCTCCAGCTTTGTTTCCTATCTTTTTTATCACTGACACTTTCTCAACCCATATAACGTGTCTAGTCTACCATTTGTATACCTTTCCTTTCACTCTTGCTGGTACCTTTCTGCTACAAATCACTCCTGACACTCTTCTCCACCCACTCCACCAGTATATAGCACATTAATTCACAGAATAGTGGAGTAAACCTATTCACTAAAAGCAACTTAATATGGTTTCTACGAGTGTAGTGAAGTGTTCCCGATAATGGACAGGCAGATCACATGATGTGAATGTAAGAATCACTAGAGCACCACAAGAACAGTCCTGTCTCTTTTGCCCTTCAATCTATTCACCTTGGACTATAAATATAATACTGGGTCATGTCACTTGTAGAAATTCTCAGATGATTCTGCACTTAGGAGGTGTATCAATAAGGAGGATGAGAAAGAGTATAGGAGTCAGGTGGAGAACTTTGTTTAAGATGCACAAAGAATTGTCTGCAACTTAACATCAGCAAAATTAAGGAACTGGTTATTGATTTTCATTGCTCCAAAAAGCCTCTATGTCTGGTCACTAATCAAGGAGTGGACGTAGAAGTGGTGCACTGATGTGGGGGTCAACATCACTGAAAAGCTGGACTGGTCTTATAACACAAAGTAACTATAGAATAAAGGTCAGAGCAGACTTTTTTTCTGAGGTGATTGTGCGCCTTTAATGTTAGTAGTGCCATCCTTTACACTCGTATTCTACAACTCCGTGTGATTTTCTGTGGTGTGCTGGGCCGGTAACATCACTTCAGGGGGGGCTCACAAAATCATTAAGTTAATTAAAAAGACAGGCTCGTTATGGGACACGCTGTTGATCAACTGGAGGTAGTACTGGTGGAGAGAACGATAACAAAATTGAGAACCATTATGTACTTGCTGTAGTTCCTTACTTTGACATACTGACATTGAGTAATGACAGCCAAAAAATTACTCGGCACAAGTGTGAAAGAAACACTACTGGGGCTCCGTTATACCAACAGCAATGCTTCTGCATAATGCCTCACTTGGACTGGGACTGATCTTTTTATCTTTAGCCAAGTCCTAAGTACTCCTTTGGTACTGTGTCTCTTCAGAGAATGCTTGAGTACCGCTGGTTTGACTTTGTGTTGAATGAGCGGTTGCTCATGTAGTCCCAAATGAGGCACATTACCTGCATTGTAAGGGAATGTGCACGATTCCCTGAGGGTGATCCAGCTCACAGGATTCTCATTGTTGAGGACCCAAGTAGCTGGACCAGGCCAAGTGGATGCCTGTGTAACACCTGGCTGTAGCAGGTAGATGGTCATTTCCGGAGAGTGGGACTGGACTGCATGTCTGTCTGGGGGGGTTGCCAACCGGGATCCCGAGCAGTCTTGTCATGTGCTGGATGCAGCAACATGCCATACCAGTGCATGCTCCCCAACCTGACCTGACCTGTCAAGTCATAAGGTTTTATTTCTTTTTCTTTCAGGGGTGTATTTGAGTAGGTGTGTATTTGGGGGGGTATTATTTGTTATAATAATATTTATGTATTTATTGAACTTCTGTAAAAAGCCAAATTGCCCCAGGAACAAATAAAGTGCTATCTATCTAGCTTATCTTTCTAACATTACTTATAAGACTACTGATGCTGTTTATTAAACAAACATTACTAATGCTAGACTAGATCCTTACTTAAGAATGTTTTTTACATTTGTGTGTTTTGCTTGTACATGAACTTTGCCAATGTCAATTCCAGGCAACTTTCGATTGCCTGTTTTATCATATAGAACAAATCATAGTGCTCTTTCAAATGTAGCATATTTTTCTTCTTTTTGTTTATCTAGATTAGTGAATTTTATGCAACCATCAATCAGGTTACTTGAATAAAAATCATTACAGAAAAGTTTAATACACTTTTAGTTAATTTATTAAGTTAAAGCTTGTAATGACCTCTCTGGCAAATAAAAACGTAATTGCCCCTTTGAACTATGTAGTTGTTTACGCCATGTTAAGCAGCAAATAACTTCAGGCAGATGTTTCTTAAAGTTATTGAACTGTTACTGAAGAAGAACTTTGTCCCACAATTTCTTGCAGGACTGCTTCATTTCAGAAACATTAGTGCATTTTTAAGCATGAACTTTCATGTGCAATGAACCCAACAAAAATATCAGTTGAGTTTAGCTCTGGGTTTTCATTAGGAGTTTCCAAAAAAAAGATTTTTTTTCAGCTATTCTGAAATATACAGTACTTTTGCATTTCAGATCAGTGTCCTCTTGCATGAGTCAATTGCAATTCAACATAAGATCACAGAAGGATGGCCTGACATTCATGGTTTCGTCAGTGATGGCAAGTCATCCTGGTCTTAATGTAGAAAATCATCCTCAAACTTTAACACTCTGCCCATCCATGCATGATCTGTGGCATGAGGTTGTTACTCTGGAATGCCATGGTAGGACATAATGAGCTTTTCTGTCCCTAAGCATTGTACTCCACACAGTTAACCACCATACTAGGGGTTTGAAAGGAAGAGAAGCTAACCACTGCAGCACTGTACTGCCTTCTGCAGTCCCCTTAACATTATCTTCTGTCATTTTCTTCCTGATATTTTACAATGACTGAGATTTCCCCAAGTTATTTCGATCTGTGTTGTCAACTTTCTTATTTGTACTTGTGCCTGAATATTGTTAACTCTCAGTTTGGTTAAGAATTTGGAGTTCAAAATATCAACAGGAATTAAACTAAAATCAGGAAGAATCATTAATAATGAGAGTTTAGGTTCAGCACACCAAACAGTTTGGGAGCAATGATCATATATGAATTATATTTACCGTAGTCATTTAATTAGTAAATGATTAATGATTTGAATACAATAATAACAAGACACTCTAGTCTCATCTTACGTCCACTTCAACTCACATCATTAGCTGTGTAACCCTAAGCCAGTTACTTAACCTGCTGTGCATCATTCAGCGTGATGTAGAGAGTTGCACTTTGTATCTGGAATTTGCAGGTTGCTTTAGATATGTTTTTGACTTTTGCTGTATGTTCCAGGCTGCCATTTCGGGATCAAGGGGGAGGCAGTCAGTTAATCCTGACAGTATCAAACACAAACGGTTGCAGCATCAGGCATTGTAAAAGTCACTCATCCGCACACACAAATGCACAAACACACACTAACTCAATTTAGAGTTAGCAGTTAACATCCAGACACAGGGAGGATTGTCTTTACTAAACAGGTGGAAATTTAAACCCAGAAATCGAGAACTATATACCAGCAGTGCTAACTAGACCACCACACCTTTTCCTTTACTAATTTAACTAAAATATTGCAATAGAGGTGTTTTTGTTGGTTGGTGTGTTTAAGACTCTGTAAAGGAAAAACAGTGTTTATAAATACAATTTTATAATTTAGTAAGTTCTATTAATTGCAGAAATTCAGCCTCTTAATTTATAAATTTATTAGAAAAATGAATATTTGTTAGAAAGGAAAAGGGAGCAGACCAACTCATGGAACAAAAACAACTAACCATAGCCTGTAAAAGTGCATATTACAGCAAGTGAGCAGTGTTACTAACAGTTACACACTGCTGCACTGTAAGTTACAAAATCCTACTGCAGAGATTCAACATGTTCTTTTTTCACTTGGAGGTGGTACGCTGGTCATTTTGGTCTTCAGGTACTTTTGTATTTGAGGAGATCTTTGGCTTGGTGCATTACATGCTAAAGCCAATCTATCTTGTCTTTACAGACATCAAACCTGTGACTGATCGAGTCTTTTTGTATTTTGTATACCATTAATGTTGAGAGTGATTAAATGCATTACACAAATGTACATCTTGCATTGCAATTGTCATAAGTGTGGCACATTCTGTTTAATTATTTACTGTTTTATTATTAATAATTATTTTTAATGTTATGGTGACCCGTCACCCTACCATGTTATCATTTTTTTTTTTTTTTTTCTGGGGGGGGACCACTATTTCTGCATTATCTCATTTACCAGCAATGCCATTTAGGATTACAGTGTCCACTGCCGAATACTTTGGCATGGTGCTTAGTGTCACATGTGTGCAAAAACATGCATTGTGCATTGTCTGAATAAGTTACAGTAATGAGATTTCTTTACAAAATAACTCAGAATAACTACTGTTTCCAGAGCCTTCCCAACAAATATGCAATTCTGATGATGGCCAAAAATATTTTCACCCCTGCCCTTCTTACAGAAAAGGCACCACTTATGCAACAATTTTCTGAGAGAAGTGGTGCATTTTCTGAAAGCAGTTCGGCATTGCCAGTATTTTTGGCCATGCCTGTTGTCACACACCTGGGGCCTCACGTTTAACGCCATGCATAGAACTCACACTATAACATGGCGTAAGCACAAAAGCGGGAAAATCCAGATGCAGGAATCTGTGCATATGCAAACTTCCACGTTGTTCCGCTACATAAATCCCGATCAGCATGAAAAGTAACGCACGTGCATGCGCCTGCTGTCCCGCCTCAACTCCTCCCAGAATTACACCTCTTTAAATATACAAATCAATATTAATAGCCCTTAAGCTCAGGGTTCTGTGAAAAGACAATGGCAAAACCACAAGGAAAAATAGAACAATTTGTGGAGGCAAGGAAAAACATACTATTTGTTGGTTTAAACAGATAAACAAGAAAAGGTAGCTGATCAAGTGACATAGCATGTCGGAGAAACTCGAAAGCTCAAGTTCACATAGTCGCACAGTGTCAGAAATAAAAAAGAAGTCGCATATCAAAGTCGCTGTGAAAAGGCGAGTAATAGCCCACTGTCTGAGTGTCATATGAAAGCTTATTAGGGTACAGAGGAAAAAAAAGGCACACAGTGGGGAAAAAGCACGAAATGTCAACTTTAATCTCAAAATGTCCACTTTAATCACATAGTTTATTTTGTTATTAAAGCAGAACATCATAAACTTGATCTTAAAATCGTTTAATTTACTAGTTTCTCAAATCCCATCATAACTAAAGTAGTACGTTAAATGCTTTGTTTTGTATGTGATCTTCTATGTGCTCTATGTGTGTGAATCACTTTTTCTACCTCCGACAGGACACAGAATTCATTACATTCATGATATTACAGCTCTCTGAATAACTAAAATACTGAGATATACGTGATATCATTTTCATGATGATAGGAGTTAAAGCATGTTATTAAACATGGGAACATGGTGGCGCAATGATTGTGCGCGACCTTTGATAAAATAATTTATTGCAGCAGTACTGTCTCTTTCAAACGTACTAACCTCCAATTCCTGTCCTTCCTTTTCTTTTTCCAAATACCCAATCGCCACACAATCAGCTCTGTAACAGACGTTAAGCCATCTGTAAGCTTATAATGCCAATTCTTCAAAACTTTTAAGGAACATTGATATATCTTCGTAGTACATTTTTATTTATTCTATCCATCACGCCAGTCCCAGTAAAGCATACAGTGCGAGGCAGGAACAATCCGTGAACAGAGCGCCAGATCTTTGCTAAGGTAGTGACAAAGTGTCCTTTAATTATTAACAACTAGCAAAATACCCGCGTTTCGCAGCGGAGCAGTAGTGTGTTAAAGAAGCAATGAAAAAGAAAAGGAAACATTTTGAAAATAACGTAACATGATTGTCAATGTAATTGTTTTGTCACTGTTGTGAGTGATGAGTGTTGCTGTCATATATATATATATATATATATATATATAAATATATATATATATATTTACACACACACACATAAACATATATATATATATACATATCTATACATATACACATATATATACACACACACATATATACATACATATATATATATCTACATATATGCACATACATATACATACACATACATACATACACACACACATATACACACAAATACATATATATATACATACACACACACTTATATAAACATATATATACATATACATACATATCTACATATATACACACACAGCTATTTCGTATCAGTGCAAGACGCTGCTTGTTAAAATGGATAACTCCCGCTCTTACGTGCAAGTCTGCGTGGATATTATGAACTATCGTATTTGTTAAAGTTCTATTTAAATTTTAAATAGAAGGAATTTTTATTTAGTCGACAGAAATATCTTTGGTAGGAATGGTAAAAACAGACAGGAATATTATTCCTGAATAAATCAACTCAAACCTTAAACAACTTATAATATTTTGCTCTCCATAAAAATATATCCTGTCTAAATTATACAAGTTAGAAATAAAGTAAACGTTAAAAGAACAAACATTCAAATTTCTTTACTCTTATGTAATTTTATATAAAAAATAAACTTAGATTTTAAATATCCCAAAAGATTTTGCTCTCCATAAAAATATATCCTGTCAAAATTATACAAATTCAAATATGAACATGCTGCATAACAAAACCTGGAAATATAAATAAAATGTGTTCCTTTCAGCAATAACAAATCAAATCATTCAGTTGTCTTTGCTCATATGTCATTTTAGAGCTGGACGCCTGGCATCTTTTTTTGGCAACAAGTTCGTTTATGTTTGGTGTGAGGTTCTGTGTTGTGGAGATTCTCAGGATGGACTGCAGGTGCTCATCAGTGAGGCGACTCCTGTGTGCTGTTTTATTAGTCTTTATCACTGAGAAGAGCTTCTCACACAGATATGTGCTACCAAACATGCACAAGGTTCGAGCCGCATGTAGACAGACTTTTTTTGTTCTTCAAAGTCACCAAAGTGCCGTGCAAACTCAGTGCGCTCAGTTTATCAGCAAAGTGCGTATTTGGGAACACCGTAGTGACGACTTGGTTCAACATTACTTGGCAACAGGGAAAGTGGGGCAAGTTGCACTGGTGCATTTGTGTCTCCCATAAAAGCAGCTTCACTTGAAATCACTTTGTGATTGTGCACGGGTAAAAACGTCCGCTGAAGTGTCAGATTCTTATTTAATTCTTCTGCTTTCTGTATCTTCTGCATTGCATTCAGGTCTTTCAGGTTACCCTGATGTTTTGTCTCATAGTGCCGTCTTAGATTAAATTCTGTAATTACAGCCACATTAGCTCCACAAATGAGACACACGGGTTTAACGGCAATGTCAGTAAACATATACTCAGCCTCCCATCGGTTTTTAAAGGCTCTATTTTCAGAACCAACTTTTCTCTTAAGCATCGTGTGGGCTAGCTTCACAATAACTTGCAAGCTAGACTTGATTAACGCGGTAAGTGTTCGGCAAGGCAGCTGAAGCGCTGCATTATGGAATCTGTAGTTTATTGTGTTACCAGCGCTTCATATACCCGGGCCATTAATAACAATAATACAGTATATAAAATGATCTCGCGGGCCGGATATAATTACACGCCGGGCCGGATGTGGCCCGTGGCCCTTGAGTTTGACACATATGGACTAAATAGAACTTGAAAAGATATATTTTTTCGTACATCGAGCCCGCGTGCTAATGTGGTTTTGCCTGCATGCCTCAATAAGTGACCCTCCCCTCGCTCTTACTTTTTTACCGTTCATCTAATGAATACACTGAGTATGGCTTTACCAAAACAATCATTGATTGCGAATAAAGTATTCATTATTCGAGTATGTAGATCGGGGTATATATATACACGTTTCTTACTGCATCAATAAACAGCTCGTCTTCTTCTTTATCTGAGACCTGACACACTGCATGCACGGGTTTTTTTTTTTTAACACTGTCTTCCTTTAGCGGGACATTCACTTTTTCCACCGTGTGCTTTGTTTCTGCAGTAGCTGCAGTTATGAATAATATGTTTGTATGTATCAGACGCTTCATATTTTTTTGCTGCCTTTTCAATTGTGTAATTCGGTTTTTGTTCAGCGCTCTTCGGAACTGTTGCTTTTTGTCTGTGCACTGCGTCAGTTCACGTGAGCCGCTCGGTGTACATGCATGTCGTGCTATGTCCATGGCTGTATCTAATGCTACCGAAGTCCCGGTACTTAAAACTTTCTCTCGCAGTTTCACTGAGTTTGTGCCAAACACCACCCTGACCATCTCATCTTCCTCTGCATAAGCACAGTCCTTCACCCGTGAATATTTACCCGTGGCAGTTTGCTATTGGATTGCCGCTGACGGACGGCCTTATATGGGCAGGCACTAAATTACAAACGCCAGCGGCAGCCTGTCTATGAACTTAATTTAAAGTGTAGGTTTACACTGTGCTTTGTTTCCGAAGTAGCAGAACTCATGAATATGGTTGTATATATCACTCGCTCGCTTCTTATTGTTTCGCTGCCTTCTCAATTATATAATGCATGTTTTCTAAAGCGCTTTTTGGGCCTCTTCCTGGTTTTCTACGTACTGCGTGATTACGTAGGAGGCGTGATGATGTCAGACGAAACTCCGCCCCCACGGGTTTCAAGCTCATCTCCATTACAGTAAATGGAGAAAAACAGCTTCCAGTTATGACCATTACGTGTAGAATTTCGAAATGAAACCTGCCCAACTTTTGTAAGGAAGCTGTAAGGAATAAGCCTGCCAAATTTCAGCCTTCTACCTACACGGGAAGTTGGAGAATTAGTGATGAGTCAGTCAGTCTGTCAGTGAGTGAGTGAGTGAGTGAGTGAGTGAGTGAGTGAGGGCTTTGCCGTTTATTAGTATAGATATAGATTATTTAAATAATGTTAAAGTTTTATCTGTATAATATAATAAAAATATTTTGCTGTATTTCATCTTAAAAATGATATCGTCACCATATGTAAATACGCACTTTATAAAGTGGCTCAAGTTGTGCAATATTATAACTGTATCTCAAGTTTACAGTGAGGTGATTGTACAAATAAGTACAAACAGTTCTACAAGGAGCAGTTGATGGAGTGATTGATTGCGTTTAGAGCTCTTGGGATGAAACTGTTTCTGAACCGCGAGGTCCGTACAGTAAAGGTTTTGAAGCGTTTGCCATGTGAGAAGCAGTTCAAATAGGAAGCATGGCTGAGGCAGCGCGTGCTTGATGCTGTACACCGATAATTCTCCTTCTGATCAGCTGCTCCGAGTGGTGCAGTGAGAGTAATATGGAAAAAGATGATCCGCTGTGGCAACCCCTAACGGGAGCAGTTGTAAGAAGAAAAAGAAGGTGTAGTGAGAATAACAACGCTAAAGCAGCTATGGTATTTAGAATAGTTTGACCATTCTGTGGACCATTATATTGTTACAGGTTAATTACAATCAGATGCATTAAATTAATAAATAATATGCGGTTAATTTCAGCGTATTTATAAAGCCGAGTCAGGGATGTGGATATGAAAAAGAAAGATAAACCACACAGGAACAGTACCATTGCTTTGACACTGGGTGCCGCCAGTCTGCAAAACCGAGCGGAGAATTTTCGTACAACAGGGTATGAGGTACCGTGGAAATGTGCGTGGCTTTACACCAAGTTTAGGTTTTATACATCACGATTTGAACATGGAAACGTTCGTACGCAACATTTCTGTGCGTACGCACCGTTTATACATGAGGCCCCTGGACCTTGGAGACAGCTATAAGGCTCTAGTTGTGGTAATTCCTCACCGAATCACAGAGTAGTGCTGTATACTAATGCCTCTTTTCTTTCTTCCACCCTTTGAAGAATGGATGATTGACAACCTTACTACCTCTGACAAAACCTCCAATGTCAGTCCACCTGGACCTGGCTCTTCCTGCCTGGCCATTATATAACCAGAAGTGTCGCCATCTTGGGCAGTCTAATCTCAGAATCATAACTAGAAAGAAACTCTTTTGCTGAAAACCATTAATTATTTTTGTGTATACTGTATACAGGGTCAATGTGTGACCCCAAACCTTTACCTTATCTTTGTCCTCTTTCATATTGTAAATATGGATTCACTGTGCCCAATCAAAAATATAATGCTTATATTCAACTGCAGCATTTTCCAGAGTCTTTCTTACAGAAAGGCTTAGATTACTAAAATCAATAGACATTAAGAGTTACAAATGTGTGTGACATAGCTCAGCACTATACTTGGTGCCACATCATGCATTAATGGGCCCTGTAGCACAAGCTCTGTAAGTCAAAAGATGTTTCTTTCTATATGAAGATGTTTGTGTTATTAAGAGGTTTAATTTCTAAATTAAAGGTATGTTGTACTGTGCACATTATGGTCAGTATACTATTTCAAGATGTGTATTATAAAATTAAGGCTGAAGCATATTAGTCAGTTAGCACTGTTTCATGTAGTAAGTCCATCCTTGCACCTCCTTATCATCCTGATTTAATTACAAGTCGCAGGGAGCCAAAGCCCTCCCAAGCATCATTGGAAGACCACACTAATGCACACCCCCACACTCATTCATAATATGCCAGTTTGGGGGTTACCAATTAACCCAGACTGTGCATTTAGGATGTGGAAAACTGAAGTATTCAACAAAAAAGTCCTTAAAAAGGAGAAGAAAATATGCAGACTCTCTATAAATGATGGCCATGCCTGGATTTAAACCCAAAGTTCCAGGAGCTATAAGGCAGCAGTGCTAACCACTGGACCACCACAAGAGCCAAACAGACCTTAAGTGATGGCATTTGGGCCCACAACTTTGTGGGTTTAAGTCCAGCTCTTTAACCCCTACTTCATAAGGTGTGATAAATTACTATAGTGGTAAAAACACAAAACTCTGTTCTTACCTCAAAGTCTCCTTGCTAAAATTTTGCAGTCTTGTAATAAATATTAAACAAGCTGAAAAATGCAAATAATTAAGCACTTTTTTTAACAACCACTAGAAGAAATTGGGAAAAAGGAAAATATTTTGAAAATACGAAGATTCTTAAAATAACTGTAGAAAGCAAAGACCTCCAACAAATAAAAAAAATAAAAATCTATATTCCAAAAAGCTTAGACAGCATGTAAAATGCTAATAAAACTGACCTGTATTAAATTAAAAACAGTAAAATGACAAAATATTTAGTGTTTCCCCCCAAAAACTGTTTTTTTTTGGTTAGTACATACTGTCACAACTTCTTTGGAATAGAGGGTTGTACTTCTTACATAGTTAATTCATAGCAATTATAAAAAACTGATGAAAATGCATGTTGACTTCTCAAAAAGACTATAAAGAAAAAAGTTAAATTACTTGAGGAACTTCGGTATTTATGTGTTTGGGTCACCCTACAAAATACCAATAAATAGTTAAAAGTTACCAAATCAAGCAAAAAGAGCTCAAATTCTTGAAGATTCATGATAATTGCTTTTTACCAGTTAGCCTTTAACAACCATAAGGAGCTTAGCATGTTCTGTCTGCATTTTTGCCACTGTTGACATTTTATTAGCACTAATTAAGTCCAATAAGCATCAAGAAATTAATGAAGCTCTACCTGTTACTCAAAGTAGGCACAACAGGATGCCTACCTGAAAGGTAATTAAAATTGTAAGTATTTCTGTAATAAAATATAAAGTTATGGTAGAACGATAGGGGCAGCTGGAAAGCTCTGACACACTAGTGGTGGTCCGCAGAAGACACATTATCCCCTGCATATCATTGAAGATAATCATAAAATGGCTTTAAACCACAAAGTACTAAAACTGTGTTTTTATTTCACAGAGATAGCAAAAATAAAGCATGAATAATAAAAGAAACAGCTTATAGCCTATTCTCTTCATGTTACCTACTGTACACAAGTGCTTAGCATTCAAAATCTTACCTCTTTCTCTCAGTCATTCTTCCATTTACCTGTTTCACTGAGCCACACTTCTTTCTGCCACAGTAATGCTGTCTCTGTCTCCCACTCTTTTTAATATCTCTTGACTTTTTTAACTCCTTTGCTTGTGACACTGCATCCTGAATGTCAGCATCACACTTTTGATCCTAGGCCTGACACTAGGGACCAATACCTCTATCCAAAACATCCCTTCAGGTCCTTGAGTTGATCACTTACTTCCTGGACAGGATACCTACAGTACCTTCTAGTTTCTTATTTGTACAATCTAAATGCGGATTCCAGGTATGAGACATCATTGCAATACCAATGAAAAAAAAATCTGCTCCTGACATTATTAAGTTCTAAATAGACCATCTTCCATTTTGACAACTATCAATCATGAAAATAAATATGCTGTACTTTTTCTGCAATTAGTGGGGCTACATGATGGGGAAGTAGCTAGTATTTCTGTCTCATAGCTTCATAGTACTGGACTTGAGTCTATCCTAGCCGCACTCTGTGTGCTTGTCTGTATGTTCTTCTGCTGTCTGTAGGGATTTTTCCTCCAGGCACTCTGTTTTTCCCTTCCCATCCAACAGCCAAGTATGTACACTAGGGTGACTGAAAACTCTAATTTGTCCCCGTAGAAGTAATTTGTGTAAATACGTGTGCCTTATAAATTTAACAGGTGTCTTTTTATACTTCTGGGCATCAATACTATGCAGCATCCTTTTTCCAGAAGCTCTCCCTTTTCTTTTTTCACTATTAATTGTTGTTTGATCTGGCTTGTTACTATAAGTAACAATACTATATACTATATTGTGAAAAGATCAGACTCAACACACTTAAAAAGTTTTGGGGCAGCCATCCATATATTATCCCTGGCTGCAGTGGGTTAATTTTGTACAAGAAGTGTCTTGTTTGGAGTCCGGAGATGAACTGATGAGGGTTTGTAAAGATAGCAGTTTTAAGTAGTCAGACCGAAGTGACGTAGGTGAACCGGAAGTGACCTTCTTCTGATGTCAGTCGAAGCGCTGGAACCGGAAGTGACGTCTTTCTAGGTGCCTGAACTGGAAGTAGCATCATCCTAGGCACCGGAACTGGAAGTGGCATCGTCATAGGCCCCGGAACCGGAAGTGACATCGTCCTAGGTGCCGGAAATGGAAGTGATCTCTTCAATGCTGAGCCAGACAGGTTTTGATAAAACGAGAAGACTAACTCCATACAACATCCTCCTACTCGCATTTGCGTGACATGGCTGCTCCCCTCAGCCCAGACCCGTTGGGTCGGGCATTAAAGTCCGGGTATCGACATTGGCTTGCAGTACACCAGGACGATAAACGACCAGATACTTGGATGGCTGCAGATCTAAAGTCCACCTTGTGATGCCTGGATTGGACCCCTATGCAAGACCATTCACTGTAATGTTGCATGGTCCGTCACAAGAGTGAATTCACGCCACAATGGGTAGTATCTCAGCTGAATAATCGGCCATTTAATAGCCAAAGCTTACTGCTCCACTGCCGCATACCTGGTTTCACAATCCAGCAGTTTCCAGCTCAGGTACATAATGGGGTGTTCAACTCCATCAACACTTTGGCTCAGCATGGCTCCAAGACCTGTGTCCAAAGCATCCGTCTGGAGGATGAAAGGCATAGAAAAGTCAGGTGCTTTCAATATAGGAGCTGACGTAAGGGCCATTTTCAGGTCACTGAATGCAGCCTCTGTTGTATCATCCCATACTACGTGATTAGGTTTCCCCTTCTTTGTGAGGTTAGTCAAGGGCGTCGCCCTCTCAGAAAACCGGGGTACAAACTGAGCAAGGCCTGTACCTGACTCTTGTTTATCAGACAGGGCCAATTTAAAATGGCATCTAGATAGCCTAAATATTTGGCTTTGACTAACTCAAAGTAACATTTCTTTGGATTAATATGAAGACTGGCCTTTGCTAGTAACCGCAATACAGCACCAACCTGCTGTATTTGTTCTTCCCATTTTCTGGAATAGATGACACATCATTGTTATTATTGTTTACATCGCTCCTCGGGCAGACATGGAGATAGCAGGTGACATCATCCATTCCACTGTTGCTAAATTACAAACACAGCACCCTGAGGCGCTTGTGCTAATTGCTGGAGACTTTAACCATGTGACGCTGGACAAAACATTACCAGCCTTCTCCCAGTATGTGGATTGTAACACCCGGGGAAATAGGACTATTGACCTACTGTATGCAAATGTTAAAGACGCATACAGCGCCACCCTGCTGCCTGGGCTTGGGAAAGTAGATGATAAACTGGTCCTGCTTTAGCCTCACTACAAACCAAGAGTGAGGGCGCTACCTACAACCACGTACTCATTCAGGAAGTGGTCCCCTGAGGCAGAGCAGGCTCTGAGATACTGCTTTGGAACTACGGTACGGACTGGGATATCCTGCAGGGGTCACATAGTGAGAACATTGAGGAGGTTGTTGACTGCACTACTGACTACATCAACTTCTGTATGGACATTTTAGTTCCAGTAAGAACAGTACGCTGCTATGCTAACAACAAGCCATGGATTACAAGTGACATCAAGGGCCTTTTGCACCAGAAGAAAAGGGCTATTAAAGGCGATGATCAGCATGAGCTCAAGCGCATGCAGAAGGAACTCCGAGTCCAGCTCAGGGCGGCGAAGGAGCAGTACAGGAGAAAGCTGGAGAAGAAGTTGCAGAATAACAGCATGAAGGAAGTGTGGGATGGGATGAAGATCATCACTGGCTGCAGCTCGAAGCGGGGTGCCACCATCGAGAGATCAAACCAAATAAACAACTTCTTTAACAGGTTGGACCACCCTAACCCACTCTCACCTCGGAGTACTGCACCCTCCACCCATCCTTCTGCTGATACCAGCATAGGAGAGACCTCCCCACCCACAATTACAGCAGCCCAGGTGAGCAGGGAGCTGAGGAGACTTCGTGCCAGCAAAGCAGTGGGTCCAGATGGAGTATCGCCACGACTGCTGAAGGCCTGTGCGCTGGAGCTGGGGAGTCCTCTACAGCGCATCTTCAACCTAAGCCTGGAACAGGGCAGAGTCCAGAGGCTTTGGAAAACATCTTGCATCACCCCAGTCCCAAAGGTATCACGTCCTGGTGAGCTGAATGACTTCCGGCCTGCCGCTGTGACGTTGCATGTGATGAAGACCATGGAGCGGCTGCTGCTTCACCACCTGAGGCCACAGGTCCGCCACGCCCTCAACCCTCTGCAGTTCACATACCAGGAGAAGGATGCCATCATCTATATGCTACACCAATCCTTCTCCCACTTGACTAGAGGCAGTGGTGCTGTAAGAATTATGTTTCTGGACTTCTCTAGCGCCTTCAATACCATCCAACCTCTGCTCCTTATTGACAAGCTAACAGAGATGGGAGTAGATTCATACCTGGTGGCATGGATCATGGACTATCTTACAGACAGACCTCAGTATGTGTGTCTCGGGAACTGCAGGTCTGACATTGTGGTCAGCAACACAGGAGTGCCGCAGAGGACTGTACTTTCTTCGGTCCTGTTCAGCCTATATACATCAGACTTCCAATACAACTCGAAATCCTGCCACATGCAAACGTTCGCTGACAACACTGCTATCATGGGTTGCATCAGGAGTGGGCAGGAGGAGGAGAATAGGAACCTAATTAAGGACTTTGTTAAATTGTGCGACTCAAACCACTTACACCTGAACACCCGCAAAACCAAGAAGCTGGTGGTGGAATTTAGGAGACCCAGGCCCCTCCTGGACCCCGTGATTATCAGAGGCGACTGTGTGCAGAGGGTACAGACCTATAAATACCTGGGAGTGCAGCTGGATGATAAATTGGACTGGACTGCCAATACTGATGCTCTGTGCAAAAGAGGACAGAGCCGACTATACTTCCTTAGAATACTGGCGTCCTTCAACATCTGCAATAAGATGCTGCAGATGTTCTATCAGACATTTGTGGCGAGCACCCTCTTCTACACGGTGGTGTGCTGAGGAGGCAGCATAAAGAAGAAGGACGCCTCACGCCTGGACAAACTGGTGAGGCATGGAGCTGGACAGTTTGAAATCTGTAGCAGAGCAACGGGCGCTGAGCAGGCTCCTATTAATCATGGAGAAACCACTGCATCCACTGAACAGTATCATCTCTAGTCAGAGGAGCAGCTTCAGCAACAGCCTGCTGTCACTGTCCTGCTCCACTGACAGACTGAGGAAATCGTTCCTCCCCAACACTATGCGACTCTTCAGTTCCACCTGGGGAGGTAAACGTTAACATTATACAAAGTTATTGTCCGTTTTACCTGCATTTTTAACACTCTTTAATTTAATATTGTTTTTTAACAGTATGCTGCTGCTGGAGTATGTGAATTTCCCCTTGAGATTAATAAAGTATCTATCTATCTCATCCAAGTAGACAGCACTAGGCGCTGGGACCGGAAATTACATCATCCTAGGCGCGGGAACCGGAAGTGACGTCTTCAAAGCTGAGTCAGACAGGTTTTCCCGCGGCTGGTCTGTAGAGATAACAAGAGAAGACTTAGTGCACCCTGGCCTGGAGTGGAATTACCTTCACTTGGTCCATACAACGACCTCCTACTCGCACATGCATGACTATATATTAATATATTTTAATGGATTTTTAAATTGAGGATATGCAGCTGTCATTGCTGACCTGAGCTTCAGCTCATCTCAATTGCCTTTCAGATGAGCTAAAAACCTCAGAAATGTCCACAACATCTGTGAATGTAACAGTCTTAGAAGAAGATAAAATGGGATATCCATCTTAAAAAAAGGATAAGTGCCTGTATGTCTGTCCATGTCTCCATCCGGTTGCTACAGTATGTCCCCGTCATTACAAAAGGCGGCATATTATAGACATTAACACTGCCTTTAAGTATCCCATACCAATTGGAATATAACAGAGACATATGCAATGCACTTTCAGTTACAACAGATGGCACATCACAAACAGTTTAGTAATAAAAATGCATTGTAATTGTCATTCCAACAGATAGTGCATCACAAACATTAACACTGCTTTTATGAATACCATACCAGTTGGCATACATCAGAGACCTATACATTGCATGTTACATGGCAAACGTTAATGTAAAGGTCTACATTGATTACTTGGATTTCAACCTGTCTTAGACGAGTAGCACAGCTAGTATTAAATATTCCTGCACTTTGGATGGTAGCACTGCAATTGCGATTGTCAAAGGAGATATCTCACACTGTATTGGAGGAACAACTCATTTCAGGATGACAAGGACAAAGATCTAGAGCGAGATAAATGTAAGGTGGAAATGATTTAAAACTGGTCAGCCTTGATTGCTTTTTAAGTTTAAAGAGCAGTCGCATCTCATCACGAGTTACAGTGAGTTAAGGTATTGTGGCATTTTGGGTATTGCAGAAAACTGGTTTAAACCTTCTACTTCTGACGCTATTTAATGCTGATATGATCTTATGGAGTGGAAAGGGGTCTGCAGACTTATGTGAATAAGATGTACTAAAAAAGCAAGCACATCATAATTAAAGCTTAAATGCAATCCAGACTTTGAAATGGAGTCTGAATTTGTCTAGTGCTGTCTAGAAGGGGGTTGCATTATCCTGTTGATGCCTATTATTAAACTGGGCAACAGAAATGATTCACTCCTTTGTGAACACCCTAAAGATGAGTCATTCTGGTTCAAGACGATCGCATTCAAACAACTTTGGAACTAACAGCATGTTCCTTTTGTGAACATACTGTAGTAAGCTAGACTTGCTGTGTTCAAATGTTAATGCCTTTAAATGTTATCCTATTGTACATCTGGGCATCTTACTGCCAGAACTTATAAACATCCATCCATTATCCAACCCGCTATATCCTAACTACAGGGTCACGGGGGTCTGCTGGAGCCAATCCCAGCCAACACAGGGCGCAAGGCAGGAAACAAACCCTGGGCAGGGCGCCAGCCCACTGCAGGGCGCACGCCTACACATCAAGCACACACTAGGGACAATTTAGGATCGCCAATGCACCTAACCTTCATGTCTTTGGACTGTGGGAGGAAACCGGAGTACCTGGAGGAAACCCACGCAGACAAAGGGGAGAACATGCCAACTCCACGCAGGGAGGACCTGGGAAGTGAACCCAACACAGGGTGCAAGGCAGGAAACAAACCCCAGGCAGGGCGCCAGCCCACCGCAGGGCACACACACACACACCCACACACCAAGCACACACTAGGGACAATTTAGGATCGCCAATATACCTCACCTACATGTCTTTGGACTGTGGGAGGAAACCGGAGCACCTGGAGGAAACCCATGTAGACACGGGAAACTTTTAAACAGTAAAATGTTATTAAAATGCAGGTTAGGGGGAGAAGATGCAGGACGTCAAGACTTTGATTAAGAAAAATCAAGGAAATATGTCAAAGCTAGAACTGTATTTTTTGAAAAAGATGAAAACAGAGCAAAGAAGGGAGTACAGGTGATAAAAACATTATGTAAACAAATGGAACAGTTTCTAGTACAGGATAGATATTTTATTTATTTTGGAGCAAGGCTATAAACAAAATGGTGTCCTGCAGCTGCTGTAGACTTTAAAATAACTTATTTATATCATTGAATTACAATTACAATATGTGGCAATGTTCAAAATATAGATGCCATCAGGTGTAAAACCTTAATATGAACATGGACAAAACAATTCATTCATCCTTATGAGAAGCTGTTTCTATGATCCTATGATCTATGATCTTAATGGACACATTATTAGTGTCACCTGTGTGCAAATACCCGGCTTATTCAAAAAGTCAATCAAGTTACTGCAGCTAAATATTGCTGTATATATACAACATCCAGACATGGTCAGCAAGCTTATTTGTTGTTCAAGCAAATATTAAAATGGTCAAAGTGTGTGATTGTTGGTATTAGATGTTGGTTCCATCATACTCATCCGACAGATATTAAATTAGCAGCATTCTACAGAAGAGGAGAGCAGAAACGTATTTCTGAATGCACCATGCATTGAACCTTGAAGCAGATTCACTACAGTGGCAGAAGACCTTGCCAGACTCCAACCCTGTCAGCTAACAATAGGAAGATCAGGCTACAGTGTACATGTTGTCATCAAAAACGTAGCAACTAAAGGCTGGAAAATGTCACTTGCTCTGATGAATTTCAATTCTGATTCAATATGTAGATGACAGATTCAGAATGTCTTGTGAAGAACATGATTGTATGAACCTATCCTGATTTGTTGCAATTGTAAAGGATGGTTCTGGTAGGGAAATGGTGCTGGGATTATTTTTTGGCCCACATTATTTCTTTTAATACCAGCTAAGGATCATTTTAGTGATACAGTGTGACATTTTCCAAGTGGACAGTTTAAGCTAGAGAATGTGCTATGTCACAAAGCATGCATTGTTAAAAGCTGCTTCTACAAATGCAATAGAGGCTTACGTTCAAAGGAGGATCACATTGTGAATATTTCACTGAAAAATCTGCAGGAGATGGGTAATGATACTAAGTCATCATACACCAGCAACATGAAGGGACTTTTCCTGAGGCTGTTCTGGAGGAAACGGACAGGGGGAGGAAAGTGGGGGCTATCTGATATTAGTTAGGTTTATTAAATAAAACTTGTGTATAGATTTGGTCTATTGTAGGGTAAATTCATGCACACACCCACACTCAATCACACCAGGCCATAGTTAGGATAACTTATCAAACTAATCTGCACTTTTTTGGGAAATGAGAGGAAATCCACACAAATTTAGTAAGTACGTGCAGATACCTCACACAGTGAGGAACTGAACCAAAGTCTCCACAAATATAAGGAAGCATTTATAACTACTGTGCCACACCACCAGTTAGCTGACTCTGCCTATATTAGCAGTAATAACCATGCACACAGTATTTTAGGTCTTTTCACAAACCTTAAGAAGAAAATGACCAGATATAAATACATTATAACTTGTTTTTGCTGCAGTGTTATTGAAAGCTGCAGAGCTTCTTACACACAAGGTCACTGGCTCAATTTACATACAAGATCAATTTAAGCAATCAAAGTAAATGTATTCCATGTACAGCAGGGAGACCACTAATTTGATTTTAAAATCCTTGTAGCAGTTTTTCTACTGTAAAATGTAAATGTACCAAAACTTGTGTAACTCATACTTCACTTTACTTAGCAGCTGAAGTGTTTCAAATGGTGATTAAAACTACATTATAAAATCCTGACACAATATCAGGTAAGTGTGGGTAATATGGTAATAAAAATCCTTCCTACACAATAAACTTGTAAAGTCAATCAAACAAATGTATAAAAGAGAAGGGATCTGTGCTAAGCAGACAGCAGAAGGGCAATCCACTGGTTGGAAGCCAATTAAACTAGTGGGTGACAGGTAGAAAAGGTAAATCATAATCAAAAAGCCTAGCAAGGAATAAATTGCATTGCAGAAAATGTTTCAATCATGTGTAGGGTACTTTTTGAAATGTAGTTTTCTTTTCTAGCATGCAATTTTTTTGACATAGACTTTAAGGCCATGCATTGTATTGAATAGTCGTGTTACTTTGAACTGTACTCCTTGTCATGGTGTGCTCTGTGATGCATTTCTGTAGAAAACATATAGTGCATCTCTCATATCCTTAAGTTGATGTTGACTTAGTGCAGCTTTGCATTAAATTGGTATTTTATCATATTATGAGTAAGTAGACAAGCTAACTGGTGTGCGGATCAAGATTTTTGGTCCTAATACTTTGCTAGTGCATTCACTACACTCCCAAGTGCTATTGAAGAGTGTCAAGATCCATGCGGAATAAGGAGGGAAGTACTGAGAGGCAGTCTGTTTCTGACTAGTACAGCTGTACTATCACAACATGGCTTACACTTCTTGAAGTGATGGGTTTAAGTGTAGGAAAAAGCTGACCAATATTTGAAGTTATGGTAAGCACTGCCTACATTGTAGGAAAAGCCAGTTGTCATCCAGTGAAGTCAGATGAAAATTCTGAGACGAAAACACTCTACATTACAGGAGTGATGATCTCATTGCATCACTGTTAAATGTTTTGGTGTACAAATCTTTAAAATGGAGGGAAAAACGTAATTTGGCACCTTACTTGGACGTGATCAGTCATCGTCCAGCACTATGCTCTAATTTTTTGACAGTAAATTTGTCAAGTCATTAAACCTTACTCTCTTCTTGAGGAAAATCAGTGTGTGGATTTGTTCATCTTCCCTCTAGTAGTCAATGTACATAATGTTATGACCCGATAAATTTGCCCATAAACGAATGAACAAGTGACAATACTTAACCTGCAATTGCTGAGCGCTTTGAGTAGTGAGAAAAGCGCTATATAAATGCAAAGAATTACTATTATTATTAATATGGGTATAATTATTTTTGAACCGGATTAGCTGGATTTGAGAAAGTTATGTTTAACACATAATGAAAATACCCAAACAATAAACAAACTGTAATCATAATACGTACCAAGGTCAAAACTAAGGCCAGTCTCACATGTGTCTAGCTGGAGAACAAAAGGACAAGACGAGTTAGGAGAAATCAACACAGGCACAGAAGTTAGGGCTTTATTAAGGTCACAGAATGCATGTTCAGCCTTAGAGTTTCATTCCCCTACATTAAATAGGCATTTTCTGGTTAGTCTCCTCAAAGGACCAGCTCCTTTAATAAAACAGGGTACAAACTTTCAATAGTGTCTGGCTATTCTTTGAAAGGATTGAATTTGCTTTAATTGGTGGCCAAGGCCAATTTTGTATGGAAGCAACTCTGAAAAATTGAGATTTTATTGTCCTTGACCTACAACCTATCTCAAATTTGCCTCTGCCAATCCAGAGTAGCATTTGTTCAGATGTCAAGTAGATTGTTTTAGGCACATTGCTCTTTCTTCCAGAAGGCGTAATTGGCCTTTAATGTGCTGGAATAGACAGTGATCTTGCGAAAATAGGCAGCACTATAGGTTCTGCTGGGCTTTAGCAGTCCATCCACCAGTTGCTGAAAGGTTGTTGGAGACCCATGGAGCCCAAAAGGAAGTATACAGTACTTATAGTATCTACTGGGGGTGATAAAACATTTGTCATTGACCTGGGAAGGTTAAGGTTATTTGCAAATAACCTTTTGTCATAGTAGTAGTTAGGAAATGAACATTTCCTAGGATCCTATGCATCAAATTAGGAAACCTAGGTGAATCACCAGAAGTTATTACAAAAATGCGAAGACTTGTTAGGTTTTGGTACTAGTACAGTAGGCCTGGAGCATAAACTGTTACTCTCTTCAGTAAGAGTTTTAGCCTCTCAAGTCATTTCACCCCAGGTAAACAATGGGGTTGTTCACACACTATAACCCTTCCATTGTGAGATCAAACATGTGAAACTGGGATTAGGAAGACAGCTGGCTCCCATAATTTAGGTTACCTACAAAAGAAAAATCAAGGGTGGACTTTGGAGCTGCTGGACAGTCCTCCCAAGCCTTCCAGGGTTTTAGTATATTGATACTGTCAATTCGTTCCAAGGGCCATCTGTTCCAGTTGTCTTGGCACATAATATACCAAACCTATATCTTTGCAGAGTGCTAACAGCTTCAAGTGTGAGGTGAGAATGAGTACCATTACTACAGCCAATGGCTGAAATCTGCAGAATGCAGCATTGTGGTTGGTTGTACAGCCTGGCCTAAGCTTGCAGAGCTTTCTCTGTGAGTCTGTGCACAAAGGGGTTGAGTTTTTTTAAAATGGTTACTCAGTTGGACAGTGTTGTGGTGTGAAATTTTACATATAAGTTGATTAGTTAACACTAATGTCTATCATGGATAAGAACACAGCAATGGTTTGATGTTTAAGAACCTCCCCCCCTTTTTAGGACTGAGTCTATGAAACTCTCTGCAATAAAATGGAGAAAGGTGAGCTGATTGTGAGCAAAGAACAAAGATCAGTTTTAGGAGAGATGCTGTATTTGGCACTTGTATTTTGGAGAGATTTTAGCCCACATTTTCAGGTAACAGTTACCATACAATAAAAAAGACACACAGGCATTGACAAAAAATGGAAGGATAGCGCAGTAAGACAGGAAAGGGAAATAGTTATTTTTAACTGTTTCCATTTTCTGATCTTTTGCAATAATATTACTTCTATTTTTAGTTTCTATGGACTTTGGGTTGGTGCAGGTAATAAACAGTGAAGGCAATTGGCAGAGTAAAATCCATGCAGGAGACCAGGTTATAACTAGAACATTGGACTGGAGTGGCACTAGTGGCCAAGCTGTTCCAACGAATTCCCAGAAGCAAAGTTTGAGTGTTGGCACCAGGTTGACAACCTAGAAGATGATATGGACAGAAACTGCTTTGTCACCTTCCATTTTGCAGACCTCCCCACACAGCAGAGCAAAGAAAGTGGAAAAGACTAAAAGCAAAGACTAAAGACAAAGACATGATGAAGAACTGAAAATACAGCAAGAAAAGACATTTACTGGGGTTTAAGTGAGTAACAAGTCTACAAGTCATTCAATAATAGGACTAGTCACAACAGCTATAGTTTTTAAAAAAGTTTGTTCATTACTGCAGCAAATTTATATTCCAAGGGGCGGAAACTGAGCAAACCAGTTAGGAATGCCAAATTAAGGATATTAATTTTGGGCTCATAAAGTGTAGATTCTGGGTATTAATTAATTGGGATAATTAATATAATTAATACTATTATTAAAGAAAGGCGTGAGCAATTTGGTGACATTTTTCAAAAGAGCAGGTGCAGCTGGTACATTTACAAGTCATATGGGCTCTGATGTTTAGGTATAGTCTAATTGGCAAAACACGGACGCCCTGCTGCACTTGTCAGCTGTGGTATAGGCCCAAGACCAGTGGGCCAATTCTGAATGGAGGTGTTTAGCACAGTGAGTACGTAAATGGTGGTCAAACAATTCTAGAGGTGGCCTACAGGGGGAATAATTAGAGTTGCATAGCTATGATGTCTCATGGCGGTGATGCCAGCCTATACTGGTAAAGGCCGATGGCAGTCAAGGGTTACACCATGGGTAGAAAAGCACAAGAAGCAACTAAGTAACCAAATGCTTGAAGAGGGGCCACAAATATTGGTTTGTGAACAGTTTATGCAGTGGCACACGTGCTCTCACTTGGGCAAAAGTGGTTATACTGGCACCTGTGGTATGTTGCTTTATAAATTTTGAAGTTAATAGTATAGCTGCATATGCTTAAATGGATAGTCTGGGACAGGGGTCTAAATAGCATTTAGACACAAAACCAGTACAGATTAAGAAAAGAATTCACACAATAGATTTAGATTGCAGTGGGTTAGGTTAGTGGAAGGTGTGGACTTGTCTCATTTTGAACCACCAGATCTGATGACATATGAAGACTGCAGAAAGCTAGAGAAACAGATGAGGCAAACCAGAGCAGATACAAGTCATCAGGTGCGCATTCAAGTTCTTCAGATTGTCTTTGAAATAAAGAAGATATGTAATGGACAAATGGTCACGTACAACTTTTAACACTGGAAAAGCAATCAATGCAACACAAAACACAAGGTGTACAACAGAATCCTCAAATAATTAAGACTGTTTAATTATAATATAAAGACATTGTACAAAAGATTTATTGGGGTGGAGTGTTGTGGTATAAATTTTTGCATATAAGTTGATAAATATTTTGTATGTCTTTATTTGTTACTTACAACACTTATGTCTATCATTAATAAGAACAGCAATGGTTTGATGTTTAAGAACACCCCCCCCCCCCCTGTAGGACTGAGTCTCTTTGCAATTTTATGACAGGGTTGGGGAAATGCCTGAAATCAGTTTGGCAAGTGATTCTCTGCAGGACTCCCTCAGTCAACCCCCACAGGAAAGCCAGACTACCTAGCTGGCAAGCATCAGCTGAACAGATGGTTTTGGGAGCAGGTGTGAAAAGTATTGTGTGCCCCATTGGTCTGATGTATGGCTGTTTGGGATTGACTTGACTCAGAAGCCAATAAGTACCACAACACCCTATTGGCTGTTGGGCTTGGACAGAGGGTCTATAAATTTGCCCCTCCCTCGCTCTCTCTTCCACCATCTAATGAAGGAGCATCTCACACACCATAAACTGAAAAAGATCCACATTGAGAAGCACAGTTCAGCAGCCATATTGAGACAGCCATATGATGCCTTAACTAGAGACATTTTAAGTAGCAAGTCTGTGTGCTGCCTGAAACTAAAAATCAGCATTTATCAGGTTGTGTGGTTGCCAATATTCACTTGTACTTTGCATCATCACCAATCTCTAAATTTGACATGGCCTGCGATTTTCTGTTGTGTAAACTGAAATAGTCAGGCGACAAGGTCAGCAACTGCAGTTGGCAGGTCTGACATACCCCACGACTAGAAGTCACATATTGTGGCATCAGCTTAACAATGATGCACTGATTTTGTATTTGTACTTGAATAAATGTCTACCATCAAGAAATAGTAAAAGTTACTAATGTCATTCCCAATCGCTTATTATACACAAAATTTTGAACAACAACTCGGCTTGCAGTAAAAATCATGTTTCATTGTGTATCTCTATCACACATAGTAATGATACGCAGGTGTACAGTAGTGTTGGCTTTTGTAAAATGTAAAGTTTTGCCTTGACAAAAAATGAAGATTAATCACTCCATTTCAGGGTTTTTGTCACATGTGCACCATGCAATGAAATTCCAATTTGCATGTTTGACCAACACAGAGCAGGCCACCACTGTCCTTGTTTGATGATAAGAATCTTACTCTGTTGCTTATGCATAATATACGAGCGTAACATCATAAAATACTATGTAGTGGTGAGCAAAACAGCTCAATTTCCTTTCACATACAGTTTCATGAAATTGATGCTAAACTTAATTTCATATTTGATTTTGCAACCATGAAAGTGTCATGAGCTTGGGGTTCCTAAGCATAAAAAATGCCAAAAATGACTCATACATACCCACTGGAGGAGGGGGGACCATCAAACCCTGGCTAGTTATGAAAAACACAAACGTAGAATATTTATAAATAAAAAAATTATTAACACAAAAAAAATGCAAACTGAAGAGCACAAAAGGCACAGCAGGGGGTGCCCGAAATGGCAAAGACAATCCAAGGCAAACAAGTCCCAATATTCAAATCAGGAATATGAAGTCAAAAGCAAAGCATTAGGTAAACACTCCAGAAATATACAAAATCACAGCATAATCGCAATAGAAACTTACCAATGCCAGTGCATTCCATAAACTGCAAGGGACTGTGGGTTCTCTTATCCTTCATAGGGCTGAGGGCAGTCCATTGACAATGGGCAGGTGGTCCCTCCATTACACATAGAAAAAGATAAATATATATAATCGAAACTAAACGATCACCAATATTAACATAAAACATGAACAAAATAGACATGACAAATTTGAAACTCAGGTAAGGGGGAACCCTGGCTGAAATACAACAGAAACTCACTAAAAAGAGTATTGCAGTCCCCACAATGGTTCTAGTTTTAGGATTGCCCTCTCACCCTCTCCCAGATATGCCATATAGCCTAAATTTTAAATTAAATTGGACCAACGGCAGTGCACATACAAAATCTGTTTTATGATGTTATTTATTTAAATAAAGAATACAGGAAAAGGAAGAAACAAACTGTAAATAAAGGGTCAATGTTGAATAAAATCTGGCTTTCTCACTATCCTACCTGCACATGTCATTTGATATAACCAATACTCCCTCCGAAATCTGGCTCCGCTTGCTGGGTCTCTCATAGTCCTTTATATAGTCCCTGACCCGGAAGTGTTCCTGTCCTTCTGTTCATGTGATTCCATAGCACTTCCGGGTCAGATAAAGACTTATATTTTTCTTCAGCCCGGAAGTACTTCTGTTTCTCCGTCCTCGTGACTGGGGAGTACTTCCGGGCTACCGGGAAAATGGAAATCCCGCGTCTCCCTGCGGCGTCCCACAAAGGCACCCGCGGCACCCAGCAGGGCTGTGAAGCTGAATTCCATCTCCCATGGTGCTCTGCAGGAATCCAGGGCACATCTCCATGCTGCAGGGAAGACGCCATCTAGCGTCTTGGATGTGTCAGCCGGGATAAGCTGCCAGCCATCCATTACACTATATATAAGATTCAGAAACACTCAGGGCATCAGGGTTGGTCATTCTTTGGCTGCACATATACAATAGAAGCATTCCCCATTTGAACTTGTATTGTCACTACTTTATTGAAATCTCAGTGGCACTTAAAGGCACAGACCTCCTAGATTGCACACTAGCTGCCAGTTCTCTTAAAATTATAATATGGGCTGTCTTTGGGAATTTCATGGATAGGGTACTGACTTTCTGCCAGACTTTCCTGAACATTGACTTAAATGTACACTGGTCCAAGATTTCTCTGATAAGGATGCTGCTCTACCGCCTGTTAACCAAGTGATCTTCTGGCATCTTCCCGGACCTTCAAGCCATCAGTTTCTCTCCTTATACTTCTGTCTACTTTAAAGTTAAAGTTAATGTGCCTGTACAGTAGGTTGCTTTCCATCTAGTATTCTGAAGCAACTTTACATGTTTCTTCCTAGACCACCAATTTCTGTGGGCTGGTGCCATACACAATTTTTTGCCCCCTAGCAACAAATGCCTTCCAATACTGGCATTCCCAATCACTCTGCCAGTATAGATGTCTCTCTCTTTTGCGTAGGACTGCCTGGGGATATTCCTAGTCCCTATGCCATGTTGATGATGATGCTCTTGCCCCTTACAGGCTCCTGCCATTTAGACACCACTTCACTAGGCTTCTTTTAAATTATTATTAATAGTGGGTCAAAATTGTGGCAATTTTCTCTAGATAAGGTTCTGCAAGGTCTCCGAAAGCTTTATTTAGTGACTACAAGTAATAAAAATAATACTAGTAGAGAACTATTAACGTGACTTTCAATAACATGATGCGATATCAATGTATGTCAAACTTACACAGAACATAAAGGCTATAAACATGAAAAGAGTTCTTCTACTTTGAAATGTTGTCAGCATTTGCATTGGTCAAAGGGGTCTTTATGTCTGCTTACTCTACACTGCATCTTCCAGCACAATAACTCTACTGTCATACCTGCTATTTGTAATGAATTTAATTAACCAGAATATTCACATTTTTCTCTGTGAGATGTACATATATAATATGCATTGTCAATTTAGTCCACTTCTAGAGACTGAGCCGGGCAAAGGATTCCAAACAATCATCCATCCATCCATTATCCAACCCACTATATCCAAACTACAGGGTCACGGGGCTGCTGGAGCCAATCTTAGCCAACACAGAGCGCAAGGCAGGAAACAAACCCCGGGCAGGGCGCCAGCCCACCGCAGGGCGCGCACACACACACACACACATCCACACACCAAGCACACACTAGGGACAATTTAGAATCGCCAATGCACCTAACCTGCATGTCTTTGGACTGTGGGAGGAAACTGGAGTACCCAGAGGTAACCCACGCAGACACAGGGAGAACATGCAAACTCCATGCAGGGAGGACCCGGGAAGCAAACCCGGGTCTCCTAACTGTGAGGCAGCAGTGCTAACCACTGTGCCACCGTGCCGCCCCCCAAACAATCATCACTTATATAAATATTACAGGAGACTTAACAGAATACCCCAACCAGAAATGTTACTTTAATGTTAGTTACCTAATTTCTTCTGCAGTGACGACTGATAAAAAATTTTAATCTGACTTTGTCATGGAGAAATTAAATATTGAATAATTAAACTCAGTGCCATCAATAGGGGGTCTACACTGAGGTGCCAAAAAAAAACACATTTTACATGATAGATAGATAGATAGATAGATAGATAGATAGATAGATAGATAGATAGATAGATAGATAGATAGATAGATAATATTTTATTTGTCTAAATTCTAAATTCTTATTAAAGTACTTACGTAAAAAGTCATATGATGGAAGATGTTTTCTGTTCAGTCCACAGAGGTCTTGTCAATTTCTTTGGGAATTTAGACATCTTGAATGGGTAACAGTCTTTCTGTCCTCTTCTTCTTTCTTATTTGTTCCTTTGTCTATTGTATAGGCAGCATTAATCCCACTTGAAAGACCTTTATTCAAATAAATTTATCAAAGATTATATGAATAATCAATATCTAGCAGTTTGCACTAATATTAGTTAAAAGATACAAATTATCAAATAAAGATTTCAATAAGTAAAATCATGGCTTAGTTCCCCATTTAGGTAGTGTCAGAGATGGCTGAGGGGGCGACCCGGCCGGGACGCCCAGGAGGACCGGAGGAGGGTTCACGCCTTTCCCAGACCATGTGAGGGGCAACCGCCCTGGTGCCTATGGGGATCACGGGCACAGAGCTTTGAAGCTCAACCCTGTAGGGGCCCATGGTCACCGCCAGGGGGCGCCCCAATGCCTGTGGAGCCCTGGACCTCAGCACTTCCACCACACCCAGAAGTGCTGGAGGGAAGAGGAGCAGGGACACCCGGAGTGCTTCCGGGGATGCAGCCGGCACTTCCACTACACTGGGGAGTGCTGGTGGAAGATTGCCGGGAAGCACATGGAGCACATCCGGGTGATTATAAAAGGGGCCACCTCCCTTCATAGGAGGATTTGAGTTGGGTGGAAGTAGGACGACGTCTTGGAGAAGGCAAGGTGGCGGCCTGAAGAGTAGAAGGCATTTGTTTGGTGGCCTGGACTTTGGGGTTGAGTGGCACTGTAATTATGTTCAATAAACATGTGTTGGGTGACATGAACGTGTCTGCCTGTCTGTGTCCGGCCCAGCTTCCACAGTATATATGAAAGAGATTTAGAGTTTAGATAAATGTGTAGAGAGCTTGTGTTTATAGTTTATTTGATAATAGTTCCAAAAGACTACATTTCAGGTCCTGAATGCTGGAGGTTTAATCAGAGTTAGTTTATACAGATCAGATTTTTACATTGTTGCAGTCTTAAAGTATATACTTTATTTTTTAGCTCATAATTCAGTATCATGGCTTTGAATATTTATTTTTCACAATGGAAAGGAAATCTTGTTCTAAATTATCTTCATATGCTTTGCTCTGTTCTAGACAACAGTAATCATCAATTTGCTACCAACCCATTGATTTACAAGTTATTAAAAATATGGAACCAATGCAGTACACATCTTATGACAGAGAAGCTTCTATCTGCAGTCCATACACATTATAATAACCTGTTTTAGCCTTCCTTAACATATGCAGTATTCAATCTATAGGAGATGCTATCAATTGTAAAATTTAGATATCTCTATATTAACAATGTCTTTGCATAATTTGAAATAACAAGCACTAAATTTAGTCTTCCAGTAAGACATTTTTTCTTCTACATTGAAATGAGAAATATTGTTAAAAGCAAACTTCCTTAATCTTTCACCTACATCTGTCCCTGAGATGATACTGGTTGGTTTGGATGAAGATTCAGATAGCATCTCCAGAATATATAAAAAAAAAATGATGGAACTTACCCTTCCTTACTTATCTTATGAATGAATG
>JANRMT010062819.1:29202676-29232108 GCA_026402145.1 Polypterus bichir lapradei
AGATAGATAGATAGATAGATAGATAGATAGATAGATAGATAGATAGAAATGATTGAATAGTTATATTCCATTATTTGTATACACAAGTATATAGTAAATAGAAATTATGTGAACATGTTTAAAGATAATTATAAATCAATTTTATTACATTTAAGTAATTTAAATGAAATGTATACGTTCATGAAGTTGCCTTGGTAAGAATATAACTAGACTGTTACTATCATCATAAAGTACCTGTTTGGCTAGCGGTTTAAATAAAGACCTACAAGATCATAACAATTTAAGCAGCAATTTGATTATTTGAAACAACTTAATGTTTCTCTAAAGACAAAAATGACAACAGAAAAAATGTAATTAAATAAATCAAGACTGCTAATACCGCCTAATTTCCTACATGATTTCTGAGAAAACAGTGCATTTTTCTGAGACTTGTGTTGCTATAAGTAATCCAACGCCCCCTCAATCTTCTCAAACATCCATATTTCACTCTGCCTAGTCCTGGCTCCTTTCAAAGTAAAGGTCCAGCAGTGATGAGTCCACTCGAAGTTAAGTGTTTGGCAGGGTACCATTTGTATTTATAATATATAATAAATATCTGATATATGAAAACAGTTTTGTACAGGGTCATCAGGAATGGAGGTCCAGCCTGAAAACATTTGGGGCGAAGCAGGAAGCAACCATTGATAGATCACCAATTAATTGTAAAGCACAATCTTATACATAACCCTGATTTGGCCAATTTAGTGTTGCCAATCAGTTTTAGTTGACTTTAGATGTGACTTTAGATAGAAAATGGAGTCCCCGGACAAAGACCACATCAACATCATACAAATTCTATAAAGAAAAATAAATGTATCCATCGTGTCACTATGCTGCCTATAAAAACTATGGAAAAAACAGTCTATAAATTTAATAAACCTCCTTTAACACATTTTGCAGGTGGATGGAGCTTTTGCCTGTTAAGAGTGCATTATATGTTAGATAAGATCCAGTCCTGGATATGGTACCAAGTCTTAGAAAAAAGCCCATTCATCAGCTTATTCATTTTCCAACCCACTTAACCCAAACTCAGAGATATGGGAAGTCACAGTCTTATCTAAACTATGTCAAAGCAGGGAATGCCCAAAGTGTTGCACAAAATTCTCCTTATCTTCCTTTGTTTGTGTGTGTGTGCTTACATAGAAACTAATAAAGATCTATAATTTTGTGACTACTGTATATTCAGGAAGCCAGTGTGCTGCTCAGTGTAAAGTCCAAATAAAAACTCATTCAAATATCGCCAAGATTTAATCTTTAGAAATAGAGTGTCATAATTTTCTTTTAAACTGTTTGGTAGGATGAAGAATGTAGTAGGTTGAGATTGGCATTTCCAAAGATGTACATATAGATACACATTTGCATACATTTTTTTATGAAAATATTTTTCTTATGAGACATATAGCTCAATACAACTTGTATTTGGTCTATTATCAGTTTACTTTCATATATTTTATGAAAGTCTCATATATAATTACATTAAACTAATCTGTAACATATAGACAGAAATAAAATGGGAAAACAATTTATATCGTTGATAAAGTTGTTGGTGATAAACAGATCAGTTACTATTGTATAACATTTTTTAACTCTTTGGACATTTGAGAGCTGGTGCAACAAATCCATAAGTTAAAAAAATTTGAGCACCTTTCATACATCTTCTTATTATTACCCCCCCCCCCCTTTACCTTGTAATAGTCACTGGATAAACATGCTTAATCACCATATATCGATCATACTATAAAGGAATGGTACTCTATTCAGGACTAGTTCCTATTGTGTGCCTGATAATTCCGGGATAGGCACCAACGACCTAGGATCACTTGGCCTAACTGTATAGTCATGGGTTGGGGGGGTTGGAGCCTATCCTAGTGACATTGGACACAAAGCAAGACCAGCCTGCAATGAAGCTCCATTTAATTGCAGAGCAAACTAACTTGATATTGGGCCAATTTACTACTACAAATTAATGTAACAAACAAACATGACAAAACAAAAAAAAATCAGTAACCCTAGTGAGACTAAACAAAACTCAGGGCAAAACACTTGAGGAATCATATATGGGTGCTTCACAGAGAAAATAATTCAGTTATTGTAAGAATGAATAGACCCAGAATTAACATATTTTACTCTTTTTTAACTTTTAAAATTTAATAGGTTGAATAGCATTTTTTAAATTAAAAAATGTGCAGTCTTTTTCATTGATAACTGTCCTGTAGTTAACAGAAAGTTTACATTTTTAAATGCATCACACCACTTCAGGGTAATTTTGTTGGGCTATAAATAAAAGCAATCTTTATATTTTACATATAAAAATGAAATATTTTCAAATGACATGTCAGGTAGTATTTTGATAAGTCAATTATGCTACATCAAGAAAAAAAGCCTACAATGTTTTTCACAGTACTTTACAGCCTATAAATGTACACACATGTTTATGTAGTATGTTGTTTTATTCATGAGGAATGTGTACTGATTACTGACTGCTCACTGGATTTTTTATTTATTGTTGCTAATTTCCTTTACAAAAGCCTCAACAGAATAAGGCTTGACAGCTAGCATTTGTTATGTTTCAGTTTCTAAAAAGAAAATATTTTTTGTTGATGTTTTTGTGTGAGTGTCACATTTGTGAGCTTTACTGCCTCAAAGCTTAAGCATTTAAATCCCAGCTCAGTCACTATCTTTGTGGGTTTTGCATGTATTCCCCATGTTTTTTTTTCCTCTTGATACACTTACTTCCTTCTCATATACCAAAGACATGCATATTTTCTTAGTTGGTGATTCTGAACTGACCCAGCATATGTGAGTGTGGATTCATGCTTGGCCATCAAGTCCTGCAATGAACTGATATCACCAGCTTTAGTTGCTACCTTTTACCCAGAGTTGACAAATCAAGGCTCTGGGATGCTGATGTGGATTAAGCAGGCTCAGGGATTTATGTTTCACACTGTAGAATCATCTGTAGAATGATGATCTTTTTTTCCCCAAAATATACATCATGTTAGTGCAAAATTAATAAACAAATGTAAAAGAGACATTGAATACCGTCAGCTTTATTCTTATTTACTGTAAGCAATTAACACTATGTTACAACAGAGATTGGGGTCTCTTTCAGTCTTAAATGTGCCTTGCCTACAAGTAAAATCAAACCTCAACCTTTGCAGTTTTAATCCTACCATGGAACTTAACCACAAGCAATCTAAGTGGGTGAGTTAAACATCTTTTGCCCAGGCAGTTAGAACTGATATCATCTGCAGGAGTTGTGCAACTATAAACTCATCAAAGCACTGTTAAACATTCCACTGTTGTGGACACCATTGTAACAGAGATTAGGTCAGTAATTAATTCTTAACATTGCCCTTACACTCTCAGATCTGCCAAAGAGCTGGCACACAAGTGACCTAATAAGCTAAACAAAAGAAGAAGATATCTGTAGCCTAAACAGTTAACACAGCTCTGATCTGTGGGATAGCTGCTATTACTGCACCTTAAAAAGTCTTTCATAAAGATTATTGAGTTCAGTTTTAGCCAGCTATTTATTATTTTACCTGTGGGGCTATGGCGTTAATTGCAGTTACAGAATTCAGTTAGAAATCTGTCAAATCAGAATCCTTTGTCCACAGAGCGAGAGGTTTGGTATAACCAAGTGAGAACATACAGTAAGGTATTATTCTCTGGAGGCTGTAGTGATTTGCATGTGGCACATTACCACTTACCACACTGAAAAAGCAAGATAGCTTTCCAAACCCATGGTTCAAAGCAACTGACATATGCACAGACTTGAGATATTCTGTTCATTTTTTTTGTTTTTTTACTTGAACTTGTTTTGACATGTTATAATATCAAATTTGCAATTTCAGATGCTTTCTTTACTAGAGATGATATAAAATATATTCATAAGGTCCATGTTTTCTTCTTTTGTCTAACAAACAAAAAAGTTTAAGTTTTCAGATTACACACATAGGGAAGTCAGGATTTTAAAGAAGGAAATTTGAGGAGACGGTGCAAACTAAGTATTGCAGCTCAATTCATCCATCCATCTATTTCAGAATAACAGGAAAACAATGTTTATCCACAACACAGTAAGAAAACAATAATTCCACTCAGCAGCATTGTTGGGGAAAAAAAACCTCTGGGTGTTCACAGTCAGTTATAACACAAAGTCTAAAGACAAAGTCAGATACTTCTACAGTTCTGCAGACCTAGGCTAACTGGCTATCCACCCCCTTACTGGGTATTCTGCAGTATATGTTCATGATAGGAAAACTAACATAATGAAAGATTTTTTTCATCCTTAGCTTTCAAGGTTCTCAGTATCTCTGGTGTCTTTAACACTTACAGGAAAATAGCTCACCATGTACATCAGCCGGGCACTTGAAAAAATCAAATACTTAAAAACAGAGTTCTGTATTGCTTCATTTTATTCTTCTTTCAACACTCCAAACATTATTTACCTGTTTTTTTTCTATATAGTGGTACTTAAACATGAAGGCCCAAAACAGTTTATGGGACCCTGTGCAAAATGTCCCATGGAAATACCAGTATGAAATCTTATTATAATTATTATAGTTTCCTCATCTTTACTCAACATCTTTTTGAAAGGTTTCAACATAAATACTTCATATTTTATCATTAAATCAAGGGTATTTCCAGTGCTGGATTTCAAATTAAATGGTCAATCATCAAATCAGGTATGCCTGTCGGCCTCTCCACTTTGCTAATACTAGTATTTTGTAGTGGGTTCTCAGATTTCACAAATCACTTTTATAAATGTGCATTTGAATGATCTTGTTTGAGTTAGTGAATGTCATTGGCCAAGACAAACAAACTTCTCACATCAATCATCTTGTCTGCATGTTAAAAAACTTAAAGCACAGTTATACGCAGATCAGAAGCAGATCATAGACATGATATATAGTGCTTCTCGCAACTGAGAGGGTGTGGCAGATGTCTGCTGTCTAGCCAACCAACCACAAGCGTTACCTAGTAGGTAACCACCCAAATATCAGTTTGTGATCAGATTTATGTATGTAATACTCCGATCTACACCCTGTCAAGTAAGTGAGCCAGCTGCCGTGTCAAAACATCTGAGGCTTTTTCCGCAAGGGGAAGCTAACCTGATAAGCCCCAATTAGGGCGAAACACATGCTGTGTACTCTTTATATTATTTGGCAGGTACTATACATCAGTATTCTTGTATATAAACTTCTAGACATTGAAGTGTGTCTGTCCGTCTGGCCCGGAAGTGCAAGGCTGCCTGGAAATGCGAGGCTACAGCATTAAGCTCAAAGAAAGTGACTCTGTCGTCAAAGTGAAACCTCCAAGAAAAGAAAGAAACTTGCTTAGCTGCTAATACACAAGCAAGGCGAGCACATCGGCAAAATGAAACCTCTGAGGAGAGAGAAACTCACTTAGCCACTGATAAACAACGGAGGCGAGCACATTAGCAAAACAAAACCACCAAAAAAAGTGCTTAACTGGTGATGCACAACTGATGCGATTGATTGATTGAAATGCCAGAATCCATGGTTTCTAGGAGCCTGGGCTTCTTACAGCATGGTTATACACAGCTAGTACCTTCCTGATTTCTTAGTCTTTTGCATGTTTGTCACACAAAATGTTTCTGATCATCAAACACATGTAACCATTAGTCAAATATAACACAAGTAAACACAAAATGCAGTTTTTAAATGATGGTTTTTATTATTTAGGGAGAAAAAAAATCCAAACCTACATGGCCCTGTGTGAAAAAGTAATTGCCCCCTTGTTAAAAAATAACCTAACTGTGGTGTATCACACCTGAGTTCAATTTCCGTAGCCACCCCCAGGCCTGATTACTGCCACACCTGTTTCAATCAAGAAATCACTTAAATAGGAGCTGCCTGACGCAGAGAAGTAGACCAAAAGCACCTCAAAAGCTAGACATCATGCCAAGATCCAAAGAAATTCAGGAACAAATGAGAACAGAAGTAATTGAGATCTATCAGTCTGGTAAAGGTTATAAAGCCATTTCTAAAGCTTTGGGACTCCAGCGAACCACAGTGAGAGCCATTATCCACAAATGGCAAAAACATGGAACAGTGGTGAACCTTCCCAGGAGTGGCCGGCCGACCAAAATTAACCCAAGAGCGCAGAGACGACTCATCCGAGAGGTCACAAAAGACCCCAGGACAACGTCTAAAGAACTGCAGGCCTCACTTGCCTCAATTAAGATCAGTGTTCACGACTCCACCATAAGAAAGAGACTGGGCAAAAATGGCCTGCACGGCAGATTTCCAAGACGCAAACCACTGTTAAGCAAAAAGAACATTAGGGCTCGTCTCAATTTTGCTAAGAAACATCTCAATGATTGCCAAGACTTTTGGGAAAATACCTTGTGGACTGATGAGACAAAAGTTGAACTTTTTGGAAGGCAAATGTCCCGTTACATTTGGCGTAAAAGGAACACAGCATTTCAGAAAAAGAACATCATACCAACAGTAAAATATGGTGGTGGTAGTGTGATGGTCTGGGGTTGTTTTGCTGCTTCAGGACCTGGAAGGCTTGCTGTGATAGATGGAACCATGAATTCTACTGTCTACCAAAAAATCCTGAAGGAGAATGTCCGGCCATCTGTTCGTCAACTCAAGCTGAAGCGATCTTGGGTGCTGCAACAGGACAATGACCCAAAACACACCAGCAAATCCACCTCTGAGTGGCCTAGTCAAAGTTCTGACCTGAATCCAATTGAGATGCTATGGCATGACCTTAAAAAGGTCGGTTCATGCTAGAAAACCCTCAAATAAAGCTGAATTACAACAATTCTGCAATGATGAGTGGGCCAAAATTCCTCCAGAGCGCTGTAAAAGACTCATTGCAAGTTATCGCAAACGCTTGATTGCAGTTATTGATGTTAAGGGTGGCCCAACCAGTTATTAGGTTCAGGGGGCAATTACTTTTTCACACAGGGCCATGTAGGTTTGGATTTTTTTTCTCCCTAAATAATAAAAACCATCATTTAAAAACTGCATTTTGTGTTTACTTGTGTTATATTTGACTAATGGTTAAATGTGTTTGATGATCAGAAACATTTTGTGTGACAAACATGCAAAAGAATAAGAAATCAGGAAGGGGGCAAATAGTTTTTCACACCACTGTATATATATATATATATATATACGTATATATTGTGGTCCCAGGGCTTGTGCCTCCTCCAGACCGCGAGGGGGCGTCCGTCCTGGTTCTGTTGGGGACCACGGGTCGAGGGCATGGAAGCCCTACCCTGTAGGGGCCCGTGGTCACCGCCAGGCGGCGCCCCGATGCCGGTTTATCCCGTGTGGTCCTCGGCCGGGGCTGGAGCCCGGTCGGGACGCCTTGGAGGACCGGAGGAGGGCGTGTGCCTCCTCCAGACCGAGTGGGGGCGTCCGTCCTGGTTATGCAGGGGGCCTCGGGTACAGGGCTTGGAAGCCCAGCCCTGTAGGGACCCGTGGCCACCGCCAGGCGGCGCCCCAGTGCCTAATTATCCCGGGAGCCCGGCACTTCCGCCACACCAGGAAGTGCCGGGGGGAAGACGACAGGGGATACACGGACGGCTTCCGGGTGCGCAGCCGGCACTTCCGCCACACAGGGGTGTGGCCAGCATTAAGTGCCGGGAAGCAGCTGGAGCCCATCCGGGTTCCCATAAAAGGGGCCGCCTCCCTCCAGTCAGCAGTGGAAGTCGGGTGGAAGTGGACGGAGCTGGAGTGAGGACTGGAGGTGGCCAGGAAGGCATAAAGGACTGTGAGCCCTGGACTTTGGGGAAATCGGTGCTGGAGGCACTGGGGTTTGTGAGTGCACGTGATCTGGACATTTGTATATAGTGTATATAGAAAATAAACGTGTGTTGGGTGAAGAAAATGTTGTCCGTCTGTCTGTGCCGGGGCCAGAGTTCACAATATATATATATATAGGTAGTCCCTAGGTTACGGACATTCGACCTACGACTTACGAACGAGGCCGCAGCTGCAACGCATGCGCCTCAGTAAGGCCTTGTTCACACGGGCGTTAAGTTTTTGGATAAACGAACTTGCTCTGAACGTCCTAGACGTTTATGTTGCATTTTGTGGTGCCGATCGATTGACTTCTACACCGGCGTTCGTTTGTCTCTGTCTAACGCCAGCCGGCAGCCCAAATTGTAGTTTGTGTGTTAACCTGTGGAGGCAGTGTTGGGAACTGGATATGAAAGCCCTTGTCGTTTTATTTGAGGTGCTTCCTTTCAATATGGACCATTTTGCTATGTTAGATATTAATCTTCTTGTTTTAAAAATACTCGTAATACGGCGACGTAGGGAGAGAAAAAATCGCCGCCGCTACTGGGTTCATCCTCTGACTGCACAACGTCAGGTTAAAGGAAGTTTTTTTGTGCTTTATGAAGAAATGCGAAAATTTCCGCGTAAGTTTTTTAATTACTGTCGGATGTCGGTTTCCACTTTTGATTGTCTGCTGCAGCTGGTGCAATGCCACATTGCACGCCGATCAACCAATATGCGACTTGGTGTTAGCCCCGAAGAGAGACTACTTGTCACTTTGAGGTAAGGAAACAGTAGTCGAGTGTGCGCTTACACCGGTGTTATGCACTGAAATGCCCCCCCCCCCGCCATGGATTGCCCCCCCTACATAATCGTTATCAAATATTATATTAGAACATAAATTAATAGGTTCATGGTTTACAAATTACATGAGACAATAAAATAAAATAAGCAATATGAAAATATATATGTTGTATATGAAAATATATATGTTGTATATATATATCCGGTCCTCCGAAGCGTAAAATAAACGCGCAGAAAACGAACTAGAAGCGGTTTCCTTGCGTTCGTTGGGTTTTGAACGCCAAGAAAAAGCTGCATGCAACGTTTTTTTGATGCCGTGTAAACGCGCAGCCGGACAAACGCACGTCACCAAAGCCCGTGTGAACACTCTCATTGACTCCTACGTGTAGAAAACACTCGGCGCTTGATCCGCGCTCACCGGACGCTACGAAAGCAAAAAAAAACGCTCGATTTTAACGCCCGTGTGAACAAGGCTTAACTGCCGCTCCGTCATCCTTGGCCTGGGGATGCTGCAAGCGGTGGCTGGAGGGGGGCGATTTCACTGCTTGCGCAATGTAGTGTCCCTTTGGGGATCCCGGTGGCAGGCAGTGACCCATGGTCCAAAGTCACCGGGGCCACAGCTATAGCTTGTGTGCAGGATGATGGTTCGCTACCCACCCACTATGCCGCCGCAGATACTGCTCCTGACTGGATGCAAGCTGGATGGAGCAGAGGGGGCATTTCACTGCCCGCCCAGCACACACGGCTGATAATGCTGCAAGTGGTGACCCGGTTGTGGCTGAACGGACGCCATTGAGGGTGAACAGGGCGGCGGGGGTAGCATTGTAGTGTGCCTCGGATGGCTGCCAGTTGAATTGGGGTTGGGCGATTCACTACCTGCTTATGGCCGCACCGTGTTCATTTTCGGTGGGCGGACACTGCAGGCAGCATACTGTAGTGGAGGTGACTGTGTGGTGGGCGAGTGATGAACCCCACCTCGCCACCCCTAGTCATTCTCAATAGTAAGCCTGCTTGTACTGTTATGCACATAGCAGGAAGTTGTCTTTTGTCAGTACATCAGACATGTTTACAGGTGCCTTCCTGCTGTGATAGCATGTATAGCGCTGTGCAGAAAGAGCTCATATTAACCTTTTGTCTTCACCCTTCAAGAATGTCTCTGAAACACAAATCTGATGCAAGTGCTGGTGATATAGTAAAGAAGAGAAAAACCATCACCATTGAAAATAAAGTAGAAATAATAAAAAAGTCAGAGAGGGGTGAAACTCCATCATTCATTGGCAGAGCACTTGGTTACAATCGGTCAACAATACCACTTATTAAAATAATGTACCTGTTCCGACTTACATACAAATTCAACTTAAGTACAAACCTACAGTCCCTATCTCGTATGTAACCCGGGGACTGTCTGTATATATATAAAAGGACCCAATGAAAGTAATTCCAATTCCACGTCAGGCCAGTGGGTGGTGAGGTACATTAATCCTTACGCTGTTATCCCTATAGATGAAACACATGAAATTCTGCCCGATTCCGTTTCTGCCACGTCACTTCCGGTTCTGGCCAAGAAGACATCACTTCCGGTTCTGAATATGCCACTTCCGGTCCCGACCTTGAAGATGTCATTTCCCGTCAGATACTTTAAAACCCAGACCACTTCCAATTTTCAGTCGGTCAATGTTGGACTCAATACAGTGCACAAGTTTGCAACTTATTTTGCCTTTTGCAGCCAGGGCTCAAGTATATGGGTGGCTGCCCTAAACCTTTTTCTGTGTGTCAAGGCTACTTATTTCACAATATATATAAGAAAAGGAAAACCAAATAAGTCAAAACTCAATACATAAACTTGAAAAATGACCAAAATCAAAAATCAAAATGAAAATGGTCAAAAGACCAACAAAACTTGCAGCAAAGGCAAGGAACTCTTGATAATGCCACAGCAAAGAGCTGAGGCAATCAGGTGGAATATATAGGGTTATCAGGTTAGACCTGAAAGTCCTAAATAGATAATTACATGGTAATGGACTGCTGCAAAATGACAAATAATACAAAAAATACTAACATAAAACCAACAAGGGAATGAGGGGAAAATTACAAGGTTCACAAAAATGAAAAACACTACAAAACAAAGAGACAATTCTAACAGTCATAAAGCAGAACATACTCAAGTCCATACACATCCAGGATCTCCATGCTTATAAATATATGCATGTGAAATCACTGACAGTATGAACCTGGCAGGACTAAATGTAAGAATGTTAATTAAAAAAAAAATATGAAACTATTGAATAAATTAGTGTAGTGTTTGAATGTTGATAATGACATTTGCAAACTAATTTTTCCTGCCAGCCTCAATAATAGCTGGGAGAAGAAAACATTTCTGAAATGAGGTAATTACCAAACTGACTCTATAAGTTGTATAGTTGTGGCTTTCAAACATGATGCTTCAAGCAGTCAGCAATTCTATCTCTGGATCTTGACAACAAAATAATATTAATTAAAATCACTGGTCAACTATCATGGAATAAGAAAACAACAAATACATTTGGCAACACTTGGCTAACCTGTAATATTACATATTTTAGTGTTTTTATGTTTAGCAGGATTTACATTAGTAACTAAGTGCCAATAATGAAGAAAAATGCAAAAAGAGAGACATTACAAGTGTAAATAAATTATTTAATGTACATTAAGACCCATCCATCCATCCATTTTCCAACCCGTTGAATCTGAACACAAGGTCACGGGGGTCTACTGGAGCCAATCCCAGCCAACACAGGGCGCAAGGCAGGAACCAATCCCAGGCAGGGTGCCAACCCACCGCAGGACACACACACCCACACTCACACACCAAGCACAAACTAGGGACAATTCAGAATCATCAATCTACCTAACCTGCATGTCTTTGGACTGTGGGAGGAAACTGGAGTACCCGGAGGAAACCCACGCAGACACGGGGAGAACATGCAAACTCCACGCAGGGAGGACCCAGGAATCGAATCCGGGTCTCCTAACTGCGAGGCAGCAGCGCTACCACTGTGCCACCGTGCCGCCCCATTAAGACCCATGTGACATGTAAATCAAATCAGACAGCAAAAAAAAGATGCTTAACGTTAATTATATTTTGTATGCAGTCTAACAATCTTACAAGCTGAAATGTGATTAAATAAATATGAAGCAATGATAATAAACTAGTCAAGTTTTCAACAGTTTCTAACAACCTTTCATATTTAAATCCCTTTACAAGTTTCTACAGAAGTATGATGGTACAGTGTTTAGTGCTGCCGGCTCACGGCTCCAGGAGAGGTTTCACCCTCTAAAAGGCAGTTTTACCTACTTTTTCTCAAATCTCAAAAGCAAACACTTTATGTTGATTACTGAGTCAAAATCCGCCTTCTGTATGCCTTGTAATGGATTTGTACCATGTCTAGAGTAAGTTCGTACATTGTGCCTGATGCTATAAGAAAATACTTCAGCCTCCAATGACCCTTAATTGAAATAAGCAGAAATTAATGACATCATGAGTTGTTATACGATGGGCAAAATAATATTAATAATTAATTCATTATATTTATATGGCATTTTCCTAACCTACTCAAGGCGCTTTACATAGAAAATGGGGAACCACATCAGCCATCACTAATGTGTAGCTCCACCTCCAACTTTGTTTAACTCTGTGACTCTGTGTACTTTCAACACCTATTGAGTGAAGTGCTTAATGTCTTTATTTTTATAAATTTGTTTTTTAACATTGCATTCTCAAGAAGGAGCTACATAAAATAAATAAGAGTTGGTAAGTTTGTTTAGTGTACTGCATAAACGTTGGTAATAAAACCGGATCAAATTCCACACAAAGCAAGAATCACTTAATGACAACTTAATGTCACTTTTGACTGGTATTATCAACCTAAGCAAAATGTTTCTCTTATCAGCAGTTTGGTTTTGTCATCAAAATAAGGAACCAAAGGTCCTTGCTTTATGGCTCTTCTACTCTACAAATCTTGCAAAACTTGGAGCTACTCTAGATTTTATTATTACCAAAACAGGAGAAATATTTTCTTTACTGTTAACAGTCCAGTGTGTTTTCAGTCTCATCTAATAAAATACCAATATCATGTCAGACACAGTAGGTATTGAACAACAATAGTAAAAATTAATAATGTAGCTTAATATTTTTATAAGTGTGTTCAATTGTCATTTCTTGTAGAGGCATTTTCTACCTTTCTAAGCTTCCGTTTTTGACTACAGTTTGATTTTGTGAATCATAAGATTCATTCTAAATGTAAGCCTTTTAGGCAAATGGTACCTGGGGTGTAAAGGAGAAAACATTTCACATTTCTACATCAAAAACAAGCAGGTTAAAGAACTCCCTCATGTTAAGCTGCCTTCAATTTACAGTTGAGTTAAATATTTGTTAAACAGAAAATGGGATAAACTAAAGTAAAGCTTGCAACATAGCAGGCTTTTTGCATGTTATGAATTCAAATAATAGATTATTTTCAATTATCCATTATAAATGTGAGCAAATGATAGGTTTTTAAATAACTCAGTTTGAAAGCCACGCAAATTCTGCTAATGTAATGTTTAGAAATGCTTGAAAAATATAATTTGTGGCTAGAGGTTTTTGTTTCAAAAAGTATTAAAATTAGTGAGTCATTATACCTCTAATTGATGTTATTGTTTAATTAGATGATTTTTCTGAAAACAAAACAATAAAAGATTTAAAGTGCAGTAGTGTGAGATTTATATTTACAAGAAAATTAAAAATATTTTTACTTTTGCCACCCCTTTAAATACTAATTTCTCTTTTGGCATGTTCCTATTAACTCACCCTTTTACTGTGGTGTTTGCACACTTAATTAGATCATTATAATGACAATTAACAACAAGCAGAGCAGCAAACAACATTGGACATTGAAATGCTGCAGCTATATCAGTCTCATGCCCAGTGGTATGCTCATACGTTAATAACAGCTTCAATAACCAGAACACTTGAATAAGTAAAATGAAAACCATAATTATGATAAAAATATTAAAACAATATAAAAACAATTATCTCATTTAATGTAGATTGTAAATTCCAATACAATTGAGCAAATTCCAGTTTTACTTTCTGGATTAGCACTGCAACACTGAAAACTGAAAATAGCAGACTGTTTAATTGATTTAATGCTCCAATTAAGAATGCAACCTGGCTATGACAAAAACCTACAGCAATACAGACTCCTTAAAATTCAATCTGAGAACCACTGTTCAGATTCATGGAGTCGGTTAGCTGCTATATGGGTTGAATCATAGCTGAAATTAATATTGTGCTGAAAGTCAGCTGAACAATATGTATTGATTAAGTGCTTCACGAAATAAACCAGAAGGGTAGCACGACTGTTGAATAAAGAGGGCAAACAAAGAGCACATGGCAACTTCAGACACTAAGTGATGAATGCTACATGCATGAACCAAAGTAAAACCCATTAAAAGGCAAATCTTTTTTTTTTATCTTTAAAGAGTTAAAACACTATCATAATGTATTGTATTAGTGTCAATGCTAGGAATGGAGTAAATAAAAAGTCTACCTTTCATACAGTACTATATGTGGGGAACAACATCTCAGAAGGTTTCATGTGTACAGTACAGCTCAGCTTCTATATTCACATTGAGCAATCTCCAACTTTTGTCGTCCTGTGCAAGGTTACATTTATCACTCATATCTTCCCTTCTTGAAGGTTATCTGAAAGTACATACCATTTCATTTTGCAGACTGCTTTTCAGAAAATGCTGCACAGTGCACATTGTACTAACATTTTACAAATGAAATGATTATCTCTGCAAGAACTGGAGATTCTCAATACAGAAATATATTTACACTTTTCTAATGTATTTCTAAAAACTTTAAATAAGACTTTATATAGAGATCTCCCATTTATACATTATGTTCATATATAACTTTGATAATGCTCCTTAGCTAATTCCACCTTCAAAACTACACCTAATTCATTTCAAACTTCTGACTCAAGTCATCAGCAATGGTACTATAACCTTCAACTTTCATGTAGCTCACTGCTTGGAAACGTGAAACTTATGTGTATTATCTTTACAAACCTTGTGTTCCCCACTAAATGTTAAAGACCTGGGTCTTAGGGAAATGTTTAGGCTTTTACTGCCTATAATTTACAAAGCAGCTCTCAAGTATTAAGCCAACCCAGACAACCCCTGTGTAACAATGCTGTACTTAACATGTGCATTAGCAGTTACACAATTTATTCTAATGTGTTGTCATTTGATGAGAGGATGTTAATTTTATGTTTCACTTTAAGTAAATACAGCACATTATTCCAAAACATATTGGGCTCTCTTAATAGACAGCATGTAATTAGGAACGAGAAGCTTTCAAGACAATGGTAATTAAATGTATGACTGTTATCATTTTTTCAGCACTTAGTCTTATAATTAAGTGAAGAAAAACAGAAAAGTTTTTTTAACTGCATATATTTTCCTACTTTTTAAATATTCCTAGGATTCTGAAGAGATATGCAGAAAATCTCTCAGCCTGCTAAACACCCGACTGCAGGGTCACTAATGGTGTAAAGGCTACACTGCAGGTTTTTTTTTTATCCATGACAGATGCAAAGGTTTGGTCTAAATTTCCAGGAGATAATTTTCTTCTTTTTCTTTTTACATTTTCTCACAGACTAACACAGCCAGCTGCAATCAAATTTGCCTAGACTCCTTGTTTCCTGCCTCTTCTCCTAAGTCAAAAACGTTTCAACACTATCCAACTTCCCACATTTTTCAAGTACTAAAGTGCTTTATAGCAGTTTAAGCACATTATGAATCCTTTGTCACTTCTGGGTCACAGATTTGCACAGAAACAGAGGAGGTTGTAGAGACAGGAACTTTATTCAAACACTGCAATCAAACATGTGTCTCTTTCAAAAGTTTTAACGTGCTCCTTGACAGGACAGAGATGACAGTTCCGTCTCACAATTAAAAGAATGCAAACATATCTTCCTCTTCAAAGGAGTGTGTGTCAGGAGCAGGGAATGTTTGAAAGAGAGAGAGAGAGAGAAGCAAACAATCCAAAAACCGGTGCTGTTCAGGCTTTTAAGTATGCGGAGTACCACACAGAAAGCATATCGCGCGATAGAGCAGCCGTAAGTAAGTCCAGCAAGTAAGAGAGCAATGTGTAGGTTGTCTGTCAGCGTTTTTAGGAGGGGTTTTTCTGAAGAGCGCCAGTATCCTCTAGGGGTGCGATCAGCCCCCCAGCTCACATCTTCCTGCCTCTCAGCTATGTGATACCAAAAAATGACATAAACTGTTTTTAACTATCAATACTATTCAGAAATACTTTTAAGATTAACAGGCTAAGGATAAACGATTGAAAGAACCAAGCCCAGATTCAAAGGCCTGAAGTGAGGATCTCTTCAGGGTATGAAGGGTAAGTGCTGAACTTAAGAAATATGGAGAAGAATATAATGGAATGAGACTTTAATTTTAGGATATATAAGCTGGTTATGCTCTCTGCTGAATACATGTCTTTTAACCAATAGAGGTAAATGTCAAGATTAATTCAGCACTGTTATGCAGATTCAGTTATCAGTAAGTACGTGCCTCTGTCTTTATTCTGTGGCCATGAATGTCTCTTCATGAAGAGAAATAAAATATGCAATGAACAAGCTTCCTCCTGCCTGAATCTTTGGGTTGATTTGATTATTTAAATACTCAAAGAGGTCCTAGTTGAGGCCAAAATTTTGTTCTTTAATTTATTACCAGTTTATTTCTCCTACACTGGCAATCGAAAACTGGGCACATGTGGGTTTGGGATTGTGTATACAGTATGAGTGGACTCCACTATGAAGTGGAGATTGGTCCAGTACGTGCTCCAACCTTGTGTCCAGTGCTTCCAGGATAGGCTCCAGCACTCCAAGACCTGATTTAAATTATGTGGGTTTGAGGATTTTATGTGTTATGTTGTAGAATATTTATAATTTCTCTGGTTTAAAACCTTTTCTACTTTTTGCTTTTGCGGACCATTGTTGGTTAAACAAATTTAAATTAAAAGCTTTAAAAATAACCCTTTGCTTTTCCATTATTTGTTAAACATAATTTGTAATCAGGACGGCATGGTGATGCAGTGGTAGCATTGCTACCTTGCAATAAAGTGACTAAGATTTACGTCACAGGTCTTACCTACATGGAGTCTGCTTGTTCTCCTGGTGTCTGCATGAGTCTTCTCTGGGTGCTCCAGTTTCCTCATACAGTCCAAAGACAGGCAGGCTAGGCGACTTGGGAATCCTAAATTGGATGTGTGGTTGGAGTTGATGTGTGTGTGTGTGTGTGCCTTTGCCTTGAGATGGACTGGCGCCTTGTCCAGGGTTTTTTTCCTGCCTTGCGCCCAATGCTAGCTGAGATAGGCTCCAGCAGAACCCCATGACCCCGTTGAGGACTAAGCAGGTTAAAAAATGACTGACTGACTAATTTGTATTCAAAACTTATTACTAATAAGAAGAAACAAGCACTTTATTAAAAACAACTATTAAATAAATGTATATTTTATTATCTTTTTTTCTTGATAAAGCTGACTTCTATGTAAAAAAATAAACATTTATAATGAAGGATTTTCTTCAGAAATTTTTAAACATTTGTTTTGGACACGATATACAGTGGAAAATCAAATAACATTTTATTTTTACAAGCACAGGAAATGAACACTTTCAACTATCTTTGGAACTACAGTTAAACCAAGCTTCCCCAACAATTCTTATACTTCTACTGAGGAACTGACACAACTTAACCTTACTAAGAAAATATGTAGTATAAAATACTTTGATCTATATGTACACAGTAATTGCCATATTGACTGAACGTATAATTATATAATACCCAAACTCCTATGACTTCAAAGTTGCAACAGTCTTGTTCTATCATTAACAGAACCTTTATATTCCCAAATAATTTGTGTAAATTCTCCAGCCTTTAAATATGTCAAAATAGAATTAAGCTGCATCAAAAGAATTCTTTCTCCAGGAGTTGCTGAATTTTTTCCCTACTTAAGCCTCACATTGGCATCTATGCCTCTTGTAGTTAAGAGATATCCTTGGTTTGTCAACATTGCATTTTTAAGGCAAAACAGGGATTTTATTAAAGATGACAGCTGTACAAGCTTACAGAAGGAAATATTAACAACATTTTGCATACTGGGAAATGAGGTTATATATGTAGGCACTTAGTGATATAAAACATTTGGAAGCTGCAGCAACATGAGACTTGATTTTAATATTCCATTTTGGTAATTTTACAGAAATGTGTTATTAAGACCACAGTCTTTTCATAGTATCATTACTTTACACTCTTCAACCCACCTAATCTAAATTTTAGTCATGGTGGGCCAAACTCAATGCAACAATGGGCACTGGGCAGGAAACAATCCTGGACATGGCACCAATCAACTTCATGGCCCACTCATGCATACACCAACACTTACTTTTCACACTTTCAACACTTACTTTCAGTGATTTGGAGTCACTGATCAACCTAAACAGCATGTCTTTAGGGATTTGGGAGGAAAACACATGCAAACACAAAGACAATGCACAGCCTCCACATGGGCAACAGCAGAGTGCATGCTTTGAACCCAGAATGTTGGATCCATGAGGTGGCAGCACCACCAACTAAGCCACCATATTTTCACTACCAGCAAAGTAGTATTTGAAAAGGTTCTAGATGAGAAGAACCAAAAAAAATTTAAAACACAATTTAATTTCTTTCATGCATTTAAAGCTGGAAACATAAACAATTCTATATTCCTTACTTTCTGTGATTGCCTTAGACTGCCTAATAAGGTGACAGAATTAGAATGTACAGCAACAGAATAGATTGAAATTAGTGATTAAATGCCTTAGGACAGATTAAATGAACTCAATTAAAACTGTGGGACCTTCTTTGTAAATTTCAAATGCAATGAACTTTGCCTGGCCATTAGTAATGGAATAATGTGCATTTATAACTGTTTAAAGGAACAGACTATTATTAAAGTTTAAATCTTTTTAAATTATGAGATCATCATACAGTTTTAAATATACAGAGGAAATGCCTTATTTACCAAATGATTAACAACTATGCATTAAGCCAGTTGGTTGATTATTTTAATGGCCTCTCTAGATCTTGGAAAATATGAGTGGTAATTAGATGTTAAGCATTACAGTTGTTTGCATTTGAGAATGTATGTTTATTTTTCATTTATTGTCTCTCTGTACCATTAATGCATCTAAAATATATTTAGAAATAGAGTTTAACAGAAAAAGCACAGATTGTCTTGTGCCAGTAGTAGAAATATTTACAGAGAAACCAAGTCTTACAAACTATTGTTGGCTGATATTAAAATATAATAGAAAATTTCAATTTTTGAGACAGAATGGAACAACTTTATTGTAGCTTTCATTATTAGCACTGTCAGCTGAAATAAAATCAAAGTGGAAGTGTATAAAACCATATAAAAATAGTGATGGCAGGAAAGCTTCCACTTTCACTTTTTGCTGTGATTAGGCATATGGTCTTCTTACAGAAGTACTTATTTTCCATCAGCATTAAAACAAGCTAACTGCATATTTCCACTGCATTGTAGTTTCCCAAGTCCATTAAGGGATAGGAACAATATAGTGTTCAACTCTAATACTATACAGTATACAAACGAACAGACTTCCAAGTGAGCTAGTTCACCTGTAACTGAATATATTTTCTTACATCGTAACGACTTGAAGGTAACTGTCAGTCCTTAATTGTCCTGATGTGGGCATGTGTGCCAATTTGCCCTGTGATTACCTGGCTTCTGTTCCAGGGCTGATCCTCGCCTTGTGCACCATGCTTCATTTTTAGGCTATGTTTCCTGTGTCCCTAAATTGTATAAACAGATTAGAAAATGAACGAAAGTATGGATTGATTCACCAATTATCTCTTCTAATAGAAATATTACTTCTTGCATATTATGGCTTCCAAAATATTTATGTCAGATAGTTTTCTTAAATTTATCTGCATCTGAAATTCAGGTTTCTTTTTTTAGCTCAAGTTTTTAATCAGAGCAAATAATCACAAAACTTTCAGTACCAAATAACTTTCAAATAAGTGGAACACTGGTAGGTTAAATAACTTGCTCAATGACCAACAGCTTTGCAAATTACAATTTTAGTCACTACATTATACTTCTGCAAACATATTTCCTTACCAGCAAGATGCAATAGAGTATAGAAGATGACTAGCTGTACCAGTTGACTTTACAATGGATATACAGTACAGCCAACTATGCCTTATCTTTGTGAGACTGAGAAAGTAGAGAAAAAAATACAGGTACCTGACATGAACCTGACTCTCCTCAGCTTGTGTTGTTGCGGGGCACAGTGCAGGTGAGGTGTGACACTGCATAGATGTAACATTGCTGTGGCATCTACTAACAAATAAAAATGCATAACAAAATACTATCTAACCATGCAACACTTACATACAGTACATAATAACATGTACTGCATCTATTTAGAGAACTGTGTTAGAGTGAGACATACAAACTTTAGGTAAACAGTTCCCAGAGGAAGATTTAAACAAAAAAGAAAAAAACAACATATTATAAAAGGTGATGCAACAAGGAAAACAGCCACATTACAAAATATGATATGGTCAGATGGCAAGAGAGGAGAGAGTAATAAAACCTTAGGTTAACAATTTCTCTGGAAAAAATTGGCATGAGTGGCTCATGGTTTTTTGGAATAAGCAATCTAAAAATATAGCTAACTTCAACCAAATAACCTAACTCAGGCCTCCTAAAATATCACATGGCATGCACTAAAGTCTGTAACCATTCTACCTATTTGTTATGCAATATCCTTAAATCTTCTGAATACAATTCGGAGAGTTGCGTTGTGTGTTAGACAAATGCCAGACCACCACAGAGTACACCTAGTATATGCATGCATACACTCAATCCCATAAGTGAGGAAAACCAGAATAGCCAGAAAAAAAAAAAAATCACACATTAGGAGAATATGCAAATGCATAGGCAACTAAGTGTGGAATTCAAATTCAAGACGATATTCATTCAGCCATCATGCTGCCTAGTAGCTATAGAGTGTATAATAAAAAAATGACAGGAGATATCTAGTATTTACATGATTTTAAGGTTGTAAAGTGTGACAGTAATGTGCATTTACCCAAGGAATGCAAAGGTAATTCATGGAGTGTCTTTTTTACTACCCTTTAAGCAATGGATTTGAATTGTGTTTGCTGTGACAACCAAAAGGTGTACATAAAGGTAAGGCCCAAAGTTTTGATTAAATTAGTTGGTCTCAACTGAGGCACACCATTTTTATCTGAAAACAATAAACAGGTCAGGGTAAATTTATAATTCCAAAAAGGATTTAGCACAGACTTGTTGACAGAAGTGAATGTTGCACTTCACTGGGCATACAAGCACTTTGTAGCACAGTAGTTAGAGCTGGCTCACAGATTTAGAGGCCTGAGTTCGGATTCTGTGCACAGTTTTTGTATGTGTGGAGTTTAAACACTTTCTGTATGTCTAGTTTACTTTCACATACTAAGGCAAAAGCAAATTGTGTTGGTATTGGAGTGAGTGTACCCGGTGATGGAGTGGCGACAGATATAGGGTTAAATTTCTGTCTTTCTGATGTTGATGGTCCAGAACACTCAGCTTATTCATATATTTTTTAGGGAGACATCTTAATCTTTGCCCTGCGGTGGGCTGGCACCCTGCCCAGGGTTTGTTTCCTGCCTTGCGCCCTGTGTTGGCTGGGATTGGCTCCAGCAGACCCCCACGACCCTTTGTTCGGATATAGCTGGTTGGATAATGGATGGATAGATAATGGAAGGATGGATGGATCTTAATCTTATATATATATATATATATATGTGTGTGTGTGTGTGTGTGTATGTGTGTGTGTGTGTGTAATTGGGCTAGAAAATGGCAGCTCTAGATTGCTGGATCTGAATACTACCTCTAACACTGACTATGTGAAATTTGCTCACTCTCCTTGTAACTATGTGGATTGTCTTTCTATAGACCCCCAAACTCATTAAAATTCAATTAACAGGTAACTCTAAATTGCCCAATTATGAGTGATTATGAGCGCATGCATGAGTGTGACCCTGGCACCTGCTTTGCAATTCATGCTCTGGTTCCCTTGCTTCTTGATTGGATAAACCAGATTTGATAATGGATGAACTCACAATACTTTTAAAAAAGCTTTTAAGAACTACATTATGCAGGGGTACTCACCCATTGGGCTGGAGAGGTACAGTACAGGGCCTCTACACAAATTCAGTTACACCATGCCATTCATAATGCAATTCTGCTTAAGTGTAAGAAGATGACACTCAGTCACTGGATTATTATCTAGTATTATTATATTAATATATTATTATTATATTAATTCCATTCTCATCAGAAAATAAAGTATTTAATGAAAACCTGTACACTAAAGAATTCATTAAGAAGGCAGTCTGCATAAGAAAAAAAACACTTACCAATTTGAAACTTTAGGAAGGAATAAATGCCAGGTCTGATGAGAATATTACCTTCTTTGTTTAGAATGAGAAGGTAAAAGAATACATGTAAGATGCTGTCCAGAATAATGCTATAATTAATTATGTTTCCTAGGCAACACAACAGAGCAGGAGAGCTACTGTAGTTAGCCTCCATTTCCAATGAAATGGCAAAATGCCACACTGGACAAACAAAGCATTTATTGCTATTAATGTCTACTGTGGTTCATTAGTTAAATGGTCCAGAATGATAGATACTGTATACACATATTCAGCATAATATTGTACATCTGGTGGCTACAATAATCTACTAAAATAAAAGAAAACAGATCACTTTTGCATTTTAATGTTTTAGTTTAGTTTCAGAATGGTGTATTTGGCAGAATTTACTATAAACAATATTCTATAAAGGTTGACAGTAATTAAATGTGAATTAATTAGATACAGTGCAACTCAATGTTATGATTGGTGACACTCCTTGGATAAAACATGAGCAGTAAAGTAATGTACCAGATTGTTAATAAGCTCTAGATCTATTGAAACATTCAAGCTAACATGTTAATTTGTTTCCAGGGAATCTGATCTAGTTTCATACTGCAGACCAAGAAAGTTTACTTTAAAAACTAGCGTGATGTGCCACAGAACAGCACTCACTGTGAAAGCCAACCAACCATTTCTGAGCCCACTCATTGTCAATACAGATTGCAAAATTGACTGATTATGCCCAGTGACATCCGGGCCCTATTCTTGATTCTAAAGGGCTGACACATTTTAAGTACAGTGCACTTTGAGAAGAGCAGTTTTCTCTCAGCGCAACTGCTTGATAGCTGTAAATTACGGTCTAAAACCATTCAGCTATTTTTCTCTTCCTATAAAAGGAATCTGGATTTAAAGGTGTTTACATAAATGACTGTTGGAAGACACTATTTCTCCTGGAACACATCACTTTTACTTCGTATAAAGACATATGAGATTTATTGAGCACTAAAATTACTAGTATTTATCTTCCATCATATTAATCCATTTTAATTTTTTTTTTCATGAAGCCAGTAATATAGATATCAGTCGAAATATTGTAGCACTAATGCAGAGTGCCAGAATGGGTCCTTTTGATCTTTACATGACTCTTTTAGATGGCTCACTATCCTTAAAAGAACAGCTTGCTGTTGCCGCACTAAATGTTATTAAATGTAAATTTTAATACATGCTTGCCAATTTTTTGGGACACCTGCAGCTAGCTCTGAAGCTACTCATTTACATGATGGAATGCCAGCTCATACTATGGGTGACTCACCCCTGGCTGATGCAACTTGTCAGTGCTATTACGTAGGCCTCTCTTTCGAAGTTGTCATCGCCAGTGGCCACTTCCAACTTCTTTAAATGGAACACAACTCTTCGAAACGGCAGGGTGGTCTTTGTGTCTGATTCTTGTCTGTTTCTAAGTTTTTTGGCTCTTCAGCTGTGCTACGGTAGCTAAGCTAAGAGAGAAAGCAAGGTCATATTTTCTAAATGGCAGTCCAATGTTAAAAAATTAAAACAAAATTACAGCAGCAGCTGGGTGCGATGGAATATTGCAGTAAGTTCTTAGGTATATAAATGATTTTTGCCTGACTTTCAGTTCTAATCTTTTTTACAATATAAAATATTTTATATAATGGCACTATGTATAAATCTATGTAAAAACAACATTTAAAAATCATACATTTTCTCCATAACCATTTAAATTAAAAAATCACAATGCCAACATGAGTATTAGTTACATCCATTGCACCATGGACAAAATAATTTCCATATTTTTGCCACATTAATGAGCTGTGCAGACGATACTGTTAGGTAGAGGTGGGAAATGAACCTACACGGCTTGAAACCTTGCCTTTCTTTTGGTTTTCCAATTGAAGCACAGGCAGGTGACACAATGGTCACACAGTAACAGGATTTAGACACACACAACCTCGGGGTTTGAGTCCAAAGCCTTAAATACTACAGCACACTGCTCTGCCTGCTACTATAATTAACGTATCATCAGTCTACGTCACGAAGGGCATCATGAAGCGAAAGAATATAATCCTGGGCGTATTGCCAGTTTAACACAAACTCCACTCACGCCCATGCCTAATGGAGCCAATTTGCATTTTCTAATAAGCCTAACAGCACTACCCCTACATGCGCAACGTAAACCGGAATATCTACAGAGGAGAATTCCATAGCAATTCAGCACACCATGTTCCAAACCCACTTAAGATAACCAGTGTCACGGGGATAATGGAGCCTACCCCAGCAAGTATTGAGCACAATTTGTAGACTGAACGCCAGGTCATCAAAAGGTGAACCCACAGGCACACACATACTTGGGCCAAGTTATCAACGCCAATTCACCTAACCTGAACTGCTCTACATTATATTCTGGGTTAAAACAAGCTGCAGTAGGTAATAGGTGTCGTTTTGATTGTTTGATCTTGCTGTCTTTATAGAAGACGAAGCGTATAATCAGATCAGCTAATTAAGATACAGATACCTTTGCGTCAGCAGTTTGGCGCTTTCAGTGCGTATATTTAAGCACAAACAAACAAAAAAAAACTTTGGTGGTCTATCAGAAGCTAATTGACTGCGGAAATGAACTGAATATAAAATTGACGACCAGTTGCAACATCAACGGGGGGGAGCCAGCCACGCTTTAGGTAAGAGTGAACACTCTAGTAAGCGTACGAGTTTAATAGACCCTAGCTTTTGTATTAATTTTCAATTTTAATGCGATTCCGATGTCTTCAACAATAGCCACATAGGCTTAAGAATAAAAACGTCTTTGCATAAAACTTAAGGTCCGCTTTAAATACATCACCTGCGCTCACCTACACCTTGGCGGTAAGGTCAAAGTCAAGTAATTCCAAATACTCTATAAACGCGGCTTAGCTTTCAATATACGGGGCGCCGTTTCAGCCAAAAAGCTTTTGAGACAGTGCTAGAGAAGCAAAATTCTAGTGATGGACTCCTTCTCCCCCGCTATGATTTCATTATTTCGTAAGGAAGCCCTCACTACACAAATAAAAATTGAGTGAAATTAACATCTGGTAATTAACTATGTCGTACATAATGCATAAAAATACAGTACTGTTGCTCTGACATCCCCTTGTTTAACTGTAATTCGAGTGGGTGGATTTGGACCTCCTCCAACTCCACCTTGGATTTCCAGCGAAGAGGCGTTTCTGTGCTGCGCTAGAAGATGTGTTCATTGTGAACTGAGCAATCGGAAGACACGGGTGACTGGCGTTCAGTTATTCTTGTTCTATGGCAATCGTTCTCATGTTTAGTTCTGGGGGCCCTCCGTGACTGCTGGTTTTCATCCCAAGCAGGTTCTGCTTTTAGTTGGATTCTAGCTTTATTTAAGCAAGCAGTTTTTCAGTTTGTGGTAATCAATCCAACAATTACATGGTGACCTTTTTACTAGTCTTTTTTTATGTTTATTTACTAATCCGCACACAACTGCGCAATAGTGAAACAGTGTTTTGTACTAGTTTCTGGTCAGAGGCATGCGTTGATTACAGTGCGTTGCCGCACCCACTACACGGTGAACCACCCAGAGTGCAGAGATCTGTGTGTAGCCGTGCAATAAGTGACAACCTCAGCACCGCGCAGAACCGCAGGAGTGTGTTTGTTTTTTTACGGTGGATGGCCAATCCTGTCCAATGCAGATTAACGTCATGCCCAGGACGGAGCAATTGCAGGTTAAGGGCCTTTCTCAGGGGGCCCAACGGCTCGGCTCATTTTAGTTGTCTGCAGTAAAAGGCTGATAAGACTGCAAACTCCAAAGAGAATGCGTTAAAAGAAAAGGACAGCATGGAGTAAGCACAGAAATAGATAACAAATTAAAATATTTCTTCCAATTTGTAATCGCATTACTGCATTTTTTTTTTTTTTTTTGAATGGGGAAAAAATAAGAGCAGGCTGGGAAGGGAGGGGCCAGTGGGATACAAGTAAAGGTAAATTGACTCACTGATTGTGAACTTGGTTGGAGTAAAAGCCCACAGCCACAGGGACATTAAGATCAAATCCTGGAAAAACCCATTGTCCATGCAAATGCAGCAGGCTGCCTGGACCTAAAATAAGATTTAAATAGTTAATCTGATCAGAGGTGTCAAGTATTGCCCTAAAGAGCTACCTTTACTGCTACTAGAACAAATGTTTTATGTTCAAGCATAAGCTATGAGATTATGGGCATTGCTTGACTACTTTCCATCCTTGAGGAAATACCTGGGATGAGGGTTGAGTTTGACATGGGGGTTTGCTTACAAACTTTTTTTGTCGCAAGTGTACTGCTACGTATTTACATTATATTCCAAGTCAAACATCATAAATTGTTCCTAATATAAAATTACAATATAACCTAAATCTCATTTAAATTATAAATTTAAAACTTTGAAATGATGAAGTGCACAAGTTCTATTAACAATCTTGAAATGTCAAAACTTTTTTGAGCAAGTTAGAAAATGTGTGCAAGGCATAATTTGCAGGTTTTCTGGGATTGGGTTAACTGTTTTGGAAAACATGCTGCCTAGGTGGGCTGGCAATGATAAACTAGCCCTGTGCACAATGATCTGGCTCACTGGAATTGTTCCTATTTTGTGCCTTAAGCCTTCTGGATTAGACCAAAGCCACCTTGTCTCTTCCCTAGATAAGCAGATTTACAAAATGGATGGAGTGATGGCAAGTTGGAGCATTTTTATTTTGTGAATCAAAGGGGCATTTTAATTAAATATTTTGTCACTGTGATGTGTGTGACTTGCTGTTTGTGCAGGCACCACATTCAAGCATAAGACACAGGCATGACTTTGCAGTCATTTAAATAGCTTGTACTGATGACTGAGGATCAGTTTACTGACAGAGGTGGCTGTCTGACATGTGAAAGGGGAAAATACTGTGTATAAAATACACAAGTTGAAGTGACCTCTCTCCAGCAAAATCTGAAATGGTAAACTAATCCATAATTGAGATGGTGCAGAATGTGTCTGTTACTTTTAAGTGTAGGCAACTTGCAAGAGAGAGAAGCTCAACTAAGGTGGCTCAAAAAAAAAAAACCTGAAAAGACTTACCCTTTATTGGAGATTTATTTTAGTAGCATAGTACATCTGTTGGAAGGGCCAGATACCTCTTAAACTTTGACTTTGGGTGATAATATGTAGAGGATTGTAAAAATGAAAAATATAAGCAGGTGGTTTAAAAGAGAACGTTGTATACCATAACAACAAACCAAGATGAGGTTTATTTTGACATTTTACATTGACATTTTAACAGAAATTCATGGCTTTGCCAAACAAATCCCTGAAAATTAAGTGGGAAGAAAATATCAAAATATATGCCATGTTCACCACACAGCTAGGTAAGTTTAGGCCTATCAGTTAAACTAAAATGCATGTTGTTCGGAGGATGCTGGAGTACCAAGAGACAATTTGAAGTTCTTCAAAACGGGTCTGTGAAACTGGCAGTAGTAGTAGTAACTACATTTTCATCCCCATAATTTGTATTTTTACCAGTTAAAATATTTTAATCCTAAATTACAAATGCAATTTCTCTAATGGATTTCTGATTTGTCATGTTTTTTAAAACAAATGATCCAAGTAGTAATGCCTTATTTAAGTTTGAAGCTAGTGCTTGGCATAATAGTGTGGTGGCTTTTGTTTTCAAATCTGTAGTTATTACTGATTTGTTACTGTAGCTGACACTTCTACTGCTTTCCACTAAGAATCTGCTATTAAAATACTTGACCCAAGTTCATTGAGACAGTCTGCCCCTGAAGTACCAAGGTGAGCAAGGAGGTGTTGATTAATGGAAAGACCTTCAAGTTATTGTGAACCACAGATTAACTGGTTATTCAAACATTGAAGTGTTAAAAGTCTGAAAGCATGCATCAACATTAAAATTTAGTGTTTGTGGTATATAGTTACTGTTTTAAGTTTTCAAATATTTGTGTTAAGGTCTTGAGGGGCTAAAGCTGCCTGATATCAGTATTGAGCTTAAGGAATGAAGTGAAGATGGAATTGGGTATACAACTGTAGCAATCTGTTAAATACCACTTCTACCAGTGTAACAGTACAACTTTGTTAATGTTCTATTACTTTTAATCAATCTTGAACTTTCTAGTCTCTCTGAGCCTTTTGAACTGTTGGTCAGTAAATTATGCATGATACCATATTTCTTTACAGCACTTCTGCACCTGTATTTACAGCCTATTAGAACTGTATCCAGTAGTCTTTCAACGGAAGTTGTATTTGGTGAACCTTTAGTCTGAGCTGTGGATACACTTAAATTATCAATGAAACTAGCATTTTAACAATTAATGCTACCACAACAGAAGCATTGATTGATACTGTATTGTGGTTAAAGTTATGTTTATACTAAACCCCACAATTTTTAATTTTGTTTTTTTTTTCTCTTCAAAATTTTCTACCAGTTTGTTTAAGCTCTGGATAGGGTGAATAACAGACAGATTACACTGCCTCAAAATATTCACCTCATTTCCCTGAAAATTGTTTTGCAGCATCTATTTTTTTCTTTTTTGTACTGTAATGAATGGAAAGATTGGAAAAGTGACCTTTTCAAAACTGAAGGTTAGAATATGAAATTATCAAATTTGAAGACATCCAAATGATGCTATCTGAAAGACTATCGCACAGAGAAATGCATTTGATTGGTGTCTCAGAAGTAAAAGGCCTGAAGTTGTCTCGGATTTAAATGAAATTTCAACAGCTCAGCCTATTATCTAGTTGATGGGCACATTCTGCATGGTAACTAGCGCATTGCCATAAAGGCTTATAAGTGTGTTTAAATTTTGTCCACAATATGGTAACACTGATCCAATTTTAGATATTTACAACAGCATGCATTTTCCTTTAGAAAGGACTAGTTCCAAAGTGGACTGGCTTAATTGATAATCTAAAGTAATATTGTACTCCCAAATTTAGACTAACTTGTGCTGTGGTTTTGCACATATGCAACTCTTCTGTGAAGTTACAGCAAAATTTAAATTGTTAATTTTACAATATGTGATAAATCTACAACCTTCAGTTATGTTGGCTCTTTACTAATGGGTGTCTGATGCCCGCCTCTTGTTTTGTATTTTAATGTCTGGGGACAAGTTTCCATTCAAACAGTTAATTCTTCTTTTAGAGCTGTTCATGGTGTATGGATTTAAAAAAAACCGCTTGTATCAGTTTCTCACCAAGATTTAACCATAAATTTCATTTAGAAATTTTAAATAAAATAGCACCTGTGTATGATCACCACCAAAATCCT
>JANRMT010062819.1:29236615-29248483 GCA_026402145.1 Polypterus bichir lapradei
ATTTTTGGAATAGGAGGTCGCAATAAGTAGGCCATTGTATGAAATGATTTATGACCTAAGCCTCCTGAAGCCCCCAATGCCCTCATACAAAAGCTTCTGAATGTAGTTTGCACTGCCTTTGGGTCTTCACAGAGGCACCCAATTATCTGTTATTTGGATCTAAAATAAATGTTACCTGAAGAATAAGACTGGAGGGTGGGTGGGTGGTTGGTTGTGGGTCTCCAAGTAGGTAAAGAGGTAACCTGGAAATTGGTGTAATTGGAATTGGTGTCATTATTTTATTCTATATAGCTTGCCTAAATATATTTGTAGAACTTGATTATGCCTGATACTTTTAACAATGCAGTTTAAAGCAAATTGAGTGGTGTGTGGTTGTGTGGTGTTTTTTTTTTTTTTTGCTTATTAAATTGATGAATGTCCTTGGAAGCCAACAGAGGCATAGTTATTTTCTTCAGTAGTATAAAAAAATAGAACTCCTGTGTGCTTAAAGTAGTACACCAGTTTTCTTAAACTTTGCCCTACCTAATTCTGCTCCAATTTGTATATAACATCAACTTTGGCAAAAGCTGTAGCTATTATGCTATGTTGCTGCTTTACAGCATGAAGAAAAATTTCTTGGCTGATTATACGCAAGTCTATATATATTGGCTATCTTGTGCATTCAAAAGACTAATGGCCTAATGGCTATACCTGGGTTATTTAATATTTGTGTGCCATCCTCTTAATGGAGTCATATTGGCAAAAGAACATCTTAACCTTACTATAACCTTAATGCTGTTGAAATAAATGCTGCTGTCATTTGCTTCAAATTAATGAGTCTTTTGTTTTTGTAATACATTTTGAAACCCCACTTGCAAAAAAGTGCCTTTTTTTTCCATTTTTACTTTCCTTTGAATGCTCTAGGATGGCAGACTGCTACATTTTGCTCAGTGCTATGTCATTCTTCTAACAAAAAATGACACTTAATATTTATGTTGCTCAGAAGAGATGTCAGCCTTTTGTTATTGTTCATATAATGTGCCATTTTGCACAGAAAAATATGGCTTCATATTTACAGCTCAGCAGGGGATCAAATCTTATCTTTCACATTTCCACAGCCTTTGTTCCTTGCAGCAGTTATGATTCTCATCTTCCTTAGAGGCTGAAATTCTGGAATTCTAATTGCTAATAGTGTCTCTTTAATATCATGTAAGTTTATCTGCAGAAATCGCATTTTAGAGGAACTTGTTAATGGTAACTGGATAACTCATCTATTATGCAATTTTAGTTTTCTGTAGAATATGAAGTGGACAGGTCATTTAACAATCTGTACTTTTATTTTCTTAAACTGCCTTTTTCCTGACAATTTGGAAGACATTGTATATAACTAGCCTTGGATGGGATGCTGGGAACACATTCACACTGGGTCAGTTAGAGTGGCCATTTAACATAGTGTGAATATCGGAGGAGATCAAATTGCCCAGAGAGAGCCCACACAAACATTAATCAGTGGGTTCAACATGATGACTGGGTTGGAAACCTTCAAAGGGCTGAGGCGTACACATTAACATTCATTGCTGCAGTGCCACTTCTGTCCAGCAAAGCATGTGAAATATGTGCATCTGCTTTGCAAGCTTTTAAAGTGGAAGTTAAGAGGTTTGCTAAATCTTGTTACACTAGCTGAAAAAATGGGTTATATAAATGAGCTCCTCAGTAAGATGATGCTTGCCTTTTTTTTACATTTTTTTTTTTCTTTTCTCCTTTAGACTTAAATTCAATGGAGCTGACTGATATTTACTCCTCGGAGCTGGTAGAGCTACCATTTCATTATGTTCAGAACATCGCAGAACTTTTTGAAAGTAAGTTGCAAATGCATCCATTTATTACCCCCCAATTAAAAACTTTATTTACTAAGTTATGGTTTCTCTGCCTAGTTTTGGTGCTACCTAAGGATAGTGGCTTCCTAGAAGGTGCAACCAATAACAGAGCTCCATAGTTTTAGTTTAGTATCTTTATCTCTATGTATATCAGAACAGCCATGCAACTATGTGGACATACACAAGGAAATAAATGTTTAAGTCTGAAGTTTTCACACACAAGTTATGATTGTTGTTTTGATTCATATGCATGTTTAAATGCTGGTGTAAAATTTTTTTTGTTCTGAATCTATCACAGTCACACAGGAAAACAAAATTGTGCTCTTCAGTACTGTTTTGACACTACTAGTTTTAATCCTGCCCTGCTCCCCATCTATCACTTTTTCACTAAGGAGAGAAGTCCATAAAGATGACGTGATGAAGGGATAGTTGTGCATGATGTGTATATTACAAAGCAAAAACTAAGTCTGCCTTCAACATTAATTTTACTACTTCACCCTACATGTCCCATTCAATTGCAACTAGCTTACAAAAGTGAACCTACTTACTGTATAATTATCAATGCTTTCTAAAGTTTTGGTGGGTTGGTTATAAGAAGTAGAAAAGGGTTCTATGGTAAATGAAAATTAGATGCATTTTAATTTCAGAACAGCTAAAATGATATTTAATACTTTGTACAAAGAGAGAGTAGGGGAGAGAGGTTGGGAGCATGCACTGATACAATGGTACTGAAGTGTCCCTCTCGGATCCTAATTTGGGATGCTGAGGTGGCTTAGCTTTGTACAGTATTTTAATATTTTGTCCACTTTTTGTTTTTTTAAAAAAAAAAAAAAAAAAGTTTTTGACCAGTTGCTGCCCTTGAATCCAGTTTTTGCATACCCTTAGTTTAACATGTCCTTGTGTTGCACAATTTGCTTTTTTGAATCTGTTACTAAATAATGCCATTAGTGACTCATTTCCATATTCTGGCAGTAGAACTTAATCTAAATTTCAAAATGAATGAGTGTGCACAAAAGAATAAAGACCTGGGCGTAGGATGCGTTTATACAGAATCCAGAAACTTCTGCAAAGTATACTGATTGATGAGGGTGGCATTTAGTGTTTTTTGATATAGATATATTCCTGTAGATCTATATCTATCGTAAAAACAAGGTTAATTTATTGTAGTGCAAATTTCACATGATGTTGAAACAAATTTCATGTTTTCAAATCTGAAGTTGGTAGCAATTTTCAGGTAGAGTTTTTCTATTAAAATAAGTGTGGCAAGTGTTTTTTTTTTTTTTGTGTTTTTTTGTTTCCCCTACACACAGTTAAAACAAAAAAGAACTCCATTGTGCGTGGCAAACGGAGACGTTTTCGGAGACAAATGACAACTCCAAGAAACAAAGATGAGGAAAAAAATACTGACAAGCCAGTGAGGAAAAGACCCAACTATTTTGTGTCCATCCCCATAAAGGCCAAGCAGGTATCACTAGTTTTTAGGGGTAGTATTTTTATTTGTTTTCTTTTGTTATAATTTTGGGCAATATTCCACTTTTAATGCACTTTTTAAAATAGTTAAAATTGTGCATGAAATGTTTTTTTTTCTTTACCTTTTTGTCAAATTCTGTAAAGTTTCAATGGTATATCTATATACATCTCATATGGACTCCAGTTATCCAATCTTTTGATTGGATTGGAAGTATTGTTATCCCTTTATCAATATGATGTTTGGTATTGTTGACGTGTGTGAGAGGCTGGGGGGGGGTGTTTATTTTTTGGAAATAACTTTGTCTTAAGAGACAATGCCAGTCCAGGGCACTCATTTGTCTAAGCTTTATATCATGTTACTAACTTTATAATGTTCTGTACTTAGTAATATTGAGTTTGTCAGTTTATTATATTACATACTAGGGAGTCGTCGTTCCCGTACTCCCTCCCACCCCCCCACCCAATCACTGTATTCGCTAACCCCCCAGGCCTGTGCTATGCGCCAGCCACTTTGCATCTCTGCCGCTCACGTTGTGAAGAGGGGGGCTGAACGCACCCCAAGGAGACACTGTCTCTCCTCTGAAACCCCCTCTTAAACGGTGATACAATGGGGAAAAAAATACAGTTTTTGTTTACCTCCTCTTTGGCTCGATCAGCTGCTGTTGCCATGCTGCGTGATCTGCATCTCGCGCAGTGCTTCGAACATTTAAAAGTCTGTACAGCAGCTGTCCTACTCTTTGTCTTTTATTTCCGGTCCCGGGCGTGGTTAAATGTTTTGGCACACAGTCTCGTCTCACAGGATGAGAGTGCTTGATATTTTTATATTAAAACGGAATAAGAATCTGAAAATCTATAAATTCTGAAAAGAATGGGGTGTGTGTATATGAATTTAATATTGTGAGCATGGGTCTGAACACCATCAGACAAACACCGGCACTTTATAAAACACGCATTTATTCACCATAAAGTCCACCCAGTGCTCCCAGCACCAATCACCCTCCACACGGGCCTTTCTCGCAATGTCTGTAGGCCGCCTTTCTTCCTCCTGTCCCAGGAGCTTCATCCTGCTCCCAACTCTAGATCTCCAACTGTGCTCCAGGTGCTTGATGTTCTTCCAGCAGAACTTTCTGGTGTGGCGGAAGTGCTGCCCTTGCACCCGGAAGCACTCCGGGCATCCCTGGAAGGTCCTTCCTCCACCTTCACAAGTGTGACAGAAGTGTCAATCTCCTGGGCTCCATGACGCTTGGGGTGCCCCCTGGCAGTGGCCACGGGCCCCACTGGGCTTGAGCCTCCTTGCTCCATCCCCGTGATCTCCTCATCATCCAGGGCGGTTGCCCCCTCATGGCTTGGGGGACGTATAGACCACCTCCTGGTCTTTCCAGGTGTCCCGGCTGGGTCTGACCCCCAGCCTCCTGTGACAATATATATAATATACACAGGGTGAGTCAAAAGTATGTTAACACTAATGGATTCTTTTTTTCTCATCCACACCTTTCCAGGTTGATAGGTTGTGGTGGACCATTGCCATGGCCTCCACACTCCCCTGATTTGACACACTGTGATTTTTACTTATGCGGTATGGTTAAGGAGTGCGTGTGTAGCAGGAAAGTTCAGGATACCAACGACCTGAAGGACTGAATACAGACTCTGGTATCTATTCTCTGCGAAATGTGTGTCTGGGCTTTAAATGGTACTGTTGCTCGATGGTTTTTGTGTGTTGAACAGGTTGAGACATTCCTGTAAATCATCTTGCATATATGAAGTATGATTTGTGAATAATTTGTTTCTACCATTCAAATGTTAACATAATTTTGACTCTCCCTGTATATGCAACTGGAGTATGTTTTCATTTCACTTTTCTAATGCTCCATGGATGTAGTTTGTCTGAAAACTAAGCTTTCATGTACACCAGTATGGTGTTTTTAAAATTGAGATGCTGTATAATTAATTTTGTCTAAGTTCATGTGACTCTTGTCAGTAGCTCTCTGGAAAATGTGGTATGTTAAAGGATGAGGAACCTGTAATAGTCTGCTAATTGTGGCTTTACCTGGACAATGTAAAACCATTGAAGGACCAACATTTATTACTTTTAGATTTTAGAAAAAATTGGAGACATTCAAAAGATGATGATATCAAAGGAAAAAGTGCTAAAAAAGGCATTAATTTCAGCAGAAAAGCTACATCTAACCATCTTAGTGGCAAATCTGAAAAATGAAGATGATGTCAAAAGGTATGTGATATACAGAATAAGTGGGCTTATTTCCGTGGCAGTTGTAAATCGGAATCAAATTGTTGTCTGTCTAATCTCTCCAAAAAGTCAGTTTCCTTATCTATTGCATATGTATGTGTATGTATACAAAATAATTTAACCCACTTTTTCCAGTACAGGATCAAGGGAATGCAGATGGTAGAAGTTGCCAGGCTGTAGTGTTGGGTGTTTTGTTTTTTTTTTTTTGTTTTTTTTTTTTCTTTCTTTCTTTCTCCATATTTTATAGTCGACTGCTGTGAGATACAGTATACGTGCTAATCACTTCTAAGATCTCAGAATTTTCACCAAAATGTTGATTCCTATTTTAGATGAACAGATGAATTCTAGCATAGGCATTCATTAATTAAGTTTGTTTAGTGAGTTTCCATTTTTTTTGAATTGTGTAATGTTGCACAAATTTATAGATTTTTTTTTTTTTTTTTTTTTTTTTTTAACATTGCAATACACCTTGAATAATGCGATCATCACATTTAAATCTGCTGTCTAGTTCTAGTAAGTGACTTTTTTACAATAAAGATTCCTGGTTTTATAACATACTTTGAGTATGGATCAATGCTTTTAGAAGTCTTTTGTCAAGATTATGGATTCTAATATTGACTTTCCACTAGTTGTTCACTTAAAAATAAATGCTTTTGGCAGCCAAAAGTGCATTTTTATGTAATTTTGAAAATTGGAGATTCTCTTGCAGGGCATCATGTGCTCTTCTGCAGTGCAGAGGTCAAATTGAAGAAATCCTGAAGGGTCGTTTGCCACAAATGACATTTCATGGAATTGGCCATTTTCACAGTAAAGTGCTATATGTCAAAATGACAGACACAGAACAGCCAACACTCCACAAAGTGTCAGGTTAGTAAAACTATGGTGCACCCTAGTTCATTTTATGAAGCCAAGTCATGACTGTAGTTAAGACAAAAATCGCACCCTTTCCATTGATTGTGTAATTGATTTAGTGAGGATACCTGAATGTGTCTTTAAACACAAGTACTGCCAGACATGATTTAGTTTTAAATAGTGCTGTGCTTGATTTGTTTTTAATTAGCTATCCATTTTGCTTGTGTTATGTTTACATTATACAATGACACTTTACAATTTGTCTTAAAAAATGTACCCAGGCTGCAGAGTAGTAAATCATAAGAATTGAACAAAATCCAGTCTAGACAAGCTTGGTGAAATTTTTAATAAGTACAAAAATTAGTGATTGTCCTGTACAAAAGCAAGCACTAAATAGTCATTCACAGAAATAGATCAAATTTACCCTATAATGCTTTTTCTGCAATCCAATAAAGAGACAAGCTAAGGATGAAATATGTGGTACATGGGCGTATAAGCAAAGAGAAATGATGTAAGAAAAAACTAAATTACACAAACTGTAGACTTTTTTTTTTTTTTTTTTTTTTTTTTTAATGGTTCTGGCATTTTGAATAATAACCACTCGCATGTTCAGTGCATGCACTATATAGAAACCTGTAGGCCCCATCAAATTTTTAATTTTGAACATGCTAATCAAATGGATCTAACATGTTAAATATAGACCTGCTCTTTATGCACACTCCTGATACTCCCTGCTTTGGTCTCTAAAGCCATGAGCTATAAGATTCTAGAAGTCCTTGGTGTCATTTGATTTGGGAGATGATGGGTGAGTGTGTTTTGCATGGGGTGTGTGTGGAGGTGGTGTTTTATTTATTTTTTTTAATCTCAGATCTAACATTTTTGTAGTTGTTCAGGTTTGTTTCTGGGTATGTATGCACCAGAGTATGTCACTTGCTGATCTAAACAATGGAAAACTCTTTGCAAAGAAATCAAATCTCAATTGGTAATCTAATCAAAGCATTACAGAAAATCAATTACTGCTTACACCTGACTTTGTATTTAGACTTGCATTGAATTCTGGACTCTGGAGGCAGCTAATAGGTGCGCCGGCAGGCCAAGATGAATGCGGCTTTGATGGTTGCTGAGGCAAAAACTCGGGTGTGGGAGGAGTTTGGAAGGCCGTGGAGAACGACTTTTGGATGGCTTCAAGGAGATTCTGGTCCACCATCTGGCGTCTCCGGATGGGGAAGCAGTGCAGTGTCCACACTGTGTATGGTGGGGATGGTGCACTGCTGACCTCAACTCTGGGCGGTAGGGGGAGTACTTCGAAGACCTCCTCAATCCTACTAACATGCCTTCCAATGAGGAAGCGGAGCCTGGGGACTCGGAGGTGGGCTCCCACATCTCTGGGACTGAGGTGGTCAAAAAAAACTCCTTGGTGGCAGGGCCTCTGGGGTGGATGAGATACGCCCGGAGTTCCTCAAGGCTCTGGATGTTGTAGGACTGTCCTGGTTGACATGCCTCTGTAACATCACATGGACATCCGGGACAGTGCCTCTGGATTGGCAGACCGGGGGTGGTGGTCCCCCTCTTTAAGAAGTTCCAACTATAGAGGGATCACACTCCTCAGCCTTCCTAGAAAAGTCTATTCGGGGGTCCTGGAGAGGAGGGTCAGTCAGATAGTCGAACCTCAGATTCCGGAGGAACAGTGTGGTTTTCGTTCTGGTTGCAGAACAGTGGACCAGCTCTACACCCTTAGCAGTGTCCTGGAGGGTGCATGGGAGTTTGCCCAACCAGTCTACATGTGTTTTGTGGACTTGGAAAAGGCGTTCGACAGTGTCCCTCTGGGAATCCTGTGGGGGGTATTCGGAGTATGAGGTACCGGACCCCCTAATAAGGGCTGTTCGGTCTCTGTACAATTGGTGTCAGAGCTTGGTCCGCATTGCTGGCAGTAAGTCAAACCCGTTTCCAGTGAGAGTTAGACTCTGCCTGGACTGCCCTTTGTCACCGTTTCAGTTCATAACTTTTATGTACAGAATTTCTGGATGCAGCCAGGGTGTTGAGGGGGTCAGGTTTGGTGGACTTAGGATTGGGTCACTGCTTTTTGCAAATTATGTCCTGTTTCCTTCATCAGGCCGTGATCTTCAGCTCTCTCTGGATCGGTTCGCAGCTGAGTGTGAGGCGGCTGAGATGGGAATCGGCACCTCCAAATCCGAGACCATGGTCCTCGGCTGGAAAAGGGTGGAGTGCCCTTTTAGGGTTGGGAGTGAGATCCTGCCCCAAGTGGAGGAGTTAAAGTATCTCGGGGGTCTTGTTCATGAGGAAGAGAAGAATGGAGCAGGAGATCGACAGGCGGATCGGTGCGGCGTCCGCAGTGATGCAGGTTCTGCTTCGGTCTGTCGTGGTGAAAAAGGAGCTGAGCCATTAGGCAAAGCTCTCAATTTACCAGTCAATCTATGTTCCTACCCTCGCCTATGCTCATGAGCTATGGTTAGTGACCGAAAGAATGAGATTGCGAACACAAGCGGCTGAAATTAGTTTCCTCCGCAGGGTGTCTGGGCTTTCCCTTAAAGAGAGGGTGAGAAGCTCAGTCATCTGGGAGGAGCTCAGAGTAGAGCTGCTGCTCCTCCGCATCCAGAGGAGTCGGATGAGGTGGCTCAGGCATCTGATCTGGACGCCTCCCTGGTGAGGTGTTCTGGGCACGTCTAACCAGGAGGAGACTCCCGGGGAAGACCCAGGACATGCTGGAGGGATTATGTCTCTCGGCTGGCCTGGGAACGCCTCGGGATTCCCCCAGAAGAGCTAGAAGTGGTGGCCGGGGAGAGGGAAGTCTGGGTATCTCTGCTCAAGCTGCTGCCCCCGCGACCCGATCTCCGATAAGCGGAAGAGGATGGATGGATGGATTGAATTCTTGATAGCTGCGATATTCTCTATTATAAACCTTTGGTCTTATGGACAGTAATGTCTATTCACAGTAGTCACTACGAAACTGCTAGTGGCAGGATGTTGGTTTTGGAGGGAAGAGGTAAGGTGAGCACTTGGCACTTCCGGGAAGAAATTAACCCCACCTACACCAATGGCCTTGAACTTTGCTAGAAAATGAACATTGGATTGGGAGACCCTGAAAGTACCTGCAACCAGAGGTATGGAATGAGGAAACCCTTACAGAACCCATGTAAGTCTTGGGTCTTTCAACCATGTTTCCCAAGTATGATACATTGTTGGCCCTGCCTGGTTTAGACCCGGCTGAAGACTTACATTTTGAGTGTCTGGGAAGTGATGGTAGTACTTGCATTATTTTTATTGGAGGAACTGTAAGGATAGATATTTTTGGATGTGTTCTTGACCCCATAATTTTAAGGAAGAATAAACTAAACTCTAAAGGGTGGCTCATATTATTCACATAATAGATGGGGATTTACAGTCATATGAAAATGTTTGGGAACGCCTCTCAGCCTGCATAATTTCAACAAAAAAAAGATAACAGTGGTATGTCATTTCCTAGGAACATCTGAGTACTGTGGTGTTTTACGAACAAAGATTTTCAGTGAAGCAGTATTTAGTTGTATGAAATTAAATCAAATGTGAAAAACTGGCTGTGCAAAAATTTGGGTATCCTTGTAATTTTGCTAATTTGAATGCATGTAACTGCTCAATACTGATTTCTTGCAACTTCAAATTGGTTGGTTTAGCTCGTTAAGGCTTGAACTTCATAGACAGGTGTGTCCAATCATGAGAAAAGGTATTTAAGGTGGTCAATTGCAAGTTGTGGTTCTTTTTGACTCTCCTCTGAAGAGTGACAGCATGGGATCCTCAAAGCAACTCTCAAACAATCTGAAAACAGATTGTTCAGTATCATGTTTTAGGGGAAGGCTACAAAAAGCTGTCTCGGAGGTTTAAACTGTCAGTTTCAACTGTAAGGAATGTAATTGGGAAATGGAAGGCCACAGGTCTGGTAGGCCAAGAAAAATACAGGAACTGCATATGCACAGGATTGTGAGAATGGTTACAGACAACCCACAGATCACCTCTAAAAACCTGCAAGAACATCTTGTTGCAGATGGTATATCTGCATTGTTCTACAATTCAGTGCAATTTGTACAAAGAACATCTGTATGGCAGGGTGATGAGAAAGAAGAGATTTCTGCACTCGCGCCACAAACAGTCGCTTGTTGTATGCAAATGCTCATTTAGACAAGCCAGATTCATTTTGGAACAAAGTGCTTTGGACTGATGAGACAAAAATTGAGTTATTTGGTCATAACAAAAAGCGCTTTGCATGGTGGAAGAACACCACATTCCAAGAAAAACACCTGCTACCTACTGTCAAATTTGGATGTTCTATCTTGCTGACTTGAATATCATCAAAAATCTATGGGATGATTTGAAGCAGGTTGTCCATGCTCGGCAGGCAACTCATTTAACTGAACTAGAGAGATTTTGTATGGAAGAATGGTCAAAAATACCTCCATCCAGACACTCGTCAAAGGCTATAGGAGGCATCTAGAGGCTCTCCTATTTGCAAAAGGAGGCTCAACTAAGTATTGATGTAATGTCTCTGTTGGGGTGCCCAAATTTATGCACCTGTCTAATTTTATGGTGCATATTCTGTTCATCCAATAAACTTAATGTCATTGCTGAAATACTACTCTTTCCATAAGGCATGTCATATGTTAAAAGCAAGTTGCTACTTTGACAGCTCAGCCAATGAAAAACAAAAATCCAAAGAATTAACAGGGGTTCCCAGACTTTTTCATATGACTGTATAGCACTGCTGAGAAAAATGCATTGTATTTTGCTGCAACTACAGTAGGTTGCAAAGTGCTAAAAGCATCCACTTTTTTGCTGTACATACAGTGGCCAACATTTATAAGGAAATCATGCCAAGTTGCTGTCCTTGGCAAAGGCTTAGGTGTATAATATGGAGTTTAGCCTGTTAGCTACCCTCCTACAGTCGCAATACTTTTTTAGACTAATCGGTGGAGCCAGTTGCATCCAGCAAATGGCTCCCTTGGAATTCTGGCATTTTAATTTAAAAACAAAAAAAACAACTTTTACCTCGTCTGCTTGATCCAACTCAAAATGTTAAAATTAAAATGTCCCCTTTTCCCTTTTGTAGGTTAAATTTTAAGAATTTAGAAAAATTTAAGAGTCATGATTTAAACATTTCAATAAGAGCTGAAATAGACAATGAAGAATGGAGAAATAAAGAATTTCTCTTTGGCCAACTCGCAAGACAGCAAAAGATGCATAAACAAGCAGTGGAGAATTTGTCTTAGTTTTTTTTTTATTTTTTTTTTTTTTTGTGTCAGCATTTATAATTTTTTCAGGGCAAATGTACTTTTTTTTTTTTTTTTTTTTTTTTTTGTTTTACTTTTGAATTAAATTGTTCAGAACAAATCAAACTAGTAAACTGCACATGGGTGGAGTGTGTATGTGGCATTTGTCAACCACCACTCCTCA
>JANRMT010062819.1:29259195-29269615 GCA_026402145.1 Polypterus bichir lapradei
GCTACAGGGAGACAGGAAGGACAGCTGATCATCCTCGCAGTGGAAGACCACGTGTAACAACACCTGCACAGGATCGGTACATCCGAATATCACACCTGCGTGACAGGTACAGGATGGCCACAACAACTGCCCGAGTCACACCAGGAACACACAATCCCTCCATCAGTGCTCAGACTGTCCGCAATAGGCTGAGAGAGGCTGGACTGAGGGCTTGCAGGCCTGTTGTAAGGCAAGTCCTTACCAGACATCACCAGCAACAACGCCGCCTATGGGCACAAACCCACCTTCGCTGGACCAGACAGGAGTGGCAAAAAGTGCGTGAGTTTCTGCATGACAGCAATGTCAGTGTTCTGCCATGGCCAGCGAAGAGCCCAGATCTCAATCCCATTGAGCACGTCTGGGACCTGTTTGATCGCAGGGTGAGGGCTAGGGCCATTCCCCCCAGAAATGTCCAGGAACTTGCAGGTGCCTTGGTGGAAGAGTGGGGTAACATCTCACAGCAAGAACTGACAAATCTGGTCCAGTCCATGAGGAGGAGATGCACTGCAGTACTTCAAGCAGCTGGTGGCTACACCAGATACTGACTGGTACTTTTGATTTTGAGCCTCCCTTCATTCAGGGACACATTGTGAAACATTTTTAGTTTATGTCTTATGGTGTTGACTCTTTTAGTGTTCATAGAAATATTTACACATTAAGTTTACTGAAAGTAAAAACAGTTGAAAGTCAGAGGACGTTTCTTTTTTTGCTGAGTATATTTTAAGGCTTTGAAGTTTAAGTCAGAGAATTTCAAAAACGGAGTTTACCTTGCATGCATTTATTGGTTACTTTGCAAAAAAAATTATTAACTGCTGATGATGTAGATCATTTTGTCTGTGCTGAAATTCCAAACAGAGAAACCTATCCTGAATTATGGTACAAAGTCATTAAACACATGTCTCACTGACCTCATTAAAAAGATTCAGCATATTGGTACTCGAAAGATTACAAATATTGTTTTTACAGATGTTCTGAAATAAAAGTGAAACTAATGAAATAGCAACAATTCAAAGAAAAAAAAATCTTAAGTGTGTATCCGGAAAACCATACACGGGGGTTGGCAAGCGAAGCGAGCAGGGGGCAAAGCCCCCTAGTTATGATAAAAATAAATGGAAAACAACTTTTCTAATACACTGGAAGACCATTTTCAGGATAAAATGGATATTCAACAAAGTAGCCATGACTGCAGTGAGAGGACAGAATCACAGCCAAGTCAGAGAATGTACCATGCTGTATGTAGACAGCCTCCAGAAACCGTATATTTTATAAAATTGCTCCTTTGTTTTCAGGTACAACTAATTTTAGAATTGAAAAAGTGAGAAAGCACAGTAACTTTAAACCGTTTACTGTACTAGTCAGTCTGAAATATCTCAAAAATGCTGGTGCGGTGCTGAGTCATTTTATGAAATGTACAACTGAAAAAAAAATGTACACTGATGTAACAGGTATCTCTTTTCAACCAACAGGGCTTTCTACCACTGAGACAATTACTTAAACTATTCAATAGTTTGTTAATCACATGTGATGGTTTGAATGTTTCAACAATGCTCCTATCACAAATTTTCAAGTTTTCAGCCTTAAGAAATGGCCATTACCGTTTGGAAGGGGGCTATACTCCATTACAAGCAGATCTTGCCTTAGGCCGGGGTAGGCAGTTTTTCGTTCCAACCCAATTGCTTATTTAGAAATCCATCTTTGCCAATCTCAGTCCTTATTTAATTTTATGGCTTGTTAGTCTGCAATGTTAGATTCTTATATCGTAGATTTTTACCTTTCCAAGTATGTTATCCAAATGGTTTGAAGCCTAAAATGGATAATTTTCAGTCTGTCAATCTTTTCTCTGAAGCAATTTATTAAACCAAATACTGCATAATGAACCAGCTGCTGCAAAATGAAACAGGTTAGATAGAGAACTGCTTGCTCCTTTGTCATTTGCATCTTATTGCTAATAAGGATCTATTAAAAAACAGTGAATGTAACTGTTTAAGACTAAAATGAGCAACTAAGGGTGGGGAACCTTTAACAAGCGAGACCGCTAAAATGAAGCATCAAAATGTTACTTAAGCAATAAGTGCTTCATCAGCAATAATTGACTTCTCATTAAGAAACTGAGTTGGCACAAAAGCCTGGAGCTGCTGTGGCCCTCGAGAACCTACACTGCCCCCCCTGCCTTATGTGGTTACAGAAAAAATAAGACACCATTAACAAGTGCCTGGTATTCATGCATTATTACCCCAAACACTGCAGAGTGTGAATATGCGTTTTTTTAGGCCTAAGTCCTCACCTTATTAATATTAAGACCCATTTAATGCTCCAAGCATGACAAATTTTAATGTAGCTCTATACATAGATTACTGACTGTCTTCATCTAAGGGTGCATGGCACTATAAAGTACACACTGCACCTCAGAATAACCATGAAGGTCAGATTGATGTTTCTGACAGAGAAACTAATTGGTGTTGAGAATATCATTTTAATGACGTATTTAGTTCATTTTTGAAGAAATATTTTTGTGTACACTTACGGAGAAAGACCATGCCATCAGCATGACATAATCCTTTAAAAATGATCTATTTACTGAAATATTTGCTTCCAAAATGCTGATGGTGTTTATATTGCAGTAGAAGATGGAGTGCTATGCACTTGTGTACAACAATACTTCATTAAACATTGCTATAAAAAGTTGAAGGTAACCACCCACATCCTGCATATAAAGTTGGGCAACCGGATATTGGACCTGGACTACCAGGTTTGTAAAGATTAGCCCAGTAGACTTCCATATGCATTTACAATTTGTCCAATCGCCAGCAGCTACAAATTGCCTGTTGATCTTGACCTGTTCATGCTGACATTAAGGAAATCGGATGTATCAATTATGCCATCCCATACAGATGCTAAGGCACGGCTCATGGATGACTGTAAGATTCCTAACTGGTCAGCCAGTGCATTGCTGAAAGACACCTGTTGCCAAATACCCTTCAGTTGTTAAAACCTGCAACAGAACAGGGATCATGTGGCTTCTGTATGATGGTCTATATAATGTAGGCTCCAATTCAGCACACAGCTCCAAAGGACAGCTCTAGGAAGTCTAAATTTGCTGATAAGCCAGTTATCATCATGAGCCAAAAAATCATTGAGATCTCTGAAAACTTGATCCTTGCGTAGCCTGCTATTGGCGATATCCTCCAAAACAGCTAACACTGCCATAACCAGTTACATTTATACCACAAATAGCACACCCTTTTTATAGACAAAATAGGTAGGCTATATGCATTACACATAATTATCAACACCGAAGACAAATGCATTGAGAGAACATATTAATTAATTAACTGTGATATAATTAGTTCAAGAACATCGGAATGTGACAGACACATCATTAAAATGGGCAGTGAAACAATATTTTTTGCTCACAGTCTCTAAAATGGCAAAATCAAAAAAGTCAGGGTAGGTGTAAATGAAAATGTGCTTGAAACCGCTTCATTTGTACCAGCACATATAAATAAGAGATGAGATTGTATAACATTTGAACTTTTTATTCTGTTGTTTGATATTTATCCAAGACTTTTATTGATTAACTATTTTGGGACCTTTGAATGGTACTTAATAGCATGGGGATGTTTAAGAAATAAATCCTATATCTGGGTGCTGATTGGTGTAACTGAAATACTTTCTAGCTGTTATATGTAGATACACCTAGTGGACTGAAGGAAGCTATTCTGTTAATCCTATCAGTCTTGCCACGGAGAACCCAGCTGCTCACATGGCGAGGTCCCCAGTACTTGGAGTAAGTAAATAAAAGTTGTCCATTTTGTAATTCATTTATAATGATGACTCAAGACAGTTTTGTTTAGCAAATAGAGGGAAAAAGTGATACCTAAGGTACAACAATTTACTCTTCTTCACAGAGTATGTTCTGGGTATTCTCAAAAAAATTAAATATACTCAAGTGGGAATTTCAGAGGAGGCAGAACATCAAATTAAATAATAGGAAAAAAGTGTCTTCTAATTAAAACATAGTTTAAATGAAAACCTTTAGCCATTGAAGCACCAAAGCACAATTAAAGATCTGGCCCTAGTGCAGCAGGTAGCTGTAGCAGTATGAGGGTCACAGTAAAAGTACTGAGCGATTTGGAATTTGTAAGAAATGAACACCAATATTCAGATATACCATATTGTATTATTTTGTCATAATTCAATCTATCATCTCCTGTCTTAATTAAAAAAAAAATAGTCTCCTGCCTTTTCTAGCTTTCAAATTCAGCATTATGGAGCGCTAAAGAATATAATGGCAGCACTGGGTACAAGGCAGGGACAAAGCTTGGATAGAACAGCAGTAAATTAACAAGTAATGGGTCTAGTACAGACTCCAGGAAAAATAGTCTAATAATTTAAACTTTTCTACTTGAGCCAACAAATATTAAGAACAGATTTCAGAGATTTTTTTTAAGTTATTAAAGCAGTAAGAAATATGGGGATCACGATGGTCAGGCTCCAGAAGTCTGGGTTTGAATCTGAGCCCATTCCCCAGCTGTGTGGAACCTGCATGTACCTTTTGTGCATTTATGGGTTTTCCACAAGTACTCTTGAGACACACATGTTATATTGATTGGTGACTAAAAAGTGATTTTGGGTGTGTGATTTAGCATACCTCGTGATAGCCTGGTATCCTGACCAAAGTTGCTTTTTCCCAGGATATGACCCAGCTATATTCAACACCAGAGGTGGAGTGGACAGATGGAGGGATAGGTAATGTGCATGCCAATAATTACTTTAAAATAAAGCCTTTAACAACAGCAAAGGAAGATAGATTAAATATGCTTCATGTAGAGAACTGTAGATATGTGGAATCAGTGATAAAACACAATAAACTGAAAGTTATACCTTGGAGAGCTTCTTGGTCACACATGCTAGACAGGCATTGAAGACTAATTGTTAACTGCATTCTTCTCATGTGCCACTTTAAGTTACTTTACACTACCTTGCCTTTCTTCCCATCCATCCAAATCTTCATAGTCTAATTCAGGGACAAAGAGAGACAGAACACCAGGGTTCAAGGCAGAAATCAACCCTGGCTGTGATGTCAGTCCATCGTAGGGCCTTCAAGCAACTTTGAACTCTAATTAATACATATTTATTTTCTCTAAAATCAACATTTCCGGGTCAGGGCTATGTGGAAGTGGCATTTTCCCATCAGTAAGAATTGGCAAGGAAGGAATTAGCCTTGGTGGCAAAACTCACCCATCGCTGTGCAGAATCATTGATACGCACGTATACACCTACTGTCTCTCTCTGTCTCTCACACTGGGACAATATACAGTCACCAATTCAATATAATTTACATTTTTTTATACAGTAATGTAGTTTACAATTTGCAAACATACTGCAGTTAACTCCAACAAATACAGCATATGAACCCAGTCAAGCTGCTTCTGTTATTTTTACTGTAAAACATTCATCTAATGTTACTGTCACTGAAATGGTTAATTTAACAGTACTGTATAATACATAAGGAGAAGTCATGAGTCAGTCATTTTTTTTCTAACCTAAATGGTTCCGGACAGGATTGTGGGAGACTTCCAGGACACAAACCCTGGGCTCTTCAATGCAAGGCAGCAGCGTTAGCAGTAGAAGTACACGGGAAGAGAAAGTGAGGGAGGCCAAAGCAGAAGGCTTGACTGTCGAGAAGGTGCAGGACTGAGCTGTTTGGAGAAGTTTGATCAAGCACATCTCCTCCACATAGAAATGGGAAAAGTTGAGGAGGAAGAAGACAGTATAATACATTAAACATTATTTGAATTTATTTGTAAATACAACTAAATATTATCAACATGTGTTGTAATAACATCTAATTACAACACATACAAAATTAAAAAAATATAGCTAAAGTACTGAATGCTGAGAGACACCATTACCTACAGTTAGGAATGATCAAATATATTCTTCTGCATGTAGTGAAAATTATTTCTTATGAAAAAATATGACTCTAGCGCCGCCGCAAGTGGCAGCTTTTCCAGCAGCTCTGTGTACGACTTTATTTTTCTACCTTTTCTCTATTTTATTCTTTTACTAATCACTCCTATCACTTTCTTTTATGTGGACTCGTTCCCTGGACACTTTTTACTACTATTTTACTACTTGGATGTGGATTTTTACATGCCGAAACTCATCTATTCAAGTAATCAACTTCATACTCTCACAACAAATGCCCGCGCTGGTGTGGTTCCCTATTTACCTGACGAGGTAAGAAGGCAGTATCGTGGCAGCAGAGCCAGAGCTAAGGTAAAAGCAAAGCAGCTTGCGAGAAAGTGGCGTTATAAGCCTTCGGTGCCTTCTGTGATCCTGGGAAAAGTGAACATACTACCAAATAAGATCGACAAACTGGCCGCGCTGGTGAAAAATGTCAGGACCTACAGAGAATGCAGTTTGTTGTGTTTTTGTGAAACATGGCTAACAACTACCATCCCAGATGCTAACGTAGAGCTACCTGGTTTTAGCACAGTTAGAGCAGACAGAGACGCAAATACCTGCGGGAAGTGGAAAGGAGGAGGACTCGCTCTCTATGTAAATACAAGGTGGTGCAACTCTAGACATGTAAACGTTAAAATCTCCACTTGCTGCAGGGACATCGAACTGTTGGCCATAAGTCTGCGTCCCTATTACTTGCTCAGAGAGTTTGCACACGTCATTGTTGTTACTGTTTACATCCCTCCTCAGGCGGACATGGAGATAGTGGGTGACATCATCCATTCCGATGTTGCTAAGTTACAAACACAGCACCCTGAGGCGCTTGTGCTAATCTCTGGAGACTTTAACCATGTGATGCTGGATAAAACATTACCTGCCTTCTCCCAGTATGTGGATTGTAACATATAGGACTATTGACCTACTGTATGCAAACGTTAAAGACACATACAGCGCCACTCTGCTGCCTGCGCTTGGGAAAGCAGATCATAACCTGTTCCTGCTTCAGTCTCACTACAAACCAAGAGTGAGGGAGCTACCTACAACCACACACTTATTCAGGAAGTGGTCCCCTGAGGCAGAGCAGGCTCTGAGAGACTGCTTTGGAAATATGGACAGGGATATCCTGAAGGGATCATATAGTGAGAACATTGAGGAGGTTGTTGACTGCACTACTGACTACATCAACTTCTGTATGGACATTTTAGTTCCAGTAAGAACAGTACGCTGCTATGCCAACAACAAGCCATGGATTACAAGTGACATCAAGGGCCTTTTGAACCAGAAGGAAAGGGCTTTTAAAGGCAGTGATCGCCATGAGCTCAAGTGCGTGCAGAAGGAACTCCGAGTCCAGCTCAGGGCAGCAAAGGAGCAGTACAGGAGAAACTGGAGCAGAAGATTCAGAATAACAGCATGAAGGAAGTGTGGGATGGGATGAAGAACATCACTGGCTGCAGCTCGAAGCAGGGTGCCACTTTCGAGAGAGACGTGGAGAGAGCAAACCAAATGAACAACTTCTTTAACAGGTTTAACCAACCTAACCTCTGAGTACTGCACCCTCCACCCATCCTTCTACTGATACCAGCATAGGAGAGACATCCCCACCCACAATTACAGCAGCCCAGATGAGCAGAGAGCTGAGGAGACTTCGTGCCAGCAAAGCAGTGGGTCTAGATGGAGTATCGCCACGACTGCCGAAGGCCTGTGGACTGGAGCTGGGGAGTCCTCTACAGCGCATCTTCAACCTGAGCCTGGAACAGGGGAGAGTCCCGAGACTTTGGAAAACATCATCTGCAACATCATCAATAACACTGCATCACCCCAGTCCCAAAGGTATCACGCCCCAGTGAGCTGAATGACTTCCGGCCTGTCGCTCTGACGTCACATGTGATGAAGACCATGGAGCGGCTGCTGCTTCACCACCTGAGGCCACAGGTCCACCACGCCCTAGATCCTCTGCAGTTTGCATACAAGGAGAAGGTGGGAGCAGAGGATGCCATCATCTATATGCTACACCGATCCCTCTCCCACTTGGACAGAGGCAGTCTTGCTCTAAGAATTATGTTTCTGGTCTTCTCTAGTGCCTTCAACACCATCCAATCTCTGCTCCTTAGGGACAAGCTGACAGAGATGGGAGTAGATTCATACCTGGTGGCTTGGATCATGGACTGTCTTACAGACAGACCTCAGTATGTGTGTCTTGGGAACTGCAGGTCTGACATTGTGGTCAGCAACACCGGAGCACTGCAGGGAACTGTACATTCTCCGGTCCTGTTCAGCCTGTATACATCGGACTTCCAATACAACTCGGAGTCCTGCCACGTGCAAAAGTTCGCTGAAGACACTGCTATCATGGGCTGCATCAGGAGTGGGCAGGAGGAGGAGTATAGGAACCTAATTAAGGACTTTGTTAAATGGTGCGACTCAAACCACTTACACCTGAACACCAGCAAAACCAAGGAGCTGGTGGTGGATTTTAGGAGACCCAGGCCCCTCCTGGACCCCATGATTATCAAAGACGACTGTGTGCAGAGGGTGCAGATCTATAAATACCTAGTAGTGCAGCTGGATGATAAATTGGACTGGACTGCCAATACTGATGCTCTGTGCAAGAAAGGACAGAGCCGACTATACTTCGTAAGAAGACTGGCGTCCTTCAACATCTGCAATAAGATGCTACAGATGTTCTATCAGATGGTTGTGGCGAGTGCCCTCTTCTACGCAGTGGTGTGCTGGGGAGGCAACATAAAGAAGAGGGACGCCTCACGCCTGGACAAACTGGTGAGGAAGGCAGGCTCTATTATAGGCACGGCGCTGGACAGTTTGACATCCGTGACAGAGTGACGGGCGCTGAGCAGGCTCCTGTCAATCATGGAGAATCCACTGCATCCACTGAACAGTATCATCTCCAGACAGAGGAGCAGCTTCAGCGACAGACTGCTGTCACTGTCCTGCTCCACTGACAGACTGAGGAGATCGTTCCTCCCCCACACTATGCGACTCTTCAGTTCCACCCGGGGGGGTAAACATTATACAGTTATTGTCTGTTTTACCTGCATTTTTATCACTCTTTAATTTAATATTGTTTTTTATCATTATGCTGCTGCTGGAGTATGTGAATTTCCCCTTGGGATTAATAAATTATCTATCTATCTATTGTGACAGATTGGGGGCATTGTCGTCCCCTTGAACCCTCAGACATGACGCCAGACACCAGGTAAAAGTCCAATAATTTGTTTTATTAACAAAATAATGTGCACAAAGCACCCTCCTCTCCACAATACTCATTAACCAATCACTAATCAATAATACACAATAATCCTCCACTCCCAGACGCGTTGCCACCCTGCCACCCAGCTCAGCTCACTCGTCTGGGATCTCCCACAGTCTTTTATATTCCCTGACTCGGAAGTGTTTCCGTACCCTCAGTCCACGTGTCTTCCTATCACTTCCGGATCAGATCAAAAAGTCCGCTTCTTCATCCCGGAAGTACGTCATTCCTCCTGTCGCTGTGACTAAGACGTACTCCCGGGTTATAGGGCACGTACGAGTCTCTGGGCCTCCCTGCAGCATTCTCTGTTAAGCTACATAAACATCTCAAGGATGATCAGGGGAAACAGGATGCACCTGAGCTCAATTTTGAGCTTCATGGCAAAGGCTGTTCATGGCAAAGGCATGTGCTTTCTCAATTGTTTTATTTTTAATAAATTTGCAAAAACCTCAAGTAAACTTTTTTCACGTTGTCATTATGGGGTGTTGTGTGTAGAATTCTGAGGAAAAAAATGAATTTAATCCAATTTGGAATAAGGCTGTAACATAAAAAAATGTGGAAAAAGTGATGCGCTGTGAATACTTTCCGGATGCACGGTACATATATAGCATTTTTAATGTAGGTAGATCATTTTGACCTGGTCATTTTAAAAGTAGCTCGCAAGTCGAAAAAGTCTGGGCACCCCTGATATAAACAATATGGCTAAAGTCATCTATCAAAAGAGGAACACAAAATGGCTTTGTCAGAATAACAACAAAATGATGTAAGTATTAGAAGAACAAGTTTATATACAAGCTGCGGTGGGCTGGCGCCCTGTCCAGGGTTTGTTTCCTGCCTTGCGCCCTGTGTTGGCTGGGATTGGCTCCAGCAGACCCCCGTGACCCTGTAGTTAGGATATAGTGGGTTGAATAATGGATGGATGGATGGTATATATACAGTGGTGTGAAAAACTATTTGCCCCCTTCCTGATTTCTTATTCTTTTGCATGTTTGTCACACAAAATGTTTCTGATCATCAAACGCATGTAACCATTAGTCAAATATAACACAAGTAAACACAAAATGCAGTTTTTAAATGATGGTTTTTATTATTTAGGGATAAAAAAAATCCAAACCTACATGGCCCTGTGTGAAAAAGTAATTGCCC
>JANRMT010062819.1:29269715-29291195 GCA_026402145.1 Polypterus bichir lapradei
AAAAAAAATCCAAACCTACATGGCCCTGTGTGAAAAAGTAATTGCCCCCTTGTTAAAAAATAACCTAACTGTGGTGTATCACACCTGAGTTCAATTTCCGTAGCCACCCCCAGGCCTGATTACTGCCACACCTGTTTCAATCAAGAAATCACTTAAATAGGAGCTGCCTGACACAGAGAAGTAGACCAAAAGCACCTCAAAAGCTAGACATTATGCCAAGATCCAAAGAAATTCAGGAACAAATGAGAACAGAAGTAATTGAGATCTATCAGTCTGGTAAAGGTTATAAAGCCATTTCTAAAGCTTTGGGACTCCAGCGAACCACAGTGAGAGCCATTATCCACAAATGGCAAAAACATGGAACAGTGGTGAACCTTCCCAGGAGTGGCCGGCCGACCAAAATTAACCCAAGAGCGCAGAGACGACTCATCCGAGAGGTCACAAAAGACCCCAGGACAACGTCTAAAGAACTGCAGGCCTCACTTGCCTCAATTAAGGTCAGTGTTCACGACTCCACCATAAGAACGAGACTGGGCAAAAACGGCCTGCATGGCAGATTTCCAAGACACAAACCACTGTTAAGCAAAAAGAACATTAGGGCTCGTCTCAATTTTGCTAAGAAACATCTCAATGATTGCCAAGACTTTTGGGAAAATACCTTGTGGACTGATGAGACAAAAGTTGAACTTTTTGGAAGGCAAATGTCCCGTTACATCTGGCGTAAAAGGAACACAGCATTTCAGAAAAAGAACATCATACCAACAGTAAAATATGGTGGTGGTAGTGTGATGGTCTGGGGTTGTTTTGCTGCTTCAGGACCTGAAAGGCTTGCTGTGATAGATGGAACCATGAATTCTACTGTCTGCCAAAAAATCCTGAAGGAGAATGTCCGGCCATCTGTTCGTCAACTCAAGCTGAAGCGATCTTGGGTGCTGCAACAGGACAATGACCCAAAACACACCAGCAAATCCACCTCTGAATGGCTGAAGAAAAACAAAATGAAGACTTTGGAGTGGCCTAGTCAAAGTCCTGACCTGAATCCAATTGAGATGCTATGGCATGACCTTAAAAAGGCGGTTCATGCTAGAAAACCCTCAAATAAAGCTGAATTACAACAATGCTGCAAAGATGAGTGGGCCAAAATTCCTCCAGAGCGCTGTAAAAGACTCATTGCAAGTTATCGCAAACGCTTGATTGCAGTTATTGCTGCTAAGGGTGGCCCAACCAGTTATTAGGTTCAGGGGGCAATTACTTTTTCACACAGGGCCATGTAGGTTTGGATTTTTTTTTCTCCCTAAATAATAAAAACCATCATTTAAAAACTGCATTTTGTGTTTACTTGTGTTATATTTGACTAATGGTTAAATGTGTTTGATGATCAGAAACATTTTGTGTGACAAACATGCAAAAGAATAAGAAATCAGGAAGGGGGCAAATAGTTTTTCACACCACTGTACAAGTATAAACAAAGTCCAAAATTTAGAGTAAGAGGTTCCAAAATAATAACTAGAACATATGCTGGACAGACCAAGTTATTTTTTTAAGCCTGCGTAATAAAATGTTGTGATCCATGATATGAAACGCTGTCCCTAAATTTTAAACTAATCATTTTATGTGTAGGATATTAGTAGCTATGTAATAAGCCTAACATCAGGGATTTAAACTGAAGAAAGAAGAATGATTAAGACAGGAGCAAAAAATAAACACTACAGAGTAGGAACACCAGCCTGAAACAGAAGCAGAATCAAATGCCACGATGTGTCAACATTATACACCATGACGTTCCCTTGTAAACTGGACAATATTAATATACAGCACATTTTTTTAGAGTGAACGTGAAGCTTCTCGAGGAGTCAAATCTGAAAATGTCACAAAGAGACAAAAATACCAAGTCGCTCAAGTAGGGTGGGTGGTTGTTTTCATATTGTTGCTAGTGGAGTGCTCATTTGAAAGGAGGCAAACAGGTCTCCATGGCCAAAGATGCTAAAAAGCTACCAAACAGCCTGAAAGTAAAAGTGCTTATTCGCAAAAGTGATAATGATAGGTGTATTGAAAAAGAATCTTATTACTTATGTGTTCAATTTTAAATCAATTTGATTATGGAGGTGGTCACTAGTGTCATCTAATTACAGATCCTGAAACACAGGTACTGAAGAACTGGATCTTAAAATCTTACAGAAAATAATTAAGTAGTAAAAACAGTGAGAAAACAACTCCAAGTCAGAAAAAGAATAAAGATGCTTTGGCTGTCTGGAAGTCCATAAGAACTGGAATCTTTTCTATTTTCTTTCTCTTGTTAAAGTCCGTGACAACATTTGCTCTGCCTTTAAATTATTTGTCGTCACATATGATGGACTTGTTTTAAAAAATGTTTCTATCGAAATGAAATTGTTAGTGTCTGTCTAAAGAATGATCCTTTTTAGAATGCAATTGCCCTAGAAAAGCTGAAATTTAACCTCAATGTAAAACCACCACGATATTTCTTTAATTATATTTCAAAATTGTGTTTTGTATTTATGTTGCATTTTTTCATATATTGTATTTGCGAATACCATGTAGTGCACTAAGCTGATGACTGGACATGTCTTTAATGAGAATAAATAGAAATAAATGTAATCTGAAGAACCTTTAAGCTGGATGGATGTTGTGTACACATTTATGCAAACAGTGGCCAACACAAAATTAAAATGTTCACATTGTCCTTGTGTGAAGTGACCTAATAATGATTGACTCTCATATGAATTATGGGTTTTAGTTATTCATTGAGGACATGCATGATAGATACTGTGTAGTTTTGATGTCACTGACTGAAGCTCATCCAATTAATTATAGTTCAATGTAATTCTTTGAATACCCCATGAATACCCCACAGCTATGTTGACTTGATAATAGTTTACACTTTGTCCTTACAAAGAATTGTTACCTGATAGCAAATCTACATTGTCGATTCAACCAAGATTTCCTTTTGTCCTGTTAGATGTTTTAGACTTGAACAAACAAATCCGGTGGCACGGTGGTGCAGTGGTAGCGCTGCTGCCTCGCAGTAAGGAGACCTGCGTTTGCTTCCTGGGTCCTCCCTGCATGGCATTTGTATGTTCTCCCTGTGTCTGTGTGGGTTTCCTCTGGGTGCTCTGGTTTCCTCCCAAAGTCCAAAGACATGCAGGTTAGGTGCATTGGCGATCCTAAATTGTCCTTACTGTGTGCTTGGTGTGTGTGTGTGTGTGCCCTGCAGTGGGCTGTGTTAGGATATAGCGGGTTGGCTAATTACTGACTGACTGTCAAATCCATTTCCATCCCCTTCTTAAGAAAATGAGTGAATACAATAACAGGTTAAAAAATATTTGAACTGTAATCATGGTTTTTAAACTACTAGATCTTACTTTTAGACTTTTTGTATTCTTGTACCCAGAGTTTTTGCCCCAAGTTTTCAGGTTCTGTGAGTGCTACTGAACAAGTGGTATGGAAATGAGAGTAAGGAGTGCATCAGGTAAGGTGATTTGTATTTTCTGTTAAATAAAACTGAGTTATTTAATACTTTCTTGTTTATATCAATCATGGCACTGGAAAGTAGTGCCACATTGAATGTTGATTAGACTTGGAAATAAGAATTTCACTATACTTTTTACACATGAAAGTTCAACTACTACTGCTATAAGTCCTGCAGGTGAGTTTAGTTATTTTTATATTAGTGTCCATATTGTCTTATGATTTTAGGGGCAAGGATATGAGCAAGATGTGGCTGCTTACATATCTCCCACTCATGGTCTAGATCTGAAGGAAAAAGTCCAAGATGACCATCCATAGCCATGCTTTTAGGTCTGCCTCTGATTCCACCCCTTCTACATAGTTCTCCAGCATACAAAGACCCAGGAAATTGCCATTCATTTTTGGATAAGTGCTGAAGAGTCCGTCCATGAGAACCCTAAATACAAAGAGGACTATTTCATTTATGTTAGGTAGAATGCCCAGAGGGGACTGGGCGGTCTCGTGGCCTGGAACCCCTGCAGATTTTATTTTTTTCTCCAGCCATCTGGAGTTTTTTTTTTGTTTTTTCTGTCCTCCCTGGCCATCGGATCTTACTCTTTTTCTATGTTAACTAATGTTGTCTTATTTTAATTTCTTATTTTGTCTTTTATTTTTCTTCATTATGTAAAGCACTTTGAGCTACTTTTTTGTATGAAAATGTGCTAAATAAATAAATGTTGTTGTTATTGAAGATGGCGCTTGTCAAAAACTCTAGATCAGGGGTCGCCAACTCCGGTCCTGGAGGACCACCGTGGCTGCAAGTTTTCATTCTAACCCTTTTCTTAATGAGTTTACTGTTTTTGCTGCTAATTAACTTTTTTTGATTTCATTTTAATTGACCTGTGCTTGAAGACTCAGATCCCTTAATTGTTTCTTTTTCCTTAATTAGCAGCCAAAACAACTGGTGTCCATCATACGATATCTGAAAATAAAGAAAGATGAAGGTCTCAGAAATGTTGATCTGCTCAGGTCCCCAAAACATTTGACCAGTGCTGCTCTTAGAAAGAGAAAATCAACAATTTCAAAATGTCTGCTAATACACAATGAGAGCAGCAACAAGCCATGGAATTAAAGAACTTGTTTAATTAATGATAGGAATCGGCACCTCATTAAGTAACTGGTTAAAGTGAAATTGGTTGGAGTTTGAGGCCCTGACTTAGCTGGTCTTCTGTTGGCTCCCTCACTTCACATTTCATTTCTGTTTGGGTGCCATTTATGGAAAGAAATGAAGCAATTCAGAGGAACGGTGAAGAAATTCAGGGGAGCAAATCTTAAAGAAGCAATTCAATTAAAATTAATTCACAAGAAGTTAATTAGCACAAACAGGGCACTCATTAAATAAAGGGTTAGAGTGAAAACCTGTAGCCACAGTGGTCCTCCAGGACCGGAGTTGGCAACCCATGCTCTAGACAACAAATGTTATTAGAAACTTCAAAATGCCTATAAGATTAGGCTATTGAATGGGTGTTCCCTTGGGTTCACCAACCCTTTTTTAAGTTTATTCCATTTTTTCACTGTCTATTCATTCATTTTTTGTGAATTAATAAAGGGTCATCCATCCATCCATCCATCCATCCATCCATCCATCCATTATCCAACCTGCTATATCTTAACTACAAGGTCATGGGGGTCTGCTGGAGCCAATCCCAGCCAACACAGGGCGCAAGGCAGGAAACAAACCCCGGGCAGGCGCCAGCCCACCACGGTAATAAAGGGTCAGTAAAAGCCAAATCCTGTTTTGAGGTGCCAGTGCATCAAAGGGCACACTCCTGTACACCAGGACAATTTAGATTCACCAATTAAATGATAGCATTTTTGCTGAAAGGAATTACGTTTGGATGTCGTTAAGGACATATTAAAGTGCATTTTAATGAAATGGGTGGATGGGATAGGATAACAAATATTGAATTTCAATCTGTCTTTATTTTTGGCGTATCCTGTTATACTAATTCTATCAAAAAATCTTGATCAAAAGATAAGTTCTGTATTTTTCAAGTCTAAGTTATTTTTTCACATCATGTTATATATTAATTTATCATAAATATTTTTTTTCTAAAGCGTAACATTTTTTATACATTTTAAAAAATTCCTAGCATGTTCTTATGTTTTAAAATGGAGATAATGAGCTAGAGGTCCAAATGTGAAAACAAAAATCTTAAAGAGTACAGAATATGTCAGTTTTTCAATCCAAGAGTATTATCCTTTATTGATCTGTGTCTTGAGACAGCGCAAATGCAGTAAAATTGTTTGTTCATGTTGCTCTGGGCAGGAAAAGAAGCAAAACATTTTTTGCAGTTCAGACATTTTGAAAGGAAACTGGCTTTATGCATCACCATGCTGTTTATCTTCTACGGCAATCTTTCAGCCCCTAAGGAGTAGTTTCACTATGAAAAATTGTCTCAGTGTGCTGCTACAATTGGCATTGCCCAGATGTGCACTGTTGTCTTTCTCCTTTAGACAACTAGACATAATCACTGAAAAAAATGTCACACTTACCGATCACTCAGCATGCGGTATAAAATTCGATAATTGGTTTGTGGAGCTTTAATCTGTGGTTGGCCTCTATCATATAATCTGCCTTTATCATGTTCACATTACTTTTTTTATCGTGCATGTGATAGATGCTATTAGAAGAGCCAGGGCTATCCTGACAAATTATGTCTGTAAGTGAGAGAGAGAAAATTGATCAAGTGCTTGAAGTGCAGTACTTACGAAACCCAATCTTGCTTAAATCTAACGGCCTGGGTACATGGTCACAAGAGAGTCTCAGGACATTTTCTTTCTTCGATCTGCTCAAGTAGTTGGGGAACGTTAATACAGATTGTGTTGCATCTGACCCAAATTGAGTGTTGTGAGGTGTAGTCTGCAACATAAATGTGCAGAATGGGCATGTTACAGTAAAAAAACAAATTACTGGAACCATATTGATTGAGTCTTGGATGATTGGAGCAGTGGCAATAGTGTTGGTGGGCCTTCGAGGAAGGAGACAGCTCTGAGTGAACCTCACACAAAGGGTCAAAGAAGAGGCACCCTGTTTCACAATATTTTAGGCAACCAGCACCAGTGATAATAAAATGTCAGCTGAATAATACCATAAAAAGGTCACACACATTCAGGACAATCACCAAAACAGAATATTAAAAGGTATGTCAACATCAACATTAAATGCTCAACACTAAAAGCAGAAATGCATAAGTATATTAATAAATTTCCAGTTTTTATTCAGTGGCCAAACTGCTAAATCAAAGATGGTACAAAGATAATCAATGTACTTCACAGTATTGGTGATGAAAATGAGGATGACTACTCCAAAATAGTGAGAAGTACAAGATGACACACCCTTTAAATGGCTTAACAAAAAAATAGACCAATGGGTCACATTTGAAAGGGTTATAGACTTCAAGTCTCAAGATGGAACGAAAAAGTTAAGGCTGCACTTACACAACCATGAGAAACATGACTAGAGCACTGAAGAGTCAAAGAGTCTACTCTAGCAATCCAGAAACAAGATAACAGCACCAGGCACAAAGAAAATTTCACATACTCCAAAAGAAATATTTCTCTAGATGTGAAACTGCATTCAGCATATTATGGAACACTGGAAAAATATTATTATGATAACTACAGTAAGTCACTTTTGCCATAAACTGCATACTGTATGTGACAACAATGAGCCTATGACATTTCAACAATATATTAAACTACTGATGTTAGTTTACTGCTTATTTCATTTTTGATAAAGAGTGCCATCTGCTGTGAGATGAGTGGACAGTGTAACACTGGCCTGTGGCCTCCCTAGTAGTATTTTGAAAAATGTAAATACCAAAATGTAACAAAAATACAGTAGAAAAGGTATGTCAAGTGTCTGCTACTGTACTGATGTATATTTAGTGCATATCCTTTGTGTGATGCATTTTGAGACTGTCACCAATGCACAGTCCGATGTTGCAATCGGGACAATATAAGCATGTTTCTTTGAGCACTCTACACAATAAACACATCATGTGTTATTGCAGGCTGTTTCAGTACAATGCTTAGTGGTTTCCACATTTCCCTTGACACAAACATTGACAGTTGCTACTATTATATCATGCTGAAGCTTCACTTGACCAAATTCACTGGGCCGTTTAGTCATACAGTGCCGTATCAAGCATCAGTTTCACTTTCCATGTCAACATCTGATGACCCCAGCACACATTGTCAACACTATCGCTTGTTTTGAGCAACAGTTTCATTTTGTTCTAAAATGGCCTTTACAGCTTTTCCTTTGTCATGAAGGCTCCGCCCCACTTATGAATATTGATGAGTTTACTTATAATGGCAAAACACATAGAAATAGTCATGATTTTTTGCAGAATTTTATTTTATCCACTAGATGGTAGCAGAATAATGTCCTAAACATTATCCAGGCTTATAAATATAAATGACATCATTACATCATTACGTGTCTCCCCAAGTGTAACTGGTGGTTAACTGTAATTGCATAATATATCGAGCCACAGTTACTCTTGGGGTTAACACCAAGGAAGTTATTGCAGAGATGCCACTTGCTGTGCAATTAAATTAGCTTTACTGGAGCACTTTAAAATGTTTATTACCTAACGTTCTGATCTTACTCGTTCTAATGCAGTAGGGGAACACAACATTTTGTTTGTTTGCCAACTTCTTTTGAGCACCTGTGGTGCTGGTGGCTGGGGTTCTTCCTCCTTCAGAGTTCTGTGAAGAAAATGGGTGTATAATTAATGGCATTACCAAATTCAATGTAGCTGACAGATGATGGGAATTTGCATTAAAGGGGCTGGGATTTCCTGCTACTCTTCTGTCAAAAGATTAATGAGCCAGAACAGAAATACAGACTTTTCATTGCGCACCTGAGCAGCAAAGACTTTTGCAAAGTGGAAGTGTATCCCACCAGCAAAAACTTCAGCTCAGAAACAGACAGTGGATGGACAACACAGACTTGTACTCCCAAACCCACTCATACATAACTAATTTAGTTTCACGTATCAGCCTTAAGTTTAGGACAGGTCAGAATCAAGACACATGACTGGAAAATTGATTTGTCCATTGCCATTGAAATTAAATAACAAAAAGTAAGGCAAAAAATGGTAAAATATCATAAAGAGACTCACTTTTACTGTAATATTACATAAGTACTATGTGTTAGCTATTGTTAAACTACTCTTTATGTTTTATTATTTGTTGTATCACAATGGTTTTATTCTGTGTTGCAGTGTTCTTCCTTGTATCAAACTACAAAACAGAATTTATAGTACAGCAGATGTGCAGAATAATTAAGGATTTAATGAGGTTTTTTTAGGACAAAGTCTGCACATACAGTAAGTATTCCAAGGAGGTCTAATCAACACCAGGGACTATGCTTGCTATTTTAATCATGCTTTGCAGTTTAACTTTATATTGATCACATTTCCAAAATCATAACCATAGAACATTTGGAAAATACAGCACTGAAAAAATTATCTTTAAAATAAAACTGGAGTACCTGGAGATAATTCTCTGTGGCACAAAGAGAACATAGACACAAAACTCAGGCCAGGATCTGAACTTTGATTCTACAGCTGTAAGAAAAGCCATGCTAAAAAAGCTGCCTAGTAAATTTGTAATTTTACCTCCAGAGATAATTCTTGTGTGATTATGACTTCTTGTGTACAGAATACTGATTTGTCAGCCTTTTTTATATCTATAATTGGCCAGCCTTTATTTTCTGCTGCAGTATCACGTCAGTGTGATATTCTGGAAATGATAGAGCTCACATTATGAATCACATGTTGACGTGTAAATTCACAGTGTCTCATGCTTCTCATCATCCATATGCTTTCTCAGAGATCAGCATAACTGGAGGTTAGTGCAATAATGAATTACTGTCTTCAGACATCTGCTTTAAACATCACTTGCTAAAAAGGCATTAGAAGCTACTTTTAGGGGATCATCTGACCAGTGTCATGAAATTAGGATCCTGGGATAAATCTTTGTTCAAAACAGGCACAGCAGATTATTTAAAAGTAGTACCAGTAAACTGAAAGCCACAGAATAAGATTCTATAAAATCTCTATAAAAAAGACTTGTATTTAGACATATTTGACCTTTACCCATTCCTCACCCAGTACTGGCAACAGATAACAGGAATCCAATTTACCAAATAACACCTCAAAACTAAGCTTCAGCACGTCAGAGATCTGAAAAAAAAACATGAGTGTGCCTACTGGTGTAAATGTATCATATATCAGGTTGGTGGGACTTCATGTAAACTGGGTAGTGTTACACGCAGAGTCCTAGGTTAATACCTAGAAGGAATATAAACCAGTCACTGAGTTTTAAAGCAGCTCGACCCAGCGTACTGGGTAGTATTACATGCAGAGTCCTAGGTTAATACCTAGAAGGAATATAAACCAGTCACTGAGTTTTAAAGCAGCTCGACCATGTCTATCAAACAAAGCTTTAGGATGAGGGTAGAAAGAGATCTCTGCAGTAAAATTTGTTTTGATGTTTCACATCTCCATTACGTTTGAGTTAAAAGTTGCACAAGAAACCTTAACTTGTTGTGCTTTTGGTGTTCTGAGCAGCAAGGAGCAGAACAGGCTGAGGAATCTTGGTTGGTGGGGTTTGCCTGCAGCATACATCGGGTATTTTATTTCACCTCATTTATTGCGACTAGAAAGTTGACCAGTTTAGATTGACTGGCTGCTACAAGATGTACTATTTAATCTTGTCCAGGCAGATGAGGGAGAGAAAAAAAGGCTTAGAGAAAAAGGTAATGGAACTCTATTTTTATTTCAATGTTAAAAAGAAAACTTTATATCGGCTTTCATTTTCTTTTTCAAGATTCATTCATATACTGTAAAAAGTGCCTCCTATTGTAGGGTTGCCAGATGTCCCTTATATACGGGACATGTCCCATATTTGATCATTTTGTCCCCTACTGCCCTTTCAGGGACACACAAATATCCCATATTTAGTTAATTTTCAAATTTTGTAATAAAAATATATTTTTACTACCTTCTTATGGTACTTAGTTGTAACTTTATAAGTAATTATACTTTCTTTTCTGTTTGCAACTTGTTCAGTTGCTGTGGTTGGCTGAGGACAGCGACATTGTTGCCATTTTGCTCTCCAGCCGCGCTGCTTGCAAAAACATATCAGCAGCTAGCCAGCTACACTGCAGCTTAATAAACAGGGTAACCATCTTGTTCCAGAAATATGTCTTCAGACATTTCAGTTAATGATCTTGTGAGTGCACTGAGAAAGGTCTTTCTCCTGAAAATTGCCAATGAGATGCAGAACACTTTTTACTTTTTTAACAGTGGAATGACATATTTGTGTGTCTAACATAACAAATGTCCCATTTTACATTTCCATCTGCATACTGAATGATCACAAGTACAACAATTTTCTGCCCAGCTATACATAATTCAAACTGCAAAGCCAACAGTGGCAGTATTGTCTAAAAGGAAAATCTTGTTTTGTTTAATTTTTCATGAGTTCTTAGCATGTACATACTATAACACTTACCATAATGATGCCATCAGTCACGCGATCATATCGAGCTTAGCTAATCCATACTTGGGTAAAACACGCCAGTTCTTTACAATTCAATGATATTAAATGTTTGTGCTATTTACACATTCTAAGACCTGTTTTCAATAGTCAGTGATAAAGAATTCCAGGCTCTGTTGCTGAGCTATAAAATTATTACAAAATGCCATATTAGTTGTGTACTAGAACAGGGGTCCTCAAAGTCAGTCCTTGGGGCCCACTGTGGCTTCAGGTTTTTGTTCCAGCCAGATTCATAATCAGTGACAATAACTGATAACACTGATCTCATTTAATTAGCTTCATTCAGAAAAGCACAGCAGCATAATTTTTACATTAAGACATTTAGAGATATTTCTGTCTTTGCTATAGATTTAAATGCTTAACTCTCTTTTGTTGATTTCATTATATTTTGCCCTTTTTCTGTGCAGTTTGCTCCCTTCATTGTATCTTAATAATGACAATTAAAAGCGAGCAGAGCAGGCACCTAGGCAAACAACACTGAATCGAGAAAGGCTGCAACTACTTTAGCATCAGACCCACTAATTAGTAAATAATGCATTAATTAAACAATTAGAATTCCTGGAAAAGTAGAATGAATATCAAGATTAAAATATTGTTAAAATGAAAAAATACATTATTCCCATATAACTGCTTAGTACATTTTAATATATTTTTTTTAAATCCCATTTTTCTAATTTCTATATTTTTCCCAAAGCACAGTATCTGGGAAATAACAAATCACTTAATTAGTCCAGGAGTCCAATTAAAAACAGAAGCTGCTTGGAACAAAAACCTGCAGCCACAGTGGGAGGCCGAGTTTGAGATCCCCCCATACCTGAATGAAAGAATCTGTAGAATAACTGATATCTAGGCTTTGTGAACATGTGGTAGAGTAGTGATGTGATGGAGCGCAGCTGCCTCACACCACAAGACTTTTGGATTCAAATAACCAGCCTGGGCACTTTAGAACATTAAAACAACTTTGACAAGAGCAGACTATTCAGCCCAACAAGCTTGATCATCCTATTCGCTTTGATTATCTAAAATAACACTAAGTTGAGATTTGAAAGTCTCTAAAGTCGTGCTGTCCATCACCTGGTAAATTGTTCCATGTGTCTCTGGTTCATTGTGTGAGGCAAAATCTGCCCTTAACAAGTTTCCAGCTGAGTCCCAGTGCTGTTGTTGAAGATTCAGCTTAGTTTGATTTTTTGATTTGATTTGTATTTTGATACACTTTATTAAGCGCATGACCTTTGCAGATCTAAGTGCAGGGTCAGCCATTGTACCATGCCCCTGGAGTAATTTTCAATTTAAAGGCCTTGGCTCAAGGGTCAAACAGAGTAGGGTCCTTTTTGGCAGTAATAGGATTTGAACCAGCAACTTTCTAGAGTTACTCTTCTCAGGGTATGCCCTACTGCTGCTACATCTTTTTTTGTAATATGGATATCAAAGCTGGACACAGTTCTCCATGTGAGGCCTTCTTATTGCTCTACATAGCTTACACATAACTTCCAATAAATTGTACTCTACACATTACGCTACATAACCTAAAATCCTACTAGCCTTCTTAATTGCTACTTTATAGTCTTTATGTAGAAGTCCACTATGACTCCTGGATCCTCCTCATAAGGTGTATGTTTGAGTTTTAAACCTCCCATTGGTTATTCAAATGCAACATTTCTTCTTCTTTTGAGTGATTCCTTACATTTACTTATATCTGCCACTAACCTGCCCAAGCCTGTATGCTGTCTATGTCTCTTACTAAATTTAGCTAATTTAGGCAATTCTGCCCTTCCACCTAATTTGTTATCACCTGAAAACTTAACCACCATTACGATTATATTCTTGTCCAGGTCATTAATACAGTATATATCAAAAGGAGCAGAGGCCCCAGTATTGATCCAAGAGGCTCATCTCTTTTAACATCATAATTCTGAAAATGTTCCCCTTACCATAACCCTTTGCTTTCTGTGTTTAAGACACTTTTGTACCCAAAGACTGCACACTAAATTTCTATTAATATTAGCTTGATCACTAACTTTTCATGTAATTCCTTATCAGAAGCCTTCTGAAAATCCAGAGAAATAGTATCATATGCACCTCTTCTATAATATGCTTTTGTTGCTTCTTCATAGAATTTCATTATATTAGTAAAACACCGCCTTTTCAGTCTGAACACATCCTGACTGTTTGCTAACCCTCCTGTACTAGACATGTGCTGCTGGATATTTCCCTTATTAATAGGCTACATTAATTTAGTTGTGATGCATGCTAAGCTTACTGGCCTGTAATTACTTAGATCAGGCTGATCTCTCTTTTTTACCTAACAGGATAATATGTGTTAACTTCTGGTTTTTAGGAATTTTCCTAGTGTGCAAATATTTTTGAAAAACATGCGTCAGGGGTTTAGTATGTACTCACTAACTTCCTTAAGCACTTAAGGACAAATGTTATCTGGTCCTGGTGATTTATTACATTTTAGCATATTTAATCTAAACAGTACTTTTCCTGCTACAATTTCAAAATCACTAAGTCTTCATTAGTAGTCTTTGTTACTTTGGGGTGGATATCATCTTCTTCACACAAATAAATTTCAGAAATTCAAAGCATTGCTACATGTTCTTCCCTAGGCCGGGTTTATACTTCACGTGACGCAATGCATGCTCCTGCGGACGCTACTGCTACACAACCACTGTACTGTTTATACCTGAGGACGTACTTTACGTAAATCTGGAAGAGTTCACCAGGTGGCTGTGTGAGATATCATCACTGTGAGATAACAATGTTCGGCTTCACTGTGTTGTGAATTGCCTGAAACATTCATTAAATTCCCAGGACACCTTGCCACAATATCTCTGGAAAGGATGGATGTTTAATGATTATCCATCAATCCAGGGGCATGCCCATTTCATCAAGCGTTGGGCACAAGGCAGAAACAATCCCTGGATGGGGCATCAGCTCATCGCAAAGTAAATACAAGCACACACATACACTAGCATCGTTTTAGCATCACCAAATCACCAAACCTGAATGATCTTGAAAGGAAAACAAAGTACACATGTGGAAACCCATCATGAAAACAAGCAAATTCCAGGCAGCAAACACCAGGGACGCGACTCCCTGCGAGGCTGCTGCGCTACCACTCCGCCACTGTGCTGCCCCCACATGTGTAATTATTAATGGTATTCAATATTTAAATTAAGTTAGCGATTTATCTGTAAACTGTAATATACATACTTTAATGCATTTCATCATGAAAGTGATATCAAGTATAACTCAGTGTGCAGAGAGCTGGAATATCATAAATTTAATGTGTTCTGTATGGCAGTTACTGCCTGTCGCAAGATTAAAGCTGACATTTCCACTTTAATCACAAAATAGACCTTTTCACTGTGTCCCTTATTTTTTTCCCTCTGTGGTTCAAATACGCTGCTGTACATTCTGATGCTATTGTGAAGGTTCACAGAAGATGGTATGTGAGGCCTTTAAAATGTTTCGCATCATGATGGGGAATATGTGACACATAAAAAGAAAAGAACCACAAATACATTTGTATGTCAGCATTTTGCTTCACCACATCGAACCATTCATCAAACATCGAAGCACACACGTTGATCCTGTAGGATCTGCAAAGCATCTTGCTGTCACACGTTGATAGTAAATAGAGACTCTGATGTCACATTCCAACTTGAACACACTACACCCCCTCATTTTTGGATGGTACTGCAATTCCTGCATACGTTGCATTAATTTCTGAGGACCTGCTCAGAGGATGTGTCAAATGAACGCAGGGAACGCGTGGCAGCCATTACAGAATACTAAATCTAGACAGGCCTCCTTTCTGGTTGACGCTTTAATATACTGTGTTAAAAAACAGCCAATGATTACAGCTATAAAACCTGCTCCTGTACTTTGTTATTGTTTAGGCTAGCCCAATTATTATTCGGATAATTAAAGTCTCCCATTACTATAATATCACTGTCTAAACTTGTCTTTGTAATATTAATAAAAAGAGGTAAATTGAAACAATTGTTTGCATTAAGGGAGTCTACATTTCATCGATCCCTAATGCTGTCTAGCTGAATCCATACATCCTCTATCAGCTCTGGCTCTCCATCTGATTTAAGAAGACTTGAATTCATATCCTGTTTTACATAAATTGCGAATCTTCTGACTTTTCATTTCTGGAAATGTTTAATAAATTATGTTATCTCTATTTTTTAGCAAGGTTTCTGTTATTCCTATTATATGATAGTTACTTAGAGCTACTTATAAAACCAATTTACTACTTTCGTCCTTGATAACCTTGGCATTAAGACAGCAATTTTTAAAGTTTTAATTACTTTACTTTGTTTTTTTAAAAGTGGACAAAAATGTTCAATGTTATTTTGTATATTTGTACTTATGCTACTGCATACCCCTTCATGTGAAGTTATAAACCTGCCCTGGTCTAAACTGCCTGAACCCATAACATTCCCTAGATTAAGCAACCCTAAAGTAACCTACTTATATGTCTCCCCAATACACTGGTGCCACTCTCTTCAAATGTAACGCATAACGGCAGAATCAATCCCATCTGTTAAGTCTTCTAATGTCCTATCCATCCTGCTAGGGTGGTCTTCTACTTATGCACCCAGAAGGCAACACAACATAAAGGACACTCCATCTCTGGAGCAAACCTGTGTCTAAATTCCTTTAATAATTGAGCCCCCCACTATCTCTTTATTTTCTTTCTGGGGACTGATTATGAGGTGACATGTTGGGGCTCATTAGAGGTGCACACTATCTCCCTAAAGAACAACTTGGTGAGATTTGCCAATTCTTTACTACAATGCAGGCTAACAACCTCCTCTTTAGTGAATGGACCTTGACCTCGAAGTACTGGATCTCCTGTCCTCTCCCTCAGATGTAGGTCTCTTCCATAAGGTCCAGCACTAACGATGACTTGCACTGTATTGACCTAATGATTACCGTTCAATTGGGTGATAGTTAAGACCTTTTGAAATTAAAATATAAATTAATTATAATTTTAACTATCCACAGCATGTTTAATACCTATTAGTCCTCTCTAAGCCCCTGTATGAATGGGTTAAGATGATCTCACTATTACACACTTTCTTTTTTCTGCTATAATGCACTCTTAAGCTGTCTTATCATTTACTAGACTTTCTCTTAATCCTGTCTGTTTCCCTTAGAATCTGTCTCTTTACTACTTTCTTTCCAATTCAATGCAAATACCAATACTATAACTGTTTGAATGCCCTACTTTCTAAATGTGCTCGTTGCCCTCGCCTTCTTTCTAGTGTCAGTGCTTGTTGGCTTACAGATGATGTACCTGAATTAACTAGGTATCTTTTATTTACTTTTTTTTACTGGGAAAGTCTCTTGCTTATTTACTTTTACTTACAAAACTGGCTAATTATTTACTTACTGTCCTACTGCGGAGATATGTCTACTACTGCCACTGCTTCACCGTGCTGCCGGTATGCACACACAAGCTTAACTCACAACAAGCCCTTGCTCCTGGACAGCTGAGAAAAACAGCAAAAAAACCTTCTAAATATAAAAATGGCTGTAAAATGTACTGACAAGCCCCTTTGGGACAACCAAAACTGAAGGTTTAGGAGCACAGTATTTTAATCAACTTTCACGCATTGCCAAAGTGCAAAATCCAGCTCTCTCAATGCAATCCACCAGCAAAGATGGTATCAGCACACAGTACATACTCTGTACATCTATACTGCGAATATTCTCTGGACACCAGACAGCATACCTTATCTGTATAATATGTGCAAATTCTCACCCAGTGAATGCCTGGGTTTCCTCTGGCTACTCCCATAACCAACAGATATGCAAGTTAGGTTGATTACTGCCTCTAGGTTGGTTCTGTATTAGTGAGTGTGAGGGTGTGCCCCATCCGCCCCCTGCCTTGTTCCCACTTCATGATCAATGAAAATGGATCAACAGCTTTGAGATAACAGCATCTGAGATTCAAATCACGATCAGAGCAAATTTTAGGTATCATCTGGCCTAAAACTCAGTTTATTTTGCACAGCTTGGCTGGTGCCATTTTTTTTCCTTATCAGTTCTTCTGAGGTGCTTGCTAATGATATAATCAAATAGGGCAAATGTCACAATCTGATTGAGGAAGTTCTCAGTAAAGGGCTTTTGAGGTTAATCTGATATTCTCTGAGTGGCCAGTGTAGAATGAGTTGAAATGACTAATGGCAGTGGCTTATGAAACAAGTTCACCCTTTTGATTTTGTCACATTTTGCTAATATTGTAAGCACAAATTAAATAAAATTTTTATGTGGGATCTGAGTCTGTTAAAACAGAATAAAAATACTGCAGCTAGAAAAATGGAAATGTTCTGATTTCATAAGAATTGACCCTGTCTTGCTACCACACTTTACCTTGTATTCAAGTGAATTGGTTATGATTTGGTTTGGTTTTGGTTTTCCTGGTTTATTATGGACCTTTTTGTAATTTGTTTTTTGTCAGAAAGGTTTCAACATGTGCTGAATCTGATTATGCTGTTTAAAAAATATTTAATACTTTTTTAAAGATGTTTGTTTAATGTAATATCTTATCACAATGCCATTTTGTTTTTTTGGTGGCACTATCAATTTGCACTTAGCTTGTATACAGTTGCTACTCACGTTGTGATGCAGGACAACTAAAGGTCACAGCCCATGATGTCACTGAATCAAGGGTATAAAGGTTAGGAGTCACATACTTCCCGATTATCCCAGGTCAGGTCAGGTTAGGTCAGATTGGGGCTCATGCACTGGTACAGCACATTGCCACACCCACCACACAACGAAACAGCTCCTGGATCCTGGTTGGAAACCCCCCAGGCAGTCCAGTCCCACCCACCTGAAATGACCCTGTATGTGGGTGGGCAATGTCGGTCCTGGAGAGCCGCAGTGGCTGCAAGTTTTTGTTCCAGCCCAATTTCTTAATGAGAAGTCAAGCATTGCTGATGAAGCACTTATTGCTCAAGTGACATTTTTCTGCTTCATTTTAGTGGTCTCTCTTGTTAAGGTTCCCCACCCTTAATTACTTATTTCAATCTTAAACTGCTGCATTCAGTGTTTTAATGGCTCCTTATCAATACTAATAAAAGGCAAAGCCCTCACTGACTGACTGACTGACTGACTGACTGACTCATCACTAATTCTCCAACTTCCCGTGTAGGTAGAAGGCTGAAATTTGGCAGGCTCATTCCTTACAGCTTCCTTACAAAAGTTGGGCAGGTTTCATTTTGAAATTCTACGCGTAATGGTCATAACTGGAAGGTATTTTTCTCCATTGGAGTTGAGCTTGAAAGCCGTGGGGGCGGAGTTTCGTGTGACATCATCACGCCTCCCACGTAATCACGTGAACTGACTGTCAACGCACTATGTAGAAAACCAGGAAGAGCTCCAAAATGCACTGAAGAAAACATGCATTATATAATTGAGAAGGCAGCGAAACAATAAGAAGCGAGCGAATGACATATACTACCATATTCATGAGTACTTTTACTTCGGAAAGAAAGCAACGTGTAAACCTAAACTTTAAATTAAGTTATTAGACAGGCTGTCGCTGGCGTTTTTCGTGCCCACGGGTAATGCGGGATACAACTTTAATGAGAGGACGCAGGATATAAACGAGAGTTTTGATCACTTTGTAACTAAGTTAAAATTGCAGGTGAAGGGGTGTGCTTATGCAAATTCTGAGAGACTGTGTTTGTGGGGGATTGATAGTTAAGGCGGGTGGGGGAGTCACGTCATCATATCCCCTCCCATTTACCTCATTTCGCTCTGAGCTGAGCTCCGTGGCTAACGCCGTCTTCCGAAGCAAATTCATCACACTGCTACCAAATACTCACAGAAAAATCCACAAGTTAATACACACACTGTCTCTAAAGTTTCTCCACACTGAATCCTCCAGGCACTACTTACAAAAGGTTACATTGACAAATCGCACAGCTGAGAAGCTTCGATGCATGTGCTCCATAACGCGTTAAAAATATAAAGTCACTGTCGGAATAAATAAAGTCAAAACTTAAAGTCAAAACTTGTTTCTGAATATATAAAGTCAAATCTTGAATATATAAACTCAGCGCTGGAATATATAAAGTCAAATCTTGAATATATAAAGTCAGCGTCGGAATATATTGTCACGCTTGGGTCACAGATTTGCACAGGAGACACAGGAGGTCGTAGAAACAAGAAGGGTTTTTATTCAAACACTGCAAACACATGAGCTTAAACGTGCTCCATGACAAGTCAGAGATGACAGTTCCGCTAGGAGTAGAGAGAGAGAGCGATAAAAGCAAGCAAACAATCAATTTTCAACTGACAGGCGCTGCACAAGGCTTTTAAGTTAGCGGAGTATCGCGCGAGGTTTGCATTACGCATTATAGCGCAAGTGAGAAAGTAAGGAGCAATGTGAGGGTAGTCTGTGTTTCAGGGGTTGTGGTTTTCCCAGAGACGTCTGTATCTTCTTGGGGTGCGATCAGCCCTCCAGCTCACACCCTCCCCCTCAGCTTTATTCACATTTCCGTGAATCAAGCGACTCTCTGTAACAGGTTCATTTAGTCTTGATAATACGTCTGCGTTGACATGTTCAGAACCTGGTCGATGTTTTACTGTGAAACGGTAAGGTTGTAAGCCCAGAAACCATCTCATGAGGCGAGAGTTTGTATCTTTCTGTCGGTATGACCATTGAAGTGGAGCATGATCAGTTACCAAAGTGAAGTTTCATCCCCACACGTAATAGCGAAGCCCTCCAGCTCACAATATAAAGTAAGCGCTGGAATATATAAAGTCAAAACTTCAATATATAAAGTCATCGTCGGAATATACAAAGTCAGTGCTGCAATATCCATCCATTTCCCAACCCGTTGAATCTGACCACGGGGTCACGGGGGTCTGCTGGAGCCAATCCCAGCCAACACTGGGTGCAAGGCAGGAACCAATCCTGGGCAGGGCAAATGCATCATTTTCAAAACATTAACCGAACAGTGTTTTTTTAATTTATTTTTCTGAATACGTTTTTGTTAACTTACTTCAGTTCAGAGTCGTTTCAATCAATATATTTTGACTTTGAGTTTATATATTCAGGAATGAGTTTATATACTCCGATGTTGACTTTATATAATCAGGAATGACTTTATAAATTCCGACGCTGACTTTATATATTCAGGTTTTCACTTTATATATTCCAGCGCTGACTTTATATATTCTGACGCTGACTTTATATATTCAAGTTTTGAATTTATATATTCCAGCGATGACTTTATATATTCAAGTTTTGACTTTATATATTCCAGCGGTGACTTTATTTATTCAAGTTTTGACTTTATATATTTAGAAAAAAGTTTTGACTTTATATATACCGACACTGACTTTATGTATTTAAGTTTTGACTTTATATATTCCGACAGTGACTTTATATATTCGGGAATGACTTTATATATTCAAGTTTTGACTTTATATATTCTGACGCCGACTTTAAATATTCAGAAAATCAATGTATTTGCCTGTTTCGCACCCCATAGTATATGTGTGTGTGTATATATATGTTCCATAAGTGTACCATTTCGGTACACTTGAAAGCACCAACCGAACAATTCAGCGGCAGCCATCAACTCACATGCAGAACCATAGGTGAAGGGCTTAAGCATTTCACTCTTATAGTGCTCCTGTGTAGTATAATTATCCCCTGTACCGTCATCAGTCCACACCTTGAACCTGTCCCAGTCATTCAATACATAAGACAGAATGTTCCTCCGGATATCAAGAGTGAGCCTGATATGGCCGTGCAATATGTAACACAGAGAATGGAAAAGGTAGGTGCCATCTCCAGGCATGGAAACCACTTGGTAAGTGACAGTTCTTTGATCGATGGTGATTACCTCGATAGACATGGTAATGGGGGTTGGAATGATGAAGGAAATGGGTACCTGAGTAATGTAAAGTAAGTGTAAAATACCTATACAATAACTATAATTGTAATAAACAAACAATAAAACAGCGGAGAAGCCGTGGATTAAACAAAAAGGCTGTAGTTATCAGCAGGGAGACGTGAATCCCGTGGCGAAGCAAGGAAGGGAATGTAGAGACTGGAGCGACGGACGGCCTTATATAGGCAGGCAGCCAACAACGTGGGAGGTGATGGGATGGGAGACCCAACGCCGCCTCACATGGTGACCAAGCTGCAGGCTATGGACGTATATATGTACGTAAATAGGATTCAGTTAGCGTTGGGAACCCGTGTACCAAATTTCTTGAAGATGGGCCCATAAGTAACAAAGACTGTTGAAAAGTTCAATATGGCGGCCGACAGTGGCATCATACCACTGAAATAAGTACGTACATTGGTTTCGGTTAGTGCAGGGAAGCCGCCTACCA
>JANRMT010062819.1:29371056-29427663 GCA_026402145.1 Polypterus bichir lapradei
TCCGGATATCAAGAGTGAGCCTGATATGGCCGTGCAATATGTAACACAGAGAATGGAAAAGGTAGGTGCCATCTCCAGGCATGGAAACCACTTGGTAAGTGACAGTTCTTTGATCGATGGTGATTACCTCGATAGACATGGTAATGGGGGTTGGAATGATGAAGGAAATGGGTACCTGAGTAATGTAAAGTAAGTGTAAAATACCTATACAATAACTATAATTGTAATAAACAAACAATAAAACAGCGGAGAAGCCGTGGATTAAACAAAAAGGCTGTAGTTATCAGCAGGGAGACGTGAATCCCGTGGCGAAGCAAGGAAGGGAATGTAGAGACTGGAGCAACGGACAGCCTTATATAGGTAGGCAGCCAACAATGTGGGAGGCGTTGGGATGGGGGACCCAACGCCGCCTCACATGGTGACCAAGCTGCAGGCTATGGACATATATATGTACATAAGTAGGATTCAGTTAGCGTTGGGAACCCGTGTACCAAATTTCTTGAAGATGGACCCATAAGTAACAAAGACTGTTGAAAAGTTCAATATGGCGGCCGACAGTGGCATCATACCACCGAAATAAGTACGTACATTGGTTTCGGTTAGTGCAGGGAAGCCGCCTACCAAATTTCGAGAAGATGGGGCCATAAATAAGAAAGTTCAACATGGCGGACGTTGTTGACCGTTATGACCGTTACACGTAGAATTTCGAAATGAAACCTGCTTAACTTTTGTAAGTAAGCTGTAAGGAATGGGCCTGCCAAATTTCAGCCTTCTACCTACACGGGAAGTTTGAGAATTAGTGACGTTGGAAAGTTCAATATGGCGGCTGACAGTGGCATCATACCACCGAAATAAGTATGAACATTGGTTTCAGTTAGCGCAGGGAAGCTGCCTACCAAATTTCGAGAAGATGGGGCCATAAATAAGAAAGTTCAACATGGCGGACTTTGTTGACCGTTATGACCGTTATGCGTAGAATTTCGAAATGAAACCTGCTTAACTTTTGTAAGTAAGCTGTAAGGAATGGGCCTAACAAATTTCAGCCTTCTACCTACAAGGGAAGTTTGAAAATTGGTGACGTTGGAAAGTTCAATATGGCGGCCGACAGTGGCGTCATACCATCGAAATAAGTACATACATCGGTTTCGGTTAGCGCAGGGAAGCCGCCTACCAAATTTCGTGAAGATGGGGCCATAAATAAGAAAGTTCAACATGGCGGACGTTGTCGACCGTTATCGACTGTTATGACCGTTACGTGTAGAATTTCGAAATGAAACCTGCTTAACTTTTGTAAGTAAGCTGTAAGGAATGAGCCTGCCAAATTTCAGCTTTCTACCTACATGGGAAGTTGGAGAATTAGTGATGAGTCAGTCAGTCAATCAGTCAGTCAGTCAGTCAGTCAGTGAGGGCTTTGCCTTTTATTATTATAGATATATATATATATATATATATATATATATATATATATATGCCAGCAGCACTCATGACAATGACAAAACAATTACGTTGTCAATCATGTTACGTTATTATTAAAATGTTTCCTTTTCTTTTTACTTCTCCGCTGCCAAGCGTGGGTATTTTGCTATATATATAGATAGATATAGATATAGATATATAGATATATATAAATATGACAACAACACTCATATCAATGACAAAACAATTACATTAACAATCATGTTACGTTATTTTTAAAATTTTTCCTTTTCTTTTTCATAACTTCTTTTATACACTACTTCTCCGCTGCGAAGCACGGGTATTCTGCTAGTTAGCAATAAAATGCAAATGACAAAGCAGCCAGCAGTTCTCCATCTAGCTTTTTTCCAATTACAGTGGAACCTCAGTTCACAAACGTCTCGGCACACAGAGGCAGCGCGAGAGAGAGACGCAGACACACAGGCAGCGTGAGAGAGAGCTGGACGCATTAAGGTAGGAAGGCAGTTAAAGAATGCACTGAGCTTCATTTTGTTTTCACTTCCGTTTCCAGCGATCGGTTCGTAGCGTGCATTGTTGCAATGTTATTTTTCTTGATGGTTTATTAAATTACAGATTTTTTCAAATGTTCATTTTTTTCCCTGTGCTTAAAACTCATAAAAAAAAGTGCTTTTAGTCAGCGGTCAGTAGCGCTATAGCGCGAACTATTGCAGTGTTCGTTTTCTCTGTTGTTCAAGGTTTTCTCAGTGTTATTCACTGTTTTTACATTTAGTTTACTATTACGTTGTGAATTCTATGGTTTAATTAACTATATTTGTGCTTAAAAACTTTAAAAAAAATATATATATTTACATACAGTTCGTATGGTCTGGAATGGATTAATTGTATTTACAAACAATCCTATGGGGGAAATTGCTTCAGTTCACGACCAAATCGGTTTACAACCAGAGTTTTGGAACGAATTATGGTCGTGAACCGAGGTTCTACTGTACATCTGTGTGTGTTCATCATGCACTGTTTGATTTAATAAAACACTTAATAGAAAAATGTTACTGACAGAAAATTATCCGTTTTAGGCTTCAAATCATTTGGATGATATCCTTGGAAAGGAAAAAATCTACGATATAAGAGCCTTACATTACACAGATTAACCAGCCATAAAATTAAATAAGGTCTGAGATTGGCAAGGGTTGGTTTCTAATTAAGCAATTGGGTTGGAATGAAAATCTGTAGCCACTGTCACTACTGTATCGGAAAGCACCCATTCAGTTTGGAAGAGCTTGCATTGCAAATGCTGGTTAAAAAGTAAATATATGGCAATGTAAAAACTCGATAAAACTAATTTCTTTGGTGATTTTCACTAAAATCTCTTCAATAACATCAGTTATTTGAAACATCAAAAGGTTCTGAGACATACTTTTTATCAGGCTGTGATGTCTATTTGATGCTGACTTATCACTTCTTGTTGGCAGTATCCTTAGGTCAAAGGTCATCCTCTTCCTAGATATATTGACTTTTACAGTGCTTCCCCAAATTAATTAATAGCAATGAACATAGTGAAGAAAGACCTTTCTACGTGTTAATCTCTCATTCCAGTAGCTATTTGTTTACCAAGAAAAATGGAATACAAAGGCTTTATAGATTGTAAACACTTTAGTTAAATGACTGGATTAAGTGGTTTCAGTATTTGGGTGAATAGAAAATTCCACTAGGAAGCATACACACATGAAATGTTACCAGTGTCCAGTATAGAGTTTCAAAATGGGGAACCATGTCATCTGCTCCTAATTACGGTGCCCTCCAAAATGTTTGGGACAAAGACACTGTGACACTGTGCGCTGTCGTCCCCTTGAACCCTCAGACCAGATGCCAGACACCAGATAAAAGTCCAATAATTGGTTTTATTTAGACTATATAGTGCACAAAGCACCCTACACTCCACAATACTCATACAATAACCAATCAATAAATAATCCTCCACTCTCCCAGGCGCGTTGCCTCTTGCCACCCGACTCAGCTCGCCCGTCTGGGATCTCTCACAGTCTCTTATAGTCCTTGACCCGGAATTGCTTCTGAACCCTCAGTCCATGTGACTTCCTAGCACTTCCGGGTCAGATCAAAACTCTTCTGTTTTCATCCCGGAAGTACGTTGTTTCCTCTGTCGCAGTGACTAAGACATACTCCTGGCTTATAGGTAAAATAAACATCTCTGAGCCTCCCTGCAGCATCTCCTAGCGGCCCGACGTTATCCAGCAGGGTTGTGTACTACAACTACATAGTCCATGATGCCCTGCTGGAATTCGGGGCATCTCCATGTCGCAGGGAGGGCTCCCTCTGGCGGCCTGGGGGTATTGGCCGGGATGAATGGCTGGCCATAATCCACAACATGTATTTTTCCTTGATTTACCCCTCTGCTTCACAGTTTAAAATTACAAATCCAACAATTTATATATCATTAAAGTGCGCATTGCAGACTTTAATTAAAGGGTATTTGCATACATGTCGGTCACACCATGAAGAAACAGTTTTTGTACATTTTGCCCCCATTTCAGGGCACCATAATGTTTGGGACATAGCCATGGCAGGTCTATTAAAGCAGCCATATTTAGGACTTTGCTGCATATCCCTTGCATGGAATGACTGCTTGAAGTCTACAATTCATAGATATGACCAGGTGCTGAGGGCCTTCTCTGGTGAAGCTCTGTCAGCCATCTTCAGCTTCCGCTTATGTAGGGGACTATGGAGGGCGTGGAATAGCCTCTGAGACTGTAACATTTTAGGCCATTAACATTTTGTCACGCTGTGAGGGTTTTCATGGTCTTTTAATTGTTTTATTCTCAGCCAATGATCATTTAGCTGTGTTCTGCTTATTCACTCAAACCCATTTTGTGTCAACAATCAGATCCTGGCTAAAGATAAAGGTTTACACTGTTGTTTGAATTTCGCCAATAATATCTACCCTTTAATGTGTCTGTATTTTTGTGAAGTTGTGCAAGTTGGTTAATCTAGTCCTCTAGTTGGGAAGGAGTGCCAGATGTAGTAATAGCACTAGGGTGATACAGAATAGGAGAAGAGTCTGCCAGGGCTCACACCAGAAATTTATATGGTCCATACCAAATTAATGAGTGTATGTAAATTTTCAAAAAATGGCTTATAATACAGGTGTTATGATCTAGCTAAAAGGAAACCATGTAGGCTAACACTCAGTAGCGCCAAATGTTTTACTAAAATACATTTTTGAAATGGCAACAGAATCAAAAACAAAACCAAACACATTAGACAAATCAGCAGTAGATACAACAAAAAATACATGACGATCAGAAGGCTATACTGAATTGACATTAATTGAAAGTAAACATTCAAGCAAGAAAGGATTACAAAAATGGGGAACAGAGCCTTTTATCAGACTTAATGCCAAATTTTCAAATTTACCTTAAATTTCGAAATTAATACTTAACTGTGCATTGGCAGCACTAAGAAATGAGAAGGGAGTTGGTAATATAAACTAGTCATGGTCAAAACCAGAAAACAAAATTCGAAGAGACAAGCTCAGAGTGAGACATCAAGATTATAGTTAAGGGGCACTCAGAGCAAAGACGTAAACCAAAATGGGACACAGTGCAAATAATCAGGAATCAATTATCCATTTCAAAGAAAATCATGCATGGGTTTTAGACTCTATCCACTTGGACCCAGTGATTCCATGCACCACCCACTTTTGGCTGGCCTAAAGCAACAGCATGACAACAGTAAACAGAAAGATCTAAAAACATGATGGAGCCTCAGAAGGATGCATTTTATAATTAACGTTGTTAAAAACACATTGAAACAAAAAAAAATTAACTACTGGATTTCCTGTCCTCTAAAACCCCCCAATGTTTCAGTTTTTTTTTTTTTAAGAGAACAAGGAACTTGTTTGAAAAAAATAAAAACAAAAGGCAGATCACGGGAAACACTAAGGGTAAATCCCTAAAATATGGAAATCAGGAGGTTACAAATTCTTTTCCAATGTAAATGCAAAAAACATTCAAACTTTCTTTAACAAAATACAGAAGTAATCCTAAATATTCACAAATGTAAAAGGAAACCTAAACTCAAACTCCAAGTTAAAGTAGGGTAGCCGCCAAAAGCAAATGGAAGACTCAGTTGGAATGTCCTAACAAGACTGATATTGAAATTCTTTTTAAATATGGCAATCTCTAAGCAGGTGACTCCAGCACACTAACTTGCCCCCTTAGGTTCAATTAGCACAATAAAATGAAATAGGTAATAAAAGCAATTAACTGAATTAGATCAATTAACAAATACTGACAGAAAGTAATTAACACCATTAAATATAAAAGAAACAATTAACAAAGGGGAAATAAAGCACGAGAAGAACTAGGCATGGAGTCCCAGCATTAAAGCAGTCGTAATAACAGTCACTTACCTTAATCAGTTGTTCCCAGCTCAACGTGAGAAAATGCCTGGAAAGAACATGTTATAATAACATACATTAATTACATTTCCTTTGAAAGATGAAATCTCTGCAACTAGCATTCACACATGACCTCCGTGCACAAACATGATCTAGCAGCATCACTTGTTTAATAAAACCCTTTAAAGATGGAAACAAAAACATCACTGATCCCTCCCATAGTAGACATCCATTATCTGTTTCTAGCTAATGTACCAAAGATAAAAATAGCAAAGCATATAATACAGTGGATGACTGACGCATGACAATAAGAAAAATTGCTGGGGAGATTGGAATAGTCTCAAGAGATTCTATTACTACACATTTCAGACATAATTTCTGCTTATTAGCCATTTTCATAAACTAAACTATTAACATGTAATGGATGCAGACGATAGTTGAAATCACTAGCTATATTTCAATAATATCAGGCATTTCTTGAAAAGTCCTACATACTTGATAATTTTGTTAAACCCTCGTATTTTGTTATGAATATAATTATAATTTATACTCAGATAGGTTAGCCAATGCTGGCAGTAACTCTACATGGCCTTAGGCAGATGATTGCATGCATATTCAAATTCGGCAATAATTACCTAGCAGACAGCATCATTTTTGAACAATTACATCAAGGATCTTAAGAAATTAATGGACTCAAACCCCTGCCACTTTAACAACAGAAGACACTGAAAAGGACTCCATCTCTCAGTCTGATATTGCAGTAAAAGAGCTCCATATTGATTGTGACAGAATGCAGATAACAGGGGGAAAGGAAGTTATGGAAGGGATGTTATAATAAAAAGTTTGAAAATGAAAAAGATTCGTTATTTAGTTTCACTGCAGCGCACTGGATAAGTATAATACTCTTGTCTTTCTGTTTTGTTGCATGTCCTGCTCCAGTGTTTGTACTGCTTAAAGTGTGCATACATGTGTTGTCTGTCTTGGTGTTGCTCGATTCTGTCATTAATATCAACTGTAGTATTTAATTAATATATTTGATAATATTATATTATGCCTTCCGTATCTATTGTGATGTTGATTCTTTTTTGACTGGTTGTATTTTTACTTTGGTGGCTTGGGCTTAAAGGAAAACTTCACCCAAAAATTATTTTTTTTTTATGTTACTTACCCCATTTCAATTGTAGTGATAGATGAGAACATTTTTTAACCTAATATTTTTGTGCAGAACGGAGAAATGTTAAAGAAAAGCGAGTGAAAACATTATCAGGAAGAGAATAGGCGTTGTACTTTTGTAAATTTGAGATGCCATAACAAGCTAAAGGTCAATTCACCTGTGTAGAGTCACAGACTCCTGCTAAATAATCCTGAGTTACTCAAGTTGCGGGTCAACGCTATTAATATAAATGTAATGATGGAAGACGGGTCTATAATTCCAACACTCATTCACATCTGAGTGCATTCCATTTTCATTCACAAGGCAGTTTTCTGGAAGAGGTTTATTTAACAATATTTTAGTCAAAATACATGTGTGTGGTATAACGGTGCTGCGACTGAGAAAACGGTGGCCGATTTTTAATGAATAAATAATTAATTGGCCGACTCGATCTCCATGGGTGTGCATGCTGGAGCAGCTGCAGGAGGTTGGTGAGGTATCTGAGGTAAGACGCACCTGCACGTGTGTGTTCAGTCTGTCTCAATTGCTTCATTAGCTTTCCACAGTTTGTGATCGAGGCTGTGCAGCCATGGAGGCAGATAAAAAGGGAGCCGGGCACAGCAAGGAGGGGTCAGAAAAAAAGGTGAAAGGAATAAAAATAGACTGGCCAGGGAAACAAAAGATGAACAAGAGCAGGAAATTAAAGACAGACATGAAGAGAGAAAGCGAGAGCACCCGTACTGCAGGGTGTGAGAGGCAGATGGTTATTGGCATTGATGCAGGAGCCTGAATCTGAAGAAAGGGCATTACTGAGCAATTGCCACGGAGTAGGAATGGCCTGATTGGCGGAGTCTCCAGCATGGCAGGAGAGGCATGTATGGCTTGACAGGTTGCCCTGTGCATGTTGATGGAAGGGCAACAGGGAACGGAGCCAGGATATAAAGGTTGATTGCAGCTGTCGGTTGGCATCTTCTTCTTCTCCTGCAAGGTCCAAATGGGATAAAGGGGAGGAGGTGCCAGGCTTAAAAGGGCAGTATTTGGGGCTCAAAGTTTTGTGGACTGTTTTTGGCTTTTAACTTTGATGTTTTTAATGGATTTATTTATTGGAACTGTTTTTGCCCTCCACTATCATTCATTTTTGTGGATTATTTATTTATTTATTGAAGATGTGCACTGCACTTTTGGACACTGATATGTTTGAATAAAAGCACTTTTGCACCCACCCCTTTGCTTTGTGTGTTGTGCTCTCATCCGCTGGATCATCACTCGGGTATGTTATTGGCGGTAGTGGGTTTAAGAGGCTCTCCAGAAGGACCTGGTAGCATGGGGCCAACCCACACTGTCACAATGTGTTTGTAATGTTGTAAGCATAAGACTAGATAACTTCAAATGTGGAGTAATGTGAGATTTTTTCATTGACATTGTAATATTGTTTGTGTTTGTCCAGCATTTGTCACCATACAGTCCTACTGTATCAAAAACTTTGCTATCTCCGTTCTGCATGAAAACATTATATTAAAATTTACAAACCACATAGAGTAAGTAACATATAAAAAATATCCTGTTTGGGTGGAGTATTCTTTTAATGCTGTCCTTTGGTTGAATGTAATTTGGCTTCTAAGCAAGATATCAACTCTGTAGGTGTTAATCTGCTGAAGTCTGTTCTGTATTAAAATACAGTATCTCTCAAAACCAACACTGAGTTTACAGTCAACCCTTGATATACGACCAGCCTGACATGGGAACAACTTGGTTTATGACCAAAATTTTTGTTTTGAATTACGACCAACGTCTTGAGTTACAACCCGAATGCGGTCACGTGTATGCGCTTGTGCGATTGTAAACAAACAGCCGAGAGCGTTCGTAAGAGTCAGTCGGAGCCCAGATACATGTGTTTGTGGACGTAATTTCGGTCAGTGCAGTGATTTATATAATTTATTCCAATAATTGCTATCAAAATGGCCCCAAAAAAACTAGAAAAAAAGGCTAAGGAAGGAAGAGAAGGTAACAAAGGTAAAGAAAGCGATCACAATCGAAACAAAGAAGGAAATTGTGCGGAATAATGAGAGTGGTGTTCGTGTGACCGATCTCGTTAATATGTACAGCATGTCAAAATCCACCATCTCAACAATTTTACAAAAAAATATTTGTATAAGGAAGCTCCTTCCAAACAATAACAACCTTCCATTTCATTCTCCTCCTCCTCCCTTCCTGCAAGCCTAAGAAGTCAACTTAAATGGTGAGTACAGTATGAAATTGTTGTTTCTGGTAGGCTAGGCACTTTTTATAACTTTTTGGTTTGTACATTAGAAAAATTATTGGTGTTTTTGGTATATTATGCACATTATACAACCCTTTGTTATTATGAAAATGTTCAGTAAGTGTTGCTGTGGGAGGTTCGGAACACATTATGAGTATTTCCATTATTTCTTATGGGCAAAATAGTGTTGACTTACAACCAACTTGAGTTACAACCAACCCTCGCAAACGAATTGAGTTCGTAAGTCAAGGGTCCACTGTATTTGAATTTTATATTGGAAGTACTGACTGGTGCCTGCCCACAGAAATCCAAATGTCCAGCTAAAAATTGGGCGTGGGTGAAGGGTCTTCTAAACACTCCTATTTCTATTTATACATTCCATTTTGTATATGTATATTGTCCTGATGCACATTCAATTTTTCCCATTAATGCCAGGTTACATTCTGGTTTCTTGTGACCATGACCAAAACACAAAAGTCTGGAAATTAATAAGTACTTATTTTAAATGAGGTAACATTTTAACAGATTTGTTTCGGATGCAACAAATACAGGAGCACCTGCACGTGAAAAATGTATTTTAGTAGAGCACAGCTGTATGTAGTGGCCCTAAAGTGTTGTCAGGTGCAACTTTAGTGATGAATGTGCGCTCTCAGTAGGTTAATAGAGCTAACAAAAACTGTATCATGAAGACAAAGTAACTATCAGAATAAATCCAGGCTAAAGTTACTGAAATTCTCCAATCATGGGAAGCACAAAACAAAATTTGAAATGTGTTGAATAAATGTCAACAGTCGGTAAAGCTCATTGTAAAGAATGGTGAGAATACAAGTTGTACAATTGTGTACCAAGTGCCTTTTTACATTCGAGTACACAATAAACTTTACATAGCATACAAGGATACTGTAGTGGTAGCAGCAACAGAAAAAGGTGAAAGGGTGTTAGGCCACGAAAAAGGAGTAAAACCAAACCAAGACCTTCATTGGTCTGCCTACAGACAGGACTCATTTCAGGCAGCCAGACCCCAAACCCAACCAGTACACTTCAAGGCCTGCAGAGACCCAAAAAGGGGGACTTGCTTTAAACAGTTTAAAAACACTTGTAAATGTCTCAAACACACAAAAATGTCTTATAAGGGTGATGAAAACCCTGAAAGACAAAAACTAAACTATGAAATGTATTAAATAAGCAAAAGAAGAACATAATATGGAAAAATACGGCAAACTGGTACAAATCCACAATCAAATAGTAAAATCCAATAAACAATAGCAATAAATGCACAAAGACCAGAAAAATCAATCTAGTACAATAAAGACCACTACTTTATGAACTCCAATGAAAGGTGTGAGGGAATCGATCTCTCCTCCCGAATATAAGAATGGAGAGCAGTCCTTCAGCAGTGACATCAAGATGACCCTAACTCTTGTGGCACCAGTCACAGAATACAAGTAACATATTCAAAAAACTGTAATTGACAATACCCAAATACTAAATAATAAATCAACATAAATATATTTTTAAAAATGTAAAAAAATGCATAATTTAAAAACAATAAAGAAAAAAATAGACATGAGCCAGGGAACAAACCCTGGCTGTAGCATCACAGAAAATTTCAGAATGTAAAATACAAACAAATCCTAATATCCAAGCCATTTTCTATCTACGAATATGTCTGATGAGTTGAAAATTGCTACCATTCCCTGTACAACCTGAAAAAATCGTAATTTACCAAAGAATAATGCATTACCTGAAAGTGCAAAGATTCCTAACTGTAACTTCTGTCATAGGCAGGCACTTCTACTGTAAGGGCTTGATACTCATGGACTCAGTCATTTTCTGTAGTTTATACAAATCAGGGTGCTACAGATCAAAGCCTACCTCAGACAACATTAAACCAACCCTGAACATAACACACTACAACAATAAGAGGCCAATTAGAGTAACCAGTTAACATAATACACACATATTGGGGACAGAAGATGAAAGCTGGTGTGTCAGGAGAAAGCCACAAATGAACACGAAGACCGTGCCATAGGAAGTGAGGAGAGATTTAACTTGGTTAATTAATTATCACTTCAACAATGCTGTCAATCAAATAATTCGGTAAGGCTTCTACTTGATTTACCTTAACTTTCTCTGTTGTAAGAGGCAGTCAATGGCCATTAGACTTATATCAAGGTAACTAAGCACACTCATTTTAAAAAACTGAATATTACAATTTATTGATAATCACAAGGATTATAGAAACATGATAACTGTATATATATACTGATATACAAGACAGGACACAGACAGGCTAACATAGATTGGGCTGTCTGTTTACTTGATATTTAGATTTCTACTTTATACTGGAACAGATAAATAGTGTTACAATACAAATTCTTCAAAGATGATGTCCAATGTTGTGTAAAGTTTCTGCTCTAGGTTCAAGTGGAGGACTCTTCTTTTATCGGAATGCAATCTTTCTTTTTGCTGTATGATACTTTGTCTGTGGTGTGCAGTGCTTTTCTCATTTAGGCTCTTTGCTGTGTTGTCTGCAACTTCATAAGATAAAGCATTTAGATAAAGAGTTTAGATGCCGAAATTCCCTTCTGGAGGCAATGGCTGCTTCCTAGCCTTTTCAGACTACTGGCACACAGCTTTGGCTTGGCAGACTGGATTTTACCTTTCTGGTCCACAAAGAGAAGATATTGTCAGCCTTCAGCTCCCCAAAGAGAAAGAGAGTGGCTCATCAGCTTTTAGTTTCACAGAGAAGTTTCAGAGATTTTCAGTCAATTTGGAGAGTGTTCTCAGGAGTAACCTTTGAGCACAGTGCCCCAGGGAATGCCCAGAGTTCACAGAGAATTCCATAGAATCTCGTAAGTGTGTATCCCGAGAATGGGTGCAGCTAGTTTTTAAGAAGATATTCTAACGTCTCGTGATTGGATTGAAGTCACTTCCAATTACAAAATCAGGGTCTTCTCATAAGTGAGTTATTCTGTCCATCCCAGTTGTCATTCCTAGGTCTTTATTCTTGCTTGGGTCTATTTGGGGCCTTGTAGCCTGAAAGAGTCTGCAGAAGGGCCCCTGGAAAGATGTCAGTTCAACTGTAATTTACACCTTTGTTATCAGATGAAACATAGGCAGATCGAGGTACAAAATGGAGTTAAGTCACTTAGTTTGGATGGTACAGTTGGATGTCTGCTAAATCTGTTTTCTTAACAGGCCTGGTGTGCCACTAATGCCTAGCAAAATGAGCAATGCCCACTTTGTCCTATTGTGCTCAGCCTGGAATTCAGACCCATGACACTTGGGAGTTGTAAGGCAGCAGCACGGACCATTGTGCCATCCTGACAGGTATTTTGTATATTTTATTTCTCATTCATTTTTAAGGATGTGAAGCATAGTATTTCTTTGCTATTATAGTTTTTCATGTTAACCGGGCAAAACACCACATTTAAACACATTAAGATTTCTTGTAATAGCATAATAAAATATAAAAAAACCCACGTGGGTGAATATTTTCATAATGACTGTAGATATTTTAAACACAAAAGTAGTGAGAACATTATGTGATTTAAATTGTGTCAGCCTCACGCCTGGTGGATAAACCAACCTGAACAGGCTAGAAATTTAAGTGCTCCCAGAAAATCTTGTGGAAAAATGTCTATGCAAAGAGCTGAAATTTTTAGAGGATTCCTGTTGTTACCCCTAGCAACAAGCTAATAAAAGACAAACCATCAGGGGGAACAATGAACTCAGCAAATGATTACATGTGGCATTGACTTAGTGAGCAGACATGCACAATGCTTTTCAAGGAGAAGAGTTTTTGAAGAATTTAAATATAAAAAGGTAAAAGAATAAGAAAATTGGGTAAAGGAGACTTAGTAATTTTGTTAAAAAATAGAAATTTAAAATCTTTAGTGACATTATAATAAAAAATACTCTTTCATTTTAACTGTCTCCTGTATTTTTTTAATCTTTTGTGTTAATTTGTTAAAGGTAAGCCTGTGAGCAGTACTGTAATCATGTCTTTGTTTTTTCCAAGTATTTTTTCAATTTGTATCCAGCATGGCAAATTGTAGCATCAGTTCCCTGATTACTTGGATTTTACTCTGTAAACCAGATAAAGAGTTATGTCTCACATGCACACTTAATGTGACATTTCAATAAAATTATCCAGAGGGAGAGCTTTCAACACTGAATGAAGACTGAAGAATGAAGGCAATCTGGCTTTTTGCAGCTTTCTGGACAAGTTCGTATAGCCCAGAAAATGCTATCTGTTTACTTACATTTCTTATGATGTAACTGAAAGGAAAAACAAATCTGACTTCACCCTGCTTGTCTTATCAGTCATGAGAGATGTCACAGTTTTCCACAATTGTTATGTAAAGTTAGTCCTCTTCATTGATCTAAACACAGAGTACAGAACATTAGAATTATTTGGGTGGGAACTGGACATTCAGTCCAACATAGTTGTATAAATATTAGATTAGATTAGATAAACTTTAGTCATCCCAAGAGTGAAAGGGAAGGTCTACAGGACGGTAGTGAGACCAGCTATGTTATATGGGTTGGAGACGGTGGCACTGACCAGAAAGCAGGAGACAGAGCTGGAGGTAGCAGAGTTAAAGATGCTAAGATTTAATTGGGTGTGATGAGGATGGACAGGATTAGAAATGAGTACATTAGAGGGTCAGCTCAAGTTGGATGGTTGGGAGACAAAGTCAGAGAGGCGAGATTGTGTTGTGTTGGTTTGGACATGTGCAGAGGAGAGATGCTGGATATATTGGGAAAATGATGTTAGAGATAGAGTTGCCAGGCAAGAGGAAGGACTAAGAGAAGGTTTATGGATGTGGTGAGAGAGGACATGCAGGTGATGGGTGTAACAGAACAAGATGCAAAGGACAGAAAGATATGGAAGAAGATGATCCGCTGTGGCAACCCGTAACAGGAGCAGCCGAAAGAAGAAGATAAACTTTAGTCATCCCTGAGGTAAATTCACATGAGGGGCTAATTTTTGTAAACTGCCATCTGGTCGATATTTGAAGATCCCAAGAATACTACTATCTACCAAACTGCTTGGTACATTATTCCATGAATTGTGTTTGTTTGAAGTTACCCTAAATCAGCTACCATCTCTGCTGCTTTGTTCTTGTTGAAGAAACCATTTTAAAGTAACACCTGGGATCAACCTCAATGATCCCAATTATAATTATAATTTTGAGCACTACTATTGTGTCTTCTTCTAGCCACCTATTGCTGAAAATTTTCATCTACTTCGATCTTTCCTCATACCTCAAATTCACAGTCTACTAGTGTGTCCGTGGACTTTCTCAAGTGCTGTTATATCTACGATGAAACATTACTTGAGAAATTCAACAGGAAAATCATTCAACCAAGTAAAGCTGCTGTTTTATAGTTTTGTGTGTTGACTATATCACTTGTTTGTGTTGTGTGCATAGCCCCACCGTTTCCAGGAGTTTTGCCATAAAAGACGCGCAGCTTAAAGAGAGATGTCTTTTGCCAGAAGACCAGAATAAGCCGCACACCAGATTAAAACTCCAAAGAAGGGGAACCCTGGATTGGGGAGCAGCGCATTTGCACGTTTTTTTCTTTTATTTTGTTCATTTCGTCTCATGACGAATAAAAGAGACAGCCCGGTTAGGGTAGCGTCCCAGATTTCTGACTGATTCCAGTCTGTCCTTCCACCACCTGACCACAACAGATTGAGTATTCCTAATCCAAAATTCCAAAATCTGACACTTTTTGAGCAAAGACCTGACCTCACTTGCCCATTGGGACTTCTATTTTTTTTTCCTATTACTTATGAGTGGACGTGAGTAACACAAGCTGGTGCTTAATGTACACGACCAATTTCTTCAATCTCCCTTTGAATTGCAAGTGGCCTACCAACATAAATGAAGAATGGCGGGGGGTATGTTTCCCTGCTGAGTTTCGTGAGCCACAGGTGCATTGTCAAAGGGTGAAAGGTGTGATAAATGCTGCGCGGCACTTCCAAACAGGACAGGTTCTGGGGTGGGTTGGTGGTGGGAGCGGAGTGATTGGTGGGCAGCTTAGAAGCTCTGATGCTCTGTGTGGCACCGGTTTGTTGTTAACCATAATCACCACTAAATCTGAAAGCAATTGTGTTTTTGCTTATTCTCTTTGTACAGTGAACTTTTAGTCAAAATATAGCATCATAGGTGGAGACAGAAAGCCTACAATTGTTTGTTGTTGCTATTATTTAACAGCTACAGGTATCCTGCATGATGCTACAATGCACACGCTTTGATTCATACACAAATTTATTAAAAAATGTATAACATCTCCTTCAGGCTGTGCTTATAAGGTGTATAGGTGTAATAAATAAATGCTGTATTTAGACTTGGGTCCTATCCCCAAGATATACCATTATGTATATGCAAATATTCCAAAATCTGAAAATATTCAAACTCAAAAATGATGCTGGTCCTAAGCGTTTTCAAACAGGTATGTTCAACGCACAATGTGTTGGTTCTAAATGTGGGATGTTTTATTCAACAAATGGCACAAGGACTGTTTTAGACTAATTCATCATAAGTCTGTTTTATGTGTTGTAACACTTTCCCTGTTTATAATCAGTATGCTTTGGACCTTCAGATATTTGCTATGTGCAAGCATTACAGCCAGCATTTCTCCGATATTCAAGTCATGATGAAGTTTTTGTATCCCTCTTACTCCCTGTCACCAGTCATTTGACCGTTGGACAAAGTCCTGTACTGATCACGTAAGTCACTGCTTGTTACTGTTTGGCTTAATTTGAATGTGACTTTTGTCTTAGTTTCTCTGTTTATTTTGTTACTTTTTGGAACATGCTTTGTTATTTCTATCTATGATGCTATTTTTTTTTCTTTATCTCACTCTTCATTGAATTTTTTTCCCTCGGTAACACTTTAGTTTAGGTACTACAAAAATACATCTAATATCATTTACTGTTACACAACAAGATCTTAACAAAGCCTTCTTTTGGTGTTAATGACACTTACAAAGCATCAGTAAAGTCTTTATTCATCTCTGTGTTGTGTGGTATTTGATATGCTGGTAGAAAAAAAAAAATTAGGAATATGAAGGATTCACAAGTCTTATATTGAAGAATGCAACATCAAGAGACATATGCCTCACTGTTCGTTCAAAGTGAACTTCTTTTAATAGGCCACACAGAAGAATAATCACTTTACTGATGCTCTCTAACTACTTTGAACACCAAAAGAAGCCCTTTTTAAAGTCTTGCTACATAACAGTAAATAAGTAATCGGTGCATTTCTGCAGTATCTAAAGTGTGATCTTTTCCTTCTCTATCAATTATTTTGTAATTAAGTTCTTATTTTGTAATTAGATTAATTTTTTGTTCTTCCTTTCCCCTTTATGTTGTGTCCAGGGCTGTGATGCCCCGTGCTTTTAAACTCTTGCACAGACCTAATCTCTGGGCATTTTGTAGTTTATGGCTGAGATAAACCAGGGTGGAAGTAAGAGACGCAGAAAAAAAAATTGCGGTATATAACCGAATGTTCTTTACTATCAAAAATAGGTGTCGTGTACATAGCTAAAATAAAGTGTAAAAAAAAATAACTCAAAATGGAAAAAATATAGTCCTAGTTTTTTTTTCTCTTTCCTTTGAAAATGTTGTTGAAGTAAAAAAAAAAACAAATAAGCCGACAGCTAATTCACCTAACCAACCCCATAATCTACCTCCACGCTGTATGGTTTATTCGGAGATCTTAGCTGCACGTACTGCACTCCCCTTCTCTCCAACTCAGCGATCAGGAGGTCACAAGAGAAAATGACAAAATGATTTCCATAGCCAGTCCATGCTGATGCTTCTCTAGTCCCCGCCAATGAGATGACATGCCACCATGCTCACTTTGCCACGTGCTTCATTCAAGTGGGAACACAAATCCTTCCTTCAGTAAATATTCCTGAATTTCTCCTGGGCCCTTAACTTACTTCCTTACAGCTTCAGAGACAAAGGACATTGCTGGCAAACTAATCCAGCACCTTTTATCTGCAGCAACAGAGTTTTCTTGCAGCGTGTGCATGCCCTGTAGGCTTCCAGGACCCACGCATCCCTATGCAGCCGTCTAGTCATTTCTTACTGGAGAACTACTCCAGATCACTTCACATTGCTAAAGTAAGTGCACCAGAAATATTTTTATTAAAAAAAACGGATATAAATAGTGATACAACCTCACACTAATTCTCTGTAATGCATCCTCTACAAGAGGGAGAGACTTCCTTGTGATGTAGCTAAGCAGGTTAAGGAGCTGCCATTGCTCCCCATCTTTAAATACTACAAGCCCTGTGTGACACACTGGGGTACTGAGAATGCTTTTGTGTTGTTGGCTTCCTTTATTTTTTAATAATTTTTTTTTTTGCTTTTTGTTCCTTCTGTTCCTGGTAGATTTTATTTTTTGTGATTTTTGGGTGCTTAGAATTTTCTTTGAGCTTTTCACTGTTTAGGGCCTTTTTTGATCGCTTTATTTGCTTCAATTTATTGGACATTTTCCATTTGTATATTTTATACTTACTGGGCTTTATTTTCTGGAAATGATTTTGCCTTTTTTGGGCATTTAGCCATTTTTGGAGTTTCTAGGTATTCTGAGTTTTGAGGACTTTGTTTTTGTATTATTTGACCTTACTTTCTTGCAAATTATTTTTGTATTTCTTTGTCATAAGTATACTGTCCCAAGACTGGTGAGACAGATTTAAATTAGAATTGCCTAGAAAAGAAGACACAATCAAAATACAATCCAAGTCTTTAAAGACTATCATGATCTGAACTTGATATTTTTTTAAGGTTTTTTTTGACTTCTACAAATCTATATATATACTAGCTGAAATACCCAGCATTGCCCAGGAGGAAAATAGTGGTTTTTTTTATTGTTTGTTTGAGAAAACTAATTAAAAAAAAAACACACAACTTTAAAAATAAAAATAAATTAACAAACAATGAAGACTCACTAATGTGTTTGTCTTGCGGTCTTGTATGTATGTGATCATCTAGTTGACGCTCTGGACCGGCCAACTCTATTTAATTTCAAAAGCAACAGGGGCATGGTGGCGCTCAAACATAAAGAATGCTGACAGTCACCTCCAGTTCACCCTCTGGTGGTCGTTCTGAGTGTCAACTGGATGATAACATGCATATAAGACCGCAAGATCACCCCCACACTACCCAGAAGGGAGTGGGTTAGGGTTGATTTCACCCTACACTATTTTTAGTCGACCAACGAGAAACATGTACAGTCGACCCTTGATATACGACCGGCTTGACATGCGAACAACTTGATTTACGACCAAAATTTTTGTTTTGATTTATGACCAACATCTTGCGTTACGACCCAAATGCGGTCATGTGTATCCGCTTGTGCGATTGCCGATTGTAAACAAACAGCAGAGAGCGTTCGTAAGAGTCAGTCGGAGCCCAGATACATATGTTTGTGGATGTAATTTCGGTCAGTGCAGTGATTTATCTATATATATTGTGAACGATAGGGGGCGCTCTCGCTCCCTTGAACCCCTGTCTACGACTCCAGACACCAGGTAAAAGTCCAATTGTTGACTTTATTTTGTCGCCACAGTGTACAAAGCACACTCTCCACCACAATACTACAATAATACCACAGTCCTTTTATATCTCCTGACCCGGAAGTGTTTCTGCCCAACAGTCCACAAGTCCTTATTCCTTCCGGGTCAGGGTAAATAGTCCCTTTCTTCAACCCGGAAGTCCGTCGCTCTTCCTGTGACAAACCTCCGGGTCACAGGGCACGAAGAAGCCCTCGGTCCTCCCTGCAGCTCCCTCCTGTGGCCCCCACGGCATCCAGCAGGGCTTTGCATAAAAACTCCAATGTCCATGATGCCCTGCTGGTCTTCTGGGGACCTCCACGCTGCAAGGAGGGCTCCACCTGGCGGCTTGGGGGTATTGGCCGGGATAAATGGCCGGCCATTCTTCACAATATATAATTCACTAAGATCATGGCAAGCAAGAAGCATAATTGCTAAGGAAGGAAGAGAAGGCAACGAAGGTAAAGAAAGCGATTGTGAAGGGATGTTATCTAGCGGGCTGGCGCGGCACATGATGATGTCATCAGGCTGAGTCAGCACCGGCTTGCTTTGGAGTGTATTATTACAGCAGTTCACAACACGACCAGCTTTGAACTGAGTGCTCGACTACTGTCATTATTAACTTGAGAAACAGCAATCACAATCAAAACGAAGAAGGAAATTGTGCGGAAATATGAGAGTGGTGTTCGTGTGACCGATCTCGCTAATATGTACAGCATGTCGAAATCCACCATCTCGACAATTTTACAAAGAAAAGATTTGCATAAGGAGGCTCCTTCTAAACAATAACCACCTTCCGTTTCATTCTCCTCCTCCTCCTCCCTTCCTGCAGGCCAAAGATGTCAAATTAAATGGTGAGTACAGTATGAAATTGTTGTTTCTGGTAGGCTAGGCACTTTTTGGTTAGTACATTAGAAAAATTATTGGTGTTTTTGTAAATTATGCACATTATACAACCCTTTTTTATTATTAAAAGGTTAAGTAAGTGTTGCTGTGGGAGGTTCGGAGCGCTTATGGGTATTTCCATTATTTCTTATGGGAAAAAATAGTCTTGACTTACAACCAACTTGAGTTACAAGCAGCCCTCGCGTACCAACTGTACCAACTTTCATGAAAATCGCTCCAGCCATTTGGAAGTGATGCTGGAACATACATACATACACACATTGACTTATATATCTATACTAATAAACGGCAAAGCCCTCACTCACTCACTCACTCACTCACTGACTGACTGACTGACTGACTGACTCATCACTAATTCTCCAACTTCCCGTGTAGGTAGAAGGCTGACATTTGGCAGGCTCATTCCTTACAGCTTCCTTACAAAAGTTGGGCAGGTTTCATTTCGAAATTCTACGCGTAATGGTCATAACTGGAAGTTGTTTTTCTCCATTTACTGTAATGGAGTTCAGCTGGAGGGGCGGAGTTTCGTATGACATAATCACGCCTCTCACGTAATCACGCATTACGTAGAAAGCCAGGAAGAGCTACAAAACGCGCTTTAGAAAACATGCATTATATAATTAAGAAGGCAGCGAAACAATTAGAAGCGAGCGACTGACATATAAAACCATATTCAGCGGCTCACGTGAACTGACGCAGTGCGCAGACAAAAAGTAACAGTTCCAAAGAGTGCTGAACAAAAACCGAATTACACTGCTATGCTCAAATAGATAAACCACACGCAGTGGCGCGATAGCAAAGCATTCGCCTGTAGCGCCCACGTCCGAGGTTCGATTCCCGAGAGGGGATGCACTAAGTATGTACGCGCGCTTCTCGATTTATTTTAACCTCGCATCCCCTTAGTTTGAGACGTATGAAAACGCATGCGGTTAACGCAGAAAGACAGATCACCTATTCACCTATTGAAGCTTCATGAATAATGGATACTTTATTCGCGATCAATGATTGTTTTGGTAAAGCCATACTCAGTGTATTCATTAGATGAACGGTAAAAAAGTAAGAGCGAGGGGACGGTAACTTACTGAAGCACACAAGCAAAACCACAATAGCACGCGGGCCCGATGTACTGACTTGCGCGATCACATTCCAAAAAATATTTCATTTCAAGTTCTATTTAGTCCATATGAGTCAAACTCAAAGCCCACGGGCCACATCCGGCCCGGCGTGTAATTATATCCGGCCCGCGAGATCATTTTATATACTGTATTATTGTTATTAATGGCCCGGGTATATGAAGCGCTGGTAAGACAATAAACTACAGATCCCATAATGCAGCGCTTCAGCTGCCTTGCCGAACACTTACCGCGTTGCTGCAAGTTATTGCGAAGCTAGCCCACACGATGCCGAAGAGAAAAGTTGATTCTGAAAATAGAGCCTTTAAAAACCGATGGGAGGCTGAGTATATGTTTACTGACATTGCCGGTAAACCCGTGTGTCTCATTTGTGGAGCTAATGTGGCTGTACAGAATTTAATCTTTACAACGACTGACAAACACAGAATGTAACTTGAACACAACACATCGTACAAATACGACCCTGATTGAAACAAATAATGATAATCGAATCCTTGATCACAGCAACACTCACAAAGCAATTACTGTATATTGACAATCATGTTATGTTATTTTTAAAATGTTCCCTTTTCTTTTTCATAGCTTCTTTATAACACACTACGTCTCCGCTGCGAATATATATATATATACCCCGATCTACATACTCTCAAATAAATAAGCCACACACCGTGGCGTAATTGTAGAGGCTTCGCCTCTATCGCGTACATCCGAGGTTTGATTCCCGAGAGGGGATGTACTGAGTATGTACGCGTGCTTCTCGGTTCATTTTAACCTCGCATTTCCTTGGTTTGAGACGTATGAAAAAATATGCGGTTAACGCAGAATCATGTTACGTTATTTTTAAAATCTTTCCTATTCTTAGCACAAGCACAGCTGAGAAGCTTCGATGCATGTACTCCATAACAAAAAATAACGCATTTAATCACATTTTCAATTCCAAGCAAAGGGGAGCTTTTGTCAATGCATGATTTCCTGGTACATCGATTACACTGATGCACACATCACAGCTACAAAAATGTTACACTCGGAATGAAGCGCGTTCCTGATCGGAGGAAAATTTAATTTCAAAAAACTACCCGAGCGAAGCCTTGATAAAAGCATGGTTTTGTGCACAACCAAGCAAAATTAGATGCATTACAGAAAGCGGACTTTGTGGCTCTTACTGGGGATCATTGGAGTTCCGTGACCGTTAGTAATTCTAATTACATCTAATTACAAAATGTTCAATGATCACACTGTTTTAGCCTAATGTACAAAATAATTTTGGCTAAGGTTACTCAGAGTTTAAAGATTAAGTTGGTCAAATTACCTTTTATGTTTCTGACTTATTTTTTTAAGAAGAAAAACTGCACTTTCTGTTGAAATTTTGGTTATTATTTAAAGACAATAACATTCTGAAAATGTACTTAAAGTACTTAAACTACCACTTTATTTTTAAGTCTGCTCAATTTTAACCAGGGATGATATTTTTGTTTCTGTTTTGAATTCAAATGCAGTTTAAAAGCATTTTTTTTTTCAGAAATTAAAAGAGCTTGAGTTTACAATATTCATGTCCATGTCTATTATTTGATTCTGTCGCCCACTAAAACCCTTTTAAATTAAAAAAACACATTTGCGATTTGGGGCAAATTTACATGTGCGATTACATACGATTAATCAAGATTAATTATTACACAGCCTCTAATTAATTGGATTAATTTTTTTAATCGAGTCCCACCCCTAATATATATATGTAGATTTGTATATATATATGTGTGTATATACAGTATATATGTAGATATGTATATGTGTATATATGTATATATGTGTTTGTGTGTATATATATATGTGTGTGTGTGTGTATATATATATGTGTATATATGTATATATATATGTGTGTGTGTGTATATATATATGTGTATATATGTATATATATTTATATGTATATATATATATATATATATATGATGTGTATATATATGTTTATATATATATGTGTGTGTGTGTGAGTGTATATATATATATGCCAGCAACACTCATGACAATGACAAAACAATTATATTGTCAATCATGTTACGTTATTATTAAAATGTTTCCTTTTCTTTTTAGTTCTCTGCTGCCAAACGCGGGTATTTTGCTATGTATATATATATGTATATATATATATATATATATATATAGAGAGAGAGAGAGAGAGAGAGAGAGAGAGAGAGAGAAAGATGACAACAACACTCATATCAATGACAAAACAATTACATTAACAATCATGTTACGTTATTTTTAAAATATTTCCTTTTCTTTTTCATAACTTCTTTAACACACTACTTCTCCGCTGCGAAGCGCGGGTATTCTGCTAGTAAATGATAAAATCCAAAGAAAAGCAAGAAAATAATGAACAAATTGAATTTCTTGCCTATAAAAAAACCCAATCAGAAACACTTAAAAGCACAAATTTCTTCCAATATTTGAGCAAAAAAAGTAAATAAATTACCAAATGATAACAATAACAGTTTGCCAAAGGCTTTTGCAAAAAATAATGCTAGAAGTGTTATTTAAAAATAGTAAGTAATTCTTATTAAGAATGAACAAAATTCTGTTACAACAGCAAAGGTCCCTTCAGTTAGTGACTTGAACATCAGGTCCAGGAGCAAATAAGATTAACCCTTTTATACACTTTTTAAACTAAGAGAAAAAAATGAAAAGACTAAATTTAAAGTGTACATTAATCTTAATCCAAAAAGCTTTGGACTAAAAAAAAAATCATGCACAGTGGCTTAGTCTTGACACATCAATTCTTTGGTGCATTTTGTCACACAAATGCATGATTAGGGGACAGACAAAGGGCCCAATGGAGCACAAAAACACACCAGATGCGAGTTTAAGACGCCGTATTAATGCTTTTCCTCACCAGAAAAAATAGGATGAACAAACACATCACGCACCTTGAATTCTACGCGAAAAAAAAAAACCATCCCGATACCTGAACAACTTCTGTATTTTCATCCGTCCGTCCCTGATGACTTCACTTCCGGTTGCCCTCCGATGACATCACCTCAGTTCTGCTGCCTACTTCCTGTCCGGATTACATATACTGTATTCCTCTGTCTGTCCTTGCTTGATTGTCAACTGTTTTCATGAAATTGACTGCTGTATCAATGCATACTGAAATATGTGGGATCACCGACAGTATATGGGGTCAGCTCCCCAGCCCTAAATTTGTATCTCTCACATTTATTTTTTCACAATATTTTCAGATATATTTCGAAAATAAGCAAATTAGATTGAGTGGCAGCTCTAAATTAGACTGGTAGGCCTTTGACATGCAATAAACTGGGTTGGTTTCAACATCGGTGATCAAAGTCCTGTAATGGAAAAAGCAGAACTAGAAAACAGAATTTATTTTACTTCTTTATTCATAGCATTCAGAGGCCCTGCAAGTGGAATGAGGAGGTCATTGGAGCCTTCCAAGAAGACACAAGCTGACAAAAAACAGGTGAATCCTGGGCAATATCAGGTGCGTTTGCAGTATTAGTTAAATATACAGATTTTTTTTTTTGGCACGTAAAATAATAAATAATCTGTGTTTTTCTACAAACATTGAATAATTCCTGGCTCTGAACTTGGCTCCTGCTTATAAGGAAGAAGTGAAATATGTCCTGTTAAGTTATTTATATCCTTCAACTCTCCAAGTAAGCAACTTGCAGTGGGTGTTCTGAGACAAATACAGCACACTTTGAAATCTGTTTTCTGTTCCGCTGGCAGCGGCAGCTTTTGATGTAGCATTTCAAGGACTGCACAGCAGTGAGCGGCACTATTTGCTGTGTCTTCCAAACCTTTGTTCAGCCTCTGAATACATCGCTAAATGAAGAGGAGTCTGTTAAATCCGGCTTAGTCTGCATGCAGGTGATGTTAGCACTGATGGCAGACGCTCAGAATTGCTGCCTAAACGCTTTTCTCTCAGGAGAGACAAGAGAAAAAGAGGAAGCTATCAAGAAACTGCTGCTTTATTTAATAATATGCTATGAGTATGCTGGCCATTTTACTAAAAAAATATGAAATGTATAAAATAGAGCTGTCCAACATACATACAAGTGCTAATATTATATAGCATATTCCTGTTGTACTATTAGTGAAAATATATTGAAAACAAATAGATAAATGAATAGATAAAAGCCGTACCACATACAAGCTTTCAATATGCATACATTTATTTGTAATTTGTTTGTGTGTATGAGTGGGCCCAGTGATGGACTGATGCCCTACCCATGGTGGATTCCTGCCTTGTATCAAATACTGCAGGGATATATTCCAGCATTCCAAAACATAAAACTGGATTAAGCAGGTTTGAGTTGTATGTGCTGCCTTTCTGTAGTGAATGCCATGCCATGTTTCCTTAAACAGTACCATAGTATGGAGAATAAAAAGGGGGCTGTGTAACAAACTTTAATTTTATATAAACACTTTCTGTATTGACCCTCCACTGGTCAGCATCTTAATGTGGCAGAGTGATTTACGTGATCCCTTGAGCAATGCCTTTAGAAGTCATGTACTCCTGGTAGATCCACCCATGGCGGCAAAGTCATAGGTGAGGTCCTGACTAAGAATGACTCAGCCATCCATCTACATGCAGTCGAGAAACTTCAAAATCTCTCATCCTTCCTATTAGGAATGTCTATACACTCATGGATTTGACCACGACTATCCCACCACTTCAGAGAACAGCCATTGTAACGTCAGAGCTCCAGTAGTACAGAGTGCACATGTGTACCCTCATCTCTCACTGATGATGGATCCATCACTAAACCTAGAGCCAGATATACATTCTTTTGGAATGGCCACCCCCAATCAGAGATCCAAATCCATAAATTTGGCCTTACTGTCAAGAATGAAAACCCTGAAGTCCCCTGTCGTAATCAGCTCATGCTTAATGACCCTGCGTGTTCCACTTGCAAAAGGCTCCCATGTGACAATCATCAGAGTACAGTATATGCTCCCACACTGGACTTTACAGAGGAAGCAAATGTTTAGGTTGAAAAAGCAGTCCAGAACGTTCCTGCCTCAGACAAGAATGCCTTACTTGGACACTTCAGCTCACAAGTTGAAAGGACAGAATAATGTGACCAGAAAACACAGAACTGAAAACTTGAATGCTAACAGGCTCCATCTCTTGTTGTTTTGCACAGAGCACCAACTGCCCATTACCAAAACAAAGTTTCAGCTCCCTGACAAACTCAAGACAACATGGACACTTCCTTGATCAAAGAACTAGGACATTCTGGACTAATATCATTGTCCACTGGCATGATCTGATCTCCAGAATGACCCAATTACATGAGTGATAGAAGGAGCAGATTGTTGGACAAACTATAGACTTGTCTGGTACATCCTCTGTGCTGTAGCACGCCTCAATGTTGCGACCATTGACCCCAGAGACTCACCCAGCTTTAACACATCTCTACCCAAACCACAGATGGTGGTACTAAGGCTACCTATACTAATGTTGTTGATCTATGAACCTCACTGCTCACAGACCACTAATCCTCTTTCAACAGAGCCCTTGGATTCTCCAACAGGAAGAATCACTCTGGATTGATGAGGCCACAAACGAGATTCTCCTTTGGGGGGTCAAGAATGCAGCATTTCAAGCTCACCTTTTGAATCTATCCTCAGTTTCCCTTTTGCAGAAGTGGAAAAAAATTACACTAAATACAAGGCTGCTGGGATCCAATGCTGTACCAATGAGAACACCTATGAATTGTTTAATGCCATTAAAGGAATTTATGGTCCTTCTCGATGCAACAAGGCTCTGGTCCGGTGCGCAGATGGCACCTTATGAGTCAAAGAGAAGCAGCAAATGTTGGATCATTGGGCACCACTTTTGGGAATCTCTTGAACCAAATAAACCCAGCAGATCTTTCAGTATTTACGGAGATCCCCAGGCTCCTCCAGGATCCTGAACTAGATGATTGCCCAACTCTTCAGGAAGTCCAAACTGCCGCCCAAGCCCTAAAGAATGAGAAGTCTTCCTGAAAAGATACTGTACCTGTTGAAATCTTCTTTTCAAGCTGATCTACTTCTTCACTCTGTGCTGGAGGCTCAGCAAGATTCCTGACCAGTGGAAACATGACACCATCATTACCATCTACAAGAAGAAGTGGGAGAGATGCGACTGCGGCAACAGCCATGGTATTTCACTGCTGGATGAGGATGGGAAAGTTCTTGGCTATGTCATGCTATTCTGTCACGTTACAGACAGAGTACTTCCAGATTCGCAAGTTAACTTTCGTCCCAAACACAGCACAATCGATATGATCTTTGGCTCCCATCAACTCCTGGAGAAGGCTAGGGAACACCAGAGAGACATCACCTTTGTCTTCATCAATCTGCTGAAAACATTCAGCACCATCAACTGTGAGATGCTTTGGGAAGTGCTCCATAACTTCAGATGGCCCCCAAAATTCCTCACCATGCTCTGTCGCCATGAGGGCGAAGTTCCTTGTTGGCAGGGAAACATTTTCTCCCTGTTTGAAAGACCACCAGCTGCCACTGATCTGTAGTCATATGTGTATAAATTATGCAATTATATAATTTGAATTTTATCTGTCAGCTTGTTACAGTACTCAGAGTTTATAGTCAGTGAAGAGCGCGATACAAACATTAAAATGAATTGAGTTTAGTATAGTACCTTTCTGTAGTGATGACCATCCCAAGGAATTTTACAAGTACATTAATTCACCCAACCAGTGCTCAATGTCACTTTCCAGTTCTACATCACAGGCGGGCCAGTGCTTATCCTGTCAGCACTGGGTACAAGGTGGCAGTCCATTGCATGGGACAGTCATTGGGGTTGATTTAGAGGCACCAATTAACGTACATGTCTTTGATTTTCTTCACACATCATAAAGTCCCTCGAGGGAAAAACAAAAACAACTAACGCATAAACATGGGAAAAAAGAAACTCCACACACTGACAGTGAACAGACAACTGGGACTGGAGAGCAGCAAGGCATACTCCTCACATACTCCTAGTTTATATTGCACTCTTCTATAGAGAATACCCATCCAAGTTGCTTTTTTTGTGTACAGAGGCACAGAATAAGTAATTTATTCAGAGACACACAGCAAGTCAGAGCTGGAAATTGAACCAGCAGCCACGTGCTACAATGCACATTGTCTTATCTACACTGGCAGTAAACACTGCAGACAGTCAAAATCAATTCAAAAATTCATAATGTTGCACTGCACTGGAGCAAGTCAAGAAATGCCGCGACAGGCGTAACATCCTGGAGTGTGCTGCTCATGGGCCACGTGACACTTTGGTCTTAAAGCCCACTGGTGTAGATGAATGTGGCTTTCACAATGACATCATCTGCTGTAAGCTGCTGAGCAGATGATCTTCCCAGATGGAAGGAAACAGAGAGAGAGACACACAGCTTTAGGCGCAGATGCCTTGCACTTTGTACAGGACCAGTCGAGACATATGGGAGGGTTAGGGCTAGCGTTACAGACTGGGAATGGGAGAAAAGCTGACTCAAGATGAGACCAGTAAGCAGGTAGACAATGGTGAGAAGTGTAAGGAGAGATACATGAAAAGTAGCCAGATGTGTGTTCTCATAAACTCCCATTCATTTAACTACATGCCTAAAGTCTGGTAAGGTCTTTTTATAATCAGTCAATAGCAGTGATTCCCAGATTTGGTCCTGGGGAACCTCCATGTGGCTACAGGTTTTTCTTCCAATCAGATTCCCAATAATAATTGATCCTATTTATTTGGCTGGTCTTTTTTATTCTCTTCTCTTATTCTGCACTCAGAAAGGCACAGCAGTATGATTTAGAAATATTTCTATTTTTTGCTATAGCTTTAAATACTTAACTGTTTTTTTTGTCATTTTCCTATTATGTCCCTATAATCAGAATATGAGTTTAATATGTCACTGTGCTCTGTTCCAATATTTTAAATCTGCTTTTCTTTTCTTCTAACATGTACAGCTAACACAAAGCCAGATTTAGCACACAGGGGCTCATCATTCAGAACTGCTAGGCAAGCATTATAAGACAAGACAGGGACAACTGCGAAATGGGCATTGTACTATTTCTGTGTGTCAGAGTCAGCATGACATTGGATCTTCTTTTCCTTGTTTGGAATGGCATGACTTACCTAAGTAGGGGCCTGCACATGAAGAAAGAGTATAAAGCCTTGGACCTTTGCCCGGCACACCTTGGAAGCTGACGGACGAATGGGAGCAGTGGCGTAGCTAGGGGTGGGCAAGGGGGGACATCTGTCCCCGGGCGCAGCATCCAGGGGGCGCCAAATTGATGTTACAAAATTTTAGAATGAAATGTTTTCCATTCTTAAATGCACTAAAAAGTAAATAAAAAACATTTGCATACTCAGTCCATCACTCCATCAGTATGAGGATATCTTTTTCCTATGTTTTTTGTCTCTGATTTCGAAGCACGTATTAGTTCTATATACCCAACAGACAATAATTTATCTCTAACATGCTTGACTCCCACCCAGAAACATTTTTGACGTTATTGAACAGGTCACGCGACTGACATGAGGCATTAGTGTATCATTGTCTAAGTTGTTGCAAACGCCATTTCTGTGTGCCAAGTGATTTGTGTTTATGTGTTTGATAGAAAATTGATTGGGCTGTGGTGAAGTATTCTAGTAGATGGCTGCAAAAGTCTAGATGTTTTCCCATTATATTTTCGTGCGAATAAATTGTAAGTAATGCAGTTTTTATAAATATATATTTATTTTGCTTTATAATTTGCTATATACTTTCTTTAAAATCATTTTTAAATGCGGAAAATGAAATTTTTCTTACAAAAACTAATGACGGATTTAGATTTTAAAGAACACGAGGCGGTGTTATCATTTTTGGAGACTTTTTATTTATTAAATTATACTAACACGTACAAACATTTGACTTTTTAATTACAATAAAATAATCAGGATCTGAGATTAGTAATCGATAAATTTGCAGCAGCAAAGGCTAGGAAAATTTCTCTTTGAAGTTAATAATTACATTTAAAGCATTATACATCAAACTATTTTTTTTACTTTATACTAACTTCATTTTCAGGTTATTATATTATTATATCCAATGTAATGTTTAAGTTTTTGCAATGTTATATTTGAATAATATTTTAGAATAATTATATTTTCGAACTACCATTGTTGTCTTAATTATTTTACTTCGTTCTATCTTTATAAATTTAGCAAAACCTTGAAAATATATGTATAAAAGTGCTTTAAAAAATTTAAATATTTAAAAATTTAAAACTATTTAAAATAAAAAATATGAATTTTTTTTCTTAAAATACTATTATTTTAAATACATTTTTTAAAATTTTCTTTCCCTTCCCCATAAAAAATATGAAATTTTTTTCTTAAAATACTATTATTATTTTAAATACATTTTTTAAAATTTTCTTTCCCATTCCCCATTTTGGCAAACAGGAGGAGGCACGAAATCTTCTGAAAACCCTAGCTACGCCTCTGAAAGGGAGATAACATCATCTGATCCTGAAAATCTTTCCAGCTCAGCGGCGAAAATGGCAGACTCTATACATCGGGCTCCCACTATCCGAAAGGTCTTGTCATGGCTTCCTCGTCTGTTATGCAGTGTAATCTGTGATTAAAGAAAGCTAAGTTATTCCTCCTATGTGATTTCTTACTGCCATATCACTAAGGGAGGGCTATCACCTTTTAATATCATATCTATATAGTTTTGGGTTACGTAACATGCTGCAAATACAAAAAAACATATTCCAACAAGGGAGCTAGCGCCCCCTGCTGGATATAGTCCCTCTTATTCTGTGTAGTCTGCTCCTTTCTTTGTATCCTAATATTAACAAGTTAAAACAAGCAAAGCAGACACCCGGGAGAACAACAGTAAATGACGAAAGGCAGCAGCTGCTTCAGCATCAGACCCACCAATTAGTCAATAATGGAAAGGCAGAAAAGAAATCAGGACAGGCATAAATAAAAAGTAAAAAATAAAATCTACATATAACTGCTTAATTTTTACTAAAATGTATTAACACACTTACTTTTGTAATTTCTTCATTGTCCCAAAACACAGTAACTGAGAAATAACAGCTCACTTACTTACGTTAGCAGTCCAATTAAAAACTGAAGCTGGTTGGAACAAAAACCTGCAACCCCAGGGGGCCAAGTTTGGGCACCACTGGTCTACGGTGTTGTGTGAAAGTCTTCCTGAAGCTCAGAAAAAATCATTAATTACTCATCGCCTTATTAGATTCTAGTGAAGAAAAATATGAAAACATGTACATTGTAAAATAGATTTTTCTTTTAGTAAGAATGAGTCTGCACAATAGGTGATGTTTTGGAATTCAATAAGTATTCCATTTAATGGTAATTTGTTGAAAATGGGATCAAATTCTAGCCTGTTCAGTGTGTGTGAGGTTTGCATGATTTCTTTATGCATGTTTGTTTTTCTTGTTTCCCCGTAAAGATGTACAGATTTAGCTTATTTCCCCAGTGTGAATGAGTATTGCAGATGTGAGCCCTGTATTGGAATGGATTTCCCATCCAGACTTGGTTCTTGTCTTGCAGCTCCAGCCACTCACAGTTAGTGAGTTCAGACAGTGAATGAGAGAAGAGGCACAGGAGAGTTGATCAGATTTCACTGTGTGGAGGTTAGGAGCAGGCGCTGTTGATACAGCTCATTGTCGTACCCACCACATGACAAATGAACTCAGGATCCCAGATTAGGACTTGAGGGTGACACCTCAGCACCACACTAGTTTTAGGTGGAATGGAACCATGTGAGGTTTTTTTTTTTTTCTACTTGCAGGGCCTGATGCAGGTTAACGTCATACCAAGATGGAGCAATTGCAGGTTAAGGGCCTTGCTCAGGGGCCCAATGGAGTGGAGTCACTTCTGGCATTTACGGGATTTGAACCAGCAACCTTCCGATTACCAGTGCAGATCCCTATCTCAGAGCCACCACTCCAGTTTAAATAGACTTTAAATAGTTAGTTACACTTTTACGCCTACATATGCCTTCAATACACCTAACTGTACTTATACTGCTTATAAAAAGTATACACCCGCTCGAATGTTCACACATAAATAGTCACCCAACATAGAACCCCACTGGAATTATCTTGGATTTTGACACTGATCAACAGAAAAGGTGAAAACAGATCTCTGCAACATGGTCTAAATGAATTAAAAACATAAAACACAAACTACATCTCTGCATACATATTCAGGTAGTCGGGTATTTTAATGGATGTGACAGCCCAGAGTCTGTTTGCACAGGTCTCTATCAGCTGTGTTCACCTGGACAGTTTTTCCACCATTCTTCTTTGTAAAATTGCTCAAGCTCTGCCAGGTTGCATTGGGCTTGTGAGGCGACAGCCTTTTTCAAGTCCAACCACAAATTCTCAATTGGATTGAGATCTGGAGTCTGACTCTGTCACTCTTTCACTCCAGAACAGTAATATTGCTGTTTTTAAGTCATTCCTGTGTAGAGTTGGCCTTATTTTTGGAGTTGTTGTCTTGCTGGGAAACAAATCTTCTCCTTTGGTGCAGGTTTCTTGCAGACTGCATCAGGTTTTCCTTCAGTACGCCCCTGTATGTTACTGCATTACTGTTCACTTCCACCCTCACAAGCCTTTCAGCGCCTGCTGTAGAGAAGCAACCTCAGCATGATGCTGGCCCCACCATTCTTCACAGTTGGCATATGTTCTTGATAATGTGCAACTCCATTTTGGCGTCATCAGACCACAAAACCTTCTTTCAGCTGACTTCAGAGTCTCCCATGTGCCCCCGTTTTTTTTAGAAGTGTTTTTTTTCTGTGCAACTCTTCATAAAAGCAGCAACTGGTGGAGCACGTGTTGTTGTCTGCATGGTCTCTACAGTCACTGTAGCTTGTAATTCCTTTTGGGTTTGTATATGTTTCCTCACTCACGAGTCGTCTTCTTGCACAATGATGTCCACAGCTGTTTCATGGCAGATATACCACTGTGCCATACAATTTCCATTTCTTAATGATTTATATAACTCTTTCAGGGCGGATGTCGACTTTTGTCTAAAATTCAGGGGTAGAGGACTGTAATCAGCTGTAAACTGTGACAAAACCATTATGTTTTAGTTCGACTCTCTTTAAAGTTAGCTTCGTTGATTTGACCAAGATTTACTGCGTGTGCGTGAGTAGCGAAGAGCAAACAATCCCTCAAATGGCATCGACATCTGGCGAAAGACCAAAGCGAATGCGCAAAGCAAAATACTCTGTGGATGACGTATTGCGTATCATATTGCCGAGTCAGACTCTGAGATGTCGGATTTTAATGTAGGTGATCTGGAGATTGAAAATGAAAGTGAGGGGCCAGCGTCAGCTGATCGTGGTACTGAACATGTCTATATAGCTAATGCACCTACGCACCTCACCTGGGAGGACTGCCTTTTACCGATGACAAGAGGTACAAACCAGATTGCGTCACACTGTGACTGCTACTGCAAGGCAGCCGGCCCACTGCGTATTCCTGCTGGTCATTGAGCTGCCCTGTGCAGCCACTGCTGTTAGAGTCACTGAACGGGCATTAATAGCAGCCCCGGCATGCATCAAAAGACGTTTTATATTGATTTATGCGTGAAACCATTGCTTTGCGTGCTTTTCAGAAAACTGGAAAAAGTATTCAGCCCTACAAGAGTTAACTGGACTCCAAGGATATTCAGCGACTTGAAAATTTTCTTGTCTCCATCCCCTAACTTGTGCTTTTCAATCACACTTGGATGAAGATGCCAGGAGTGTTCTTTTGCCTTCATTGTATAGGTTAGGCCATAGTAGTGACTCCTCACAAACTGAACCTTTCAGATAAGGTGCACTTACACTTACAATCAGCTTAAAAACCCCAGACAGCTGATCTCCATTTAACCAATCATGTGACTTCTAAAACCAATTGGCTGCACCTGTGATGATTTAGGTGAATCAATTCTTATGGGATCAATTATTTTGTGTTTTATATTTGTAATTAATTTTGATCACTTTGCAGAGATCGTTTTTCACTTTGATATTAAATAGTCTTTTTCAGTGTCAAAAAACAAAACAAATTAAATCCACTGTATTATATAACAATAAAATGTGAAAACTTACAAGAAGGTGAATATTTTTGTAGATTCAGTATATGTACTGGCAAGTAATACACACAAAAATGTCCGATTAAATAACATAAGTCAACTTAAATGACAATTAAAACTGTACGAAGTTGTGAAGAGGATAGAAAAGTGTGGTGCTACCCACCACTCTGCTGTGCTATCAACTCCTACAAGTCAGTATGAGATGGTGGAGTGGTGGTTCTGTGGCTAAGGGTTTGCACTTGTATCTGTAAGGTTGCCAGTTCAAATCCTGTTACTACCAGGGATCCTACTCTGTTAGACTTTAACCTCCAAAAGGTCATGCAAAAAGACAATTTCTCCTCAGCGATTAATAAAGTATGTCAAAAAAAAGTTACTTGCTGTTATTGCTGTATCAGTGCAGCTCACTTGCTTTCTCCTTTACTAACTCTTCAACTGATGAGATCCTTTGCATTAAAACACTTGAGAAAAGAGAACTTGAGAAATCCTCATTAGTGATTACTGGCTGTGTTACCTCTGCTCAGGAAAAGTCCTAAGACAAAGGGGCTCAGTTATGGTGCTGTTGGCCAATCAGATGTATCAGATGTACAACATAACTGCCTAGTTTTCTGTATAAAATATTTGCCACCCATCCATCCTCTTCCGCTTATCTGGGGTCGGGTCGCGGGGGCAGCAGCTTGAGCAGAGAGGCCCAGACTTCCCTCTCCCCGGCTACTTCTTCCAGCTCTTCCGGGAGAATCCCAAGGCGTTCCCAGGCCAGCCGGGAGACATAGTCCCTCCAGCGTGTCCTGGGTCTTCCGGGCACGTCCAACCGGGAGGAGGCCCCGGGGAACACCTCACCAGGGAGGCGTCCAGGAGGCATCCTGATCAGATGCCCGAGCCACCTCATCTGACTCCTCTCGATGCAGAGGAGTAGCGGCTCTACTCTCAGCCCCTCCCGGATGACTGAGCTTCTCACCCTATCTTTAAGGGAAAGCCCAGACACCCTGCGGAGGAAACTCATTTCAGCTGCTTGTATTCGCGATCTCGTTCTTTCGGTCACTACCCATAGCTCATGACCATAGGTGAGGGTAGGAACGTAGATCGACTGGTAAATTGAAAGCTTTGCCTTATGGCTCAGCTCTTTTTTCACCACGACAGACCGATGCAGAGCCCGCATCACTGCGGATGCCACACCGATCCGCCTGTCGATCTCACGGTCCATTCTTCCAACACTCGTGAACAAGACCCCGAGATACTTGAACTCCTCCACTTGGGGCAGGATCTCTCCCCCAACCCTGAGAGGGTACTCCACCCTTTTCCGGCTGAGGACCATGGTCTCGGATTTGGAGGTGCTGATTCTCATCCCAGCCGCTTCACACTCAGCTGCGAACCGATCCAGAGAGAGCTGAAGATCACGGCCCGATGAAGCAAACAGGACAACATCATCTGCAAAAAGCAGTGACCCAATCCTGAGTCCACCAAACCGGACTCCTTCAACACCCTGGCTGCGCCTAGAAATTCCGTCCATAAAAGTTATGAACAGAATCGGTGACAAAGGGCAGCCCTGGCGGAGTCCAACTCTCACTGGAAACGGGCTCGACTTACTGCCGGCAATGCGGACCAAGCTCTGACACCAGTTGTACAGGGACCGAACAGCTCTTATCAGGAGTCCGGTACCCCATACTCCCGGAGCACCCCCCACAGGATTCCCCGAGGGACACGGTCGAATGCCTTTTCCAAGTCCACAAAACACATGTAGACTGGTTGGGCAAACTCCCATGCACCCTCCAGGATTCTGCTAAGGGTGTAGAGCTGGTCCACTGTTCCGCGACCAGGACGAAAACCACACTGTTCCTCCTGAATCCAAGGTTCGACTGTCCGACGGACCCTCCTCTCCAGAACCCCGAATAGACTTTTCCAGGGAGGCTGAGGAGTGTGATCCCTCTGTAGTTGGAACACACCATCCGGTCCCCCTTTTTAAAGAAGGGGACCACCACCCCGGTCTGCCAATCCAGAGGCACTGTCCCCGATGTCCATGCGATGTTGCAGAGACGTGTCAACCAAGACAGTCCTACAACATCCAGAGCCTTGAGGAACTCCGGGCACATCTCATCCACCCCCGGGGCCCTGCCACCATGGAGTTTTTTGACCACCTCGCCGACCTCAGTCCCAGAGATGGGAGAGCCCACCTCAGAGTCCCCAGGCTCTGCTTCCTCATTGGAAGGCATGTTACTGGGATTGTGGAGGTCTTCGAAGTACTCCCCCCACTGGCCCACAACTTCCCGAGTCGAGGTCAGCAGCGCACGATCCCCACCATATACGGTGTTGACACTGCACTGCTTCCCCCTCCTGAGAAGCCGGACGGTGGACCAGAATCTCCTTGAAGCCATCCGAAAGTCGTTTTCCATGGCCTCCCCAAATTCCTCCCATGCCTGAGTTTTTGCCTCAACAACCACCGAAGCCGCATTCCGCTTGGCCTGCCGGTACCCTTTAGCTGCCTCCAGAGACCCACAAGACAAAAAGGTCCTATAGGACTCCTTCTTCAGCTTGACGGCATCCCTCACCGTCGGTGTCCACCAACGGGTTTGGGGATTGCCGCCACGACAGGCACTGACCACCTTACGGCCATAGCTCCGGTCAGCCGCCTCAACAATAGAGGCATGGAACATGGCCAATTCTGACTCAATGTCCCCCACCTCCCTCGGGATGTGGTCGAAGTTCTGCCGAAGGTGGGAGTTGAAGCTACTTCTGACAGGGGACTCTGCCAGACGTTCCCAGCAGACCCTCACAACACGTTTGGGCCTACCAGGCCTGACCGGCATCTTCCCCCACCATCGAAGCCAACTCACCACCAGGTGGTGATCAGTTGACAGCTCCGCCCCTCTCTTCACCCGAGTGTCCAAGACATCTGGCCGTAAGTCCGATGACACGACCACAAAGTCGATCATCGAACTGAGGCCTAGGGTGTCCTGGTGCCAAGTGCACATAGGAACACCCCTATGCTTGAACATGGTGTTCGTTATGGACAATCCGTGACGATCACAGAAGTCCAATAACAAAACACCACTCGGGTTCAGATCGGGGGGGCCATTCCTCCCAATCACGCCCTTCCAGGTCTCACTGTCATTGCCCACGTGAGCATTGAAGTCTCCCAGCAGAATGAGGGAATCCCCAGAAGGTATGCCCTCTAGCACCCCCTCTAGAGACTCCAAAAAGGGTGGATACTCCAAACTGCTGTTCGGCACATACGCACAAACAACAGTCAGGACCCTTCCCCCTACCCGAAAGCGGAGGGAGGCCACCCTCTCGTACACCGGGGTAAACCCCAATGCACAGGCTCCAAGTCGGGGGGCAATAAGTATGCCCACACCTGCCCGGCGCCTCTCACCGGGGGCAACTCCAGAGTGGTAGAGAGTCCAGCCCCTTTCAAGGAGATTGGTTCCATTTCTCTGTACAGAACCGCTTCAACTCTGGGATGTTGGTGGGTTTCCTCACATGAACTGCTCGCTTCAGGTCCTTCCACAACATTTCGATTGGATTAAGCTCAGGACTTTGACTTGGCCATTCCAAAACATTAACTTTATTCTTCTTTAACCATTCTTTGGTAGAACGACTTGTGTGCTTAGGGTCGTTGTCTTGCTGCATGACCCAGCTTCTCTTGAGATTCAGTTCATGGACAGATGTCCTGACATTTTCCTTTAGAATTCTCATATTCTTCATTATGTAAAGCACTTTGAGCTACTTTTTGTATAAAAATTTGCTATATAAATAAATGTTGTTGTTGTTGTTGATGTACACCATTATTGTTCAGTGTTCTCCTGATGGTGGACTCACGAACATGAACATTAGCCAATGTGAGAGAGGCCTTCAGTTGCTTAGAAGTTACCCTGGGGTCCTTTGTGACCTCGCCGACTATTACACGTCTTGCTCTTGGAGTGATCTTTGTTGGTCGACGACTCCTGGGGAGGGTAACAATAGTCTTGAATTTCCTCCATTTGTACACAATCTGTCTGACTGTGGATTGGTGGAGTCCAAATGCTTTAGAGATGGTTTTGTAACCTTTTCCAGCCTGATGAGCATCAACAACTCTTTTTCTGAGGTCCTCAGAAATCTCCTTTGTTCGTGCCATGATACACTTCCACAAACATGTGTTGTGAAGAGCAGACTTTGATAGATCCCTGTTCTTTAAATAACACAGGGCGCCCACTCACACCTGATTGTCATCCCATTGATTGAAAACACCTGACTCTAATTTCACCTTCAAACTAACTGCTAATCCTAGAGGTTCACATACTTTTGCCACTCACAAATATAATATTCAATCATTTTCCTCAATAAATAAATGACCAAGTATAATATTTTTGTCTCATTTGTTTAACTGGTTTCTTTTTATCTACTTTTAGGACTTGAGTGAAAATCTGATGATGTTTTAGGTCATATTTATGCAGAAATATAGAAAATTCTAAAGGGTTCATAAACTTTCAAGCACAACTGTATATGTTTACAATTTTCATTTGTTTATGTCATTCACTCAAATGCAGTATTTCTTTACATGTTTTTCATCAGTTGCAATGTAGTTTCCCCCTTAAACTGATGTGAATATATATACAAAGCAGTGCTTGAAGTGGATATACAATACATTATGTCCATCCACCCATCCATTATCCAACCTGCTATATCCTAACTACAGGGTCATGGGGGTCTGCTGGAGCCAATCCCAGCCCACACAGGGCGCAAGACAGGAAACAAACCCTGGGCAGGGCGCCAGCCCACCGCAGAATACACTATGTGGTACACAGATTTATTAATGTGAAGACCGAGGAGCACAGAGCAGTAGCTTTTCACTAGAAATTCAAGCACCACGATCCAGTGGTGGCTGGTGAAAAAAATTTGGGTAGGGGCACAGGTTTTGGGGAGGACAAACTGAAGCAGCACTTATCTATTATATAGTGCCTTTTACATCTATGTATCTATCTGTAATATAGTGCCTTTCATATCTATGTATCTATCTATTGATCTATAATATAGTGCCTTTCATATTGATCTGGTTATTCCACATGCTCTCGTGGTCCTCATCATAGTGTCAATGCACATCTTGGCCTGTCCAGTACCAGACCCATAGGACAAATCCAGGCTAAAATGTATTATACCCTTTCCACCATACTACCCAATCTGATGGCAGCTTTTTCATTTCTACTGTGCTCTAAAACTCCATTCTGTGACATCCACAGTCACCTTCTTCTTCTCATAACGTGCCCTATTGATGTGGAAAGGAACAGGTGCACCTGCTCCCCATATTTTATACTGCACCCGTCTCTAAACTGTCAAATCTGCTGCCAATTTGCCCAGTTCTCCATTCTTCGAAAACCCACACCATGTCTACACGCCCACCTCCATAATCTTCCAATAAAATGGACTTCTTTCTGTCCTATAAATATTCCATGGCATAAGTCCAATCCAAATCCTGAGTTCCCAGTCCTGTATTCCATAAATCCACATCATACAATCAGCAGTCCTTCGATTTTCCTCAGGTTTTGCATCCCAGTTTATCATTTATCACACCCACAGGGTCATACCATCCATCCATCCATCCATCCATTATCCAACCTGCTGCATCCTAACCACAGGGTCATGGGGGTCTGCTGGAGCCAATCCCAGCCAACACAGGGTGCAAGGCAGGAAACAAAACCCAGGCAGGGTGCCAGCCCACCGCAAGGCACACACACTAGGGACAATTTAGCATCGCCAATCCACCTAACCTGCATGTCTTTGGACTGTGGGAGGAAACTGGAGTACCCGGAGGAAACCCGCGCAGACACAGGAATAACATGCAAACTCCACGCAGGGAAGACCCGGGAAGCGAACCCGTGTCTCCTTACTGCGAGGCAGCAGCGCTACCACTGCGCCACTGTGCTGCCCGGGTCATACCCACCTTAATTTTATTCTACACTTGCTGCCAGTCAGCTCAGTCCTATGCAAGTCTGCCAGGCTTACCTCACCTGGGCACATATTCACATTGTAAGATCCACAGACTCCCCACATCTTAAAACATAACTCACCCCACAATCTGTCTTGTACTACACACACAGGACAATTCCAACCTAAATCTTATTCTGCCTTTACAATCAGGGTATCCATATTTCCTTGAACATAAATTTTGCCCTCCTTTCCTTCAGGCCAGAAAAGTTCTCAATTACTTTCTGATTAAATTGAGTCATTTCACTAAGCATGCCAAAATAATTTAGCCTTTTGCTATTGTCGAGATCAGTGTTTCCCAAACTTTTTTCTGTAATGGCACACTTTTTGTAACCAAAATCACCCCTAGGCACACCACTATTCTACTAACCACAAACACACTATATCTCATCTATTATTCTGGACAGGATGTGTCGATATTTGGTCACCTCTTTTTTGTACCTTCTAATGCCAATCCTGTTGCCTTCATCTAGCTGTTCAGCCATACTAAGCCTGCCAAAAAAATTTGGCTTCTTGCTATTGTCTTAGATGACTGAAGCTACTTTCAAGCCACTTGCATTCTTCAGAAAGATGTTTTAGATCTCGTACCCCCGTCATCGTCGACAACATTGATTCGGTACCAACACTTTGAAACAGCAAATAGGGAAAGGAAAAGAAGGCATTACTTACACTACAGTACATCCAGTTAGACAACTCCATTTGTCATTACAAGAGCTGGAAAAAATCTGAGTGTACGCTCATCCTCAAATTCTTAAGTCAGGTCTGTCCAGTCCAAGCTCCTTTATCTTCTTTTTTACTTTCTCGTATACGAAGTATAGGGAAAGTATTGTACTCGTCCAAAAATTCGATGTCGAGATTGTGATGAATCTCTGTGTTTTAGACCTCTCCGAGTCCGAAAATACCATTTTTGGAATTGTGTATGTGTATAAACATGATAACTTGAGTACGCTTTCACTTAGTCCAAACAAATTTTGCATGCAAGTATTAGGTACAAAATCTAGATTTCTATCAACCTTTGAGCTATATCCGTTAACTGGAAGTGGTATTTTACCTTTTATTCATGCAGCTGCAGAGTCAGTTTTATTCAACTTTACTTTTATAATCATTTTTCAATATTTTATTAATTTGATTTGATGTTGATGGTTCTTTATTGTACATAATATAATCATTGTCTTGCGGTTTACTCCTCAAAAATCCATCCCCATATCTGAGTGTACGAGAAAGTCTAGGGAGACCACTCCCGATTTCTCCGTCAAGTGAATGATTCATGAAGGGGTGTTTCGTTAAAAAAATAAACAAATTCTCTTTAATTTCTGAAATTCTGCTTGAAGTTCCCCATCAATGTCACGCTCACTCATCTGTAGTTACATAATGTTAAAGGAAGGTTTGAACTGCGAACCATTGGCATCAACAAGACATAGCTCACTGACGATTGTCCAATCACATCAGATTAAAACAAAAAAAATGAATTTGCTGCCAATAAATGTGCGAGTGTGCCGGGGGTGCTGAGAGCTGCATCCCCGGAAAAATTTGAAAGCAACCAATTAAAGGGCCAGCCTCAGGTCACCTGCCTGCCAAAAGATCAAAGTCTTGCACAGACTCTTATTTGACCAGCATCCTTAATTCCGGAAGTACAGTAATCCCTCGCTATATCGCGCTTCGACTTTCGCGGCTTCACTCTATCGCGGATTTTATATGAAAGCATAACTAAATATATAACGCGGATTTTTCGCTGCTTCACGGGTTCTGCGGACAATGTGTCTTTTTACTTCCTGTATATGCTTCCTCAGTTGGTTTGCCCAGTTGATTTCATACAAGGGACGCTATTGGCGGATGGCTGAGAAGCTAACCAATCAGAGCACGCAGTTAAGTTCTCCTGACTGAGAAGCTAACCAATCAGAGCACGCAGGAGCTATGCAGTGTTAACCAGGAAGTCTCATCTCGCTCATTCAGCATCAACGTGCTTCGCTGTGTAAAGAGTTGTGCTCTTTAGTGTTTATCTTTGTGCATAGTCAAGCCCTTCATTATGGCTCCAAAACAATCTGCTACTGCTTCAGGGGCCGTGCCCAAGCGCAAGAAGAAGATGTTAATGATTGCCGAAAAGGTAAACGTTTTGGATTTGTTGAAGGCTACGATTCTTTTTATTTAAAAAGTAGGAAAGGAATATAAGATCTACGGCTGCAGCGTCCTTTTAACCAGGGTGCAAAACGAGTTGTAAGTGGATGTAATAAGGCAGTAGTCTGGATGGAATCTGCTTTAGGGATTTGGATTGAAGACTGCCAGAAGAAGAACAACGGCAGTGCTACACAATCGCCTGAAGTGGCTCCTTTACAAGGGCTGTAACGCTCTCCTTTGTTGTGGAGTAAAATTAAACTCATTGTTATCGGACAAGTCATCGTGTCATTGTTGGTGAGTAACCATAATTAATTTTCTTCTTACAGTGCTTAGTACATGTACGTATGTTTAGTGTCACTGTACACACATTTACTGTATACTATTTTTCTTGCAATGTACGTATTTATTGCTGGTGACCTGTCTATCGTAATGGCTGTAACATATGTGATATCGGAGACACTCAATATCTTTAAAATAATATTTAGGTTTTACTGTATATAAACAGTGTGTTTATATACATAATTTCAATGAATCTTACCTAATATCTAAGAGAATACAAAGGGATTATGCTGTATAACGCTGCGGGGAATATTTATAAACAGTGCGGGAGAGTTTATAAGGGCTTAAAATATATAAAAATAACCATACAAACATATGGTTTCTACTTCGTGGATTTTCACCTATCGCGGGGGGGTCTGGAACGCAACCCCCGCGATGGAGGAGGGATTACTGTATAGGTATTTAGATTTTTTTTTTCAATTCATACTGAGATTAAACAAATACAAGTCAGAGCCAATTTTTAATGGATGTTGACATTCGCCGACACTAGGCACGTTGTGCAAATACATTTATTTCTTGATTATTTCACATTACCTGATTATTTTGAGTGGAGTTTTTAAAATATTTGGGGGACATTACACACCGCCACTGCCACAATCTAAGACCAACGCTGGGCTATTGCATGATTTAAGCCCCCCCTTGTTGTTTTCAGTGCCATGATCGAGGGCTGGAGGTCGACAAAGTAAAATGGTTAACATTAGAACATTAGAACATTCTAGACGAGAACAGGCCATTCAGCCCAACAAAGCTCGCCAGTCCTATCCACTTGTTTCCCCAAGAAAACATCAAGTCGAGTTTTGAAAGTCCCTAACGTCTTACTGTCTACCACACTACTTGGCAGCTTATTCCAAGTGTCTATCGTTCTTTGTGTAAAGAAAAACTTCCTAATGTTTGTGCAAAATTTACCCTTAACAAGTTTCCAACTGTGTTCCCGTGTTCTTGATGAACTCATTTTAAAATAACAGTCTCGATCCACTGTACTAATTCCCTTCATAATTTTAAACACTTCAGTCATGTCACCTCTTAATCTTCTTTTGCTTAAACTGTAAAGGCTCAGCTCTTTTAATCTTTCCTCATAATTCAACCCCTGTAGCCCTGGAATCAGCCTAGTCGCTCTTCTCTGGACCTTTTCTAGCGCTGCTATGTCCTTTTTGTAGCCTGGAGACCAAAACTGCACACAGTACTCAAGATGAGGCCTCACCAGTGCATTATAAAGGTTGAGCATAACCTCCTTGGACTTGTACTCCACACATCGTGCTATATATCCTAACATTCTGTTAGCCTTCTTAATGGCTTCTGAACACTGTCGGGAAGTTGATAACTTAGAGTCCACTATGACTCCTAAATCCTTCTCATAAGGTGTACTCTCGCCCATTGTGTATTCAAACCCAATATTTTTACTTCCTATGTGTAATACTTTACATTTACTGACATTAAATTTCATCTGCCACAAATCTGCCCAAGCCTGTATGCTATCCAAGTCCTTCTGTAATGATAGAACGGATTCCAAATTATCTTGTAATCCACCTATCTTGGCATCATCTGCAAACTTAACCAGCTTGTTACTTGTATTCCTATCTAAATCATTTATATATATTAAAAATAGCAGTGACCCTAGCACTGACCCCTGTGGAACACCACTCTTAACATCGGCCAGTTCTGATGAGGTTCCTCGCACCATCACCCTCTGCTTCCTGTGTCTGAGCCAATTCTGCACCCATCTAAAAACATCACCCTGAACTCCCACTTCTTTTAATTTGATGCCCAACCTCTCATGTGGCACCTTATCAAATGCTTTCTGAAAGTCCAGATAAATAATATCATAAGCTCCACTTTGATCGTATCCTTTTGTTGCCTCCTCATAGAATTCCAGCATGTTAGTAAAACATGACCTCCCTCTTCTGAACCCATGCTGACTGTTCAGAATAACTCCTGTCCTTGCCATGTGTTGCTCAATTTTATCCTTAATAATTCCTTCCATTAATTTTCCTGTGATGCATGTTAAGCTTACTGGCCTATAGTTGCTTGGATCTGCCCTGTCACCCTTTTTATATAATGGAATGATATTTGCCATTTTCCAGTCCTTCGGAATCACTCCAGTGCTCAGTGACTTCCTAAAAATATGTGTCAAGGGTTTATATATGTACTCACTAGCCTCCTTAAGAACACGAGGATAAATATTATCTGGGCCTGGTGATTTGTTTGATTTCAGCCTATTTAATCTGAGCAGCACTTCTCCCTCTACAATTTCCAAATCCCTCAGTACCTCCTTAGTAGTTGCGTTTACCTCTGGGAAGTTATCCACTTGCCCACTTGTAAACACCTCAGAAAAATGTAAGTTTAGGTCATCTGCTATTTCATTGTTTGTATCTTTTAATTCCCCTTTACTATTCCTGATGCACCTGACCTCCTCTTTGACTGATCTTTTACTACTAAAATACTGAAAGAATCTCTTGGGGTCTTCTTTCGCCTTATCTGCTATATTCCTCTCCAACTGTCTTTTAGCCTCCCTGATATCCTTCTTAATGGTTGCTCTCATATTCTCATACGCTCTACGATTCACTTTGCAGTTATTAGTCTTATATGCCTTATACAGCAGTTTTTTCCTTTGCAACTTCTTTTTTAAATCTTTATTAATCCATCGTGGAGTTTTTTTTAGTTTCCTATTAATTCCAAATTTAGGTATGTATCTGTCCTGCATTACATGTAAAACATTTTTAAACCTGTTCCACTGCTCCTCGACTGTCTCCTCATTTAAAAGCTTATCCCAGTCTATCCTACTTAGACTTTGTCGCATCTTCTCAAAATTAGCCCTACCAAAGTTCAACTTAACAATTTTAGTCTTTGCATCCGTACTATTACAAAATACTGAGAACTGTATTACATTATGGTCACTTGACCCTAGTGGTTCAATCACCTCTACACCCTCAATTCTATCCTGATTATTACAGAATACTAAATCCAGACAGGCTTAACCCCGTGTTGGTACTTTAACATGCTGTGTTAAAAAACAGTCGCTGATTACTTCTAAAAACTCTGCTCTTGTGCTCCTCCATCTGCAAGGTTATCCCAGTTAATATTTGGATAATTAAAGTCCCCCATGACTATAATATCCCCCTGTAAACTTGCCTTTTTGATATTACTAAAAAGATGTGTGTTGAAATTACTGTCTGAATTGGGTGGTCTATAACACACTCCTAAAATAAGACCTCTTTCCCTAATATTTTCCAGGCGAAGCCACATGTCCTCACTAAGATGGAGCTCATCATCCAACTGAAGAGGTCTTACATTTAAACCCTGTTTGGCATAAACAGCAACCCCACCTCCTTTTCTGTTCTGTCTATCCTTCCTAAAAAATGTGTATCCCTCTATGTTACACTCATCCCCATCTTTGTTATTTAGCCAGGTTTCCGTTATTGCTATAATATCATAATTATGCTCTGCTACATACAACTCCAACTCACTTACCTTATTTTTGATACTTCTAGCATTAAGGCAAGCTATTAACCAAGGCATTGAGCTCTGCATCTTCCTTGGGCTTCACCAAACTTTCTTTTTTCAGTTTCACAATGTGATAACATCTCTTTTTTCCTGTCCCAGGCACCGGCCTGTCTCCAGTTGTCTGTCCACCCTAAGCCTAACCCCTATTGGTTAGTGCTGTTGTTTGCATGGCTGGTCATGCATCGTTTGCATAAAACCCTGTCAGAGCAGTGCATGTACAGTACATTAGCGTAATATTAATAAATATTGATAAATAAAAAAATGATCAACAAATAACAAAAACTTGTTTGGCTAATATTCCATTTTCTATAATGTCACTAAACTTTAATCAAATCTGTAAAAGAGTTTTTGAGATCTTGGGTATTTAGTTTTTCTGTTGTGGGGTTTACTTTTAAATATTGTTATATCAAAATGTCTTTTCTTGGCAGATGCATAGTGCAATAGATTTAGCATCCTTCCAAATTTCAGGTTTTTAACTAAACAGGAAATAGTGTTTTTGTCAATGAGTGAGTTAAGGAGTGAATGAATAAGTGAAGTTTGCATATATACTGTACAAAACTGTCTTACTTTACTGAGCTACCCCCTGGCTGGACTGCTTTGTCCTTCTATGAGCCACCACCAGCGAAGTCGCCAGTGATAACCAGCCTAATGCAACTCAGGGCATTATTGGGCACAAGAAGCATACCCTTAATGGAATGCCAGTCCATACTGGGTCAGTACAGAGTTGTCAAATCATCTAACGCACCTACAAATTTTGGTTTGTGGGAGGAAAGTGGAACTACTCACACATACACCAGAAGAACCTGGCCAGTGTGCCACAGGGAACACTTGCAAATACACCACAACCAACTTTAACAAGGCATTCATATGCCAACACGCAAACCACACACAAGAATAGACTTGGAAAAGAAGGACCCTGGATCAGCACTAACTACACCACCCAACTGAATTGTTGGGTTCTTGAGAGTTCAAATGTCATGTTGCTTGTTGATTAAGTACAGTTGATTTTTGGGAAAGAAAATGTAAAGCATATTGGTTACAGATATGGCTTTGGAAAATCCACTAAGTACACCGCCAAACAGGAGAACTAGGAGTCTGTTAAAAGGCTGATGGGCTTGTAGAGAGAGTGAGGCTGGGAGCTTGCTGCACCCACCACATGCTGATATGTAGCCTCCTTAAATGTTCACTAATGATAGAATTTACTGATTCAACTAGCCTGTACTCATTCCAGAATGCTGGCAGTATTAGAAGTCATTGTGTGGTGAAGATAGGTGAAGATAAGCCCTAGAGAGACGGAAGCATCCACAGAATGCAGTTCTCCTCTATTAGATGTATGCTGTACTTTGCCAGTACTTAAATTCTGCCTTGACTGCCATATTACAAACTGGCCAACAGGAAGTTTTGCTCGCTAGGACACTTCTTCTTAGATACTGTATATGTCTTAGCTGATTGTCCAGTGCAAACTGACAATCACACCAGGCAACAAGGCCTACATTCAAGCTCATTTGAACTCAGAATGGGCCTGCTGTTAATCCTGGTTTTTCACAGCTGCAGGATTTCCAGAATGTGTAGCAGTGCTGGTAGCCATATATCCAATGTCACAAAATTAAATTGTAAGATAAAATCTATCAATAAGATAGTAATTTTGTTCAAAACACTCTACATACATAGAGGAGCATCTGTTTCATCAAGACAGTAAGTCGAGAGGCCAAGGCTCACTTTCTTCTTCACAAAAAGCATTTAGGCTGCTCAGCATGTGCAGTATGGGTACAGAATGCTGAAAACCAGATGTCCTCCGCCGAGTGATATTAGGTCACTCAATAGGCCTGCTCATCAATGGAGTGGGTTTAGAATAAGCTCCACAGATTATGTCTAGCATATTTATTTTAGCACACTGAGACTATAAGAGATAACAGCTCTAAACATTTCTGTCAATTCTCTGTGTTATTCTACCACCCCAAATCCTTAATGCAATCTATGTATCAACACAGCTTACAATCATATTTAATATAATACCCTGCTGTTACTGGCAATGGCTGCACCCAGCTTTAAGTTTCATGTACGCCTGTAACAAATCCTGAGGATTTCAAGATAATCAGATTCTTGATAGTATTACACCAACAGTTTCTGAAACAGAGTTAATTTAAAAAGGCAACAGACCTGCTCAAATCATAATTTCTAGTGCTTATGAATGTCACATTACATCATAATTGGGGATTTTTGCGATCAGCAATGGTATGAATTTTAATCTTAAAAAGAGAGGCTTACCAGGCACTGAATTATTAAGAAATTATAATAAAGAAAAATATAGTTTTTGACGTTGGCATAATACACTTCTGGTTTGCCCCTCACACTGGCATTTTTGTCTGGTGGGGCCCAAGTAAGTGGCAGTCTTGGGAAGGATCCTGGCTTGGAAATGTAAAGGAGTTCTGGAAAGTGAGTACGGTTGGTATTGCCTTGGACCACAAATGGGCAGTGTGAGGTGGAATGTGCAGGGAAGGGACATAGCAGATACAAGGTCATTAGAGCTGTATGGAAGTCCTGCAGCTATGGTAGATCAGAGTAGCAGCAAGCTGTGTGGTAGGGCAGCAGGAAGAGGAAACAGCTTTCAGTAAACCTGGTGTGAGGGAGCAAGGGAGGGAACCTGCATACAGTATCACAATATTCTAGGCTACCTGCACTGGTAATAATACAATGCCAGCTGAATGATGCCATTAAAAATAAATAAATAATAATTCACCACTAAATGAAGACCTATCAACATACAGCACAACCACAAAAAGATAGGATTAAAAAATATCTCAACATCAATATTCATAACTTTGAATTTTTGTTCAGTGGGAAAAGTGTTAAAGCATTCTACACATAACATATGTGCCTCTAGCCTTCAAAGCCCAAGGTGGAACTGAAATGTTCATGCTGAACATACTCATACCTGACTAAAGCTATGCCTGGAACACCACAATGGAGAGGGTCTGTCCCATGCAACCTGGAAACAGCTTAGCAGTACCAGGCACAAAGAAAAAAAGGTATTTATTTTTGGAGTATGAGAAGTTATCGATAAGAAGTTACATAGAAAATATCACGAAAAATTGAAAAAAAAACAATTATGATGACTAAATTATTTGCTCAACTAACACTACGGATACATTACGGATGCCATGTTTACGGCTTACTTAATTATTGCACAACAGCATCACCTGCTGAGAGATGGAGGGAAGCGCCCAAAAGCTGAGACACAACCAGTCCTGGTGAATGTTTGGCTCAGTAAACTGTTTTTCATTAAAGGTTCAGGTTCAGGTTCACCAGATGGAAGGCAGAAACCAACCTTGGACAGCTGTGCTAGTCCATCACTGGGAACACTTGCACATACTCTGTACCTGTAATATACAGTATATACATTTCTATATGAGTATTTCTATGGTTTTTCAACACTAGGGGGCTTCACCACCTGCTCGCTTCGCTCGTTGTGAAGAGGGTGGCTGAACGCACCCCAAGGAGATGCGCCTGTTCCTCCGAAACCCCTCTTAAACGGTGATACAATGGGAAACAAATTCCTTTTGTTTTTACCTCCTCTTTGCTCGATCAGCTGCTGCCGTGCCGCGTGATCTGCATTTCATCTCTCTTCTCCCCCAGACATCCCCAAACACTATTCTATTTCTTTTCGCTGTTCCGTTATTTCATCAAGTAATATTTTCTGTTTGTTTGCGCTAATGCGATCTTTACTCTCCTTTTTTTGAGGCTTTCAAATTTTCCTACTTCCGTTATCTCTAACCTGCTCTGCATGTGTATCACGGGACTTGATTCCAAAGGTTGTAAGTATGACGTGACTTGACCGTCTTGCAGGATGTGAAAGTGTCTCTGTCTCTCTTCAGAAGGTAATGTCTCGTCGCAATTTTTTTTTTTTTATAATAGAGAGATATGCAGTATAATCATATTTTGACATTTGTTTAAATTTTGAATTGAATTTAAAAAGTTATATCTTATTACTGTCTTGATTTTCACTCTTTACTCGACACTCCCAGCAGTGATCACATGACTGCGCTGTTGCATTTGTGACATCACATAAATACAGTGAAATTCATATTTTCACATTTTTCCTTAGGGGATATGAGACACTCCTTCTCTTTACTGCTAGTTAGTTTTACTTTCAAGTAGAATCTAGAGTTATGTTTTGCTATTCTTGTTCTGACCTCTTTTCAGCACATTTTGAGCTTGTCTTCATTTAGTCCTTTTATGACTCTTTTGTGTTTTGACTTCTTGGTATTTTCACCTTTGTTAGCCTTTTGACCAAGATTTTTTACATTCTAGTTATCTTCTGTTCTCTTCTCTCTCACAATAACCCTCCACGCCATCCCAAGATACACAATGAAGGACCCCCCCTCAGACCCATTGTCAGCAGCATTAACTCTGTCACTTACAACATTGCCAAATACCTAGCCACAATCCTAGCACCTTTAGTTGGACACATGGATCACCACATCCACAATTCAGAGGAGTTTGCTTCTGTGGAATGGAAGTTAAAATCTATTGCTAGCTTCTGTATGAAAATCTGCATGCTCTCTGTGTGGCTAGGTATTATTATTAACAGAAGCGTGCTTGCATGGAGTAGGGTTGCAGGTGTGGAGTGCAGTTTTTGGCTCTTCCCGGCTGCTTCAGCAGTGCCTAGATTACCGTCTAATTAAGATGCCAAACGTATGACAAGTTTTCTGATAAGCTTCATTAAAAATATAAGACTAGAATTTCTGCTTTCCGTTGTAATCAACAAATTGTGTAAAGAATGTTCTGTGACCTTGGATGAAACTGAGCTTATTTTATCTAACTGCTTTTCTTTCAAGATTTCTGTTATAAATGCAGCTGAACTCCCTTGATTGGGCTTTTGCACTTAGAGCTCTGTAAGGCAAAACCGCTCTACTCACCAAGAAGTCAGAAATAAAAGAATTCTGTTTGTTTGAATTGGTGTCTGCCTGCTATTGTTTTGAACCTTCGTCCACACTTTCAAGGTCAGGGAGCTGAAACTGGATACAGATGAAACCATGGTATCCTTTGACGTCACAGCTCTCTTCACCAGCATCCCCACCACTGCTGCATTAACAGCTGAAAGGATGAGACTGGAAGAAGACGGCACCCTCACCACTAGGAGCAACCTTAACCCAGATCAAATCTGCTTGCTCTTGGATCTGTGTTTGAATACCACTTACTTCTCATACAGATGTGACTTTTATAGACAGAGACATGGCTGTGCCATGGGTTCCCCAGTGTCACCCATTGTAGAAAACTTGTACATGGAAAAATGGAGGAGAAAGCACTCAACTCTTTCCCAGGGACGACAGCAACCCACTGGTTCAGATATGTTGATGACACCTAGGTAAAGATCAAGATCTGGGAGGTACAGGCCTTTACAGACCACATTAACTCAGTGGACACCAACATACAATTCACCAGGGAAGACTTCAAAGATAACCAGCTGGCTTTCCTGGATTGTGCAGTCATCATTGGGACTGAGGAAAAGCTAGAAATAGAAATCTACAGAAAACCCACCCACACTGACCAGTATCTTTTGTTTGACTCACATCACCAACTACAACACAAACTAGGAGTTATCAGGACTCTACACCACAGAGCAGAGAACATCCCCACTTCCACAGAAGCTAAGAAGAAGGAAAACAGGCATCTGAAGACAGCCCTTAAGACCTGTGGATATCCCAAGTGGGCCTTTAACAAGGCAGGATCTTGTTCTAGAAAAAGGACAACAGAACAGTCGGAGTCCCAGGACCAATGGAAGAACCTGGTTATTCCATACATGGCTGATGTGTCCAAAAAGTTAAAAAGGATTTTTGGAAAACACCACATACCTGTCCACTTCAAACCCACTAACACACTGAAACAGAGACTCGTCTAGCCCAAAGACCGGATACCGAAAAAGAAGAAGAGCAATGTAATATATGTCGTTCAATGCAGCGAAGAGTGTCCTGAACTGTACATTGGAGAGACCAAACAGCCGCAACACAGGAGGATGGCCCAGCACAGAAGTAGTAACACCTCAGGGCCGGAAACAGCTGTGTACCTCCATTTGAAGGACAAAGGACACTCATTTGAGGTCATTAACATTCAGATATTGGACAGAGAAGACAAGTGGTTTGAGAGGAGGGTGAGAGAAGCTTCGCATGTGCAAATCAACTACCCCTCACTCAACAGAGGTGGAGGCCTTAGGCATAACCCGTCTTCAATTTACCATCCCCAGGAAAATCAGGCCCAATTGACACCTCCACGAGGTGGACCACTCTTAACGACCAACTCTATGGGGCAGGAGGGGCTGTTAAAACGGTGTGACGGTTACATCTACCCACACCTCCCCCTTCCTTTGTTTTACTCAACGAGCCTATTCAGGGCAGGTGTGAAGTGAAACTAACCTGGAGGATAAAATTGTGGTCTCCAACAGCATTCCTCAGACTGAGACTGACGAAGCTGCTTGGATGAGCAGTGAAACGTATCTACCTAACAAGAAAGAAGTCCCGTTGCCATGACTCATCTACCAGGTAATTTCACCTGGATGACTGAGAATCTTCACAGATATACGTCCACACCCTGTGTGTCATAACAACATCCCACTGTAGTCATTCAGGTTTAATTTGCAGTTACCAGTTAACCTGCACGTCTTTGAGCTGGAAAATAATACCTTACCATAGAAAAACCACAAAGTCTACAGAAACAGGGGCTGAGCTGGGGTTAAACTCAGGGCTCTGGGTGAGAGGTGGTAGCTATAATATTGTGTCAGTTTAGACTCGCTTAGTCAATCAAACCTGGACATTTTTCAATACATCTGTCCTAATAGTGAGAAGATAAAAAATCTAATACAGACAGCGACTCATCCAAAAATCCAACCAAGTCTCTTGGAGCTGTATGGAAGTAGAACTAACAGCTTTACCAGCCAATAAACTAACTGATGCTGAACTACATTATGATTTAAATAAAAGTTTATCCAAGGCGGTAGAGTGGTGGCATTGCTTGTACACATTTAGCTGCCAGAGTGGACCAACACACAAATGGCAGCCTTTTTTCAGGGTACCACCGAGTACTTTTGAACTGACTCTTAGCTGTCATCATGCCATGCAGAAGTTTGATTAGCTGTGATGCTGAAATTCCACGGGGTAACCCTTCATTGTTCATGCATTGGTGCTTTGTGGTGATCAATCGACACTTATCTGGGAAGCCCCCTGCACGCTGTTTACTACATCACAGGGAAAACTTGTTCAATTGTTGGTGCTTTGTGACGATCAATCAATACTTTATTTAGGAAAGCTTGTGTAGTACAGTGGGATGAAGAAATTGGTCATAAGAGGAAAGTATCAGCTCATCTATTATTTACACCCGCTCATCAGATTAAAAAAAAAAAAAGACAAAAAAAAAATTACAGGGAACATTGGCTGTAAGTACGAATGGCCTCAACTTGGTCCGCTGTGAATTGGTACGACTGGACATCGTCAGAAGTCAACTGGATAATCACCGAAACAATTAATGTGAAGAGACTGTGAAACCAAAAATCCATCCATCCATCCATTATCCATCCCGCTATATCCAAACTACAGGGTCACGGGGGTCTGCTGGAGCCAATCCCAGTCATCACAGGGCGCAAAGCAGGAAACAAACCATGGGCAGGGTGCCAGCCCACCACAGGGCGCACACACACACACACACACTAGGGACAATTTAGAATCGCCACTGCACCTAACCTGCTTGTCTTTGGACTGTGGGAGGAAACCCACGCAGACACGGGGAGAACATGCAAACCCCACGCAAGGAGGACCCAGGAAACGAACCCGGGTTTCCTAACTGTGAGGCAGCAGCGCTACCCACTGCGCCACCGTGCCGCCTGAAACAAAAAAATCACAAGAGCAAATTTGTTGCCCATGAAAAAGGTTTGTGACCAAAGAATCCTAATAATATTATGGGATGTAATATTTAATGTGTTTTATACTTGTATTTTGGTGTGTTTTTTTTCTTTTTTGCTATAAGAGGTTCTGTTTCTTTAAGGATTATTTTTCATTTTGATTTGTTCTGGCAAAACTTGATTTCATTCCTGTTTCAATTTTCTTTGCTTATGAAACGCTTTCTGGATGCAATACGTGACCATGATCTTCACACTACGGCGGTAGTGACACTATGCATCATTCCTCGGTGGATACACAATGTCTCAAATTTCTCACCAGATTAATTCTCTTTACTTACAAGTTGGCTCTAGCATCAGGCTTTGATTTCCTTTTTTTGCTTGTACTTTTTAGTCCCGTTAATTCTTGGCTGCCTGGTTTTCCTGATCTTGCAGTTCCGACCCCTTGCCTTTCCTGACTACATTTTTGCCTAGGGATATCATCTCCTAGTATATTTTCACTACTCACAATAATTCTCAAACATTTATGTGTCTCACTAAAATGGGATCCTTACAACTAACTACCACTAACACAAATAATGAAGTAATTATAGCTGGACATGTGTGCTGCCGTCTTTAAAGTATTAAAAAGGTAACTCGATAGATCATGTTACAAACAACAGACATGGCAACGGTAAACAACAGAGCTGTGACCTTGGACAATGCAAAATGGCAGTGGCCATGAAAGTTGTACACATGACATCACCAACTAAATATTAAAATATAATAACTGAACAACTAATGAATATAACAACAATTGAAAAATAACAATCCTGATGTCATTAAGTTAAACTTAAAATAGTTTACCCTCTTTGAATAATTTTGCTTTAATGCTTGTTTAAATCAGAATGCTTTTGCTTTGATGTCTCCTACGTCTTCTCCTGTCCGTCGTACACACTGAAACATATAATTATACAACAACACTCTTTGCATATTTTGTCCTTCATGCCCAGCAGAACCCTGTGTGTACAATTCAGCCTGCATGACTGGTCGGGTTGAGTGGCCAATGAAGGTGAAGGCCTGACATGAGCTTTTTAACTGAAAATCACTGTAATACTTAAAGAGAAATTATCCTGCAAAATTTTAACTTGTCCATATTTTTTTCTGAATTACTTTAGAAAACTGCTTACAAATATTTATGAACGTGCGGCATACTGTCTAAATACTGCATATTCCTGTTGCGTATCCCTATGCATACAAAGCTTCAGGCTGGCCTGCCCAGCATTTTGAAATTTATATTCACAGCTAAATACCATACAATACATGTTTTGGCTTGGCATTTATGTTGAAGGTTTTTAAAAGCAAAAAAAGATTTTGCTCTTCTAGACATGCAGAGGGCAAAACATTGCGAGTCTGTCAAATCAATAACTATTCTGAGCCACAGTCTTTAAACTGAAATGTCACAGAAAAATATTAGTGTATGTGTAATATCAAGCAATGTCATTATAGCCATTCTGAAAGTGATAATGAATGTTGATGTTTAATAATATATACTGTATGTGAACATTTGTTTTGACAGTAAAACAAGGAAAGGTCATGTACCTGGAGGGTTTTTTCAGCTCAGCCACTGATGAGATTAAGCAGCAGAATTCCACTATTATTCACTCATCCTTATCCATCCATTCATTTATCATTAAATCTGCTTCATGCAGATCAGAGCGGCTGGAGGCCGGAGCTAATCTTGAAGGCATTAGGCACAAGACAGGAAACAACTATAGTTTGGGCACCATACGGTCACACGTCACACACAGTCAGTCACATGTTGTGAATTCAACTTAACACAAACTTAAATATACACTCATATGAAGTGCAATATGACTTTGATATTTGTCCATATTCAATACATGGCAGAATCGTAAATATGTTTAGGTACTGAAATCTGTACCTTCTAATTACAAATTCCAAATGCATTTCCTAAAATAAATGTAAGGTTGTCACCTCATAATACTTTATTTACTACCATCCCAGGTCATGGACATAATCATTTAAATTCTTTATAAAGTTGACTGCAGTCTGATCTGACAAGAAAACATTTCTAAAAAGCACTTATTCAAAAGAGACAGCACTGTGGCTGGAAGAAAGGCAACAAAATGTGTTCTTTCAAGTGTTGTTTTCTAGTGACTAAATGAACAACCACATGAATATACTGGTAAATGGAGCAATGGCAAGAAACTAAAATTTGAAATGGTGTAATAAACCACAATTAGAATATGAGTAACTAATTCACATAAACACATAAATGTCTCTCATTGGAAAAACTCTAAGGTCATTCACTGACTGAATAGTTTTATTATATTATTTGCATACATTAGCAAAGACACATTGGTCTGCTGTAGGAGCAATGGATGCATTCAGCGTGGAGGTGGGATTACATCAGGGATCAGCTCTGAGCCCTTTCTTATTTGCAATGGTGATGGACAGGCTGACAGACGAGATTAGACAGGAGTCCCCGTGGACTATGATGTTTGCTGATGACATTGTGATCTGTAGCGATAGTAGGGAGCAGGTTGAGGAGACCCTGGAGAGGTGGAGATATGCTCTAGAGAGGAGAGGAATGAAGGTCAGTAGGAACAATACAGAATACATGCGTGTGAATGAGAGGAAGGTCAGTGGAATGGTGAGGATGCAGGGAGTAGAGTTGGCGAAGGTGGATGAGTTTAAATACTTGGGATCAACAGTACAGAGTAATGGGGATTGTGGAAGAGAGGTGAAGAAGAGAGTGCAGGCAGGGTGGAATGGGTGGAGAAGAGTGTCAGGAGTAATTTGTGACAGACGGGTATCAGCAAGAG
>JANRMT010062819.1:29428063-29454663 GCA_026402145.1 Polypterus bichir lapradei
TATATATATATATATATATATATATAAGCTGGCCAACAGTAGACCATTTCCTTTATGTTTTCTGAAATGGCACCCTCAAGCATATATTTTTACGAGACAATCATGTAAATGAAGTTGCTGCAAGTAATCAAATGTCCCTCTTGACTTTCTCAAATTGTAAATTCATTGTTTTGAATCCAAACCCTGTATATTTCAATCTCCTGAGTCTTGGCTTCTCTCTTGTGTCTCCAGGTTCTTTTGCTAAATGGATGGTAGGGTGCCTCTATTTAAGGCTTTGCTTACGGCAACAAAAAGACTAGTAATTACCAAATGACAATAAATGTTATAACACAATATGAAATTTAATTAGATTATGGACATGCTCATTATTAATTTATATCACTGTTTCATCTTGATGTATTCTGTGTAGTTTTTAAGCGTCAGTTGCTGTTGCACTGAAATTCTCCTTAGATCAGTGCATCAATCCAGGGGCTAAATTAGTGGTACAACCTTTTAATGACTGCAACAGGCCACACCATGTGTGACAAATCAGGAGGTACATGGAACCGAGGCAATGTGCACAACAATTAAAGAATACTCAATAACTCACTTCAAACGTAGGGTGACAGTCAGCTCCAGCATCTTAATAATGGGCACCCTGTTAGGTTTTTACATCAAAGTATCAAGAATTTGTTTAAGATCCACTATTGATATGTTATAATCTGCTGGCCTTCACAAAATTCATAATGAGGCATTGCCTCTAAAACTAGGCCTCAAGGCTCCAATGATGTCTAGCAGCCAATCAAGCCTCACCTCAAATTCCACAACTTTTAAGCTGGTGATGAACAATAGTCTGCATTCAAGTTTGTGGATATCACAGTGAATTCTGTTACAATATTTGTAATTAAGAGTCAGGAAAGGCAATTTTGATAATGATGTTTGATTTACGAATTTGGCTACATGTCAGTCGTCTCCATCATAGCTTGAACTATTGAAGAGGCGATGTTGTTGACACCTGCTTGTAGTACTATCGAACATGTTCTTGTTCTTTCTGAAGAGGGGCAGGGCTCTTCTTTTAACATCCAGAATTTATGCAGGACACAACTGTTTTGCGATTGGATGGCAAAAATTAAAAGTTGTGCACAATCGAATATTCAGTACTGTGCCAAGATCATAACCATGATCTTTAGGCACAATGAAGGAACAGAGAAACTCACAGCAGTTGTTTATGGTGAAGTCTGCTTGAGAAAGCGAAGGTGACTTGGGCTTGTGTTGCTGAAACGCCGCAGATACTGTTATCATTATCATGAGTAGGAGCGTGGGTAAAGCTGACTCAGCCCAAGGACCAAGTGTCACACCAAGGAGATAAAGTTGCAGAGTTAATACCGGCTTCAAAGAACGCCTTTTGTCTACCTGCCAGGCTAAGCTTATGTTTCCCTGACATGTGATCTTGTTAGGAGCTGCTAAATACGTCTCTCTAAAGTCTTAAGTTCACCAACTCCATGCTGTAGTACATAGCTCAGAATAAGTCATCTCCCTATTGCAGTAGTTTCACATGATCTTGTGCAAGGTAAATTCCTGCATACACATGCTGGCTGATGGACCTGAACTGCAGAAGAAACCTCGAAATATCTTGAGCAAACGCAAGGCAATATAGCAGTAAATAAGTACCGTACATACATACAAACAGACCATAGTCAGATTAGTGGAGCTCTGTCAACAATGCACCACGGTGACTTTCTAACTTTGTTTTTTCTGAATTGTTTTCTTCATTGCACAGCAAAAGTAATATCACTACTTAGTAAATTACTATAGCAAAGTGCTCTGCATGCAGACTACATAAAACACATTAATTAACTAGAGTACAGTAGATAACAATATGATATTTTACTATATTCAGGCAATCATATGAACACAATGCTTGATAATTACATCCGATACAATTTACTGTTTCACAAAAAGTCACTGCTAGAGTAGGAGGAAGCAAACAGACGTCAGATTGGTGTGGGTGGGTTATTTTGCAGGGTTGACTGGTATTATTTTTCAAAGGATATTAGTTTTGAGGCCATATGATGTGACTTGATGGGAAGGAGAAAATAACACATGTGATGCCATAAAAAAGCACCATTCTGATATTCCAGTATCTTTGCATAATTCTCAGTTAATTTAGTCTAATCTGTTTTGTTAGCTGTAGCTCTAAACAGAGGAAAGTTTGAGGAAAATGATGCCAAAGATTGGCACTTCCTCTGTTTCTTTGGTATCCAAGTTAATCAAACATGACATGAAGGTTATTGCCCCCAAATGAACTGAGTTGAAGTATAAGAGATAATGAGGATAACTGTTTGTTTGAATACTCTGACTAAACACAACTCTGCAATGAATTAAGCAAGTCTGTGAATTTTGCACTGTATTTCAGTAACAATTGATTCTGACTCTGTCACTTACCTTAAGAATGAAGTAGTGAGTGTGGCAGATCTAGAGGCCTAAGTATCTGTGGTTCCATCACACAACAATCAAAGCTATATTGTCTAAATGCAGAAAGTTAAGAACAGGTGCCTAACTTTACAGGAGAGGCCATCCTGCATAATGTTTCCAAGAGCATGGTGAAAATGTTCCACACATACTGCAGAATAACATCTGGGGATCTGTAGGTCTCTTTCTCTAAAGGTCACTTTTAGTAGTCTGCTAGAGGAACCCGAACAAGGACAAATTGAATCCATGGCAAAGTAGCAAGGTGGAAGCCATTTCCACAAATAACAGTATGCCTCATGTTTACCAAAATGCACCTTGGTGATCTTCAGAAGTTCTAGAACAACTTTCTATACACATATGTGTGAAAAACCGAACTTTTGACATGTACACTGCAGAGTAAGAATTTCACACCAGTGGTGAAGCATGCTTTTGGTATTACAGGTCAAATTCGGTTACAACAAATATATTTAAAATGAAATTTTCATTACAACAAAGTGTTTTATGGTCCCAACAGTTTCCCCATAAGCCAGAGTCTATAAAAATCTTGTTGCCACGAAATACATTCAGCAGATACTTTCTTTACAACAAAGTGCCCAAAAGACCTTGAAATGCCTGAATGAATCATCCACAGAGCACTTAGTTCTGTGGTCACAGCTCAGTTGTGCACAACGATCCCTGAACAGAAACATAAATTTTTCTCTTTCTTCGAACTTTCCTCGTACCGTTTTTTGTTGTGTTTGTTTTAGGTGGTTTTCAGTGATACCTTTTGCTTATTGCTTGTCAACATTTGAAAAACATTCATTGGAATTTAACTCATTGTCACCCTTGTATAGAAACGGCAGACATGAAAAAACGACAACAGCTCACATTAGAAAAATAAAACTTGAAATTTTTGCAGCTCTTGATTCCGGCAAAAAGAAAAAAAGAGGTTGCCAGTGAATTCGGAATTTCGCCATCGACATTGTCAACTTTCTTGAAAGATCAAGTAAAAATAGAAAAAAAATCTTGGGCCTCAGCAGAAACGTATGCAAACTGCTGCAATTGAAGATGTTGAAAAAGCAGTCATTCCTCTCATCATTGGTAAGGCGACCAGTCCTTGGTGTTTTAAGCGCGTTACATTCCTTCCCTGCAAGTATAAAGCAAACCAGTGAGCTTGGATGACTCAAGACATTTTGGCAAACAGGCTGCGACAACTTGACAAGGATATTGTGACGTGCGAGTCACTGTCTTGCACCCCAAAACATGAGGCTGAGTCTCAGTACTACAAAAACAGCTTTATTCAGCTTGAAACAGGAACAGCACGGTTATTTATTGTATTGTGATCTGACATTCTCCTATACACAGACACAGCAATCAGGCAGGTTCGTGGCTAGTTTAGTGGCCAAGTAATCCTGTTACCTGCATGTATAATGTTCCTTGCATCACCCATCGACGATAGGCACTCGATCGCGATCAGCTCGGATTTGCTTCTCCGGTGCTCCGCGCAACACTGTGACAAGCAATCTTCCAGTGACGCGGCCATCATTTTTGGGGACGGATGTTGTCCCAAAAGAGTGCAGAAACCTCACAATATCGGGAAGAAGAAAAGGAAGCTTCTGCTTGTGACTGATAACTGTGCTGCTCACAGCATGCTTCCACATTTAGATAATGTTCACGTTGCGTTCCTCCCACCCAATTGCATGGCAGTGCTTCAGCCATTGAATTTGGGCATCATTCGCACCCTGAAAGTGTATTATCGCAAGGAAATGCTGAAAAAAATTCTCATCAGCCTAACTTGCAGACAGGAGGAGATTAAAATTAACACGAAAGAAGCTATTGAAATGATTGCAAACGTCTGGACGCAAGTTAAAAAAAGCACAATAGCGACAAATACAGAATCTTATTACTACAAAATCTCTATTAAAATGAAATATTCTTTAGGTCCCTGGCACTGTTGTAACGGAATTTGACTTGTATTATGATTTGGGAATTGTTTGACATACCAAGAGTTTAATAAATTGCCATTAATGAAAACATCACAAATTGTGTTCTGTGTAAAAGAATAATGAAGAGGTGGGTCATACAGCAACACAGTGACCTAAACCAGCAGGATGGATAAAGAAAAAGAAGTTTAAAACCACATGGCAGCCTGGTTAAAGTCCAGCCATAAACTCAACAGATACAGTATATGATGGTAGATTTAAAATAAATTGTTCATACAAAAAACCTACTAATGCCACCATAGGAGTGGGAAAATCCCTTCCCATGACTGTGAGAATCTAATTGATAACAACAGGGAATTCCTTTTGCAAATTGTTATAATTTCATTTTTGTTTTATTTTTTTGTGGTCCTTTTTCAGTGTTAATTTTGATTTCTTAAGTTCCTTTAGAGTTTCGTTTACTATGGAGAATCCATATGTAACAATTATTTTGTGGTTAATATTGTAGGTTGACAACTGAATTAGTTGCACCTTTTTGGACACAATATTTTTTACGTTGTGGGGGCTGGCATTTTGTTGACATCGCCAAAGCATAGCTACAGTAGATTTGAATAGCCGAATATTATGCCTGCCATGGTATAAGGACCACCACAAATTACATGTTCCACACACACATTAAGAGTCACATCCTCGGAGAAGTGAATTACAACAGTTCATTCACAGGCTTGTTTTAAAATCAAACTCTAATGGGACAGCCTAAGTACAAACTTATTATATTGTCACAGTTTTCATGATACCCTCACATGCTACTGGAAGTGGCAAGCTGCACTTACTGCAGGTCTTTCGAGCTGTGTATTTGAGAATGAGTGCTTGAGACATGGATACAACTATCAGTAATAGTGATTCCGAAATGGGGTAGATTACAGCAAGGACGATTATACAAAATAGGATCTTGCATTGTTCTTAATAGCAGTCCTCTATCAGGGTGGAAAGAGAAAGCAGCCAATTTCTCAGTGCCTCTTTTCTGGTCAACTCCTGCATCTGTCTGTCTATCTCTGCTACGTCTGTAGCCAGTGAGTGTTTTGTACTGCGGGGGTTGTTGTCATAGTGGGGACCCCTCTGCTTCATGCAGAATTTTGACATTCTAATTTTTCTTAAAGAAGCTGTAACATTAGTTCTTCAGAGATCCAGTCATGATCCACAGCTAATGGGCTAATGAGGCATTTAGGCAGTAAATAAAAGGACAGCCATTGTTAGAGAAATGTTTGATGTTAAGGCAGAAAACAAAAAAGTTATAATTTGGATAGTTTTACATGGCAGTACTTTATATTATAGGGTTTAAAGGGTTATTATTTTAACATATATGGTACAGTGAAATTCTAATTTCCTCGCACTGTACTAATTAACATGCAATACATTTTATATTACCACAGTGCATATATTTTAATATCTAAGATTATTTTATATTCATAAAAAATAATAAGGTTACAAAAACATTAAAACTCACATATTTACACACCGTTTTGAATTTATGTTGCAGTATTTTGATTTATGAATGTCTAATAATTAACAATAAACATACAGTACATTTCCCTCTATTATAAAAAAAAATCTTGGAAGGAGATGAGATGCGATTGTCTCAGAGAGACACTTTCATGTCCCGTGAGACAAGTCTTCATGCCAAGTGATGTAACCAAACCCGCCCTGCGAGACAAGAGCTTATGCAAAGAGATTTGGAAAAGTCCTGCGTGGTTATGTCAGATGCATTTCTTGTAGAGAGAAAGAAACAATATTCACTCATGGGCAGTTACGCGTTGCGTTGTCACAATGTAATTCCACACACGGAATCAAAATTCAATGCGATTTTGATGAAAACGTAAAATCGAAAAGAGATCAAATATATGGACATAGGTGATATGACAGGAGTGTTCCATGCAAAATGCTGATCACGTGGCACAGCCGCAGCAGCAGAAAGCCAGCAGCTGAACGAGCAAAGAGGAGGTAAAAAAAAAAGCTGTGTTTCCCATTGTATCACCGTTTAAGAGGGGGTGTCAGAGGAGCGATCGCGTCTCCTTGGGGTGCGTTCAGCCCCCCTCTTCACAACATGAGCGGCAGAGACGCAAAGTGGTTGGTGCGTAATGCAGGCTGGGCGGAGAGGGGGGATGGGCAAGCAAAGTGAACAGGGGGCAAACCCCCTAGTCTTTTATAAACGTTTCATATCATGAGAATATTGTATCGTGCGCTAACAGTATTTTTTCATGCCTAGTCAGCACCATGCGCTTCCTGCTTGTCTGAGCTTGTCCAAACTATTCAAACAGTATGCTCTTCTTCATTATTCTGACTTCAACTCCTGGTTAGCATTTTCATTTGAGATGAAACAGGATGGATTTTTAGCATGCCATTTGATTACGTCTATCTTCTGGTCACGATTATCTTCACATTCTGCTTCCACAAGCTGGCATAACACGGGTATTGTGTTGCTAAATGGGAAGTAACCATTGTTTCCTCTAAGACTGGGTTAGTGGTGTCATGATTTTACAGATTATTTCTTCTATATTCTTCCTGGTAATAATTATGACCAGAATTTTGAAATTCATTTTTTTTTCAATTGTTCCTTCCCTTGCCCTGTGGTGGGCTGGCACCCTGCCTGGGATTTGTTTCCTGCCTTGCGTCCTTTGTTGGCTGGGATTGGCTCCAGCAAAGCCCAGAGACCCTGTAGTTAGGATATAGCTGGTTGGATAATGGATGGATGGATGTTCCTTACCCTATACATAATATATGACTATAAAACCTAGGGCTTTCAAGAAAAGTGAATCCATTGTTCATATTTATGTTCCTCCATCCATCCAGCAGAACATGCAAACTCCACGCAGGGAGGACCCGGGAAGATTTGGGTTCTGTCACGGCACTGCCATGTTTAGCTTATGTGCATTCCACTTTGGAATTTTGATTGACAATTGCTATGCCATTGCTAGGCTAGATGAGCTAGAGTGTGCCATACCGGTTTAAAGGTCAGTGTCAGACATTTCCTGGTCATCAAAATTTGTATTTAACAATCAATAAATAAATTTAAAAAATAAAATAAATACATAAAGCACTTTAGCATCCCTTCTTATTGTTAGTTTTCAAGTTACTGGTTATGGCCATTTTTCTACCCTCTGACTTCAAATTTCAGCTCATGTTTTGTGTCTTCAGTTATGTGTGCCCATTTTTGGCTTATGACTTACCACTCTGTCCTTTGACCAGGATTCTGGCTACGCGTCCTGAGCTTTGTTTATTTAATTGTCTTCCCAGGTACAATTCCTACTTGAACTCAGAGTATTCTGCGCCATCTTCTGATGGCATTCTCTTTCTTGAAACTTTTGTTGCCCTGCATAAACATTATAGTAATGCTGTTTAATTTTGTTCTTTAATTCTGTTTTTACAATGATAGCATTTTTCAGTTTCATTGGTACTACCGTTTTCCCATTTTTGGTGTTCCCAGTTGTTAATCACCTGACCCATATCATGTGACATATGATGTAATTATGTTCCACTTATAAAACATGGTGGCACTGTCAAGTCTGTATCTTAGTGTTGTGATAGTGACAAGGACTTTAGCACCTTGTGCTTTTTGCAGAATTCTGCTATCATATATTGGCATTTTGAGGTAATTTTTTCTTTGCATTGTGTTTTTGTACTGGTACTTTTGCTTATTTGACTTCTCATCACCAGCTTTGCTTTGCTTTCTGACTATTCCTTTGAACTTAACCCTAGACTCAGCTCTTTTCAGGACATTCAGCCTTTTTTCATCTTTGGCAGTAGACACAGAAGCAAAACTTACATGTTATGTGTAAACTGTTCAGGCCCATAACTCATTAATCCATTTATGAAGCAGTACTGATATACTGTATTTTGTCAAAAGAAACATTGAGCTGGCAATTTAACCTTGTTCACATTTTAATACTACATTACATATAACTAGATATGTTATTAAAAATCCTTCAAAGCTGATTAAAAGTGGCTACAAATCACAACTTTATATAGGTGTACTGCCAGTATTAAAAACTGGCAGGCCACAATGAACAAAGGAACACTTTTTAATCAGAGTATAGCATCAAATCAATGAAACTTCTGGGCTGTTGATCTGGTCAGTTAAGTAGCAGAGGGGGTTGTTAATCAGTTTCAGCTGCTTTGGTGTTAATGAGATTAACAACAGGTGCACTAGAGGGGCAACAATGAGATGACCCCCAAAGCAGGAATGGTTTAACAGGTGGAGGCCACTGACATTTTTCTCTCCTCATCTTTTCTGTTTTTTCACTAGTTTTGCATTTGGCTACGGTCAGTGTCACTACTGACAGCATGAGGCGATACCGGGACCCTACTGAGGTTGCACAGGTACTCCAACTTCTCCAGGATGGCACATCAATACGTACCATTGCCAGAAGGTTTACTGTGTTTCCCAGCACATTCTCAAGGGCATGGAGGAGATCCCAGGAGACAGGCAGTTACACTAGGAGAGCTAGACAGGGCTGTAGAAGGTCCTTAACCCATCAACAGGACCGGTATCTGCTCCTTTGGGCAAAGAGGAAGAGGGTGAGCACTGCCAGAGACCTACAAAATGACCTCCAGCAGGCCACTGGTGTGAATGTCTCTGACCAAACAATAATAAACAGACTTCATGAGGATGGCCAGAGGGCCCGACGTCCTCTAGTGGGCCCTGTTTTCACTGCCCAGCACCACTGAGCTCGATTGGCATTTGCCATAAAATACCAGAATTGGCAGGTCCACCACTGACGCCCTGTGCTTTTCACAGATGAGAGCAGGTTTACCCTGAGCACATGTGTTCAGAAGTGAAAGGGTCTGGAGGAGCTGTGGAGAACATTATGGTGCCTGTAACATCATTCAGCATGACCAGTGTGGTGGTGGGTCAGTGATGGTCAGGGGAGGCATATCCATGGAGGGATGCACAAAAATACAGGGTAGACAACAGCACCTTGACTGCCATTAGGTATCGGGATGAAATTCTTGGACCCATTGTCAGACCCTATGCTTGTGCAGTCGGTCCTGGGTTCCTCCTGGTGCACGATAATGCCAGGCCTCATGTGGCGAGAGTATGTAGGCAGTTCCTGGAGAATAAAGATTTTGATACCATTGACTGGCCCCCACACTTGCCTGACCTAAATCCAATAGAACACCTCTGGGACATTTTGTTTCGGTCCATCCGATGCCAGCAGGTTGCACCTCAGTGATGCCCTTGTCCAAATCTGGGAGAAGATCCCCCAGGACACCATTTGTCATCTCATTAGGAGCATACCCCCCCCCCCCCCCAACATTAGCAGGTATGCATACAAGCATGTGGGGGCCATACAAACTACTAAGTACGATTTTCAGTTGCTGCAATGAAAATTTCGGCAAAATGTATGGACTAGCCTGCTGCATCATTTTTTCACTTTGATTTTTGGGGTGTCTTTGAATTCAGCCCTCTGTAGGTTGATAATTTTCATTTCCATCAAACGATGTGGCATCCTTTTGTTCCTAACACATTACCCAGTCCATATCGCTATAGATATCCAGGAGGATTTTTTCCCATTGAGATCTTATGTGTTTTCAAAGTGTTCCTTTAATTTTTTTGAGCAGTTTATATATAACTGCATTTAGCACCATCAAAAATCACAGAATCGCAAGTGATGTTAATCTCTTAAAGCAGGGTAGTCTGCTTCTTCACATTCTGGACTTGCAGAAATTACTACTATTCAGAAATAAATATAATGTTTCTCAGCCATCTAGTTATTCATGATCAAATCTGCCTAAGCCATCAGGACTTAACCCAACAGCTACCAAACCCAGACACAGAAAGGTTAGTTCTTATGACAAAAACAATACATGACATTTAGAGGAAAAAAATAAATGGACACACTGCACCACTGATTAAAAGTATTTAGCCACTTTCCTTAAGCTTGAAGCAGAGTGCAAAGATAAGAAATGTTTAGGCTTAAGGTAAACCAAGTCTGATTGGGGGGCTTGGTGTTAAAGACTGAACTGATCACCATATGATAATCCAACAACAGCAATCCAATGATTGACATTCTTTGCATGCCAGTATGTATTTAGTTTTGCTCATTTTCCAGACAGCACATGTTCTTGCTACACCGACTTCAAACCAATCACAGTTTACATACCATCACTAACAAAAACAAGCTGACCAGAAGATGCACGTTTACTTCAGGAAGTAAAAAAAAAAAAAAAGATTTTTTTTGTCCTCGAAGACTGAAGGGTAAAATCCAAAACAAAAAAAAAATTTCAGAGTACAAAAACTAAAAGGGCTTAATCACGATCATAATAAGAACAGAACCGCAAAATCGTTGAGCGCCATTAAAGCTGTCACAAGACCAGCCTCTGGCAGAGGCAATGCAGAAGGCTGCCTAAGGCACCGCGCCACATTGAGTGCACAGATGTATTACCAGGTGATTTATAAAAACACAAGAAAACTAGAGAGGGCTATAAAAGCCACCAGTTGCTGTGTCATTACCATGCTTTAGTTGCTGTGTTTGTGGCTCCATTTATGCGGTCTATTTTTTCTTTTTTTTTTTTTTTTTTTTTTTTATATTTCTAGTCTATAGTTTTGTTTTTGTACTTAAGAATTTATGTTAAGGATCATTTCATTAAGTTTGAATTTCTCTTTCCTTTTTATGTGTCATGTTTTTGATTACTCTCTTAGTTTTTGTTCAATTCCTCTGTTATTCATTACTGAATACACATTTTGATATCCCTAAAACAGGTTTTGGAATAAATATATCAGTGTGTCTAACCAATTATTTTGAAATCTTGTGAAGAACATGCACTTGTTAGTCTTAAGAGAAGGTTTTGGGTGGATTTCAACAATTTAACTTAAAGCTTTTTAAAGTTTTTAACGCTGATACCTACAAATCTTTTTTTTAATATTTTTGCCTATAAAATGGACTAAAATGTGTAAAATAAACTAAATTGGTATTGCATCTTGCATACATTTTAATACGTTCAAACTGTACACTGTCCTCAGGCTGTTAATATGGAGATTCCTAATTTCTTGCCTTTACTGTTCTTCTATCATTACATTTTCGTTCGTTTAGCTCTTTTGGTCTTTTTTTCCTTCTTTCTTCAGTTTAAATGGCTTATTAGTTAATTAGGGATTTAATTTGCCTTTTTTGATGCTTTCATTGATAGTTTGATTTTTAATTAAATTTATTAAAGCGATTATTTGGTGGCCTTATGAGCCCTGGGAAGTTATTCTCACTTTTTGCTTTCCTAATATTAAGAATATATCTGCTTTTGCCATTATTATTTCTTTCTTTTTTAATTAATGTCAGTGTTATTATTATTGCTAGTATTACTACAGCAGATCATCCTTTCTAGAATTAATTTTTGCCTTTCTCCTACATTTTCTTTCTGTTTTATGTCTTACTGTTTCACTCCACTTTTAATCCTATCCCTTGACTGTCTTACCAGAAGTATTCACATTAATTACCATGTATTGCTATCTATAGCCACTTATTAGTCACTGCTGTTGGGGGGAAATTGTGCGTTTTGGGCATGCCAGGCTGCTTAAGATGTCAGAATACCAGGACTCTGCAGTCTTTGATCTGAGCTACGCTTTGGGAAGCAAGACTGGAATGGATGGGGGAGAAAGGAAGACAGAGGAAGAAAGGAAGTTATGCACATTTTATTAACATCCATTTTTAACTGTGACACTTTCCTGAATGCGTTATTTTTGGCAGGCCTTGGCAATAGTAAATGTAGAACTTTCCTTAAAGTTAAAAACTCTAAAGATACAAATGTTCCCCCTCCATTTCCAATTTATAAGTTTATACTTATAATATATACTACTCCTTATACATTAAAACTTGTAAACTTGACTAAAGCTCTTCATTGAGAGCACAGTTTATTCTTTTCAATCTAAATTGACCTTTGCTTTATTATCAGGCTATCTGCTACTCTACAGTTGATTCAAAACACAACAGCAATGCTTTAAAATACAACCAAGTATGACCATATAACTAATTTTGAAAATGCGCACATGCTTTTAAGTTTATAGTAGATACAATAGGCATTATAAACTCTTTACCTTCTAGAACTCTTATTAGTATCTCTACTCCAGATCATACATTGCCATGTCAAGACTTGGCAGTGACCCGTCTATTTAGAGAAGCTCAAACAGAAACAGCATATAAACTGACTGTTACTGTTGTCACTTGAACTTGAACTAATGACACAGCAACTGGTGCCTTTTATAGCCCTCTCTAGTTTTCTTGTGTTTTTATAACTCACCTGGTAATACATCTGTGCACTGAATGTGGCACGGTGCCTTAGGCAGACTTCTGCATTGCCTCTGCCAGAGGCTGGTCTTGTGACAGCTTTAATGGCGCTCAACGATTTTTAAGTTCTGTTCTTATTATGATCATGGTTCAGCCCTTTTAGTTTTTGTACTCTTCAGGACGATGTGCGGCGCGCAGAGACGCTGCGGGCGGCTTTGTGCTCCCCAAATAGGTGCTCTTTTCTGCTATTATTGTTCTAAATATTGACTTTTATCGTTTTACGCATGGAAGCGAGCATCTACTACAGTCGTCAAAGCTTCTACAGATCGGCTCTAATAGCAAAGATAATTATTATAACACAGAAGCAATACCACAGGAGATTCTCAGATCACCAGGACTTACGTTGATTCCTACACTTGGAAGACGGTGACACAGACGGCACAGGGACAGGAAGCAAAAAAGAGGCAAGCGAGCAGGATTACTAGCTAGGCTAAAGGCTGCTCTGCAAAAAACCCCTCTTCCTAGTGTTTTTCTTGTGAATACTAGATCACTCGCAAATAAAATGGACGAGCTCCGACTGGATATTTCCACATATAAAACTACAAGGAACTGTTGTCTTTTGATTTTTTCAGAGACGTGGCTGGATCCCACCATACCGGACACAGCAGTTGAACTTGCAGGTTGCATGCTCCATCGAGCCGATCAAACCCCCGATTCTGGTAAGAAAACAGGTGAAGGACTGTGTGTCTATACTAATAATGCTTCGTGCACTAATATAACTACAATCAACAAGTTTTGTTGTCCGGACGTGGAATATCTGATGCTAAGATGCCGACCATTTTACCTACCGAGAAAACATACAGTCGTTATTGCTACGGAAGTATACATACCCCCTCAGGCTAATGTTAAGTCAGAGCTTGAAAAATTGTTTGACATTATCAGTAAACAACAGAACTCGCACCCTGATGCAGTTTTTATCATTGCTGGGGATTTTATTCATGCGAATCTTAAGGATGTACAGTGATCCCTCGCTATATCGCGCTTCGACTTTCGCGGCTTCACTCCATCCCGGATTTTAAATGTAAGCATATCTTAATATATATCACGGATTTTTCGCTGGTTTGCGGATTTCTGTGGACAATGGGGCTTTTAATTTATGGTACATGCTTCCTCAGTTTCTTTGCCCATTTGATTTCATACAAGGGACGCTATTGGCGGATGGATTAGAAGCTACCCAATCAGAGCATGCATTACGTATTAAATAAAACTCCTCAATGATATACGATATGCTTCCCGTGCGGTGCTTGATTGTTTGCTTTTCTCTGGCTCTCTCACTCTCTCTGACATTCTCTGCGCCTGACGGAGGGAGTGTGAGCAGAGGGGCTGTTTGCACAGAGGCTGTTTTTTTACAGGAGCGTCCGTATCCTCTAGGCAATGCTGAACGACTACCTTCACATTGCTCCCTTCTTTGTGGCTGCTTTATCGCGGTGCGCATACTTAAAAGCCCAACAGCACGTATTGATTTTTTGATTGTTTGCTTTTATCTCACGCTCTCTCTCTCTGACATTCTCTGCTCCTGACACGCATTCCTTTGAAGAGGAAGATATGATTGCATTCTTTTAATTGTGAGAAAGAACTGTCATCTCTGTCTTGTCATGGAGCACAGTTTAAACTTTTGACTAAAGGGTGTTATTTCATGTCTAGAGGGCTCTACTAATATTAAATGTTAACAGTGTGGGAGAGTTTATAAGGGCTTAAAATATATAAAAATAACCATACAAACATGGTTTCTACTTCGCAGATTTTCACCTAAGTAAGAAGGGATTACTGTATTCCCCAGATTTTATCAGCATGTACATCGTAAAACACCTTGGACCACGTCTATACAAACACAAAAGATGCCTATAAGGTCATTCCACGCCCCCACCTTGGCAAGTCTGATCATCTCTCTTTGTCTCTTGTTCCAGCGCACAAAGCCCTTATCAGCAGTACTAATCCAATTAAAAAAGACTGTTAAAGTTTGGCCTGAAACAGCCATTTGCCAGCTCCAGGACTGCTGGAATATATTTTTTCATCAGACAGACTTAGAGACATATACTTCATCTGTGCTGTCATATATTAATTACTGTGTGGACAATGTCACTGTCAACAAAAGGATTAAGGTCTACCCAAATGAGAAACCATGAATGAACAGTGAAGTCAAACAGCTGCTCAGGGAAAGGGACAAAGCCTTTAAATTTGGAGACACCTCAGCCTATAGAGCTGCCAGAGCTAACCTCAAGAAGGGCATCAAGTCTACTAAACTAATGTACAAACAACAAATTGAGGAGGACTTTGACAGTAACTCAAACTCACAGCAGATGTGGCAAGGCATCCGATTAATCACGGATTACAAAAAGAAAAATGATGTACCATACACACTGGCCAATAACAATGTCAACCTAGCAGAGGAACTTAACAGTTTTTTTGCATGGTTTGACAAGGACAATAACCAGCCTCCAGTCAGCTTTGAGCTGACCGGAGACTCACAGCCTTTGGTCGTACACGTACATGATGTGCGGCGGGTACTCGAAAACATCAATACAAGGAAGGCAGCAGGTCCTGATAATGTGCAAGAACGTGTGCTCCAGGCTTGCACTGACCAATTAGCGGAGGTATTTACACACATATTCAACCTCTCTCTCCTCAGGTGTAGTCCCCTTGTGCCTGAAATCCACAACCATTGTACCTGTTCCCAAAAAAACGAGGACAACCTGTCTTAATGACTATTGACCAGTTGCTCTCACCCCGGTCATCGCAAACTGCTTTGAACAACTGGTAATCACCCACATCAAAGCCTCCATCCCAGCTGATCTAGACCAACACCAGTTTGCCTATCGGTCAAACAGATCAACTGAGCACGCCATCTGTGTGGCTCTACATGCTGCTCTCTCGCACCTGGAAAAGCCCAACACCTATGTTAGGATGCTCTTCATTGACTACAGCTCTGCATTTATTACCATCATACCTAACCAGCTGATCCAATGCACTAGGACTTGCTCCGTCCATATGCAACTGGTTACTGGATTTTCTCACCAACCGCCCCCAGTCTGTTAGGATGGGCAAACACACATCCTCCACCCTTTCCCTGAGCACTGGTGTGCCGCAAGGATGTGTACTAAGTCCCCTTCTCCATGTACTCTTCACATGAGACTGTCAACCCATCCACCAATCAAACATTATTGCTAAATTTGCAGATGATACGACTGTCATTGGGCTTGTAACAGACAACAATGAAGCTGCATATAGGGAAGAGGTTCAGAATCTGACAACATGGTGCAACACCAACAACCTGGTCTTAAATACCAAAAAGACCAAAGAAGTTATTCTGGACTTTAGGACCACTAAAAAGACCAATCACAGTCCGACAACAATCAATGCAGATGCTGTGGAGAGAGTTTCCAGCTTTAAGTTTCTAGGAGTCACCATCTCAGAGGACCTGTCCTGGACTGACAACAACTTGGCTGGAATAGGCAAAGCACAACAACGCCTCTATTTTCTCAGGAAGCTAAGGAGAGCTGACCTCCCCCAGAAGCTGCTGGTTCATTTCTATAGATACACTATAGAGAGAATCTTAACTAACTGCATGATGGCCTGGTACAACATCTGCACCAAAGCTGCTAAAGAAGCCCTGTAGCGGGTCGTAAAAACAGCAGTGGCCATTATTGGGACTGAACTGCCATCACTCAAACTCTTGTATAAGACTTGCTGTGTGAGAAGGGCCAAAAACATTCTCAAGGACAAAACTCATCCTGGAAATTCTTTGTTTGAGCTCCTACCGTCAGACAGACGCTTTAGGTCAATCCGTGTACGCACAAACAGACTAAAAAAAGAGCTTTTTCCCATCTGCCATACACTTTCTGAACTCTGAATCTCCTCAGTCTGAGATCATTTTTAATTGAACATGTGCAATAAGCTATATTGGTATTGTGCAATATACTAATGTATTACAATGTAGAATATGCAATGTACTATTCATTAACAGGTGCAATAACAATTTATGCTGCTTTACTTTGAGCAATAATAATTTGAACTGGTTACTTGATCACTTACAGTAACACAGTATACAACATATTTGGAATTATTTGACTTTTCTTTAAATGCACCTTGGGGCTGTCACAAAAAGTAATTTTGTTGTGTTACACAATGACAATTAAGTACTTGAACTTAGGCTAGTCATATTACTTTGTGTTCATTGTATAAATTCATTATATTTGCTGTTATCAAATTTTCCAGTTTCATTCACTTCTTGGCATACTGTGATGGTGAACCACATAGTGAACATGTCTTTACCAATAATGGTCCCTTTACCAGACCTTTATGATATTCTGCTAGAATTAGTCTTGTTTGTCTGCACTATGATGAAGCTCTTTTTTCCCTTCTACGCTTTTACTATTATGTCAAAGAAATGGCAGATAAATTCAAGAAAAAGAAATGCTTTCTTATTGCAACAACAGTTTTTTTATTTATATGTATGTGTGTTGGGGAGTTTCTCCTCAGGCATCCTGTAAATGGATATTTACTCCTGACACCAGTCATCTTCAGGACGATGGACTCTGGCTGGCTACCATGGAGTTTGGACATGGTGTGATGGTTGCTTTGGATGTCTGACTGTAAGATGATGCCTGATGCAGGGAGCTTTGCCAGGGCTGAGCTGTGGATTGAGTGTGTCTTTATCATGAAGGCCTTAGTGTAGTTACTACAGTGCCTACTAAATTATTCACCCCCTTGGAGGTTTTCACATTTTATTGTTAAACAATACTGAATCACAGTGGATTTAAACTTTGGCTTTTTAGCATTGATCAGCAGACAAAGGCTATAAAATAAAACTGATTAGCCAGAAATGGCATTTTTGTGGTGGAACTGCATTTGCAATAATGTAATAAATATTTAATACATTTAACTGGCTCTATATTTTCACAAAAAAAAACCAAAATAAAACAGAGATTATCTTTAATTGCTTTTAAGTAACAAATCAACAGCAACCTCACGTTTTGCCGAAGTCCAGTAGGAGATTCATGTGAATGCACTGCAGCAGGAAGGCGAAATGTCACAAATGATCAGGGGCACCCACATCGCATTCTAGGTAATGTTCTTAAAAGGGGTGGCTCACTCACTGCACAGTTCAAATGCAAGTCATGCACAACTACCTTTAAGAAACAAATACACGGACAAAAAATTACTCTTCCTGTTTCCATTGGCATGTACATATTTACAAGTTTTTTTGATTTTTCTTTCAAATATGTTTGTAAATATTCCTCTGATTTTTAGCATAGAAGAATTAACAGATATTATGACTTACTCCTAGCAAGTATTCTCCTAAAACACTATCAACTAAAAACATGAATAAAAAAAAAAAAAAAAAAAAATTTGATATAATATCCCCAAAACCAAATATAACATTTTACAGTTACCCTAAACCTTAATACATCTTTATGACATATATTATATAGGCATACAGTATATATTATGTAAAGATATTGCTTTTATGTTTTAAATAATGCATGCTTTTGAAATATAACACATATCTTTGGAAATAACTAGTTAACCTTCTCATAAGCTATAGAGGATGTGCCAATTCACTATCAGTTGCTGGTCACCTACATAGAGCAGATGGAGACATCTCTAACACACACACACACACACACACACACACTCCCCAGTAATTTCCAGCTGGCTAGCAGGCAGTGTGAGATTTGTTTGGTAAGCCTTGAATTGAGAGATGAACATGATTAGAAATAAGCAAGCACAATTAGCCAGCTGACAGAAATATTTGATGAAACAATTGCATCTCACCATGTTGGTCAGTGACATTGAAAATTGTAAAGTCAGGACGCTGATCAGACTTGCCAGGGCTGAACTGAGGCCTAATTCTGGCCGACCCTCTTTTATAATGTAATAAGCTCAAGTGTTTAGTGGTATTTTGTTGTGCTTTTAATACTGATACATGATGACAGCTTGCTCCTATGTGACTATTACTTATCTAGTTCTGCATTTAGATGAACAACAAAGCACTTCCAGCTATGCGGAGGAAAGTCTGTCTTAATTATTTTAACTAATTCCCAGATCTACATTGGAAACAGATGTGGGTATACAACAGTCTGCATCTAAAGGAAGAAATAATTGACCTAAATCTTTTCTGTCTTCTAAAATAAACTACAGATATTCAATATAACAAATGTTCTTGCTGAATACAGAGCTAATAAAACATGTTAAACATGCCTCTGTTGCTTGCTGACAATAAGGTAAAGGTCAGAATAGTAAACAGCAGACTGCAAATCCCTTGTCTTGCTCAGCAGTCCACACTTTCGTCTGGCAGATTATCCAACACATCACACAAGAGTCAACATGGGAAATGTGTCCAAAAACAGATGCCAGACTTTCTCAATGAGTGACAGAAAACTCATCCTTCAAATCTGCGGACAATGTATACCTGAAACCGTTAGCTTCTGCTTTAGCTGCTATTGCTTCCGCTTTCCAACCATACAAATTTGTTGATTAAATTGTTTTGACATGTTGTGCAACTCAGCAATGAATTACTTACATACATTTAAATCTGTTGTAAGTTATAAAAACTGGCACAATCCATGAGGAGATAATCCTACATCAAACCATCTCCAGTTTCCACTCATTTATAGGAACAGCACAGGAATAGGAAGAACTTTATCTCAAAAAGTGGAGTGAGGAGATACAGTATAAAGACAAGGCAAAATGTGCAAGATGATTTACATCTCCATTCTGGTTCCATCCATCCATTTTCCAAGGTCACGGGGGTCTGCTGGAGCCAATCCCAGCTTTTCAATCTTTATTATACATAGTACAGCACAAAGTACTGAAAGGGGCTTAAAATTTCATTTCTAGTATTTGATATACTGTATTTACATACCGTGGACATTCCTGAACCTAACTTCTGACTATGCATCTGTCTTCATTGTGTGTGCACATCTTACGTCATAAATGGATCATCCAACTGTAATCAAAGGTGGCACTTTTATACTGCTCTGAAATGTCCAAATTATGCCATGACTGAGTGAAACTGGTCCATAGGAACAATTTGCAAAACAAGTCCAATTTTTAAAAAAATATGACAGCCTTGATGATTTTTTTTTTAAAGAAAATAAGCTTCAAGTTTAATTTGTACAAAATTTAAATATTTGCTAATTTAGTTTATAACATTATTTGAAGTTTTAAATTATTTTCAGTCTGCCTTTACATTTAACACTGTTACTTAATTTTTTGTAAAATGATTTGGATTAATTATGCTTGGGAATAAAACTATGGAACCTACAGTTTCTTTGGATTTTTTTAATGAAATACTCAATCATTTTTGAGGAAATTACTGATGAGAAGGCACAACATGAGCTCTCTTCAAAAAGTCATCCACTTTCAGTCCCTTTTGCTTGACAGACATTTACTCAGCGATTATTTCTGTTAAATGACTACTGGTGTTAGTGTCCTTATTTATAAATTTAAACATGCTACCGACAGCAGCGATCAGAATGTGTAGAATGTAGTGTGAATGAGGCAGATGTTTTAGTATTCCCATGTTGCCATGAGGTTACTTGTATGGCCCCATGTTTCATTCACTCTCCGCTTTGTACTGAACTCACTTTCTGATGCAAGACACCAAGAGATTATTTCTTAGCTTCCCTTAAAAATGTCACTGCTTAGACATCTGCTCACTTTCTTTCACTAAACACTTGGCTTTATCAGGACCCTGTTCCTGAATTCTGTGTTTATTCGTTACATTTACTTATTTTGCTATTTTTTTGTTAAATATTTTTTGACAATTTTGAATGTTATTGTTTTTATTAAATCCTGATATTTATTTTCATAAACACTACTGGTCAAAATTTTTATAACACCTGTTTTTCTTCAAATCGAATCAGTTGAAATGCATGCAATGAATGACCTAAATAAGTGAAAAGGTAAGCCATAAACTGCCATAGGTTTAAATTTCAAGTTTGATTAGCAAAAACTGAACAACAAAAAGAAACATTAGAATATTACAAATGGACCTTCTTCAGGGAACAACTAATAGGTTATAACCTATAGATGTTCTGCCGCAATTAAAGTAAATTAAGCCTTGCAAGTTGAAGCAAACAATTTGCCCAAGTGTCCAAACCTCTGTTGATTACTTAAAAACCCTCCATCTGTCTTAAAGTAGAGTTGGAACACACTGTGTTTTCTTGCTCTGATCTCTGGATTTGCTTCCACTTTCTGCTTTTGATTTTTTTTGGCTTGGGTTTCTTTTTTGAATTATTATTAATAGGTTTTTAGGATAATGTTTGTCACATGTAGAGAATCCAGTGAAATTCTTATATGCATGCGCTAATCAACATATAACACATCATCACTTTCCAGCACTATGATTAGTGAGTAGAACTAACTCACCTTGATACTTCTTTTCCCTTACCTGAAAAATCTCAGAACATAAGTTAACAGACAAACAGGGAAAGAAAACACACAGTATACTGACATGGGTATAGATAAAGTGTCAACTTTGTACATTATGAGTGATGAGGCTGGAAAATGTACTCCTGTCCCACTATGACACCTTACCTTAGAGTTTTAATCAGTAACATCCAAAACTTCAAGCTTACATGTTGGTTGCAATTAAAACTTCAGCCCACCAGTTAACCAGCCACCTAGCTGTGGAAATACTCCTTCCAGCTTCATTTCACATTGGTTTTATTACTTACTTAAATGGTCTTTGTGCACAAAATTGTTAACAGTTAGCATCAATTTTAAAATGCTGCTGCTACAGCACTGACTAAAGCCAAGTGCAGTGACCATATAACCATTCCACATGTTCACCTCCACCAGCTTCGTGCCTGTTAAATAAGTGTCTTCAAACCTCTGTGACTAAATTAAAGGAGATCCAGTTGTTACTGATGGTACTATTCACTTTCAAATGTATCATTCTTAATTAAAAAAAACAACTTAGTTCAGCTTAAGCTGTGAAAAAAAAATCACAAAAGAAGGAACAGATACAAGAAAATAAAGTCTGGTACTCGTAAATTTAATAGAAAAAATACTGTTGTACCAAAGATGTATTAACATTCAAATCAGCCATAGGCTGTAGCATCTGAAACCCTGCATCCACAGTACACATCTGTCACATATCATCTTTGAGACCTCCATTTCTCAAACAATCCTTAAGAAACAGCAAACGAAAATCCATCTGAGACACAGTCCATGCAGTTTTGAGAAATATAGCAGAGTAATTGGCTGTTGTCAACAGCTTAGATGCCTTGGCTACTCAGATTTATTAAGTTGGGTGAGAACATTTTGTATTCTCTGTGTATATTCCAAAGATAAAAGATATATAAAATACACTTCTAGTGCTCATTATTCAAAAATAAAAATTGTGATATTTCTTTTCAGAGTTTGAAAATGGTCCACCACCATCTATTTTCTTTAGCAGGTTTGCAGTGAGACATCTTGCTTTTTGCAGTGCTACTTATGTAAGACAGAGGCATCACAGTATACTGTGTACTATTGTATACCTTATAACTATGGGATAACTCTTTTAAAACATGCACATATACAGTACTGCATGCATAAGGGATGTAAAATGCAAAAATATGATTTATATTTATTACATTTATTCTGTTCATATTGTTTTCATATACTCGCTACCAGAGATACCAAAACACATTCAGTTGCACGGCCCCTCTTATAATTTGGCTATGTGACAGTAATGCAGTCAAGACCTGCAAGAAGTGTGTCAGAGGAGGATCAACCCATAGGAAGCATCACATCATTCAAAAGTAATACTTTGTGTGTGTACGTATGTGCTTTTTATTTTCTCCCAAACTTTAAGGCAATCCAATTGGTTTACTACTGTCCTTTATTTTTATGTTGCTGTTGTTATTGATTTACATTGTTTAAAATATTGGAAAAATACAGTTTCAACTTGGCTGGCAATTACAGCCAGTTGGAGGCTCTTTAAATTATGGAACTGTATTTTATTCACCCGTCCAGTTTGTCACATACAGCATACTCCAATTAAAACCAAAATGTTAACACTTATTTTGTTTGTTATGTACTTTTTTCCAGAATCATGTCATATATAAAAAAATGTTCTGTATCTTCACGTGTTTTTTGCATCAGACTTATGTTTTCACACATTTTTCCCCCAAAGGATATTCCATCCTTTGTGTGTGTGTGTGTGTGTGTGTGTACATGCACAACAAATTAGATGACATTTACATTTTCCCATTCCCACCCAAATATCGTGACACTGTACAATTCTGATTTTACATGAACATTAAAATGATTGCACTGTTGACAAATGGACCTTCTTCTAAAGAAACTGGAGCTAGAAACATGAAGGCTTATTAGCAGTCTGCCTCTGATAAAATGCCTACAAGGAATATTTAATACTCTACTGTTACTTTCAGCTGACAAGTCTTAGCTACCATAAAATTATAGTGTTTAGTGACCAAAAGTGTGCTAATTTTCTTGAAGTCAACAAAAAATAGTGGTAGGCCTGTCCAACATACAATATTTATGTGTCAGCTAATTTTGATCTGATGTATTAGCTAATTTTGTAATAAACAGATACAGTAGAAACACACAAAGTTACTTTTATTTACTGAATGAAACCATAAATTGTAATGAAAAACTGTTCTGTCCAAATTAATATAGTAGAAGCCAAGTCATTTAGATTAAAAAAAATAAATCAAACTAGGGTGGCACACTATAGGTTTAGCACTTTGTCCACAAAGCTGTAGTTCAGGGGTCCTCAATCACAGTCCTGGAGGGCCGCAGTGGCTGCAGTTTTTTGTTCTAACCCGGTTGCTTAATTAGAAAGCAATTCTTGCCAATAATTTAATTTCATGGCTTGCTAGTACTTTAACTCTGCTATGTCAGGTCATTCTCATATCCTATATTTTCTTCTCCTTTCTAAGGATATCATCCAAATGATTTGAAGGCTAAAATGGATGAGTAATTCTCAGTCCTTCATTTTTTTCTCTTTACTTTCCTTCCAAGTATTTAATTAAACCCAATAGTACATGATAAATGCACACAGGTGTAAATGGTAACAAGCTAAATGGAGAAATGCTTGTCTCTTTTGTTGTTTACATGTTATTGCTAATTAGGAGCAATTAAAAACCAAGAATACAGCTGTTTAAGACTTAAATAAGCAATAAGGGTTCACAATCTTAACGAGTGGGACAACTAAAGTGAAGCAGAAGTGTTACTTGAGCAATAAGGGCTTCTTATTAAGCAATTGGGTTAGAGCAAAAACCTGTAGCCACTGCGGCTCTCCAGGACCGTGATTGAGGACTCCTGCTCTAGTTGATGGGCCTTGAATTTTAACTTTAACTTTAGGCTTAAGTAAATAGATTTTGGTCATTTCCTTGTATCAGTATGGCTTTTTCCATTCACTAATCCAGCATTACTTCCACGTCCCAAGAGATCAGTTTATTAGTTGACTGGTGACTCTATATTGGCCTAGTACGAGCATTTGTACCCAGTGCTCCTGGCATAGGAGTTAAGTGTTAAGTCGCTTAGAAAAAGGTGAATACTGTAGATGGATAAAACAAAGCAAGTATAGTAGTCAATCAAAAGCATCTAGTGCCTACTGGGGAAGTTCCCAATTATATTAAAAAAAAAAAAAAGACGATTGCCCTAATCCTAGCAGCTATTGGCCAGTCAGCATACTGTACATAATGGAATCATTAAAAGAAACAATTATGCAAGACAAAACAGAGCAACAAAATCCCATACACGAATGTAAGTGAACAGTCAATATGGGCTTAGACAATGGAGATTGTGATTTTAAATATTCTAGAATTTGATGTGAAATTAACAAAAGCATTTGAACATCTCAAGTTTCAAAATGCTTTTGATAAGGTGCTGAATGAGAGGTTGCTAATCCAACTAAAAGAAGTGGAAATTTAAGGTGCAGTGTGCAAATGAGTGCAAAAAGTGAGTGCACTGTCATAAACAATCAATTATGGTGCAAGGAATGTTTTCCATGTTAGGTAATGTTAAAAATGGGGCCCATTAACGATCTTTGCTGGGGATGCTGTTCTTATTATTTTACATTAACAAAATTTATTAAAAATCAATTGAATCAATTAAAACTAAACTGGGAGGTTTACATTAAACCAGATCAAAAGGTGGATACCTGCAACCAGAAAATTATTATAGGAAGGCCTAGACAGATTTCAGATTAGGACACTTTTGATTAAACAAAATTTGGCGCATACTGTAAATACATTTAAAGTCATATAAAAAGTAAAAATATTACATCCAGTAATATAATGTAACATCTCACAATGGATATTATACCACAGAGTTGTGGAGGACTTGTATATCCAAACATGTACAGAAGCCATTAAAAAGGCTAATATGACATTGGGTTACATAGCACCACCTGTTAAGCACAAGAAAGTAAGGCTATTTTTAAGACACTCAACACACATGCGAGGCTTTATTTGAAATACTGCGTGCAGTTCCTAATTCAAAAAAAAAAAAAGGAAAAAAGGACATAGCAGCACTAGAGAACTAGGGTGACTGCAGGTTTGCCATGTATAAGCCAAGGGGAAAGATTAGAGAAGTTGAACTTTTTAGTTTGAGCAAATATATATGAAGAGAGGATATAACAGAAGTTTTTAACATTATGAAGTGAACATGTATGATGGACATCAGCTATTATGTTATAATGAGTTTAAGAAGTGGTGGGCTCAGATACAAGCTAGTTAAGAATACATTTTACATAAATATTACAAATGTGTTACTCACTTAGAGAATTACAGATACACTTTAAGCAGCGTAGTAGACAGAAATATTTTGGTACCATCAACTTTTGACTATGCCTTAAAAAGGTTGGTTGGATACATAGTGGGAGCTCTGTGAGGTTAGATGGCCTGTTGTCATCAAAACTTGTTCTTTATATGGAGCTTTATTTATTTATTTATTTTTGTAATCTCCAGGCCTGAACAATATAACTGATGGGTATGACAGGGGAAAAAAAAACAAAACTTTTACATGCCATTGAAAGCTTTTAAAAAAGAGAAAGATACCTTACTGCAAAGCATCACTTTCTCAGTAACTGCTCTGAAATGTGAACAATTTACTACAAAATTAAAAATAAATACTAAGGAGAACATAAATTGGTGTGCAATCAAAGAATTCAAAAGCATACAAGTTGAAAGCAGGTATTGTTGCACAGTACTGTTGCATGGCATACTAGCCATGTTACCATATTTTTTAAAACAGTACTATAACCAGTATTATGCAAAATTCGGTAAAGTTACGCCACTAAAATGTGACTAAATCTCAGCTTTCAGCGCTGTGTCTATGTGACTAGCAGAAAACTAAATAAAACTAGCTGAGCTTTATTACATACTTGTCAATTCACTTGATAAAAAGAGAGACTAAAATGGTTATTTACACTAGTCATCCCCAACTTATTGATAAATAGTTTTGTAAATAGTTTCCTTGAAGGAAAAACAAACTGAAAAATTCCAAGTTATCAGTTATTTGCTTCAGTATAATTTTGGTACCAGTAATGAAGTAAAAATTTGAATATCGATACAACACTAATGTTGGGTAATTAAAAAAAAGTAGAGACAGATTAGATTTGGGGAAGTGAAAAAAGTGTTTCAGAGCATTTCTGCATTTAAATGGCAAGGTCATTGGTCCTATTAGACTAGAAGCTGAAAATGTGGCAAAGTGAGTTGAATGAAGAAACAAAAAAATCAAAATGCAAACAGATAAAAAAGGAAGCAACTTGAGTTTAAAACAGGATATGATGATGAATCACCTTCTCCTTGAAACCTGTTTGGTTACCTTCACACTTCAGAGAAAGATGGACGAATTTGATTTTTAATTGACTTCTGTGTTTTTGTTTGGATAGATAGATAGATAGATAGATAGATAGATAGATAGATAGATAGAT
>JANRMT010062819.1:29454673-29493923 GCA_026402145.1 Polypterus bichir lapradei
GATAGATAGATAGATAGATAGATAGATAGATAGATAGATAGATAGATAGATAGATAGATAGATATTTTTCTACCTTTTTCTCTATTTTACTGATCACTCCTATAGCACTTTCTTTTATGTGGACTCGTTCCCTGGACACTTTTTACTACCTGGACATGGATCAGTATGCTGCTGCTGGAGTATGTGAATTTCCCCTTGGGATTATGTTTGCCTTAATTACATTCCTGTATGAATGTGTATTGACATCCTGAATGTGCAAATTCAATAAACCTAAATTGACAAATTGACCACCATGAACAACCAGCAGTATACTGATTGCTATGCTACTTCATTTTATTTTAAGTAAAAAATGTCTGTGAATTTGTCAACTCATGGTGGTAAAAAAAAGAAATACAAAAGAAACAAAAATGTAGCCGTTGGTTTGTAGTACAATCATTATTACAGAATGTGTTTATGGAAACCTGTGGGCATGAGAGAGAAGCCAGAAATGAATGGACGAGATGTGAAGAGTATTGATCCAAAACAGTGGCTTGGGACATTTCAGAATGCTGAGGGGGACATTCAGTTACTTGTGTCAAAAAATCAGTCTACAAGGGCTGCTCAGAAAAATACCCACTGGAATGTGTGAGAAAACCCAGTAATTGGGCTGCATAGGCTAACAGCAGTCAGTCCAAACGCTTATTATGTTTGCCATGTTGCTTTCTTTCTATTGATACACTGAGTTTGTAATGTTATTCATCTTGACTTTCAATGAAGACATAAGATGAGGGTCACATATACAGTGGAGTTAAACAGTGTAGATTTCCAGATTTCCGATTCAAGTATTCACACACAGGTCGCACTGAATTTGCATATGTCTAAATTAACTTTGTAAAGTTGTGTTTGTGTGTTTTTACTTTTCATACTTCTTTATATAGATCTGATCCATGTAAACAAACTGGAATAAACAAAATGTGTACGTTGCTTTTTACATCCCTTGGCTGCATGCATATAATCAGTTAGAAGGAATGCTTCTCAAACAGGCATTGTTGCCTTGATGCATACTATTATGGGATTATAATCCCAAAGTCAGTATTTTAAATCCATCTCTGAATCATCATGTGAATCCCATCCTTCCCTGCGTTACTGTATATATACTTACAGAACATCAAACTTTACTCTAGAGGTTAAGAGCTTTACCTCAGTGTCTGCTATTAATTCAATTACATTAATAATAAGAGAGTAAGATATTTTTTAAATCTTTCAAAATTAATTAACTGGCAAGGGGTGCCATCCAAAGCTTTAGTTTCAAACATGCTCTTTTACTTGCTAACATGTTAATTTTTCTAAGAATTTATTCACAAAACATTAATTTATCATTTGCGTCTACTTATATGTTATACTAACAGCTCTGTGATGCAAAAGCCACAAACTTTCCTGGTATTCTTAGTGAGAAAAAAAAATGTTGCAAACCATGCCGTCTGCCTTACAGTTTAGTCGGATTAAATTCCTGATTTGGTTTCTGTATTCAAAAAGCAGCTGAAATGAAACCAGATTTTCATCTAACACTGCAGCAAACATAAATACACAAATATGGGTTTTGCAAAATAACCTGACCTCTTCTTCTTCTTCTTCTTCATTTAATATACAATTCAACATCTTTTTTTAATAAAAAAGACAAGCAAATCAAGAACTTAGGATATTTGTAGAGGACTGAAGAATAACTGGTAAAGAATTAAGGAAGTCTGGTTATATTTGTGAGGAGGACAGAAATACAAACAACATATTATTGGCAAGCAGTCAAAAATCCGTTACAGATAATATTGCTAAGTCTGGTAACATTTTTAAAACAGTTACATCTCTAGCAGAAAAGGAAACCTCATATCTTACGTTAAAAAGAAAAGAAAATAACCAGTTACAAACGTTTCATTTAGCAAGTAGTCGTGGAACATACTTCTTGGTTAGAAAAGACAAACTAATTAGATACATGTAACAGCCACGTGTGTGCAATTGTTACCGTTAATATACACCGTTAATCTGTAAGAAATCTACAATCACAGCTCAACGTTACAACAAAATTGGTAATTATTATTGTATCTTCTTTTCTTTTTTTTTTTTTGCTTGGAGTGACCCACATTTAAACAGTAGACATACCTGTGGCATTCTGCAATTCTTTGGATAGTGACACATATCTGCTAGTTTGTCCACAATCATTTTGAACTCTAAAATCTTTTTAAAAAGTCAATAAACTAGAGCAGTTCTGTGATGTTTCAATTGCTAGTGCTTTCGATATCCTCATCATCCACTGCTACTGCTGCATTTGACTTGGAAATCATTAGAAGCTTTTCCCTGTTTGTGTACTGCCGCGGACTTCCTTTGGGCAGATTGTCAGTGTTATCCTCTGAATCTGAAATAGTACAGTCTTCCTCATCATCATGCTTTGGGGATTTGTCGGTACACATTTGACTTGTGTCAGCAGTAACCTCAGTGGACTCAAATGACACCTCTCCCTCTCCCAGTTTTATATAGCCCTTACTATTTGAACGTTCCAGCCTAGGGCAGCTGGGACGTCTGCTTTTTTCCACATGCGAGTCATTTGCAGTTGACAGACACTCACCAAGATCTATTGATTTTGAAAAGGAGGACAAAGCTCCCAGTGAAAGGCTGGAACCCATTGCTCTCCTAGCTGGGGTTGAAGGGAGCAACTGGACCTGAGATCCCTGCGGAGAAACCCGAGGGACTCCCTCTTGCAAGCTGCCTGTGCTTTGATAAAATGGTCCTAAATCTTTACAAACATACACCCCAGTTTTCGAAGTCTCTACTTTTGTCATTGTGTGCTCATCCTCACTGCACCCATGGCTTACCATTTTGAAATCACAAGGAGTTGGTTTGGCTTTTATTTCTGGAGCCTCTTTGGCACCATCACTGTACTGTTTGTTATTTTTTTCATCCACCCCACAATTGTTTAGTTTGATCATTGGAAGAGTAAAAGCATTGATGGAAGAAGTGACAATAGATGTAGTTTCCCACTTTTTTGGCATGGGTGGCCTTTCGGTAGCCCTCGATTGTTCACTATAAATACTATACACCGTGTCGGTAAAAGTCCACCCTTCCCTAGAGAGACTTGGTCTTCTCACCAGGGACTGACGTCTCATTGCTTGAACATTACTTCCCTGATCTTGCACCCTGGGTGCCCCTCCAACAGTAGAAGGCCAGGAGCTTTTGACTAACATAGCTGCTGTGTAAGATCCCCCAGATTTCACATCTACACCCCGGGACTGCACATAATTAACAAAGCCGTTCAAAGGTGTGCAGTCTTTGGTCCGTAAACTGTGTATATCAATTACCGTAGAATAGATATCCCTTAGGTTGATTATCTTGGTTTTTTTGTCTCTGTTTTCATGAAGCACAGCATTGGCACAAATGAACAGGAATATACCAATGCCCATTATTAATGGGCCAAAAACTTTAAGCTTGTCAGAGTGTAAATATTTAGCCAGAAAGCGTGAGAAAAATCCTGTAGAAGGAGGAGGAATGTCAGCTCCAGTAGCATTCGTCTGATTGTCCTTTAGGAAATCAAGGTCAAGCTGATAGACTGCATGGCTACTCCGTGACCAGTTTGTCTGAGCAAACAACTTGGCATCATAAATCCTTTTACTGCTTTGCAGCCTTTTAGGAGGACTAAAGTCTTCTTTATAGATGGAGTGATTTTTTGGCCAGTATCCCATTACAGCCATGGCTATTCCTACCAAAAGCACCAATATTCCAAAGGCGGCAATGAACCCAGAGATGGAGCACAGCTTCAATTTGCCCTTTACAACCACCACATCGTTCTTTCTTTTCTTTTTGGCTTTCTTTTTCCGTTTGTTTTGTACTCGGTTCTTAGCACGAAGAGAATCTTGCCTTCTAGCGGAGATCCGTAGCAGACCTCCAGTTGCTATCATGGTCACTTTTTATTGGCAATGGAGTCGGTCATCCTGGAGGAACAAAAAAAAAAAAATCCGTTAATTTCTAACATATCTCAAACACATCAACTCGCAACTCAGAAATTATAAGAGAGATAAACAAGCTTTTCAAAGAATACCGAAAAATTGAATGTATTGTTTTAAGAACGAAGAAGATTCATCATAACATAATATTAGAATCACCTGACAATGGACTAAAAGCTTAGGTACACTTGTTCTGTTGTTTTTGTTCTGCTGGCATAACATGGAAACTAACAATATGATGGTAAGAACAATTATGCTGCTTACTTCAAAGTTTACCACAAAGCTAAAAATGTAAGCCACTGTTGTTGGCAATGTTGGCTGCTGCTCCTTTGTCAGTTTAGCATTTATTTTAGAAACTTAAAGACATTCAGTCAGCATAGCCTGAATGTGGAATCCATCACTCTGACATTCATGGCTCAATCCATCATACTTTCATTTAAAACTAGGAACTTAATAAAAAAAGAAGTAAATTAGTGGATAAGAAGAAAAAGGAAAGAAAATATATCAGCCCTGAATGTTAATATTAGTACATTATTCCTTACTGGAAGTTTACAAGGTTTAGGCTTTATTGTCATTTGACAGACAGAACTGTCCTCTTGAACTATTCTGGTATGTATAACTTATTAAATAAAGAGACGAAAATTAACTTATTTTTCATAAGACATTATATTCAATTCCTTCTGTGTACTAAACCCAAATCTTGGTTTTTAGTAAGACCCACGGAGAACCAGCCTGATTCTTCTGGTGTTGCTTTGGTATAATTTGACTTAACACAGAAGAAAAAAATATTGATGTAGATGAGAGCAGCACTCATATAGTGATGAAGAGGGTTAGCACTCACCTTCTTTCTTGTAACACTGTATTATTAACAATCACACGTTTAAGCAAGACCAGAGAGATATATCTATGTCTCTGTTAAGGAATTTGCTCAGGGTGATGTTCCCTTCTCTAAACATCATTCTCCCAGACACAGCAGCAGCGGTGAGACTCGAACTAGAGTTGCTATATTAAAAAGTCCCCTCTTTCACCTTCCAGTTTATCGGGGAATGCATAATTTAAGCATTTGCTGTTGTCATAACAATTAAAAAAACAAGTTGACTGACTTTCATGTACTTTGAAGTCCATACAATGACCTGTACTATCTTCAGGAAGAGAAATTAGAGCTATTAATTTTAATTGATGATTAATTGCCAAACAAGTAATTCTAATTGAAGATTCAACGTTCAAGGCTGGGAAGATTTTAGTGTCACATTGCCATCCAACAGTTTCCGTTTTTGTTCCCAGACTGGACCTGCCCAATGACTAATGAAGGCACTCTTTTAGGCAATGGAACATAAAAGAAGATATAATTAAATGTTCCTACTGTGCACTGTGAAATCTAAGAAACACACTTCCATTATCAATAAATGGGAGTATTCCCTGAGGACATCCCACATTTCTCTTGATATATGTTACAACATTCATACTACTGTGAGATCCTTCCATCTATTTTCTGAGACAGCTTACTCTAAAGATAGACAGGTAGATCTATCTATCTGTCCCTATATGGAGTAATCGGTCTCAGAAATAATATGAGTCAACTCTAGCTCAGTAACAGTAAGGTAGGGAAGACCTCTCTTACTGACATAACTTACAGCTGACAATGAACTCAATGTGCTTTGGCTGCGGAATTGCTATGCCTGGAGGTCTAAATGTTCTTAAACTCATTCTACAATTAATTGTGTTACCAGCTTTCAATTAAACTTCTTCAGTTCTTCTGTAGTAAAACTCTTCATTTAAACTCTTATGTGTCCTCATGGGAAAAGAATGCCTTAAAGATAATAAGTCCTTGGTTCAAATCCTTGCCCTGGCTTTGACAGGCTTTTACCCTAAACTGGAGATTTAGAAAATGGATGAATGGACAATAAGTGGTGTCATTCTGCAACGTGAACCAAACAAGTCTAATTCAAACAGGAGTCAAGCCTTCCAAAAGACAAAGCCCACTTTTATAGCATCAAGGTTTTGGCACAATCTGTTTAGCTCTTTACTTTTTTTGGTAAAGATAAGGATAGCAGAGTGACTAGAATAAGCCTCACGGACATAGGGAAGTGACAATTCCACACAAGGAGTGGATGGGACAGGAATCAAACCCAGGTCCTTGGAAATGTGTGGCAATTGGGCTTATTTCTATAATACTACAACAACATCTTGTTGTGGTGAGCACCATAAAGTGTTTTGTAAATAAAGCTAACACAACATTACACACACACAACATTTTAATAAACACAAATACACACGGATACATTTTATAACATACATTCTCAAACTTGCTTAATCTAATTCAGTGTTGGCAGGCCAGAGTCCATCCTGGCAATTCATCCATCATCCAAACCTGCATAACCTGAGCAGGGTCATGAAGAATTTGGAGCCAATCCCAGAAACCACTGGGCGCAAGGCATGAACAATTCCTGCAAAGGGCATAAGTTAATCACAAGCTGACCATACTAAATTAAAAGTGGAAAAATGCAGCATAGCAGTAGAGATGATAAAGGGAATGAGGGACTTGACTGAAGATATTAATGAAGTTCAACTGAATAAAATAAACATAAAAACTGATTTTTTAAATGTAAATGTCACAGTTCAGCAAATACAATTTGAACAGAAAATGCTAAATGTTTATTATAACCAAATAGCACCAAAGCTGAAATCTGAGCCCAACTTCTTAGGCACTATGCTACACAGCGTGCCACATATAGCACATCATCATGTAGAATTACGTATTATGGCCATGTTTAAAGCATGTGAAGATAAAGCAGGTTTTCTATCTGGACTAGAGGAACGTAATGAACAAACAGAGTGGAAAAAGGAAAAAAAAAATAAAATCAAAAGATCATTTAATTACAGCCTCGTCATCTAGAAGTTAAAATACATCATTACTCACATTCAGACGGCTAGCTTCATTTTTATCCTGCCCAGTTTTCAGAAACAGCAGTGTTTTCTTTGCCGACAGCTCTTTGTGCTTCTATTCATCATTTCTTTTCTTCTGTTGGATTAAAGTGACATTTATAGCCCCTGAACGTTTTCTACTATATACAGTGAGCAGAACGGCTGATGCAGTTTTTTCTTACTTGCCGATACAAATCATTGACATCAGTTTCTTCTATCCAGTTTTGTGCTTGTTCTTTTGAACAATTTATTCACAAACACAGTGTTGACGCTGTGACTACATTAGTCATTACAGACCAATAAAAATATGAGCCTTAAATAATATAAAAATAATCCTTACATGCTCCAACCTCCATAGCTGCCATCCTGTTTTTGTAGCTTGCTCCAGATACTCAAATAAACTTTAAAACTGGATATGACAGACAACATGGACACACTTGCGTAGGGTCATCGACAGTGATTGGGCAAAGAACTTGCGATAGCAATATTAAGCACAGTGCCAATTCACAATTCTAAAAGTTGAACTCCACCTTTGGAGCTTGATGATGAGCAGAGCCTGGCCCTAGATGCTGCTGGGAGTAAAATATTTTCTGAGGCAGAATGTCAACAGCATTGAAGATGGAGACATTCTGGAGTTTATACATATAGTATGTACAAGGAACCATCAATTTGGATACCGTGAAAGAGAAATAATGAATGCTTCTTTCTCAAAATTACTTTGAAACAAATTAAATCTTCCTCTGTCCCAGACTGCAATGAAAGTACTTAAAATATTCAAGTTTTTTTTTTTTTCCATACAAGGAAAACACATTCATTAAAAATTCTTCCACGGCACTTTCTCACATATTTCAGCTAATATCCTGATTATACTGTATACAGCATGAAACATTTTACATTCCGTTCTCAAAGCTGGAATACATCAATTTAGGGCTGAGGGAGGCTGGAGCCTCTCCAAACTGTGTTGGGCATAAAGTAAGAACCAACACTGGATAGAGTGCCAGTCCATCTCAGATAAAATATTTTATTACATGTCAGCGACATTAGGAGTAAGCTCTTGAGCTATTCCTTAGCTAAAACAATGACAATGGTGGCCAAAATCAGAAAAAAAAGTGTAACAAGGAAATAACAACACAAAGGTATGTCATGATCTGGAGTTCATTTTTAAACTTCCACAGATTCTCCTTGGCCTCTAAAATTAATCAAAACTTTCTTTTGAGAGTTTTAGAGGTCAAGGAATCTAATTGTCACATTGACTTTTGAATCACATGCATTTTTAATGATGTTAAAAGTAAATACATTCTTATGTGGCACTGTCTTGTTTTTATTTTAAATTAGAGATGCATCCACGGGTTGCCAGGTGTCATCTTTCGGAAGTGACACCATTAGTACAACAATTATTAAGCTGGCAGAACAGAATGCTTAGCATCCAAATTTCTGGATACAACCTAAATATCTAGCATTACTGTTCAAGCACGTAAAAGAATCTTTGTTTTTGAACTCTTTTCTGCCCCTCGACTAATATTTATACCTAACATTGTGACTTTGGTTTTATTCACTATTCTGGTTTCAGGACATTCTCACTATAGCTGTAGATTTAATTCTTATCTCATGCTCGGAGCTGCGTTTACCGAATGTCTTTTTAGTTATCTATCTTCTGACCCCCCCCCCCCCTTTAAAAAGGACTGCTGCCTAGTGCAGTGATTACAAATTACAACAAAAAGAGAAGATAACAAAAGACCACCGAGTCTTCCTATATAAATAACTGACCACAACCAAAACATGGGGTGGCTGGTCCACCTCAACCACAAGCACCTTTTAAAGCACTCCCTGCTCCTTTATCTCCAGTCTATCATACACCTACCACTCACCCAGGCCTTGTCAATAATTCAATTTCCATCTCCAAGATCATCAGCCCTAGGGGAATGAAGGGGGATTTTACACCCCGACCAACTACTTCTAGATATTTCAGTAAAAGGCTTCCAGCTGTCCTATACATCTACAGGTCAATTTACAAATTCTAGGTGCTCGCACAGTTTTGTGCAACAGTCATCACAGATAACCACTGCCAATCCCCAAATAGGTTGTCTCCCCACTGACCCAGAGGAGTCCATACACACTGTAACAGGATCCCAAAGTGCCCTGTAGAGACCTCTCAACATAGCAGTTTGGTTCCTTACTGTCATCATTGAAATATTTCAGGGGCCTTGTATTGCAGTGTCTATCTAGTAGTCACCATCGTGGTTATGATTAGTATCACTGCCTTTACTCCTTTCTTCATTATAAACAGTAATAATAATCTGTAAATTATATCTTAAAAATTTAAATGATACACATGCCAAGTGTAGATTAGTTGGTGGGTCACAATGGTAATTATTGTTTTGTTTAATTTTTAAGTAGTCAGTAATAAACTAACAAGATTAATAATAAACATGAACGCACATGATTAGATTAAATTCTACTAAAACTGGTGTTTATTTTAATACAATTTGGGACCATTTAAAGATGAAAATTCATTGCAGTATCAGTACTGGAAATAAAACTTAAACATTATTATATCATTGACACATGAATTACTGAATACCAAGACAAGTCAAGATATTTTAATTTTCACAAACAATTTGCTTATGAAACCATACTTGTCAGGAAATCAACTTTGTCAGTGTTGTGGCTTTTGCTATTGTGAGATTTATGTTTGTATCAGTACAGTATATGGAATACACAATAGTTCAGCGGTTCTCAAACTTTCGTATTTCGCGCCCCCCCTTTTCTACCTGGAATAATTCTACGCCCCCTGCATAATGTAAGATAGATGAGAATAACCCATGATACAGCTAACAAAGGTATGATACTCGTGCGGTGTCGCGGTATCCGATCATTTTTACTTCCATAAGATTTGCATGTGTTCGGCTAACTTCGATGAAATATTTGCAATTTTTTTTTTTTTTTAAAGTGCATCTGTTAAAATGCCTTGTGTGGTTTTTGGTAGTAATTCTACTCCCAAAAACAAAGAATAATTATTTATTCTTATTTAATTATTATTTTATGTAAAGAAACGATTAAATATGTTTTAATTTCTAAAAATCTCGTAAACGAGGACAACGATGAAGTCAATCGAGACAAACGTATTTTTGTCTGACAAATATTATACCACTGCTAGTTGTATCATGAAAACAACCCAATACGCAGTAAATTATTTAACTCAATTTGGCAATATTGGCTACGCTGCCAATGTCGTGCAGTCGCGCCGCATTATCACCTGATCTACTTACCTGAATATTCGCGACAGATACCGATAAGTCTCGAACTTTCTGGATTGAAAATACGTGACTATAAAAGCAGCAGCAGCGGCGCCGCTCATCACAGAAACAAACTTCAAACAGAAAAGGAGCTCAGAGTGATATCTCGAATATCAAACCCAACCTGGACAGGCTGTGTACTTTAAAGCAGACACATATTAGTCATTAGTTCTATGCCTTAGAAATGTTTTATTTTAATTTTAGTTATAAAGCATTCGTTGTGATTATACGCTTGCAAATTTAAATCTGAAATAAAAATGTAAAAAATTAATTTTGATGTCTTGTTCATTTATTCGGCGCCCCCCTTTTACAGCTTCAGCGCCCCCAAGGGGGGCGCACCCCACAGTTTGAGAACCGCTGCAATAGTTGATTAACATTTATGAAGTGTAATTTTCAATTGACTATATTCAAATTTCAAATGTCACTTAGCTGATGCCTTTTTCCATTCCTGCTCTCTTGACAATTTTAAGGCTAACTTTGTGAAATCAAATAGGTAAATTATCAAATTATCATCAAAATGAGTCTTTACTCTGTTGTTTTCAAGTCACCTCACATACAATAAATGATCAGACTTTGCCTTTGGTTATGGTTCATCCAGCGTTACACTGGCCCAGCATAAGCCACTGAATTAGATGGAAAGGGCAGTAATCCATCTTATTTGGAGATGGCATCTCAGTCACTTGTGTACCATTCAAATGTAATATACAGTATGTCATATGTGCTTTTACTATGTTAGATACATTTTTGTTGTTACATTAGTAAATACTACTTTGGCTTCATAAACATAGCAAACAACAGAAGAAAAGCATTTGCTGGTTCATTTTCAGCAATTAAGTATGCTTTTTCAGTAGCCCCAATAACTGTGTCTCTGCAATTATTTACGTACGTTAACACATTACATGTTAAATCACAGAGAGGTTTTCCTTATGTTTCAAAGCATTACATGCGGGGGCACACAAATGTCTGTCCAATGTGAAAGATTTCAAACACTAACTAAAACAATTTTATTTTAGAATGAACAGAAAGAGCAGCTCAGTTTGTCACTGTTGTAGATGAATATGAGGGAGGTGACATCCCATCCAAGATTGAATACTGTCACACACCCAGACAAATGGTAAAGGCACCAAGCTTCTAGATACGCTAAACTGAATAAGATGGTTTTAGGGTATAATAAGGATTGAATGAATGACTGTAGACATGATGATAACCTGAGGACTCTGAAGACTTTACTTCTTTATCAGGGCTATGTATGGGGTTTTATGAAAGAGCTACATCAACTCGCTCAGATGCTTGACTCCACAAGTTAAATGATTTAAAATGACAGTTAAAGCAAGTTTATTTGCATAGTACAATGAAATTCTTACTTCTTTGTCTCCTCAAATCTATGTATACACAATATCTGATTTTTTATAATTGACTATTTAGCAGCCTTGTGGGTTATTAGTAGAAACTATCACTGAATCTACTGGTACACAACCCCAATGGCTCTGTGTGGTGATACACATTAGATTCCATGGCAGTGCACAGGTTTTAAATAAAAACAGTGAGGCTCAGGCTCCATGGGTGTGTGCGTTCCTGCAGCCCCTGGATATTTAATGGAGAGATTGGGGCTGATCGTACAGTACTTGTACATAAAGGGTGTGGATGGTTTCAGTTTCCTTATTGACTCTTCACGGGTTGTAATTAGGACAAAACACTTGCAGAGGTATAAAGCAGAGCTTGAGCAGGAAAAAAAAAAAAAAGAAGTACATAGGTTGAAATGAAAGTTAAGGAGACGCAGTGGCAGAATTGTGGCTGAGGCAGTTCTGTTGAGGAGAGGAAGCAGGCAGTTGGGAACATGACCAGAGGAGAAAGTGCCTGAGAAGAGAGCACATCCGGCAATCAAGGGGCACCTTGTCCTCATTTCCTAGATCATCCTTGATTCAGGACCATCATGACTGCTGCAGCCAACCCAGACCATCCATCACACTGTGCACCGCTTGCCAGGTTGAAGGAGTGAGAAAAGTGGCTGTGCAGGATAGTGGAGGTCTTTAATTATATCCTGCTTACCTTTTGAAGGTGGTGAGTGTTGTACAGAAGACCGCCAAGTGAAGGTAATATTCAGTGCCACCTTCACCACCCCCGTAGTGCTTTATATTCTTGAGCTGAGCAAATGTCATACCAGGATGTGGTGCAGCCAACAAGGATGGACTCCGCTTTATAGCTGTAGAAGATTGTGTGTTAACTGATTACATCAAAGTGCTGTAGAAGCATGTAGAAATTATATATATATATATATTTTTATTTATATATTTTCACAATAGGATAAATGTGAAAATAATGAAAGTTTTTGTTGTGCCTTTAAACCATGTCAGATTTTACCTGCTTTATTAAGTTAAACCATGCAGGATTTTTAAATAATAGACACAATACCTACAAGACAATGCCAAAAGTCAAGTCATGAAGTCAGCACTCTACCCAAGACCTGTCCGTAATAACTGGGCGAAGGCAGAAAACAGAACTGAATTTTTAATACAGCAAGGGGTACCAAATACTACAGTGTCATCTATGCATGACTTTCAACCAAGACATCAGGTTCTGTTTTTCCCCCCCATTATATTTAAACTTTTTCTTTAATCAAGCATTTCTCCCCTCAGTATTTTTTTCATGGCTCCATGCTTCATAATAACCACCCGTAAGCTGCCTCTGCAATTTTCATGGAGCTCATCAGAGAAAATTGGTGTATGATCATATAAGAAAGGGCACTTTCCAGACATCAGAGTATTATTGTTTAAATATCACTGGAACATAATTCTACAATTAAAGGGTGTGTAAAGTTTAAGAAAAGTTGCAATTATATATCTGATTGGGATTTTGTAAAGAACCAAACAAGTATATGATTAACTGACTTAAGTTATTTCCTATTATATCTTTTGTGACCTGTAAAGTGAATTTGTACAACCTCTGTCTATGCATATACCACTGATTGTACAGACCTTTCTCCAAGCTGGCTAATGTAAGGACCAATTAGCCACTTCTACTGTTTGTGACTGAGTTTCAATTTCTAAACTACAACATAAGGAACATGACGAACTCCAATTCAATTTACATTAGCCATCATGTGTTTGAGTGGATGACTCCACTTTACAGCTGTAGAAGTTTGTTTGTTGACTGATTACACCAAAGTGCTATAGAAGCATGTACAAATTATATATTTTTTTATTAATATATTTTCACAATAGGATAAATGTGAAAATAATGAAAGTTTTTGTTGTGTATTAAAAACAGTGTCAGATTTTACCTGCTTTATTAAGTTAAACCATGCAGGAGTTTTAAATAATAGACACAATACCTACAAGCCTATGCTAAAATTCAAGTCATGAAATCTACACTTGTTAACAAGACATTCATCCATTTTGCACATTTTTTTAATTCAAGTTTCTGATCATTTTCAGAGCATACTTTCAGTATTGTGCACAAGGCAAGATAAAAACTGTGGATGGAACACCAATCCCACACTGGCTACAATTAAAATGGGACCTATCCCGCTCCCCATATAATACCCACATCTTTGGAATATTGGAGAAAACCTCACACAGACACAAGAACATACAAGCTTGGAAAAGAGGATTATCGAGCAATGGATTCTAAGCCATTCTCTTAAAGTTATTCCACATCCCAACACCAAGAGCATTTCTAGGCAAAGCCAGGTCCTTCATCTACCCTGAAAGTTTTATCTTGATACACTGTACAAACTTCCAAACCTATGGAGGGATTTCATTTTATCTTGTCACCTACACTCTCATTATTTCAGCCACTGCTGATAAACTGTAATCATCATTGAACATTGGATTTTTATTGATGTAGAAACTGATGGTTTTCTCTGAGGACTTAGCGCACACTTCACCACCATTGCAACAATGATGGTCAGTTTCAGGGATCGCTGTGCCTTCAGACTAGAACAAAACTCTGAGTTATTTAAACTTATCCATTTGGGCAACAAATCCGAATTCTTTTTAACAAAAAGTACTATGAGTACCAGGATGAGGCTCACAGAGTTTCACCGGATTTAAACTGACAGTAATTTATTTCTAGAGATCACTGCTCATTAGGTCCTTGGAGTCACATATAGAGTATCATCAAGGGCTAGAGGTGCGTTCTTCTGGGTCCACAGTCTACTCTTGAGTGCCTCCTGAAAGTATTATATACGGTGTGTACACTAGTGAATACACACACACACACCCCTAACATTCAAATGTATGGAATCACTCAGAAATGTTCATGTTTTAATGGAAACGGATACTTTTTTAATGGGTTTAAACCATAGCAGTAAATGGTTATTACTGCTTGAAATGACTGATTTATAATTTATTATTCACATATGACTGCAAAGCCCAGTTTTCTGCAGCCATTAACTCAGTGTTCTAATGGTAAACTCTTATCTCATCTTTAATTAATCATGTTTAAATACTAATTGGTTATTATAGAAAACTCTAATTTTGTTAGCACTGCTGAAATATTTTATTCTGTTCAACAAAGCAAATAAATGGTCTCCCCTTTGGCTGCACAATACTGGCATTCCTAAAGTTCAGTTCTGGGCAAAAAAAAAAAAATTGACAAAACAAAACAGCTTTATCAAGACAACTCCAGCTCCTGGACTCAGAGGCAGAGCTTCAAAGAACAAAACCCCATATCTGAAACTGGCAAAGAAAGAATAAAGAATTCCACTGTCCAATGCCTGTGTTCTTTTGCTCATTTTATTTCACCGTTACAGATGACACTGGCATTTGACATGTACTATTTAAGGAAACATTTCAAGCTGTAATAGCCATTTGGAACATTAGCAATGCATTGGCTATATTTCTAAATCAGTTTAATGGTACCTTGATAAAAAAAGTGTCAGTTTCTATCAAAAACATGAACATTTCGAGATGATTACAAAATTCTGAATGCCAGTGTATACATAAACACATATATATCAATACCTCTACTATACCTCTACTATATATAAAGTGGGTTTGGAAAATATTCAGATCCTTTCACGTTCTACACTCTTTATTGTGTTGTTGATTAAAATTTTATATGGATGAATTTGCCGTTTTTGCCCATCAATCTACACTCAAAAACACATAATGACAAAGAGAAATGTTTTCAGAAAGATTTGCAAATGTATTAAAAATCAAAAACTGAAATCTTTCATTCATGTATATATTCAGTTTCTTAATTCAGCACTTTGTAGAAGCCCCTTTGGCAAAAATTACAGCTTGGAGTCTTCTTGGGTATGTTTGTACAAGCTTTGCACACCTGGATTTGGGCAGTTTGTCCCATACTTTATCTATAAAACACTATCTGTGTTTGCTTGTTCCTTATGCACAATGTTGTTTTCCAAGCAACAGAATTCAAATTTGACAAACTTCTAATCAGAAGTTACATTTTTGACATTATAATTTTAGGCTTTAACCCTCCAAGACCAACAGATTGTGGTGCAGAGTTGGAGTGAGTTGTTCTAATCCTACAGCTGACTCAAGACTCACAGCAATTTGGGAACCCACTTTACATTTACCGAGAATTTTGAAGATACAGTTAAGTCTTGAGTTACAGCAGTCTCAACTGCAATCTGTAGATAAAAATATACAAGCACATAAAACCACAAGTTTTCTTTTCAAATGAATTTCAAGCAGTTTTCGGTCAGCGACATCTGCTCTTTATTTATGATGAACTGTACTAATCTTGACAGGGATGAATACATAGAAGCTCACTACTGCTGAGAAATAGCACAGTACAGTACAGTACGTATGTAGTTACCGCTTTCAATCAATTTATGCTTTCGTTCACATGTGCGTCACAATCATCAGTAGTGAATTTACATTCCATCCATAGAAGTTTTCTATTTTAATTACAATAGCATTGCTTCACTGCAAAGTCAGCTACTGCAAGCATTTAGCAAAGTGTAATACCTACAGTGTTTTCAATTTACAGCAAGCACTAAAAAAAACAAAACAATGCTATATACTTCTTAAACTGTTGCTCAGCAAGTTCAAGGCCAGAGGTTATATTTTTCAGTCTTGTATAAAGTGGCACACATGCAGAAAATCTAGTGCAACTAAAGATCATAAAAGAAACACAAATTAAAAAACAAAAATAAGCATAGGAATAAACAATTAAGAATGACACTACGGTAGCTTAGCCTACCACTGCATGCAGCTAATAAGTCTACCAAAATAACACCATTACTGCACTGTTGGCTTAATAATAAGCTATTAAAATACTTATGGTGGAGAAAGTAAAACTGCACAAAGGTCAATGTGTGATATTGCTAAGTTAAAACACACATTACACAAAGGCAAATGCAAACCTACGAGTTCACCATTAGAACTTCAAAAATTCAAATGTTACTGTTTGCATAAGTATTTAAACCGCTGTGTTTTGGAAGCTCCAGGTTTACACAAATGACAAATTAATTGCAAATGACACAAACGTGACAGTCATCGAGTACTTTTACATGCCACTGCGTACATAAATATTATATATATACAGTACATATAATTTATACTGTATATAGGAGTGTGTGATATGTATCATCTTTGTTGTTTTAATGCTGCGTGAGCCAACATTGTTGAGTTCCTGTATCTCATTCACTTTGGAAAAAAAAACAAACATTCAAAATCATGCCTTGAGAGTCCACGCATTCACTACATCATGTAGCCTAGTCCCAGAGGCAGAACACGTTAAAAAGTTGGTAGTGAATAGCAGTGAAATCCTGTGCTGTAAAGATGCTGTAAAGGCTACATGCACTGGGCTTCTTTCTAAACACCCACCCCCAATTCTTTCAGCCTGTGAAGTTTAAATCGCTGGGGTTGAGGGAGTGAGAAAATTAACAGAACACTCAATGCTAAGAGACTTCCAAGCTTAATGATTAATCTTTTAATTTCAATGAGTGCTGTAACAGAAGAGACTAATTTCAGAAGTGTTTGTCTGCTACTATATGTTTCAACCATTTTGACTTTTGCATCACTATATGTCACAACAGTAAGAAGAGTTTAGATACTGTAAAGCATTGTGGTCTATAGTTATACCATGTGTTAAAAATGCTGCAGCTATTCTGGCATGGCATGTTTGCATTTACAATTATCTTTCTCTATATATCTATTATATATATATATATATATACACACACTGTATACACACACACACACACACACACAGTATATATGAAATCCAATGTCTTTCTGCTTTTTACGAGAGACCTATTTAACGTGGTGCTGAGGTGTCACCCGTTGCATGGCTGCACTCAGGTCCTAATTTGGATCCCGAGTTGGTTTGTTGTGTGTGGGGGGTGCAGCAATGCGCTGTATCAGCGCATGCTCCTAGCCTCTCTCTCTCTCTCTCTCTCTACTTAACAGATTTAGATCGGGTTTTTTCTATAAATTTGCTTGAACTTTGTGCTAAGTATTTTAATTTATTATTTGCACGTCATGTTGTTACACTGTGGACCCTGAACTTTTCAATTTTGTCTATCTGTATACTTGTATGTGGTTGAGATGACAATAAAGTTCACTTTGACTTTGATCATAGTTCACTTGCAGGAGTGATATATTCATGCTAATCTGAAACAGAAGCTGTGGGCCTAGCGGAGGGGGAACCGTGCCGTCAGGTGTAGGGAGCCTGACAGGGCCCTACTCGCTTTCCTGTTTCACTTCTACGTGGGCGAAGCCATGGGGGACTGCTAATTAGTTATATGAGTAGACGTGTCATTAATGGTTGATGCTGTGCAGTCTGCTTCTACTGATGTTGTTAGGTAGATTTGATTATTGGGTTTGTTGAGTACTGAAATCTGCATTTTCTGTGTCTCTTCATTATCAACTCCCTAAATGAAAGTCCTTTACACCGCCTTTTGACAGAGTGAGACACACTGTTTCTTTATTTCCATTGCATATTTTGCAATTCAGTTCATAGTTTCACGATCATAGCAGTTCAGTAATCAGAAGCTTGCTCTTTGTTGGATCAAATTAACGAGAGCACCTCGGCACTTTGCAGTTCAAAATCACCGTCTCTACTTTAAATAATGCCTTCATGAGGCGTTGGATTGGTTCAGAAATAGGACAGTCAGCAAGCCATCTAATTGTTCCCACCCAGATTTAAGCAAAATTCACTCATGGTTGTCTCCAAACACATCTGATGCAGTGAGACTATTTTTAGCTAAGTAGGACAGAATACTGCGTGTGTGCATTGAGAGTGTATGAAGTGTGCTAGTATAGGAATTAATGGTTACCACCCCAAAAGTTAAGCTAGCACAGCTAATTAAGAATGAGTGAACAGACAGGGCCAGGAGACAAAATATAGACACCACCAGCCTCACAATATATCCCATTAGATTTAATTGCTAGACATGGATCATTCTCACTTGCATAGAGCTAGTTTTCTATGAAATGATAGATGTTGCTCAAAAGATAGCAATCTGCAAACTATGTTGAAAATCAGTTGCCATTAAAGACAATTCAGCAACTAACAACCACATACAGAATATGAAGAATATGCAAAGCTTTGGGATTCAGTTGCTTACAACACTCCATCCAATAATGATACACTTATACCAGTATACAGTGTGAACGGGACCCGGACACAGACAGACGGACATCGTTTCTTCCACCACACACACACGTTTATTTACAATTATGTACAAATATTTTTAGTGCACGAACCCAGTGCCTCCAGCACCGATCCCCCAAAGTCCGGGCCTTTCACAATCCCTTTTAGGCCGCCTCCAGTCCTCTCTCCAGCTCCGTCCTTCTTCCACCCGACTTCCGCTCTCGACTGTTGGGAGGCGGCCCCTTTTATCACACCCCGGATGGGCTCCAGCTGCTTCCTGGCATTCCTCCGCGGACACGCCCCAGTGTGGCGGAAGTGCCGGCTGCGCACCCAGAAGCCCTCCCGGTGTCCCCTGTCTTCTTCCCCCCAGCACTTCCTGGTGTGGCGGAAGTGCTGGGCTCCAGGGTTCTTCAGGCACCGGAGCGCAGCCTGGTGGTGGCCACGGGCCCCTACAGGGTTGGGCTTTCAAGCCCCCTACCCGAGGCCACCAACAAAACCAGGGCGGTCGCCCCCTCGTGGTCGGGAGGAGGCACCAGCCCCCAGCCGCCTGTGACAACAGATATGTTTTTTCAAAAATTCATGTTGGTAGTGTACACCTATCTAGATGCTGTGGTGCTGGCCACACCTCACTAGGTTTAAAACATTTTTCTGTAAAGTAGGTAATTCAACCATTGGACATTTTTGATGATTTTTGATTAATAAACATTTGTCTGTGCAAGTTCAAGTTATGTACAAAATCAGGTTACTAATATCTGCAAGAACAAAACTCATTTGTAATACAAGATCTGTCTGTAATAACTGGGTGAAGGCAGAAAATAGAACTAAATTTTTAAAACAGCAAGGGGTACCAAATACTACATTGTCATCTATCAACAGGAAAACAGTATTATGCAAGTTGTAATGCTTAACATACATGCCTTTCAACCAAGACATCAAGTTCTGTTTTTTCCCCATTATCCATCCATCCATCCATCCTCTTCCGCTTATCCGAGGTCGGGTCGCGGGGGTAGCAGCTTAAGGAGAGAAGCCCAGACTTCCCTCTCCCCGGCCACTTCTTCCAGCTCTTCCGGGAGAATCCCAAGGCGTTCCCAGGCCAGCCGGGAGACATAGTCCCTCCAGCGTGTCCTGGGTCTTCCCCGGGGCCTCCTCCCGGTTGGACGTGCCCGGAACACCTCACCAGGGAGGCGTCCAGGAGGCATCCTGATCAGATGCCCGAGCCACCTCATCTGACTCCTTTCGATGCGGAGGAGCAGCGGCTCTACTCTGAGCCCCTCCCGGATGACTGAGCTCCTCACCCTATCTTTAAGGGAAAGCCCAGACACCCTGCGGAGGAAACTCATTTCAGCCGCTTGTATTCGCGATCTCGTTCTTTCGGTCACTACCCATAGCTCATGACCATAGGTGAGGGTAGGAACGTAGATCGACTGGTAAATTGAGAGCTTTGCCTTACGGCTCAGCTCTTTTTTCACCACGACAGACCGATGCAGAGCCCGCATCACTGCGGATGCCGCACCAATCCGCCTGTCGATCTCACGATCCATTCTTCCCTCACTCGTGAACAAGACCCCGAGATACTTGAACTCCTCCACTTGGGGCAGGATCTCGCCCCCAACCCTAAGAGGGCACTCCACCCTTTTCTGGCTGAGGACCATGGTCTCGGATTTGGAGGTGCTGATTCTCATCCCAGCCGCTTCACACTCAGCTGCGAACCGCTCCAGAGAGAGCTGAAGATCACGGCCTGATGAAGCAAACAGGACAACATCATCTGCAAAAAGCAGTGACCCAATCCTGAGTCCACCAAACCGGACCCCTTCAACACCCTGGCTGCGCCTAGAAATTCTGTCCATAAAAGTTATGAACAGAATCGGTGACAAAGGGCAGCCCTGGCGGAGTCCAACTCTCACTGGAAACGGGCTCGACTTACTGCCGGCAATGCGGACCAAGCTCTGACACCGGTTGTACAGGGACTGAACAGCTCTTATTAGGGGGTCCAGTACCCCATACTCCCGGAGAACCCCCCACAGGACTCCCCGAGGGACACGGTCGAACGCCTTTTCCAAGTCCACAAAGCACATGTAGACTGGTTGGGCAAACTCCCATGCACCCTCCAGGACTCTGTTAAGGGTGTAGAGCTGGTCCACTGTTCCGCGACCAGGACGAAAACCGCACTGTTCCTCCTGAATCCGAGGTTCGACTATCCGACGGACCCTCCTTTCCAGAACCCCCGAATAGACTTTTCCAGGGAGGCTGAGGAGTGTGATCCCTCTATAGTTGGAACACACCCTCCGGTCCCCCTTTTTAAAGAGGGGGACCACCACCCCAGTCTGCCAATCCAGAGGCACTGTCCCCGATGTCCATGCGATGTTGCAGAGACGTGTCAACCAAGACAGTCCTACAACATCCAGAGCCTTAAGGAACTCCGGGCGTATCTCATCCACCCCCGGGGCCCTGCCACCAAGGAGTTTTTTGACCACCTCGGTGACTTCAGTCCCAGAGATGGGAGAGCCCACCTCAGAGTCCCCAGGCTCTGCTTCCTCATTGGAAGGCATGTTAGTGGGATTGAGGAGGTCTTCGAAGTACTCCCCCCACCGACCCACAACGTCCCGAGTCGAGGTCAGCAGCGCACCATCCCCACCATATACGGTGTTGACACTGTACTGCTTTCCCTTCCTGAGACGCCGGACGGTGGACCAGAATCTCCTCGAAGCCGTCCGAAAGTCGTTCTCCATGGCCTCTCCAAACTCCTCCCATGCCCGAGTTTTTGCCTCAGCAACAACCGAAGCCGCATTCCGCTTGGCCTGCCGGTACCTATCAGCTGCCTCCAGAGACCCACAGGACAAAAAGGTCCTATAGGACTCCTTCTTCAGCTTGACGGCATCCCTCACCGCCGGTGTCCACCAACGGGTTTGGGGATTGCCGCCGCGACAGGCACCGACCACCTTACGGCCACAGCTCCGGTCAGCCGCCTCAACAATAGAGGCACGGAACATGGCCCATTCGGACTCAATGTCCCCCACCTCCCTCGGGACGTGGTCGAAGTTCTGCCGAAGGTGGGAGTTGAAGCTACTTCTGACAGGGGACTCTGCCAGCCGTTCCCAGCAGACCCTCACAACACGTTTGGGCCTACCAGGTCTGACCGGCATCTTCCCCCACCATCGAAGCCAACTCACCACCAGGTGGTGATCAGTTGACAGCTCCGCCCCTCTCTTCACCCGAGTGTCCAAGACATATGGCCGCAAGTCCGACGACACAACCACAAAGTCGATCATCGAACTGAGGCCTAGGGTGTCCTGGTGCCAAGTGCACATATGAACACCCTTATGCTTGAACATGGTGTTCGTTATGGACAATCCGTGGCGAGCACAGAAGTCCAATAACAGAACACCGCTCGGGTTCAGATCGGGGGGGCCATTCCTCCCAATCACGCCCTTCCAGGTCTCACTGTCATTGCCCACGTGGGCATTGAAGTCTCCCAGCAAAACGAGGGAATCCCCAGAAGGTATGCCCTCTAGCACCACCTCTAGAGACTCCAAAAAGGGTGGATACTCCAAACTGCTGTTCGGCGCATACGCACAAACAACAGTCAGGACCCTTCCCCCCACCCGAAGGCGGAGGGAGGCCACCCTCTCATCCACCGGGGTAAACCCCAACGCACAGGCTCCAAGTCGGGGGGCAGTAAGTATGCCCACACCTGCTCGGCGCCTCTCACCGGAGGCAACTCCAGAGTGGTAGAGAGTCCAGCCCCTCTCAAGGAGATTGGTTCCAGAGTCCAAGCTGTGCGTCGAGGTGAGTCCGACTATATCTAGCTGGAACCTCTCAACCTCACGCACTAGCTCAGGCTCCTTCCCCTTCAGAGAGGTGACATTCCACGTCCCAAGAGCCAGTTTCTGTAGCCGTGGATCAGAACGCCAAGGTCCCCGCCGCCGGCCACCACCCAACTCACATTGCACCTGACCTCCTTGGCCCCTCTCATAGGTGGTGAGCCCATGGGAAGGAGGACCCACGTTACCTCTTCGGGCTGTGCCCGGCCGAGCCCCATGGGTGTAGGCCCGGCCACCAGGCGCTCGCCATCGAGCCCCACCCCCAGGCCTGGCTCCAGAGGGGGGCCCCGGTGACCCGCGTCCGGGCAAGGGAAAACGTCGTCCACAGTTTTTATTCTTCATTGGAGGTTTGTTGAACCGTTCTTTGTCTCATCCCTCACCTAGGACCAGTTTGCCTTGGGTGGCCCTACCAGGGGCATAAAGCCCCGGACAACATAGCTCCTAGGATCATTGGGACACGCAAACCCCTCCACCACAATAAGGTGACGGTTCAAGGAGGGGTTTTCCCCATTATATTTTCCCCATTATATTTAACCTTTTTCTTTAATCAAGCATTTCTCCCCTCCGTATTTTTTTCATGGCTCCATGCTTCATAATAACCACCCGTAATCTGCCTCTGCCAAAAAATCACAAAGTAAATATCATGGAGCTCATCAGAGAAAATTAGTGTATGATAATATAAGAAAGGGCACTATGCAGGCATCAAAGTATTATTGTTTAAAAATCACTGGAACTTTACTCTACAGTTAAAGGATGTGTAAAGTTTAAGAAAAGTTGCAAAAATATATCTGATTGGGATTTTGTAAAGACCCAAACAAATATATGATTAACTGACTTAAGTTATTTCCTATTATACCTTTTGTGACCTGTAAAGTGAATTTGTACAACCTCTGTCTATGCATATACCACTGACTGTACAGACCTTCCTCCAAGCTGGCTAATGTAAGGACCAATTAGCCACTTCTATTGTTTTTGACTGAGTTTCAATTTCTAAACTACAACATAAGGAATATGACGAACTTCAATCCAATTTACGTTAGCCATCATGTGTTAGAGTTTGCAAGTCTAAAGCGGAGGCTTCACTTTTTATATACATTTTTATAAAATACATAAATATACTGTCTGCATCATAAACACCTTGTTTTGTTGTAGTGTGGTCTGCTTGAAAATCCAGAGGTCCAAGTATAACTTCTAAGTGTGCAGATAATCCTCTGACATTTTGCATCTGCAATGCTGATCTTATTTTTCAAGGTGACTTTACCAAGCACATTGTCTAACAATTAAATCCATTATGAAACAACAGAAATGTTTACTGCTTTCTTCATTTTGTGTGGTTTCATGTCTTTGCACTTTGCTGGCACTTTATTTCCAGTCTGTGCACTTCTATGTGTACAAAGTATAATGTCTTATCAGACTAACAGACTTCGCCAACACATTGTACTGCCAGCACTTTGCTTGTCAAAGTACTAGAGAATAGCATCACTGGCAGGAAAACAATTTGCATTGTTTATTTAATGGTTAATTTAACTGAATTGAAGCAAAAAAAATTAGCATGTTAAAAGAAGAAGACAGACTTTGAAGACAATCACGACATTTACCAATTTTCTAAGCTGTTGTTCGTTTATCTGCTAAGTGAGCAGTTCCTAGGAAAGATGGCACTTGGCAGACAGTGGAAGGTGCTCATTAAGCTGGTGACAGAAGCGTCAGCAGAGGAGTGCGTCACTGTTGCAGGTGACGTAATGATATCATCGCTCTAAAGGGAGATAACTGACTCGAGTTTCCCCAATACATATAATTTAGTATCATTTGCAAATCATCTAGAGAAATTTTAAAAATGCAGCATGCTCAGCACTAGTTTCTGTGGGATTTCTCTTGTGAAATCTCCCAATTCTGAAAAAAAAATGATTCTTGCGCTATGGTCTTTTGGTTTTTGTGCTTATGGTATTGTACACTGCACTCTGAATCCCTCCTGCTTATAGCTTGACGATAGCTGTCCTGTAAAAAGCTTATTTAGATGTCTACACACTGCTATTGAACAACACACTGTACCCAGTTGTCAGGGATGCCAGGGGCCATGACCCGGCCGGGACGCCATGAGGGACCGGATGTGGGTCTGTGCCCACCCTGGATCACGTGGGGGTCGCCTTCCTGGTTGCTTTGGGGGCCACGGGTACAGGGCATGGAAGCTCCACCCTGTAGGGGCCCGTGGTCACCGCCAGGAGGCGCCCCAATGCCTTGGGGACCTGTTACCCCAGCACTTCCGCCACACCAGGAAGAGCTGGGGGAAGACTTTGGACGTTACCCGGAGAGCTGCCGGGAGGACAGCCGGCACTTCCGCCACGCTGGGGCGTGGCCAAGGGAGGAATGCCGGGAACACCTGGTGCTCATCCGGGTCATGTATAAAAGGGGCCGTCTCCCTTCATTCAAAGCTAGAGTCAGGTGGAAGGAGGACGAGGCAAGAGTGGAGAGTGGAGGCGGCCCGAAGAAAGGCATTTGTGGCCAGGACTGTGTTGGGGTTTGTGCACTATTTTGGACTGTGTCTTAGTGACATTAACTTTGTAAATAATTGTAAATAAACGTGTTTGTAGGTGACATGAACGTGTCTGCCTGTCTGTGTCCGGGTCAACTTCCACACAGTATATTAAGTCTGTATATAGAATGACTAAAATAAAAGATGACACGTGACCATCAAATCATAAAGTGCTCTAAACAAAGGAAATAGTAACCCAAAAAGTTGAAATGTGTGCTAGGGGTACATGTCCATTTACAACAGGAATTTTTCACACACCACAGTTTAAGTTGGGTATTTTGAATGAGAAGTTGGGGAGCATGCACTGGTACAGTGCGTTGCCGCACCCACTTCACGACGAGACAACTCGGGATGCCGGTTGGCAACCCCCCAGGCAGACACACGGTCCAGTCCCACCCTCTGGAAATGAACCTCTATCTGCCACAGCCAGGTGTTACATGTGCGACCCCTTGGCCTGGTCCAGCCACTCGGGTCCCAAACAATGAGGATCTTATGAGCCGGATCACCCTCGGGGAAATGCACCACATGGCCGTAGTGCTGTAACTGACGCTCCCTCACAATGCAGGTAATGTGCCTCATTCGGGACTCCATGAGCAACTGCTCATTTGACACACAGTCAAATCAACAGTACCCAAGGATTTTCCGGAGAGACACAGTACCACAGGAGTCCAGTCTTTGTCTCAGGTCACTTGATAGCATCCATGTCTCGCAACCATATAGCAAGACAGGAAGCACCAGGACTCTAAAGACTTGGACCTTCGTCCTTTTGCATAGATATTGGGAGCGCCACACACCCCTTTCCAGCGACCTCATGACCCCCATGCTCTCCCAATCCATCTACTGACTTCATAGGAAAAGTCACCAGAGACATGAATGTCACTACCAAGGTAAGTAAACCTCTTGACAAGGCTGACACTCTCTCCGCAAACAGACACACTGCTGATGGCCGTGCCCAAGAGGTCATTAAAGGCATGGATCTTGGTTTTTATCAGGACACAAATTTTGAATGACAAGAAAAAATTTTAAAAATTTCAGTAATTTTCAAAGCATTTTCACTGGGCTTCTACTTACATACAGTATGCAGTCCTGGGGCATCATGTATAAATTGAGCGTATGCACAACAATATTGACTATGCCCACTTTCATGTTCAGGTGAAAATGTATAAAAACTAAACTGTGTAAAGCTATGCACATTTTCATGGCAGCCTCAGACCATACATATGAACGTTTCTGCTCTGTTTTGTAAAGAGGCAGCACCCAGCATCACAGCAGCGTTTCTGTGTGGTTTCTCTTTCTTTTTTTAGATTCGCATCCATGACGCAGGCTTTATCAAATACACCAAAATTAATTGCATATCATTTACAAATTTAAGGCACTTGATTGCAATCATTCTGCAACAATATAATGGTGCACAGAATGGCCAAACTATTCCAACTACCATGGCTGCCTTAGCATTGTTAGAAGACATTGCAAATGGAAGAATTAGAAGAGAGCATTTATTTACAGATCATTCTGATTTCCTGTCATATAATGATGACTGGCTTCTAAGTCGATTTAGATTTCCAAGAGCTATGCTCTTGGAGCTGTGTGCTGTTAGAATTCTAGCTTGTATACTTGATATAAGTTCTGTTATGAAATGCATTAAAGTATGTATATTACATTTTACAGATGAATTGTTAACTTCATTTAAATAATGTATACCGTTAATAATTAAACGTGGTGACACGGTGGAAACATTGCTGCTTTGCAGTAAGGTGGTCACATGCGGGGTGTTCCCTGCCTGGAGTTTGTATGTTTTCCTGGTGCGTTTCCTCTGTGTGCTTCAGTTTCCCACCAAGACATGCAGATTATGGGATTTAGTGATGCTAAATTAACACTACTAGTGTATGTTAATACACTACCCTGTGATGAGCTGGGGCCCTGACCTGGGATTAACATCCATTAAATCCCCAGGACATCATGCCACAATCTCTCTAAAAAGTGATTTCAAAAGTAGCTGTGCATTCAATGCAGAGAGCATTTATGGCAGTTGTGATGAGGCTTCAAGAGGCTAGATGTATGAATAAGTAAAAATAAGGTATAAATGTTGGGGTTGTGAGCTGGTGGTTAGGGACACAGAATTCAATGGATGTTCTTCTGAGCGGGCTTTCTTTATTGCATCTGTGCCGTCTTTATCAAACGTACCAAGCTCCAGTTCCTATCCTTTCATTTTCTTTCCCCACATGACCAATCACCACACAATAAACACCTTTGTGATAGTAAAACTAGCCATAAACCTAGAACATTAAGTGTTCAGAAATTTTAAAGAACACTGAATAATCTTCATTATACTTGTATAATTATTCCATCCAGGGTTGCGCCTGTCCCAGCAGGCATCGTGTGTGAGGCAGGAACAATCCCTGGATGGGGCACCAGCTCATCACAAGGTGAATACGAGCACACATATACAGTAGCAGCATCAATTTACCATCACCAAATGGTAAATCCCCTAACCTGCATGCCTTTGGAAAGAAACCGAAGCACACAGAGGAAGCTAAGCAGACTATACTTTCTGAGAAGGTTGGCATCCTTCAACATCTGCAGTAAGATGCTGCAGATGTTCTACCAGACGGTTGTGGCGAGTGCCCTCTTCTACGCGGTGGTGTGCTGGGGAGGCAGCATAAAGATGAAAGACGCCTCACGCCTGGACAAACTTGTTAAGAAGGCAGGCTCTATTGTAGGAGTAAAGTTGGACAGTTTAACATCTGTGGCAGAGCGACGGGCACTAAGCAAACTCCTGTCAATCATGAATAATCCACTGCATCCACTGAACAGTGTCATCTCCAGGCAGAGGAGTAGCTTCAGTGACAGACTTTTGTCACTGTCTTGCTCCACTGACAGACTGAGGAGATTGTTCCTCCCCTACACTATGCGACTCTTCAATTCCACCTGGGGGAGTAAATGCTAACATTACTCAAAGTTATTGTCTGCATTTACATGCATTTTTATTTCTATTTAATTTAATTTATTTTTTGTATCAGTATACTGCTGCTGGATTATGTGAATTTCCCCTTGGGATTAATAAAGTATCTATCTATCTATCTATCTATCTAAACAGGAAAACATACAAACTACAGGCAGGGAACTGCTGGGGTGTGATCACCTTACTGTGAAGCAGCACACAAAGCCACAGCGCCCCCACATGTTTAATACTTGCTTTAATGCATTTCATCATGAAAATGATATTAAGTATACAATACATCTTAATATTCTAACATGTTCAGAGAGCTGTAATATCATGAATGTAATGTGTTCTGTATGGCAATCACTGCCTGCTTACTCCTGTCAGCATAAGAGAAAGCCTGTTTAAGAAGCACACAGCAATTAATAACTGGATCGGGAAACACACAGAATACAAAGCATTGAACATTCTTTAGTTATGATGGAGTTTGAGAAGCTCTAGTAAATTAAACATCGATTTTAAAATGAAGTTTACAACATTCTACTTAAATGACAAAATAAACTATGAGATAAAAGTCAAAATTTTGAGATTAATGTCGAAATTTTGACTTTAATCTCGACACAGACCTTTTTTTCTTCAGTATCTCTATTTGTTTTTTCTTCCCTGTGGCACTAATACACTTCCATATGACACTCGGATGGTGGGCTGCAACTTGCCTTTTCGCAGTACCTTTGATATCTGACCACTTTTTTTTTTATTTCGGGCATTGTGCGGCTTTCTGAACTTTAGCTGTTGAGTGCCTCCACCATGCTGTACCACTCCATCAATTTCCACTTATTGCCTGCCATTTCAGAGAGAAGGACCTTCATTTCGCAATTGCTAAAATTTTTCTTTATAACATGTGCTTTTTCCATTGTCTTTAAACTAAACACTGAACGGAAGAGGTTATTTATATATTCAAATAGGTGAAATTCTGGGAGGAGTCAGGGTTGGACTGTAGGCATGTGCATGGGCATTAAAATTCATGTTAACTAGGATTTATACAGGAAAAGTGTGTAGAGCTTTACTTATGCACAATTTCATGCATCGTAATTTTTTTGTGCATTTGCACATTTCTAGTAATGCCCATACAACATGTTTTAGTGTAAATTCTACGCAAGACGTTATGCAGGACGCCCCAGGTGCATATAATTTTCCACATCTTTAAATTTCCTGGACACAGACACAATGGACAGAGAACCAGCTCAGCTCATTTCCTGGATTTCATGCTGCAGTGTAGCTTGTTACTTCTCAAAAATGACTGAAGAGGAAGAGCACAGAGCTTGGACAATAGATCACTGCAGATTCTTAGGACAAGTCCACACTATCCCAGGTAAATTTTGAAAATGCATCATTTTTTTCATTTGTTTTAGCCATTCACCCATACTGCTGAAGAAAATAGTGCTTTCCAAATGAATAAAAATGTGTGCTCTAACTGAACTCGTGTCTCTGCCTGTCTGTGTCTGGTTAGGGTGGCTGTACGCACTTCTGGTGTCCACAACTGAAAGAGCAAGTCCAGCAAAGAAGGAAAGTTATGCTGGATTGAAAATAAAAGGAAAATGTGCCCCAGTTATTTGACCATTTACTTTAAGCACATATCTTAAAAGGAGAGAAGAAATGTTGCACAGATGTACAGCAACAACAAAACTTTCAACACAGTACAAAGTACACCCATTAATTATTAAAACTGTTTAATCTAGTTCATGGTCATTAAAGGCTCTCTTGGCATTATCAGACGAAAGGCAGGAATGATCCTTAGACAGGGCAGGAGTCCATCATAAGATACATTTACATACATGCACAGTCGCTTGTTTGTAGTCCATGTTGAGTTGCCAGTTTGGGTTAGTAGGTGGTTAGTATGCATCAAAAGGCACCTGTGGCACATCATCTTGATCACTGCAGTAAACTGTTGAAGGTGGAATATATATATATCCGGATCTAACTTCTAACGCCACCTAAGCTAACCACAACCAATTTTGCTTCAAAATCTTCCTTAAAATATTATAAGAAAAAAAATTATTTCAATCAGTGAAGCAGAGAAGTGTAACAATCATTCAAATAGTCATACAAGCATGAAATGTGGCATGTAGACTCAATCTATATTTTTACAAAAAGTCACCAGCCATGAAAAAATTTCAAGATGACAGCCATATTTCAATATGGCCGCCATTCCCAACTCAAATTTTTTTTTTGCCCTCTTTTTGCCCCAGCTGGCTATATTTAATGATATTAGGATGGAAATATAAATGATATATGTTACCGTCAATGTGTGAATTTAGCCAAAATGGGATGTCAAAGTATGAAACGATTACAATTTCAAACATTACCTAGGCATTCCCATCCCATGCCAAAGGGCAAACCGGCAACTTATTCTGTATAATGCTTAGGTATTTATACAATGCTTAGGGAAACCATATAACACATTAAACTAACGCAGAAATTCATGCTATGACTAAAAATGTCACACATTCAATATACAATACCTGCTTTCACACATTGCAGGTAACATATATATAATCAGAAATCCAAATTTACAGCTATCATGCCTTTAGAGAGCCTCAAACCTTATCTAAAACCAAAATAATGGAAAAAATGTACATAAAATACTTGGAAAATACATATTGTCATTACTGGGTGGCAAACATACAAGCTATAAAAACTGGACATTGACACAAACAGATGAACACACACTAACCTGGTCTGCAATGGAAATGAAATCCTGCAGTACCTCTTTATAGTCCTTGCTTTGTACAGCAGTAAACACAAGGTATGATCAATATAGTAACAACCCAATCGTCCTTCATTCACTCAGAATATGGAACCAATGTAGGAAGAACTTCAAGTAAGAGAATATTTTATCTGTGGCACCTCTACATAACCACCTTTTTCCACCCTCTCAAACTTACACAGTTTTAATGTTTGAAAAATGTATGGGATTACATTATTTAGAGATTTGTATATAAATAATGTCTTTATTAATGCATTTTTTATAAATAATGTCTTTCCTATGAACAATTACACTACAAATTTAGTTTCCCATCAACACAATTTTTCCACTATCTCCAAATTAGAAACTTTGCTAAACAAAATCTGCCCAATTTTCCTTACCTCCTGCCTATTTCTGTTAAAGAAGAAATATTGATCAGTCTTGAGGACTCGGACAGCATTTCTATAATATATACAACCATTTTAAAGTCCCTTCTTTTTAAAGAACCCAGAGTACATTGGGAAAAGGATCTCTTACTCAACATTACAGAAAAGGAGTGGAAGGTAGCCATGCACAGAATTCACTCTAGCTCCATATGCGCAAAGCATATAATTATTCAACTTAAAATCTTTTATCAAGTACATCTATCTTGTTTAAAATTGTCCAAAATGTTTCCAGGGCAAGATCCAACCTACGAACATTCCATCGAGCTCCAGCTTCACTAGGCCATACGTTTTGATCGTGTACCAAATTAACATCATTCTGGACAAATATTTTAAATGCCTATCAGACAGCCTTTGTGTCACAATCAGTGCTAATCCATTAATAGCTGTGTTTGGTGTACTCCCAGATGGGCTTAAAGTGGAGAAGGACAAACTGTAATTGCATGTACTTCACTACTAGCACATAGACATATCTTGCTCAACCAGAAGAATCCTAACTCTCCCCTTTTAAGTCAGTGGGTAACTGATGTTCTATACTATTTGAAATTGGAAAAAAATCAGATTCTCTCTTAAAGGGTCTGTGCAAAACTTTTTTTAAAACCTGGCATGACCTAATCAGTAACATTTCAGAATAAGCAATTATATTGGGGAGAAAGACTCCTTTTTCTCTTTACTACTCTCAAACGTTTTACTCTGACTGTTGGCCTTCCTCACTTTCTCATGGGTCGGGGCTGAACTGAATTTAGTTTTGTTAAGTTTGACTTGATTGTATGGAATGTTACATGCTTTTAATAAATTCAGTAAAAGATTAAAAAAAAAAGAAAATGCCTATTGTTGGTGACATATCTATATGACAATTTGACAGAAGGAAAGCAACTTGATTTATGCCTTGGATGCCAAAACAACTGAATCTAGCACTTGTCAGGATATATTTTGTATAAGCAGGTTAAATAATGAATAATATTTATCATTATAATCACTCATCTACGACTTGTGGAGGATGGCCGGCCGTTTATCCCAGCCAATACCCCCAAGCCGCCAGGTGGAGCCCTCCTTGCAGCATGGAGGTCCCCAGAAGACCAGCAGGGCATCATGGACAATGTGGTTTTTATGCACAGCCCTGCTGGATGCCATGGGGGCCACAAGAGGGAGCTGCAGGGAGGACCGAGGACTTCTTCGTGCCCTATGACCCGGAAGTTCGTCATAGGAAGAGCGACGGGCTTCCGGGTTGAAGAGAAGAGTTTTTACCTGACCCGGAAGTGATTAAGAATCACATGGACTGGGGATTGGGAACACTTCCGGGTCAGGAGATATAAAAGGACTGTGGGAGCTCCCAGACAACGAGCTGAGCTGGGTGGAAGGGTGGCAACGCGTCTGGGAGCTGGAGGATTGTATTATTGTTAGTTTTGTGAGTTTAATGAGTATTGTGGTGGAGAGTGTGCTTTGTGCACTGTGGAGATTAAATAAAGTCAACTGTTGGACTTTTACCTGGTGTCTGGAGTCGTGGACAGGGGTTCAAGGGAGCGAGAGCGCCCCCTATCTACCACAGACTTCAAAAGGTAGAACTCTATAGAAGACAATCTAGAAGTAGTCACAGCTGACATTCAGCACATTTATCGGATTATAGCTGGCAAAAGGCTATAATTCACACGGTCCATGGCATCTGGACTCGCATCCACATTTTGTCAATTGTTCACAAATTTCTGCAATAGGTGAAAGATGTCCAAAAGACCTGCCATTCATCACCAAACTTCACCCATCCCCAGTCAGTTGGGCACAGTGTTGTTGGTTGGCATAGTGTTGACTGACCCCAAATACAGCCTGATTGGAAGCCAGCATGTTCTGCATGCTGAAACACTGCCAGTTTAGTTGGAGGAATAGCATCATATGATCTCTGCTTTCGGGCAAACAAATCCAACCATCCTTCACCTACATTTGTTGCTGTGCCTGATCTGTTATACATCATGATCACAAACTTATCTAGGATTCCCAGGTCTCCAGCTCTCAGCTCTGGGGTACTGACACACTTTAATGCCTCAGGACATATATCCCAGGTTTGCCAGGCTGTCTTCTTCCTTCGCCACAGAAGGCTGACACTAGACGTCACAACAAGTAAAAGCATGCTCTTTACTGGTCCAAGAGATTGCTAGAAGTCATGCACAGGAATCCTTAGCCAAATGCAACACACAGCTGTTGCAGAACGATCTCCTGAAGAGCTAATAAAACATTCACTGCAATCACAACAACATCAGTATCATTAACTTTGGTCATGATGGGTTTTCTAACTTCTTCTGTGTCATCTCTGGCATGTACAAAAATCATGGTGTCAGCTTCCTCAAGCTCTGGTATCTTTGCCAAGAGTTTGTCCTTCAGTCTAGTAGAATTAACCCTGGGTGACTCTACTCCCAGTTGCCCCAGTCATTGCATGGTCCAGCAGTCTTCAGATTTGTAGACTTCAGAAGTAGTTAAACTACTTTACTTTCCACTATGTAGGTGACCAATTCTGAAAATACCAGTAGATAGGCATTTTGTTCCACTTCCATTTGGTACTTCTCTTTCTCAGGATTTCTCAAATGGGCCCTTTCATGGTTATAGAGGACTGAAAGGCATGCATAGTGATAATGTAGCTTCTGTGCAATGGCATCTCCACCACTGAGTTTTGCCAGGAGCCTTCCATCATTTAGAGTTCGGACACAAACATGTAGCCTCTTGTTTAGGTTCATTGTCATGACTTGCCTGAATTCTGATGCAAGTGGCACATTTTTACACAAAAAACATGCTTTACCATCATGGCAGATTCTAAGCGGTTTTGTTTGCCTGTCAACAGCTTCATTGCAGGGAGCAGTAGATCATCTCTTCCTTGCACACTCCAGCTTTGTGGTATTGAACATTATTGAGCAGCTCATGTGTTTTTCTGCCATGTTCTGTCTCAGTGTATCTTCTATAACACCACCCTCATCCAGTCTTGCAAGATCCATAATTATTGGCAATGCATTAATTTCTTGAAAAAGTGGAACACTGGTGGCAAGCATGGTAGAAAATGATGAGTAGGTGGAGATATTAGATATTCATTGTTTTTATCCTTTTGATAGAGACAGCATTTACTCCAGTATTGGTGCTTTGCTTGCCATCTTGTAGTTTGAATGTATGATCAAGGCTGAGTGGCTTTCCTTTTATCCAAACTGGATATAACTTTGCACATTCAGGTAAAGGGATTGAACTAGGTTCAATCAGGAACTGACCTACACATAGACCGATCATTCATCCAGTGTCGTTCAACCCCCATCTAGATAACTATATGAAAACCATATATATAGGCCTGTATTTGTACTATGGCAGCCATCATGCAGTAAAGATCATCTAAGGTAAAAAAAAAAAAAACAACTCTTTTTTTGTTTCGATGGATCAAAAAATTATGTCTAGAGCTCCAAAACATTTTCCTATGACAATTGCTTGCTGCAATATGATTTTATAGCACTAGAAATGGCAGTCATGTTGAAAAATAAGTGTCATCTTGAATTTCTAAATGGCCAGCACCCTTTTTGAACAGAGCTGACCCTAAAGAAAATCCTTGCCAACTTTCTTACATTGTATCACTATTTGAATGATTCTTATGGAATATGCAATTATCTGCTGCACTAAATGTGTTAGTTTTCTTCATATAGACATTGATAACAAATTAATCTGTACAACATTGTGCTGAATATGCTTCTAGACCACAGTGGTCCCAAAAGTACTTGAATATGCATGTAAAATGATCAGCTACAAAATTACCCATTATGAACTTTTCACAGAGAGCTGATAACATTTCAAGTCTATTTTTTCATAAGTCTAGTTAGTCTAACAGATTTTCACAAAAAATTTCAATAAAATTAAAACAGGTCCCAAAGGAATACTCCATCAAAAAAAATTTTTTTTTAATTATTACCTCGTTTGCAGTGGTAGCTGAGAAACATTGTTAAGGTCATGTTTAATGCACAACAGAGCTAATAAAGCATATAATATCAATAAGTCCATGAAAAAAAAATCTCACACTACTTTTGTGGTAAAATCCATATCAAGTCATCCAGTCATGTACTTAAACGTGCAAAAAGAATGCAGTTTCTCCTAAAATATTGTTAAACTGACCAAGAGCTCTGTCACCACCAGCTTCCATTAAAGCAAAAACTGTTTCGTCCAATTTTTCTCAGGGATCACTACAAAGCACATAGGGTAAGAAATATTTTTAAAAATGTAATTTTTAGGTGGAGCATTCCTTTAAGCATTTATTTTATGTTCTGTCTTCACCTACTAGCCAAGCAAAACTCTCTCATGACTGTTGCGGTGTCTTATAGGTGTTCTTGTTTGTTCGAAAACCTGAAAAAAAAAATCACATTTATAAACTTTTCTATCCAGATCAGAAATTGCAGTGTGAACACACTTATTACCTTTCATGTAATTTAAATCAAAGTAATTATCCCCAAGCACTAATTAGCTCCCAAAAACCACCACAAGAAGTGGGGATCAGGCAATAGAAGGTTTGAGGTCAATGTGTACCTAACATTCACAAACCTCCTTAAACTATTTTAGAGTCTGAGCAGCAGAAGTTTAAAATGCAAGGTAACATCAGAACATTAGAACACTCTAGACGAGAACAGAACAGGCCATTCAGCCCAACAAAGCTCACCAGTCCTATTCACTTATTTCTTCCAAAAAAACATCAAGTCGAGCTTTGAAAGTCACTAATGTCTTACTGTCTACCACACTACTTGGTAGTTTATTCCAAGTGTCTATCATTCTTTGTGTAAAGAAAAACTTCCTAATGTTTGTGCGAAATTTACCCTTAACAAGTTTCCTACTGTGTCCCAGTATTCTTGATGAACTTATTTTAAAATAACGGTCTCGATCCACTGTACTAATTCACTTCATAATTTTAAACACTTCAATCATGTCACCTCTTAATCTTAAACTGTGACTGTGCTTTGGAGGTTTAATAACTTAAATTTTAAAATTATCTGGTACCAGCATTTTGGGATTTTCAGTACCAGAAGTAAATTAAGCTCTTCACCCAATCAACATGCAATTCTCTCGGCATTCACTAGTGAAGAAAAACACCTGTTTTGTAGACTTCATGAAACAAAACCACAGGCTTCAAGGGGTTCCCTCCCCATTGTTACTTTGACACAATCAGGACATCACAGGGAGCACTCCCAACTCTGATTGTTTAAAAAAATTTTAGAAAATAAATCACGTGGGAGGCAACTAATTATGCAGTGCACCAGAGTGGCAGCAGTAAGATAGGTTGGGGGGCAGGGCTGTGGAGTCGGAAGCAATTATTGGATTACTGGAGTTGGAGTAACAGTCAGTAAAAATGTGTCATGTCCAACCCCGACCAAATGTAAACTGTAATATAATGTGTGTAAATTTTAAATTTTAACATACACTATATTTTCCTCTAACCTTTTCATAAAAAAATAACCTCTTTTAAAATATGTAAGTTTTTGTGTTTAATGTTACTCAATGTTTGTAACTTTTTAAATCTCTCTATTATAAAAAAACAACCTTAGGAGGGAGACTAGGGAGACGAGACGTGATCTTCTCGGAAGACAATTTGATGTCCCGTGAGAGACACTTTAACGTCATGCGAGATAAGGCGGTGAGACATTTAAAACAAATTCACGGACATCTAACCTAGCAGTTGTTGGAATGCTTTTGGCAGACACACTTCATGTGCTCCCAGCTCTTAAAACAATGACAAGCGACAAGCAGAACACACAGCTCGCCAGCTGCAGCAAGCCAGCAGATGATCCAACCGCTTCTCCTTAGCGTGTGTTCAGCCCCCCTATTCCCCCCCCCCCACCTCCACCTTCACGAGGTGAGACGCGAAGTGGCAAAAAGACAGCTGCTGTACAAGCTTTTAAATGGTCGATGCACAGCATGACAAGTAGAACACGTAGCACGCCAGCAGCAGCAGCAACAAGCCAGCAGATGATCCAACCGCATCTCCTTAGTGTGTATTCAGCCTCCCCCCCTTCACAACGTGAGCAGCGTTATACGTCCTTAGAGAAAAACATTTAACCACGCTTGGGGCCGGAAATAAAGGACAAGTATTGTTTTTACAAAAGTTAAAAAGAAAAAAAAAAATAATGCATATGTAACAATTCCCATGAAAATAACAATCTCTTTAAATTGTACATCCGGTAAACCAAACCCGGGGTGGGCGAGCAGGGGGCAGAGCCCCCTAGTAAATATTAAACTAATAAAGCCACACCGACATCACCACCATCTTTAATCTTTAACAGGTTAGGTTGCTAAAAGTAGCCTGATATATGCTATGTGCATTCTTTCAACACAGTTAATGCACTACTGTTCATATGTTTGGGGTCACCTAGAAATGTTCAGGTTTTTGATAGAAAAATCATACTTTTTTTTTTATTTAGTGTCACATGTGTGCGATTGGGAACCACCTTGATAGCGCTGACAAAGTAAGCTCTACCACCTCCGAATGAGAGGGAGCACTGTTGCTAAAAATTTCTTCTCTTTTGCCTCAGTCCATTTTCAAAGTCTGAGGTGGTTGCCTAGTGCTCCCCTCGCTCTGCCCAGACTTTGCAAGCCCCTGCCAACAGAGCCACCATTAAAAAAGGACATGACCCAAAGAATGATGACAGAATATGACCGAGCACTGCTAAGGAAAGAGCTTCCAACAAAGCCTTGTTTCCGCATTGCAGAGAGCAATAGCAGGACAGCACTTTTGTTCTGCCCAGAGCACTATTCCGATTTATTTTATGAACTTATTAAAAGGTGTGCCCTGGTTAGTACCCTAACATTCCTTTTTTGTTGCTGTGGGTCTCTATCTTGGTCATGCTAGATACAATTAAATTCATTCAAAAATATAGTCAAGGCATTAATAGTGCACTAGTAATGACAGAGTTTTAATGTATTATTCACAGGACCTATAATGCATTTCATTCTCAAACTATACACTCTTATGTACTTATTCTCTTATACAGTTGTGTATCTGGGGCTTCCCCTTCTTTTTCCGCTTAGGTCCTATTTGGCCTTTTCTTTCAAGTTAGTAACAGACACGTTTGTATGAAATTTTCAGTTTCTTAGCAGTCTGTCACAAAAAAACAATAGACCGACATGTTTCTTGAGAAAGTCGATTCATTTGGAGCATTTTTTGAACCCAAAACTAAATTTTAGGAATGCTGGTACCTTGTATCAGCATAACAAATTTCCATGGTGCTAATCCAATTAGACAAGTTTCTCTAATAACCAATTAGCATGAATGCATGACTAATTAAGGATAAGCTAAGTGAGGTTACCATATGGACACTGAAGGAATTGTTGCTGAAAATGGGGGTTTGCAACCATATTTGAATAATAAATTGAAAAAAATCAGTCATTTCAAACAGTAATCACCGATTTAAACATTAGTAATGCTACTATATTCTTAGATTGGTTTAAAGGTATCATTTTCTATAAAAAATTAACATTTCAGGGTGACCCCAAACTTTAGACAGGTACTGTATATTGGCTTAAATTACAAAAAGAGGAGTCAGTGGATAAAATGAAGAATCAGAGGCAAACATACAGACTCCACAGCCCTAGGGGCAGTATATGGAATATTCCATTAATTGCTTCAGAACCCTTTTGGTACCGGTACTGAGACCCAAAAGCTGGTATTGACATCAAAGTGAAAATTTGTTTTTTTTTTTTTTTTGCTTTGTAGATTTTATTTAAACAACAGTTAACATCCCACACAATCAAGACTTACCTTAACAAAAAAGACAGTAACATTACATACAATCGAGCCAAACTTAACATACCTAAAATCAACCAACGCCTAAGAGAAAGAGGGGAGAGGCAACACTAATGCAAATCAAGAATCAACCCTGGACATGACACCAATCCATTACAGGGCTGCTTCAGACACACACAAACTCTCACCGGGCCAATTTAGAATTGGAAATTAATATAACACTTAATATATTTTGCACACTTATTAAACACTAGCAGAATACCCGCGCTTC
>JANRMT010062819.1:29494023-29602717 GCA_026402145.1 Polypterus bichir lapradei
TGTATGTATGTGTGTATATATATATATATATATATATATATATATATATATATATATATAGCAAAATACTCGCGCTTCGCAGCGGAGAAGTAGTGTGTTAAAGAAGGAAAGAAAAAGAAAAGGAAACATTTTAAAAATAACGTAACATGATTGTCAAAGTAATTGTTTTGTGTATTTGGCGGCAGCGTCACAAAGTTGTTTTCATCTTGCTGCATCAGAAAATGTACCACGACGTCTGACACGCCTCCTTTTTACTGTTTTCTCACAGCTTGGATTGCTTGCTGTCATAATGGGTTTGAGTCTACATATATATATACATACATATATACACATACATATCTTCATATCTATATACATATATACATATCTATATACATATCTACATATACACATATATATGCATACCTATCTACATCATATATATACACACACTAGCAAAATACCCGCGCTTCGCAGCGGTGAAGTACTGCCTTAAAATTTTTATTAAGAAGAAAATTAAACCTTTTTAAACTGAGGGAAAATATACCAATAATTATTTGTTAAAGATCTCTTTGTATGCCACGTTGTCAGTTCGGCCCTCCAGTTGTAATATGACCAAGCTGTAGCTGTGCGCTGAGCTTACTCTTGAGCATGCAACGTACAGTTGGCCATGTGAACAGTAATCTTGTTTCAAATCTCACAGCTTGGATTGCTGCTGTCATAATCGGTTTGAGTTTCATGGTTTGTTTCAGTTACGACAGTATTTGTAGGACTTTGAGAGTTTAAACATTTCTAAACATCAAAGTGTCCACTACTGAAATCGTCACCTGTGAAGCTAAGATGTTTAAGAGGCATTGGCGGTTGTCCAAAGGTGTAAAATATTTGGCCATTTTGGTACACTTAAGCATTTCACTCTTCTAGTGTTCCTGTGTAGTATAATTATCTCCTGTACCGTCATCAGTCCACACCTTGAACCTGTCCCAGTCATTCAATACATAAGACACAATGTTCCTCCGAATATCAATAGTGAGCCTGATATGGCTGTGCAATATATAACAAAGAGAATGGAAAGGCAGGTTCCATCTCCGGGCATGGAAACCACTTGGTAAGTGACAGTTCTTTGATCGATGGTGATTACCTCGATAGACATGTTAATGGGGGTACGGTTGGAATGATAAAGGAAATGGGTACCTGAACAATGTAAAGTAAGTCTAAAATACCTATACAATAACTATAATCGTAATAAATGAACAATAAAATAGCGGAGAAGCCGTGGATTAAATAAAAAGGCTGTAGTTATCAGCAGGGAGACGTGAATACCGTGGCGAAGCAAGGAAGGGAATGTAGAGACTGGAGCGACAGACGGCCTTATATAGGCAGGCAGCCAACAACGTGGGAGGCGTTGGGATGGGGGACCCAACGCCGCCTCACACGGTGACCGAGCTGCAGGCTATGGACGTATATATGTACGTAAGTAGGATTCAGTTAGCATTGGGAACCCGCGTACCAAATTTCTTGAAGATGGGCCCATAAGTAACAAAGACCGTTGAAAAGTTCAATATGGCAGCCGACAGTGGCATCATATCACTGAAATAAGTACCAAATTTCAGCCTTCTACCTATGAATAAGAAAGTTCAACATGGCGGACGTTGTTGACCGTTACGCGTAGAATTTTGAAATGAAACCTGCTTAACTTTTGTAAGTAAGCTGTAAGGAATGAGCCTGCCAAATTTCAGCCTTCTACCTACACGGGAAGTTGGAGAATTAGTGACGTTGGAAACTTCAATATGGCGGCCGACAGTGGCATCATACCACTGAAATAAGTACGTACATCGGTTTTGGTTAGCGCAGGGAAGCCACCTACCAAATTTCGTGAAGATGGGGCAATAAATAAGAAAGTTCAACATGGCGGACATTGTGAAAATTAGTGACATTGGAAAGTTCAATATGGCGGCCGACGGTGGCGTCATACCATCGAAATAAGTACATACATCGGTTTCGGTTAGCGCAGGGAATCCGCCTACCAAATTTCGTGAAGATGGGGCCATAAATAAGAAAATTCAACATGGCGGACGTTGTCGACCGTTATCGACTGTTATGACCGTTACGTGTAGAATTTCGAAATGAAACCTGTTTAACTTTTGTAAGTAAGCTGTAAGGAATGAGCCTGCCAAATTTCAGCCTTCTACCTACACGGGAAGTTGGAGAATTAGTGATGTTTGGAAAATTCAATATGGCGGCCGACAGTGGAGTCATACCACCGAAATAAGTACGTACATCGATTTTGGTTAGCGCAGGGAAGCCACCTACCAAATTTCGTGAAGATGGGGTCAGCCTTCTACCTACACGGGAAGTTGGAAAATTAGTGACGTTGGAAAGTTCAAAATGGCGGCCGACAATGGCATCATACCATCGAAATAAGTACATTCATCGGTTTTGGTTAGCGCAGGGAAGCCGCCTACCAAATTTCGTGAAGATGGTGCCATAAATAAGAAAGTTCAACATGGCGGACGTTGTCGACCGTTATCGACCGTTATGACCGTTACGTGTAGAATTTCGAAATGAAACCTGCTTAACTTTTGTAAGTGAGCTGTAAGGAATAAGCCTTCCAAATTTCAGCCTTCTACCTACACGGGAAGTTGGAGAATTAGTGATGAGTCAGTCAGTGAGTGAGTGAGTGAGTGAGTGAGTGAGTGAGTGAGTGAGTGAATGAATGAGTGAGTGAGTGAGTGAGTGAGGGCTTTGCCTTTTATTAGTATAGATTACACTGATCCAGTCCTTCATTTATTATTATTATTTTTTTTTATTATTAAGCACAAAAACTAAGACAGGATGTTAGATTATCTAAATACAAATGTTATAAAACAGTACAAAAAAAAAACAAAAAAAAAACACCAAATGGTATCTTTATAAATAGTAACTGGAAAAGATATTTTAAACTTTACACTTCTCATGTAATCACAGAAAATCACAATAGCATTACAGTATATAATAAATGACAACAATTTCAAGGTACATGCAATATATTACACGAATTTTCCACAAAAGTGCACACCACCAGGTTGATTATCAAGTGCCAGAACAAGCTGTCTTTCCAATTCTATGTATATGCTCTTTCTTTAGAAATAGCTTTCAACACATCATATTATAACATTTGCAAAACTTGCTACATTCATAGAAAGGCAAAAAAAAAAAAACAGAGTAAGCGAGCAGTTGATTCTCCTTGACACATTTTGCTTCAGAGGACTGCAGGAAACAGACAGGGTACATCGGGCATGACAGAGACAGAGCCTGCCCCTAATGCGATAGAAATCTATTGTGTGCCATACTCACATTCCCTCAGACTAGGCCAATGTAATGTTTTCATTTAAAAGTGCACTTCACCCATTTTGACCAGCCATGTCTGTGTTTTGGGTATTTATTAACTTACATTTTTCATACAAAGCACTGCACTCTAAAAATGTCATATCACACAATGATAACGTATAAACATCTGCACCATACGATGAATGGCAGAAGAATTTTGAAGTAATCAAAGAAACTTAAATCCAAACATTTCTAAAGAAAGGAAGTGCTTTCACGTTTAAACAAGACCCTTCTTACTCCAAAACCAGCCAGAAGTCTATTAAAGACCTTGAAGGAGCTTGCTTCAGCTAATCAGCCAAAGGAAGTTAGAATTAGGTACCTGCCTATGACATCTAGCTCCTGCAAACAAAAGACAATAATGCCCTCAAAACAAATCAAATAAACATTTACAATCAGCAACTTCAGAATAACCTGTATTCTGATAAAGAGATACAAGAAACAGTACTGTCGTGTATACTCATTATAGTACCCTGACAAACCTGTCTTTTTTGATGTTTTGGACATTTTTTTAAATATCACTTTGTTGTGTTGCTAGTGATGTAGCTTCTGCTACTGTTTCGGATTGTGGTTTTTGCATCTGGCATTACCACTTTATTAGCTTTAATACTGTCAAATGTACAAAGTACAGGCAGTCCCTGGGTTACGTACGAGATAGGTACGTAGTTTGTACTTAAGTTGAATTTGTATGTAAGTCGGAACAGGTACATTATTTTAATAAATGCTATTGTTGACCGACTGTAACCAAGTGCTCTGCCAAAGAATGATGGAGTTTCACCTCTCTCTGACCTTTTTATTATTTCTACTTTATTTTTAATGGTGATGGTTTTTCTCTTCTTTACTGTATCACCAGCACTTGCATCAGATTTGTGTTTCAGAGACATTGTTGAAGGGTGAAGACAAAAGGTTAAGATGAGCTCTTTTGCACAGCACTGTCCACGCTATCACAGCAGGAAAGCACCAGTCATCAACACGTCTGATGTACTGACAAGAGACAACTTCTGGCTATGTGCGTAACAGTACAAGCAGGCATGCTATTGAGAATGAATGGGGGCATCGACGGGCGGTTCATCACCAGCCCACCTCACAGTCACCTCCACTACAGTATGCTGCCTGCAGCATCTGCCCACCAAGAAGAAACACGGTGTGACCAAAGGCGGGTAGTGAATTGCCCAACCCCAATTCAACAGGCAGCCATCCGAGGCACACTACAAAGCTACCCCCGCTGCCCCATTCACCCTCAATGGCCTCCGTTCAGCCACAACCGGGTCAGCGCTTGCAGCATTACCAGCCGTGTGTGCTGGGCAGGCAGTGAAACGCCCAACCAACACTCCATCCAGCCTGCGTCCAGTCAGGAGCAGTAGCTGCGGTAGCGTAGTGGGTGGGCAGCGAACCATCGTCCTGCACATGAGCGATAGCTGTGGCCCCGGTGACTATGAACCATGGGTCACTGCTTGCCGCTGGGAGCCACCTGAGGGACACTACACTGCGCGAGCAATGAAATTGCCCCCCTCCAGCCACCGCTTGCAGCATTCCCAGGCCAAAGATGACGGAGCGGCAGTTACTGAAGCGCATGCGTTGCAACTGCAGCCTTGTTCGTAAGTCGCAGGTCGGATGTCCGTAACCTGGGGACTACCTGTATAGTAAACTTCTACTTACTTGCAACTAGTGCTGGGAGGTATACCGGTTCATACCGAAAACCGTTTTTTATTTTTGTTATGATATGGATTTTCCTTATACCGCAATACTGATTTAAATAGCCTTCACTGCTACACCGCTAAACACGCATGCAACAGAGCACATGCGTTAGTGGAGGTATTGAGCGGTGAAAATGGACAGAAAACATTCCGGATCTGAAGCTGTAGCAGATGATAAAGTTTAACATGATGACACAGAAGAGCAGTGTGTCTGTTGTCTGGAGATAAAAGGCTTTAAATGGTCAGATGTGGACCAAACAACTATTTACTGCAAATGCTGTTGAGTTAAAGTTGTCACCGGAGGAAGCAACACAAGCAATTTGCTGCACCACCTTAGCCGCAAACATGCTTTGGTGTACCATGAATGTATGGAACTAAGATTGGCACCCTCCATGTCCTCAGGTAAAACTGAAAAAGCTAGAGGACACTAGAGTCAGACGTCACTTGTAGACGCATTTGCTAGAGGTACTGCCTACGACCAAAAAAAACAAGCGGTGGATCAAGATAACCAGTGCCATTACAATCCATATAGCTGACGTGTCAGTGGACAGAGGTTAACATTAACAGAAACAGTAGTTGGTTTACAAAAAATATTTACTATTTATTCCTTTTCTAAGACATGTTCAGTGCAATGCAACTTTTGACAAGCACCTCTGGATATTTTACTAAGTCTAAATGCCTCTTTGATAGTTGAAAATATGGTGTCAAAATTATAGTTTAAGTTGTCTGCAAAGTTTGTTCAATAAAAAGGTTCTATATTTTGACTGCATCTGTCATGCAACGTGATTCCTTCTCTTCATTAGTGCCACCCCCTTGAAAACTATTACTTTATGGGGCCATGCAAACCTGTATTAATACTCGGGTGCACATTAAAATGTTTTTTTGTACAATGTACAATTGTCTTCACAGTGGAATTGGTTGTTCTTAGCCAGTCTACTGCAGTAATTGCAGTGGAAAATGTGGTTAACATCCACTCATGCATGGGAAAAAAAATATCACTGAAAACCGTGAAACCGGTATAATTTTGAAAAATACAGTGATATAGAATTTTGGTCAGCACTACTTGCAACATTGAGTATGTCTCTTCTCCCCAGCGCCATGATCAGTGACTAAGAATCTAACGATATTTCATGCCACAAAATTTTGTCATTCAAAAAATGCGACAATATGCATCGTGGATATATGAATGTGCATCTCAGTAACATGTAATCTGTTTCTCCGAGTGCAAACCAAAAGTCATGTTTTTCTTTTTTTTTTTCAGTGCTTTTTTCCTTTAACAGAGGGTACAGTCGACTTCATACATGCAGTAACAAGCCCCAGCCTTAGTTTGAGTGTGTGTGGCTAAGCGCAGTGTAGCCTAAATAATCATGTCTTAAGTCTGCTATCTGGCAGCATTTTAGATTAAATGTTCCTCACCAATAAGGATGAACTGCACGCATGACTCTGGGTAATAGTCTTAAAAGGGTAATTTCATTTATTTCACACAGGTCATATACAAGCCCATACACAAAGATATTACTGTTAAGATACTAATGAATTTTTTCGCTATGAAATGCACTCAGTCCCATTCTGAGATTCATAGCAAATTAGGTCTAGGTGATATGGCCTAAAAATAATATCTCCCATATTTTTCACACCTACAGTACAAATTCATAAAAAGTGCCCCCTGAAAAAATGTCTTATATTTCTGAACTGAGACTGTTCTAAACAATTTTTATATTTTTTGCAAGGAATACAAGCCTCTTTACTGGCACTGGCTTCAGGCATGTCCTCTGGGATGTTACAATGCTGCCCATCAAACCAAAGAGCCTCTCTGATGGGGCATTTGTAGAGGGATAGAGAGATATTTCTCGGCCAGATTGATAAGCTTTGGGAAGTTTGCTTTGTCGTGCTTCCACCACTGAAGTGTGTCAGTGTCTGGGTCTGGGAAAATGAAGCTACTATTGGTATCTACTTTTAAGCAGGCATTTCAGGGCTGCAGATAGCTTATATATCTCAAAGAGCTAGACACTGATGGAGATCCTGAAATACATCTGGCATGCTGCTTCCTTTAGATGCTATAGACTTCAGACAGACTTTACAGCACTGAGGTTTGTTCAACATCAGACTTTGCATGTCCAAACGAGATGCTGCCAGTTTTGAATACAAGCTCCTCATTCGTTTACGCATGTGCTGCAGTCTTGCTACTGTGTATGTTTGCAAGGAGGTGAGACGATTTGACCAAGAGTGGATCTGGCGTGCTGTAATTATTCAAGTTAAAAGTAAATCAAAATTTCATTTCATTTTTACACATCGCACAAAATAAACCAAAAACTTGAAATAATCGTCAAGAGTCTTTTTTCTGGCTTTGCAGAAGACTTGGCAGTTTACTTTGTGACAAGATTTATTTATTCAACTGAGACCCACTATCAAATATGCAAAAACCTATGCACTGCAGGCAATCACATGGAGATGGAGGGCAAGGAAATGGTTATCAGCTGCAATCCAAAAAAAACCAGAAAAGCTGCACAAGTGAATCAAAAACATAACCACTGGGAATTCAAAATAAAGCTCACATAAAACAGAACAAATTAATAGAAAATAACTACAGATGACCTCTGAATGACCTGAGAGTCATCAATGTACCATATTATTAATAGTATATTGCAAACTGGCATCACATTTCCAAAAATATGCTTTTTAAAATATCAGTATTTTAAATAAGTAAATAAAACAAAGCTTGTTACTTATTATTTATATGCTCATTTTGATTTACTATATACACACATTAGCTGGGAAAAAAACAATCTTTTAGTGTTTGTATTCCAGACAAGAAATAAGAAACCAACAGATACATTACTTCCAGATAACATATCTATATTAGGAATCCCGTATTGACTTTTTACTGCTTTGTTGGCGTTCTCTGTTGTTTTCTAGCACATCCGCTAAGACATTACACCAACTACTAGCTATTACATCTCTATGAATCACGTGTGAGTTTACCTTGCGACAGACCTGGGGTTAGCTCTCTCTTTGCACCCAGTAATCAGAAAGTCAAGTACTGGCTCCCAACAATGCTGAGCTGGAGACAAAGGAAATCAAAAGATGAATGGATTTTTTAAATGTTAGCAGATGATTCTTAGAATTTACTGGGAAGCCACAGCAATTAATTTGTACCTACAAGTTGCTACGTATTGATTACCAAAAATAGCCAAAAAGGGTCAATTCTGTTGAAATCCATATATAGCCATGATTTTAAAAAATGGTTATAATTTGCAGCATTATCTTCATTACTTACAGAACACTAGCTCATTACACATGGAGTTTTAAAATGTATTTAATTAAATAATACAACTCCAGACTCTTTATAAAATGAAAGCTGCACAGAGTCATAATTAGTATCAGCGTTAGCTGAATGCCCCCGGCATAAAATAAGTAAGACTACGTCTGCTGAAGTCAAGGAACATCTTTTCATTATTAATTTACTGTCATCCTCATCATTGTTCTTCTAAAATTAAAGCCTTTAATTTCTTTGGGTGCTATACACACGCTTGTCTTCAGGGTACAAAGGGTGGACTGACATCACTGTAAAACTTGCATTTATCTATAAGAAACATATGCAGAATAGAATTCAACCTTGGAATGCATGTCAGTCCATCACAAAGTACAGGCACACATATATCCAGCAGTGCCAGTTTACCTAACCAGCACATCACTAGAAGGTGTCAGGGTGATCTAGAAAACAAACAACGGAGAGACAAAGACAGGTATCAAGATAGGAACCAAAGTCTAGCTCCTGGAGGTTTCATGTAGTGACACTTGTCACTGCACCACTGTGCCACAAAAATGTATACTCAGCATTCTCTAAACAATTTTCCAAAACACTGTTTTGAACTCTTACTAAGCTCTTTGTTGCTATTCAGTATTATGGAGTGATAGGTCACTAATATTGCATATGCAATTTTCTGCAGCAACAGCTTTTCATAGTTTAGTCCATCAATTACAGTCATCAAGTACCATCTAGTTTTCCACTTGCTTAGGCCATGTGTCAAAAATGCTGCATTATTTTGTCTATATGGAGTTATAAACTGCAGTTTATCATCACCTCCTATGCAGACACAAACTAATCCAGGGAAAGCCATTAAGCACAATGAGTAATCAATAACCTTAACTCTGATTTAACTTCAACTGCTGCCCTGTCCAGGGATGATTCCTGCCTTTTATGTCATAATTCTATAAAAGGCTTTAGTCTGATACGACACTGACTTGGACTAAGTAGTTCAGTAATGGACAAATGTTATGTATTAATCAGGCAGTTACTCTGACCTAATGATGAGGGTGCAAGACTAAAAATCACAATGCTGCTGGTTAAATTACTACCAGTTTGCTGCTGTGTGATTCAGAACTTAGCCAGCCTACGTACCAAATGTATAAAAAAAAAAAAAAAAAACACAAAAAACTTTAAACAAACTTTAAAACTTTACTTTAAGCAAGAGTGCTTTCCACAGGGAATGGAAAAGGGAGGACTGAACAATGAGATTGTGAAGACCTGGATGGATGCATGGTGTGCCTCCCAGAATACTAGGGGGCATACAATTAGAACATTAAAACAATTTATGCAAGAACAGGCCAATCAGCCCAGCAAAGCTCACCAGTCCTATCCACTTGATGCTTTTTTTTTTAGAAGAATTAAGTCTAGTTTTGAAGGTCCCTGAAGTCATAATGGCAGCTTATTCCAAATGTCTATGGTTCTCTGTGGAAAGAAAAACTTCCTAATGTTTGTGCGAAATTAACCTTAACAAGTCTCCAACTGTGTCCCCGTGTTCTTGATGAACTCATTTTAAAATAACAGTCTTGATCCACTGTACTAATTCCCGTCAGAATTTTAAACACTTCAATCATGTCACCTGTTAATGTTCTATTACTTAAATCCAATCCTACATACAGTACGTACATCAGTGACACATGAGTGAGGCCAAAGAAAATCAGAGGCTGTAATACCTCCAGGCCCCTAGAAAGCATGATCCAGTGGAAATGTATGGAACACAAGTGTTCCTTGGGCAGACCAGGTAACTGGGGTCTCATGTGTAAGTGGTGTGTACACACAAAAATGTTGCGTAAGCCTGTTTCCACGCTCACGTCAAGATGTATAAAAACTAAACTTGGCATAATGCCAAGCACATATTCATGGCAAACTCAGACCATGCATACGCACGTTTCTACTTGTTTTTGTAAATGGGTGGACCCAGTGTCAAAGCAGTGCTACTGTTTCCGTTTGTTTTCACCTTTCTTTTTGAGATTCACATCCATGACGTGGGCTTTATCAAATACACCAAAATTAATTATATATCATTTACAAATTTAAAGCACTTAATTGTAATCAATTTGTAACAATATAATGGCCAATTATATTAACAATATAATTTAAACATCATACTGATTTCTTGTCCCACAATGATGAATGGCTTATAAGTCAATTTTGGTTTCCAACAGCTATTCTCTTGGAGCCCTGTGCTGAACTGGGGCCGGTTTTACAAAAGGCCGACTTTGAGGAATTGTGCTCTGCCTGTTCCTTTGCAAATTCTGTCCACCCTCAGGTTTTTAGCCACAGGACCTTTTCAACTGGCTGACCAGTTGCATAATTCTCAGTCATTACTTAGTCACGCCATGCCAGCTGTATGGGATGGTATTATCCACTTGTCATCCAGATATACAAGATTTCCTTACGCTGTGGTTGAACGGACAAACAAAGTGCAATTCACAGCAATGTCCGGTTTTCCAAATGTAACCGGGGCGATCGACGGCATGCACACTCCTATAAAGGTGCCTTCAGAGGTTTAATTTGCTCATGTAAATAGAAAGCCTTTCAATTCTATTAATGTGAAAATTATCTGTGATGTGAAAATTCGTCTCAATGTTAAGGCGAGATATACAAATGTCTTGCCAATAAGTGCAACAGCTCGCTGCTCAAACAGCGTGAGCCCCGGAATTCCAGCACCTCCTCTAGTGCTGCTGACACTCAGACGGTAGTCTGTGACTCGTCTTTTCACATTGGCTTTGACATCTGACCACTGCTTTTTTTTTTTTTATTTTGGCTACTGTAAGACTTTCTGAACTTAAACTTTTGAGTTCCTCCACCACTCCATCAATTTCCTTTTTTTTGCTTATACCACTGCTTAAGCCACCAAAAAGTATGTTTTTCTTTGCCTGCACTTTACTGAGCAGCATCTCCATTTCAGTTTTGCTGCAATCCTTTTTTTACACATGCTTTTGCCATTGTCTTAACAAAACACTGAACGGAAAGGGCCATTTATATTGATTTGCATATTCATATATGCAAAATTCTGGGAGGAGTCAGGGTGGGGATGTAGGCTTGTGCATATGCATTATAATTCACGTTGATTGGGATTTATAAAGGGAAAGTGCGTAGAACTTTGCACATGCACAGTCTGATGCAGCTGAATGTTTCTGTATGGATGCTGTCACACACGAGCGTTTAGGAGACAGCTAAAGGGCCTGGGGAACTGTAATACTACACCCGACCAGGGGGTGGCAGAGTGTGCCGACTGTCTCTCTCAGTTTCTTGCAGACCATACCCAGGAAACCTCGCCAGGTTCCGGCACCTCTGATGACGTCACTTCCGGCTCTGGCGCCTCCGATGATGTCACGTCCGGCTCCGGACTAGATGACATAATTTCCTTTCCCAGCCCTTAAAACCGCCATCTTACCTCAAAATAATCAGTTCTGTTTTGGACTCTGTCTTGTGAACAAATAATACTAAACTTTTGCAGCTGGGAAATAATATACGGGTAGCTGCCCCAAACTTTTATGATGTCTGAAATCTCATTACTATCACAACGCAGATTTCTAGTTTTTTCCGTATGCCATGTTTTAGTGTGAATTCTACACAAGGCGTTATACATGAGGCACCTAGGGAACTAATGGAAGGGTGAATGGAGCAGGAACACAACAGCCTGGTATCAACTGTTGTACCAGTAGCGCTGTACCTGAGATGGTAAGTGATGATGCCATCCTCTAAGTGTAGGGGTGGAAGGTGAGGGATGACAAGTACTTGATTGGTGGGAGGAAAATAGATGAAAGGAAAAAAAAGAGAATCTAGAGTTGGAAAATAAAGCTGAGACACTTTTGTGTGGTACATAAACGGAGGTAGATAAACCGTTAGCCACACCTTCCAGAGAGACTATATACCATTTTACACATTAAAAAATAACATTTTAAACTAAAGGGCTGCATGGCATTGAATTATTAGTGCTTGGGGCATCCTGGACTCAAATCCTCTACCCAAATAGTGTCTGTGTGAAGTCTTCAAGTGTCTATGTGAGTCTTCCTCTAGCTACTTTGGTTGTGTAGGTTAGATTCACTGATGACTCTAAATTGGTCCTGTAAATGAATGGCAACTTTGTCCAGGGCTAATTAACCGTCTTCCATCCAGTGCTGCTGAGACAAATTCAACTTTCCCATGACCCCAAATTTTACTTTATAAATTATTATTATTATTTTTAATTTTAATCAATTTTATTGTAATCATTCCATACAAATCAATCAATTTTTACAATAAATAGGATTGAAAACAAGTCGATCTCCACCCCCTGAGAGAGACAGCATGGCCAATGGGGTAAAATTTAAGGCTTTTTAACATACCTAAATTGATGAATTTAATAGGCCAATAGAGATGAATGGAGAAGAAAAAGAAATGCGGAGATAATTGCTTCCTCGCTGCTTTAGGAACTTATTCTAAAATATTATTGATTAGATCCTGCCAGGTTTTGAAAAAAATATGTACAGATCCTCTAACTGAATATTTGATTTTTTCCAATTTCAAATAGTATAAAACATCGGTTTCCCACTGACTTAAAAGAGGAGAGTTAGGATTTTTCCAGTTTAGCAAAATAAGTCTGCGTGCCAATAGTGTAGTGAAGGCTATTCACAGTTTGTTTGTCCTTCTCCGCTTTAAGCCCATCTGGAAGAACACCAAACACAGCTGTTAATGGGTTAGGAGGGATTGTGACACCAAGGCTGTCTGAAAGGCATTTAAAACTGTTAGTCCAGAATGATATTAATTTGGTGCAGGCCCAAAACATGTGACCCAGTGAGGCTGGGACTTGATTGCAGCGTTCACAGGTTGGATCTTGCCCTGGAAACATTTTGGACAGTTTTAAGCGAGACAGATGTGCTCGATATATAATTTTGAGTTGAATAATTGTATGCTTTATAAATTTGGACTATTAAATGTTTTATATTTAACCACTGCATATAGTCTTACTAACTGCAGCAAATGTTTGAAAAAACAAACAGTAGATATGTCCATGTTTTGGTCCAATTAAGGGAGGCTTATGAACTGTATCTTCAACACTAGTATCTTTTCAGGCAATGAAAACTGAGCCAATAGGGGTCCTGGCAAATGTTTCTCAAAATAGTGAAGGGATTAAATGACGTTAGGAGACAAGGGTGCCCAAATAAAAGCTGGGAAAAGGTGAACTATATTTTAAAGAAGTTTGAAAATGTATGTATGGTGTAACATTAAGATGTGTTCATCAGCTTAGTTTAACTGTTTTAAAAGCATTTTACGTTTCGGTTTGTTCAGTTCATCAAAGAGAGATATCACATTTTGTTTATTAGGTATTTTCTAACAATGAGTCATATTTAAAAACTGTTAACAGAATTTAATTGTTATGGTAGAGGCAGGGTGTGTTCCCTGGCTTATGTACAGTATATATTCCCTTTTATTGTTATTTTTCATGTGTTTATGTAATTTTTGTTAATATTGTTTTGTTTAAATTTTGTGCATATTTCTCACCTGGAGAACCCCAAGAGGTGGGGACACATTATGTCACTTGTGAAGAACTGCCCTTTGCCTTTATATTATGATGGAGGAAAAGGATAGTGTTTCTTTTTTTCTTATACAAATAAATTAATTTATAAGATTCTTCATTGGCCTTGTCTCTCAAGCTAGAGTCCTCCATTGAAGGGCAATTTTGAACATTGAAAGCATATTTTGAACTTTATAAGCCGGTTCCAATTTTTGGGCCTGTGGCGCTTGCCTATGGAGTTTGCGGTCAGAAGCAGTGAAATCCTGGCCTAGCCTGTGGAATTTTGAGGACTTGTTTAGTGAACAAATCAAAATGACGAGTTATACAACTAAAAAGTAGCTACAAAAAGTCAAATGAAAATAATGGGTTTTTAGCAGTTTTTATTTTTTAAATGTTCCACAGTACTAGCCTGCTGAATTTCTATTGGTAAAGTATTCCAGTTATTAGGTGCAAAACAGCAAAAGGCTGCCTCACCACTTCTTTTAAGGTTGGCTCTTGGAAATATAAGCAGATCACCATTAGAAGATCTAAAGTTACGACTTGGAGTGCAGGGGGAGAAGCATTCCAAAAAAATAAGAAGGGGCTTTATTGTTTAAGGCTTTATACACCATTAGTAGTATTTGAAAGTCAATTCTAAATGACATGGGTAACCAATGTAACAACACTAAAACTGATAAGATGTGCTGAGATTTTCTTTTTGTAGTTGAGATTCTGGCTGCTGCATTCTGCGCTAATTGTAACTGATTGATGCCTTTCTTAGGTAATCCAGTAAGGGTGCATTACAGTAATCTAGTTGACTAAAAAAAAGTATTAACTAATTTATACACATACAGACATACATAATAGCATCTTACCATTACCAAGTAGTTAAAAACTAAGTCCAAACAGGCTGAAATAGTTTTCATAATGTTAGGAATGCAGTCAGTTCACAAATCTAAAAATGAGGCTTTAATTGTGCAGGTCACAAAAATTACACTATAAACAATTAACTACAAAAACTGGGCTGCAAGACTTCAGATGAGGCTTAACAACAAGATTAGCATGGCCCCAAACCCAGGAAGTAGACTTATGACCTGCACAGCCCAACAGAAAATGAAGAAGGCTTTTAAATAACACAGAATTTGGGGGAGGGACTGTAAACCCCCTAACACAAATGATGAACCAAAATTCTTAGTAGTAGTAGTATTTGAAGGTTTTTTTTAATCACAAGTAAAATAAGAACAAAAAGGTCAACAAAGCAAGCCAAAACCTAACAAATGCAGTGTATAATCCAATAAGAAGAATATGCAACCAAAGGAACTGTTCAAAACCAGAAAAATCATAAAAAAAAAAAAAAACTTACACAATTTACAAAACTGAAATCCAAAATCAAAATCAAGAGACAAACAAAAACCTGTGCATACACCAATGCCTCAGCAGCCAGCTAACATTCAGCTCGTTTGTTTAAATAGGGATAGGGCAGTCCGACAGCTGCAGTGTTATGGACCCCCACGAGTTGGGCTCAATACACAAAACACAACGACAATACCAACAAGAATTAACATAATACAATAATAAACACAAGGCAATTCTCTAAAGGGATTAATAAAATATGAATAGAAAGAAAACAATCAAATTTACTAACATAACTTAAAACAGAATATATCCAAGACAATAAAATGCATTTTTTAAAAAAAAAGCAAAAGATGAAACCATGACTATACTGTACTGTACTGTACACACCAGTTTCCAAATTAGGTTATGCAACAATTGCATTTTTGTACTATTGCCAGTTGTTGGTTGGTTGTCAAACGTCTATGGCTAAATGCAGTTCACATTTTTAGGCAAATCAGATCAGCTGATTGAACATGCAACTCTATTGGCATTTCCATTAATCAAATTTGGGATCCTGTTTGTCTTTGGAAGTAATTACTGTTTAGAAAAGGAGAAAATATTTAATTCTCTCTCAGCCAGTTTAAAGGCCATTGTCTGAGTTTCCTGGGTTGGTCGGTTGCCCCCTCAAAGAAAGTATTGGAGCAAAATTTTACAGCCAGATGCCCTTCCTATTTTGTCCTTTAATTAAAACAAATATTGCTTGTCTGAGTTTGGACAGTAAGGGTGCTTGTATTAAATACAGCAGCTCACATTTTCTACTAGAAAAAGAAGAGATACATAAGAATTTAAAATTGCTGCTTAGTAAACAATAGGCTTGACATTTAATAGATTTATGGCTTTTTTTAATGTTTGTACTGTGTTTATTTGTGTGTGTCAATACAGGAAAGTGTTGGAATGAAACAAGTACTGCCTAATTAAAATTGTAAGTCAAGTCTCCAGAATAAGGAATGTCTAGCTGGTACAAAGGAAAAAATATGAATATAGTACAAATATATTTTAACACTACAAAAAGCTGTAGTGCAATTTGATTAAAATATATATATGCATGTATATTTACATGTAAGCAGTATTTAACTGCCAATATCAATTCATTCAGTCAGTCAGTGTGTGAGAATATATATCTTTTGTGTTAGACAAATGGTGAAAACTACTATTTTTTTAATTAAGCTTTATTACAGATAAGTACATTACATAAGAAAATAAACAATACGGCAGCTTGTAATTATGATGAGCATTTTATTTTATATAATGCCATATTTATTATGTATAAATATTTTTCTACATATTTTATTAGTTAAAAGTATGCATTTTAATGGAATTTTATTTATTTCAATATTTTTATGGTCACTGAAAAATAAGCCTAAATAATTTCGTTTTATAAAAAAAAAAGCAAAACAGGTCAAACCTGTGGTCTATAGTTTAATTATAAAAATACCACAGTACACACTTTAATATAAAACATATCGCTTCTCCATGTCCAATTATTATGGAAGTGTATTAGGGCCACGGTTAAGAAAAAAAAATATGGACACAGTGAAAAAAAAAACAAACTGTATGTCGAGAATAAAGTCGACATGTTGACCTTACTCTTGACATATAGTTTTTTTTTTCTTCACTGTGTCCAAATTTTTTTTTCTTCACTGTGGCCCTAATACACTTCTGTAGATTATTCAGGAGCTCGGTGTAAAACTATTTTAAAATCGGAATTTGCCGAATAAGAAACATATCATCGGTAATTGATATCAGCCCTAAAAAACCTGACTGGAACATCTATAACTGGCAGACAAACATGATGACAATAGGTTCTTTTTCATTTTATGAAAACACATCAAAAACTGCTGGAAAACAGACACAAATTACGTCTTGACAGTTTAAGAAAAAAAGAAGCAAACAGAAACTGGCAACTGTGATCTTTGAAAATCAATTTAGAAAAACTGTATCAGTAAATAATAAGCCAAATCACAAGCCCTTCCCAAGCTTTAAAATACAATAAGTGACATAACAGAGGATTTCACTCATACATCTGAACCTGACATTTATTTATGAAAGGAACGCCTGCTGTTCAATATTCACCTGCCAACTCTGCAATATCATGTCTGCTTAGTTACAATGAGAAACTTGGCTCAGGAAGCTTTTTTTTTTTTTTTTTTTTTTTTAATTTAACAGCTTACAAGTCAGGAAATACCTTGTAGGCAGGCACACTTTCCGTACTTGTGGTGATTGAGTAGGCTGCCAGTTAGGCACACTTTTAAGTGGCGACACTCTGATTCTCCATTATTTCATCCTATCAACAGGGGAAGAAATTGAATAAATTCACAGGGGAATACGTGTCAGAAATGGCTAGAATGCACATCACTAGCATCAGTCTTCATTAAAGACTTTACATTGTGCTTGAAGTATTAAGGGGGAGGATTCTTTATGTCTTAAAGTAGAAACATTCTCACTACTCGATTATCAAATGTGTTATAAAGAATGCACAAGTCATACAGCAAAAGAACGTTCATGTGTGTTCATAAAGCTGAATGGCTCCATGATTGATGCCAATGTTCATGCTAGTGTGTACAGATACATTGCTGATTTAAGAGGATCCCTGTGATGGATTGGCACCTCATCTATGGTTGATTCCTGCCCTAAGCTGTGTGCTCCAGCTACCTGCAACTCTCAATTGGATAAACCTAACCCTAACCTTGGGGTGGTGACCAATATATTCTGACCACATTTCCACTGTTTCTCATGTCATGCAGCACAACGTCTGGTCCAGGCTTTGATCTTGTTGCACCTGGCCTACTGCAACTCACTTCTGGCAGGAGCACCCGTGTGCTATGAAGCCACTGCAGATGGTCCAGAATGCAGCGGCCAGTCTTGTATTCAATAAATCGAGACAGTCACGAGTCACTACTCTCTTCAGGTCACTACGCATTGGCTCACTGTAGCAGCATGCAACAAGTTCATATCCCTGATGCTTGCCTAAAGGGTAGTCAGTGGGTCAGATATTGGTGAGGTGGTAAGCTCATTCTTGCCAACTCAGGTCTGCCAGGGAACGGCGTCTGGTAATGCCACCTTTGTGTGGTATCAAGTCTCAATCCAATCTTTTTTCCTGTGTAGTTCCTAGTTTGTGGATTGAGCTGCGCACCTCTATGCGAAGTGCTGACTCCCTCAAAGTATTTAAGAAGCAATTGAAAACCCATCTGTTCGGTGAATATCTGTCTAATTAATTGAAAAACCAAAACTTTGCCTTGTAATCTTTCATACTGTTGGTTGGTTGATTTGTTGTTATATTAAGTTTAATTGGTTTATCAATTGTTAATCTATGTTTGTAAGTTTTTTAGTCTCTAGCCTAATTTTACTCGATAATGTTTACCTCTTTTGAAAGTCTCTTTAGATAAGTGTCTGCTAAACAAAAATGTAAATAATCAGGTTAGCAAATGGATGGATACATGGATACTCATAGTTGTTGCAGCATTGTAGTGTACTGCTTAATAGTTTCAAGACACATAGTTGAAACTGCAGCCCGTTTTACTCATGGCTTTCTCCAGATACAGTGAGTAACAATATACAGTCACTAATCAGCCTCTTTTCTAATGGAAGCACACCACAATCCATCCCAGTTCAGGCTATTACATTGTGGTAATGTCAAAGGCCAGCTGTAAACCTGAAACATCAGCGTTTTAAAAGCCTTTAGAAGCAACTTCCTTTATGCTGTAAGTTAATAGAAGAATTCCTACACTTGTGTGCTCAGTGACTGCCTCTAAGCACTGTCAAAGTGCTTAATGGTGACGTCAAGCAGGTGCCACCTTCTGCACAGCAACATCCCCACACCTCTTAAGTGACAAAACTTCTAAATGGTGGAGAAAACTGGAGAAGAGGTTCACAGCAGATTATCTACAATTCGAAATTTTGACAAAATCTGTGGATTTTTTTTTGGTGCTGACTGAAAGTGATGCATTACATGTTTGACAGCACAAATTGTGACCCTTTATACGTTGAGAAGGTTAAGCGGGAAAATGGAACCACTGGTGAAATAAAGAAGAATAGAGAAAACCCGAGACAAAGATGAACATGGGGTGATGATATAAAACAATGGTCACATTGAAAGAATGGGTAGCATTAAAATGAAAGGCAGAAGATAAGGGAAAGTGGAAAGCTGTGGCTGCCAACCTTCAGATTAAAGAAAACACATAAGAAGAATATGTGAGATAACAATTTGCAAACTTTTTCAGGTCATGAGGTCACTTGAAGAAACATGTTTTAATACTCTTAGGACTACTTTAGGTTAGCTCTGTTAAAGGATGAAAATACATACTAAAGGAACATCAAAATACTGATTAAAAACACTAATAGAGAAATTTTGAAACAATATTTCTGTATTACCATCAATGTTGGAAACTTAACTAGTAGTTCCAAATATCCTGCAGAGCCAGTGTGCAATATATCCTATAGTAATGGGGGAGTAAATAAGCAAGTTCTGTAGTGCTTCGGGGATGACTGAAAATCATTGAAATCTTAAATCTTTTACTATGGAGGATACAATAAATTAGCTACGGAGAATGCTATCAGTTAGGATTTGTGCATTTAGGTAGATGAATTGCATCTTACACAGACATGCAATCTGCAAACAAAAGCCACTGCATGTTGCACTTCTAACTGCCATCATAGAGACAAATGCACTTAACCATTGTGTATGCAACACTAAAATGGTCATTTCATCACATGAACCAATTTACCGCCCTGACACAGATAAGCACAGCAACTATAGTTCATTAAGAGTATGGATGGCAGAAACATGACAATTCTGGGGTAAAGCATTGTTCCCCTGTAATGTGAACACTGTTGGGTATCAGTTATCTCCGTTACTTTCTATTATCCACCATCACACTCATTAACATCACAGCAAGCACTAACACCTACTCGGGGATCTACTTGTACCTGTTCCCTAAATGCCTCTACCCTCTTTCTCAAAAACTCTGGTGACTTGTAAAAGGACGCACATCACTTCATTGTTCCATGTCTGCTGCCACTTAAGCATCCACCCGTGTCCTACCTATATGGAGCCCTCATACAGCTACTTTCTTGCCCAGACTGTGTGAGGTCATTTACTAGCAACATTTTCTCACAAACTCAGCAACAACTCATTTATAACCCTATAATATTATTTAAAAATAGTAGCAAGGCCCTACAAATATTTCCAGGATTTCTGGGAGTCCAAATTAATTAATTTGAGGGAAGATTTCCCGTATGTTTCGGCACTAGAATTTTAATCTATGCATAACCTCTTAAAAGACAGAAGTGAAGAACATAAAAACACAAAAAAAGTCTTAAGGTCACAGTAAGATACAACTCTGAAGGTTGAAATTAAAATCCAAAAGTATTGAAAAAGGATCGGTTTGCAGAAATGCGTAAACATAAATGTCTCCATAGGATTAATAAAGGTTAATCTAAAGAAAGAGTTAATCCATTGTTATGCCACATACTGTCAATATAAATAAAGTTCTTTTGTGTTGTTGTTATAACATCCTAAAATGTCAAATTCTAAAAAACACCTTTAGCCCCAAGAATATCACAAAAGGACTGGGAATCCCACACATACACTGGTAGAAAGAACAAAGGCATCGACTGAGCCAGAGTTCAAAACAAGTTACCGGGAGCTTTGAGGTAGCATCATTAACCACCGGGCCATTCTGCAACACAGAACTGGATAGTTTATATATTCTGTCTCTCTCTCTATATTTTTTTTAGACCCAAAAGGTCAAAACAGCAACTGATCTTCACCTTTGTGCTTTAAAATGTGATATATTAGCCACTACCCCACACTGCCTTTGGAAAGCTACATTAAAAATATGTATTAAAAGCTAATTTTCCACCCATTATTAAAGTCGCTTAATGAAGCCTCAGACACAGCCTATCCCAGCAGCACTGGCTATAAAGGTAGAAACTAGCTCATTTAAGTTAGGCCTACACAAAACAGAAAAATAAACATAGGAAAATTCAAATTTCTGCCGTTATCTCTCAATATATCAAAAAAGCCTATCAGGCTTAAATATTTGCTAATCATATTAAGTGCATTTACAGATTTTGCAGCTACATAGCCCCCAGTGAGCCGGAAGCAGATAAAAGCAAATAAATGGATGAATAGCTTAGAAGATATAATGCATGTGGAGTACAATGACAAACCACGTCAGAGCATTAATGTGCTTCCAGTTGCAAGAAAGGAAAATAAAAACCCCAACACACCTTTGAACTTCAAAGCAAAGTGAACATTAGAACTGTCAATTATGGATTCAGTGTTGTGCACATTACTTTCAGTAGCTGCTCTGTATCCCTATGGTATTGTTGCTGTCATCACAAATACTTCATGAACGTATGCTGAAATATCAGCTGAATGTAACATAATACACAAAATGCCAGTATATAACAATGCATTTCTGTGTGCATGATTATCAAGTGTCAGAAGTGTACTATTTCATGCATGAAGACTGGCCTCATTGCAATGGCAAGTCTCAAAACCTACTACAGCAACAAATATGTAATGCAACAAAACACAAAACAGACAACAATTAAAGCAATAAGAAAGGAATTTATAATGAATATCACAAAATTAAAAAACATGGTTATGTAGTATTTTTAAAGGTAATCTTACACATCCAAATCATAGCCTCATCCCTGTCTAGGCAATATGGGGTGCACTGGTTTCCTGCCCTTTAAACTGGTAATGTAAAAGGTAAGTGTGAGTATTTGAGTAAGTCTGCCATATGATAGATGAACATCTGGGCCAGTTTGGTTCCTGCCTTGTAATCTAGAATAGTGGGATGGTCTCTGGCATCTGCAATCCTGTAATGGAGAACTGTTATGAGAAAATGAATTAACACCTGAATATGGTATATACAAGAATGAATAATTTTACACTATAGTCCTCTTTATTCAATATTGACATATTGTTGACTCTCCAAACATCAATAAAACTTGAGCTCCGATGTATTTTATTTATGAATGAATAATATGACACATTAATCTTCAATGAAACCAAATATTTGTTTGTAGTTATACATAAATGTATGAACAATTTAACCCCACACTCTTCAATAACAGCAGCTGCCTTTTTCATGGTGTTATTGTGATTAAATGGCTGGACACCTAATTGCAGAAAGAAGGTTTACACATCAAGTGCCTATAAACGCATACGTCTTTTCATTTTATTTAACTTTAACTAAAATACATACATATGAAACGTTTCATTCTGGATTTAGGATCAACTATAAGATCTCTTATTCGTATTGGTAATGTGTTCCTACTAAATGTTGACCCTGGGCCTCCATACTTGTTGCCACTCCTAGAACTTACTGCTGACCATAATACTCAACAGAAGTGCCTAATAGACTACACTGGTCACACAGGAATGGCATGATGAGGTACGTTTGAGTCACCTCACTGAGATCAAGTCTCAAGAGGTCTATGCCTGATTTATATATGCACGTTTGTAAGACTACATCTGGAATACTGTGCAAGTTTGGGCTCCATATGAACTTTGGTGAGTACCACTATTAATATTAAAAATTAGAAGGATGAAGACTGATAGAAACCATGAATAATGTTGTTAAGCATTCTAAATGAAACGGATTTGTACATGCACAAAAAAATAGTATTCTGAAACTATTAGCTAGAGCATACTACTAAACCAAAAGGTATAGGAGTTCAGTCAATAATTCCAAATTACTTCTCAAATATGAGCAAGTCATTTAAGAAGTCTTTCCCTCAAGGTTGTATGTCTATGCTCATACACTTTACTTAAATATTACTATCTACATATTTATACGAATGTCACAGGAATCAATATTTTGGAACTAATTTGGTACCCAAATCCAGAAAACTTAACGGTACCAACTTTTTTACAGTATTGGTAGCCTCGAGAATTTCAACACTACACTTATGGCTTGTATTCCTGCAAGAGAATTTTAGCGCGAGTATAAGAATTGTATTTGTTATTAATAAAAAAGAAAAACATGCACACAGGCTTGTGTTTTTGTCGCTATCATTCCATTATAGAATTAGTTCAGAAACAGATCTGTGCATGCTTTGAGAGCGAAACAGGATTATTGATTAGATGAAGTGTAATCGTTTACTTGTATTGTCCCACATTTTTAAGAGGAGATGAAAAGATAATGAGAAGAATCACTTTTAAATGGTGTCTTACACTGCCCTGACAAATAAATGGAGGCTTCTCATTCATTCTCTGATTGAAATAAGCATTTCTTCAGATGCCTATCAGACCAAGCATCCATCCATTTTCTAAGCAGCATGTTTAGGGTCATTTTCGGGGGGATTAGGTATGGGGTAATCTCACATGCATCCACAGTTATGTATATAGAAGTATAAGATGTGGGAGGATTGGCAGCATAAACAACAATAGTAGCAAGAAACCTTTCAAACAAAGAGGCTATTTGTCTTATCTACACTGGCAAAGACATGAGTTGCTCCATGTGTTAACACCAAAATAAAATTCATACTGTATTTCAATGCTTAGATTACATGGTGCAACTCCCTACTAATACGACATGTACTGTGTTAACAGGTATGTATAATCACCGAAACATGTAGTTAGTAGGACAATCCAAACAGCATACCCTTCTTTGCTAAATATGAACACTCCAAATGCTGAATGTGTGTCATTTGCTTGGCTTTTGAAGGCAAACCATCTTTCATTAGTATAATCCACAGGTAAAAGCATATGTCATATATATGATTGGGACATTGAAGAAGCAATTCTGTCTCAATTATAAATTTATTCAGCATATGTAACGACAACCCAAGTCATTTTCAACTTCCAGATTTGTACACAGACATTCAAGTAAGTAATAAAGTCTGTTCATTCATGTTCAAAAAACATCAAACAAGGTTGTTTTACAGGAGTTCTGAAATAAAGAATTAAACTAAAACTCTTTGATTTCACACAGGTAGTTTTAAAGTTGGGTCAAATGTAAAAAAAAAATGGAGGGAGAGATTTGATAAATTAAAGCACCATGTGTTTCTGACATTTGAAATTTGAATTAATCTGTTAAATATTATTTTTTAGTAATATTTTTTTAACTAGCTAATGAAGCAAATACAAATCTTACAATAGCAAATGTTACAAATGTAATCAAATGTAATAAAGTCTGGCAAACCAGACTTTAAAAGCATGTTGTTACAAAAACAGCTTTTAGAGTTGGTTCAATTGGAAATACCCAGAATTATCTTGAAATGCTAAATTTCAACAATACATATATAATAATGTTTGATTTTGTAAATATACACATGGATTTTAAGCAGAAAATGTCAAAGTGTAAATTTAGTTTGAGCACATGCTAAGATTAATCAGGTAGTTCATGATAAAGTTTTTTTTAAAATACCTTCTGCTGAAATTCCCTGTCCCCAAGATTATAAACCTCATTTGTTGTTACAATGGGGGGAACCCCATCTCTGCCACACATTAAAATGCAAGACTTGCAGTGTATTTTGATATTTATAAATGCTAATACTACTTCTTCTTTCAGCTGCTCCCATTAGGGGTCGCCACAGCAGATCATCTTCCATATCTTTCTGTCCTCTGCATCTTGATCTGTTACACCCATCACCTGCATGTCCTCTCTCACCACATCCATTAACCTTCTCTTAGGCCTTCCTCTTTTCCTCTTACCTGGCAGCTCTATCCTTAGCATCCTTCTCCCAATATACTCAGCAAGAGGATGCCTGAGGAATAGAAAAGAAGTGTACTGGTGCAGATACTTAAGAATAAGGGGGATGTGCAGGACTGTAGTAACTACAGGGGGATAGAATTGATGAGCCACAGCATGAAGTTATGGGAAAGAGTAGTGGAAGCTAGGTTAAGAAGTGAGGTGATGATTAGTGAGCAGCAATATGGTTTCATGCCAAAGAAGGAGAACCACAGATGCGATGTTTGCTCCAAGGATGTTGATGGAGAAGTATAGAGAAGGCCAGAAGGAGTTGCATTCCATTTTTGTGGATCTGGAGAAAGCATATGGCAGGTTGCCTCGAGAGGAGCTGTGGTATTGTATGAGGAAGTCGGGAGTAGCAGAGAAGTATGTAAGAGTTGTACAGGATATGTACAAGGGAAGTGTGACAGTGGTGAGGTCTGCGGTAGGAGTGACTGATGCATTCAAGGTGGAGGTGGGATTACGTCAGGGACTGGTTATGAGCCCTTTCCTATTTGCAACGGTGATGGACAGGTTGACAGAGAAGATTAGACAGGAGTCCCCATGGACTGTGATATTTTCTGATGACATCGTGATCTTTAGCGATGGTAGGGAGCAGGTCTAGGAGACCCTGGAGAGGTGGAGATATGCTCTAGAGAGGAGAGGAATGAAGGTCAGTAGGAACAAGACAGAATACATGTGTGTAAATGAGAGGGAGGTCAGTGGAATGGTGAGGATGCAAGGAGTAGAGTTGGCGAAGGTGGATGAGTTTAAATACTTGGGATCAACAGTACTGAGTAATGGGGATTGTGGAAGAGAGGTGAAGAAGACAGTGCTGGCAGGGTGGAATGGGTGGAGAAGAGTGTCTAGTATACTTAAATTATAGCTGGATAATCACTTGTTGGATACACCAGTATTTTGAATTTGTTACTGTTATTATTTAAATATTTTATATTATATTACAGAAAAAGGAAGAATATTGTTCACTTTATCAATGAAGGTACTTAAATAAAAAGCCATTGAATGAGATTTCTTTTTCTTCCGTGGTACTGAAAGAAACCAAGTATCGTAAAATTTCACTGGTATTAAAAGACAAAGATCCTGGTAACATCCCTATTTATGGTGCATAGAGTTGAATAAATGAACAATATCATTATTAACAAATGAGGTAAGAAAGACACAAGTTTCTAGGTAAGGCTGTTATACACACTGATCATGGCGCCAGAGTGTTGTGACATATCACTTGTTGATTAGCGCATGCAAGTACAGATTTTACTGTACTCTGTACACATTACAATGTTGATCCTATAAACCTGAAAACCTAGAGAATATTACAAAAAAAAGTCAGCAGCATGTAAGAAGATTCAGAGAGGAAGTGCTAGATTTATTGTAGAACTGCAGTGTATGAACAATGAGAAAGGAAAATCCTTGAGATGTTTAATCTTCTCAGTTTAAGCAAAGAACGACCGAGAGATGTCTAAGCAGGTCAGAAGGATGGCTAGACCAATTCCAAAGTTCATATACAAGCAATATCTAAGTTCTTAGAGGCAATTAAAGCTAAGGAGGCTGGTGGTTTCAGATAATCCTGGTACTTCCGTTAGGCTGAAAAAGGTCATGAAACACTTGCTTTGAAGGATAATACAGAGAATCGAAGCAAAATAAAAGAGAATAAAAAAGCCAAGCTCCCGATACATCTGTAGCACTCATTATGCATTAAAGCCTAGGGGGCCTTTTAGTGTTTATATGCCGGGACTATGCTAAGAAACCCTGAAATCTATGTGACACCCTACTGCAAGAATAAAATGTAAGCCATGCAAAGCCCACCTTTTGTCCTGTAGGTTTATTAAGATGTCAATCTCATCAAACTGAGACCAGCACTTTGTAGGGGGTGGAAGTATAAGCATGTGTGTAATCCTATCTGCTTGTGATCAACTACTGAGGAGTTTAACAGCCACCTCAAAAGGAAACCAGTAACCAAACAGCATGCAGCAAACAAAACCACTAACCCTGAGGCATTTTGGCAAGAGAAATACTTTAGGGACAAATGTGGTGTTTTACTTTGCTCTAGGGGTCCTATGCTAGCCTGCATACCCTGATGCATTAGAGATGGTTCAGACATATTGCACTGCGAGGTTTTACTAATGGTAAAGCCTTATAAAAACAGATTTATAAAAATAAAATGAGGGATGGGCGCACTGCACAGCTCATAATGCAAGCATTCTTTTTTCATAGTTACAGATATTATGCAGGGAGGTTATGCATCAGAAAAAAACATTATTATAGTAAGGCCTTATACTATATAGGGTGAAATCAGACCATTTATTTTCAGCAGAACAAACAAATGAATAAACATCCACATCACCAAGCATTTCCATCAGAGAACAATACTAACTCAGAACACAAATTTGTATGCAAGATTTTGCCAGCCGTTCATGGCGTATGCTTAATTATAAATGGCGTGCTGCACAACTTCTAGTGCTGTGGCTCTAAATGATATTGGTACTTGATGTTCTCAATGTCATTAACAGTTAAAAATCACTGCCACAAATAAAAGAGACTGTGTTGTGGAAACAGCCTCGAAGAAAAATGCTGTGAGCTCCAGCACTGCAGATGTGTTGACAAGAATGTCTTTCTTTATGAATGTTCAACAATGTTTTCTTCCCTAATGCTCTGGATTATTTTTACTTTAGGGACATTTATTATTTTCATCTTCAATGAATGTGACTGGATCAGCAAGATCCCATGCAGTTAAATGCACCAAGAGATCATTATTATTTTTTTAAAATCTCATTAAAGTCACTGACTTGACATTTTCTTTTGCTCATTTTCTTTATTTTTCCTCATTTTGCTGCAGTTTTCAATGTGATGTGTCCTGTGTCATGTGCTTCTATAAAATAATGAATTTAACATACATAGGAGGCAGCCTAATTCTTTATTTCACGGCTTAATACACCCAATATAGAGGTATTCTGGAACACTACCTCTTCTGCAGACAATCGATCATTATTAAAGTTTACTTACTCTTTATATTAGTGCTTGTCTGCAAGATATGGATGCTGTAAGCACTCCTCATGTAGTTTTCTGCAGAAGCATTTCTTAATGGCAATTACATATTTTAAAATTTGAAATTTGAGTTATGTAATATAAACACAATAAAGTAAACGCATGTTGTAAAAGGTAGCTAAGCGAGGCTGGCATCATTAAGGGTATTAAAAATTTCATATCCAATACCTCAATACTAAACAGTGAACCCCAAAACTGGCCGATAAACTGCATGTGAATAGCAAAATAGGAAGAGGTGGCATGTTGTCCTTGTGCATCAATGTCATTTTAGTCAGACATATTATAAATGTGAAGGAAGCAGTGGATATTTTCATTTATGATCTGACATTGAAGATTTATTTGCAGTTTTGGGTATTGCGGTCTAAAATTAACTTCACATTTTTAGTCCTTGCTTGAGGCGAATATAAACTGTATTGTCAGTCATCTACACTGGAGATCTCCAACATTTCTGCAGAAGTCTACAGCTAAACCTTTCCAGCTTGGGGACATTTGTCTTATACTGTGGCTGGAATAATAAGGGTAGTTGTGTTTAAGCTGAATGTACACAGACAAATTGTTACAGTGTTATTTTGATTCAGAGCAGCAATTTAACTTTAAGGGTTTAACGGGGAAATCTGTGAAGAGAAGTCAGATTTGCATGGGTCAGCAACAAGAGGCAACTGCCAGAAATCAAAGTTATGAAATGAAAAACAAGATCAAAATCCCTAAGTACACCTTTAGATTTGTTTTTCTTTTCTTTTCTTTTTCTTTTAAAGCAGCAGCAATGCGATTTTGTTACATGCTCCACATCATCTATACCACATAACTGGCAGCTGAAGTCATTGTTAAAAACAACATGGTGGCTCCCATAAAAATAACACAGAAAATGGCAGTGATGATAATAAAAACTGCCTCTAAAAACTGCAATATAATGATATAAAAAATAATGAAAAAATAAATAATCCAAATAAAAAATAGTTTTGAGCAAAATTTACATTTCCTGATTCGATCATGCTTTCAGTGTGCAATGAACTCATTACATCAGTGTCATTTGTGATACATTTGTTCCTAAAACACTTTCTCCTTAAATCTAAATGTAAATAAATAGTATATCTTCATTTGCAGTATGTAAGTGCTATATGGGGTCACTTGTTTGAAAATTTCATAAAGACTCATATCCAAGTGTTTTCCAAATTATGGGAAAGGATTGTTAAGCTTGAAGATGATCAATTATGCTTGTTCAGCCAGACGAAGACTGCATGTAGGTTTATGCAGACGGATTACACGACTGGTGAAGTATTACAATAGAGTATGTACAGCTGTTCAAGCTTTTTGGTCCATCACTCAAATGTTCCTTGAAGAAAGTGGAGTTAAAGTTTACATACATTTTCTACTAAGAATTATATTCCCTGACACTACAAAAAGGTCTTCTGTAAAATAAATTCCTCAGATTATTGTGCGTCTCTGTGCACAAGTATCCGATTCACATCCCCTTTGTGTTTAGTAGCGTACGACTAAAGGTAGATAAAGATGCTGACATATTAGCTAATTAAAGAGGTTTTATCTTAAATCCAGTCATTCCATTACTACCCTTGAAACAAGTGGATAGACCATCCAGAAATGCTGATCACCTGCCCAGTAACCCATAGGTGGAAGCTTTGAGTTGGGGTAATGGCACTGCATCAACCAATTTGAAAAATGATTCACTGTAAGTATTCAGAGGGGGCACATTGTAACTGAAGTGCCAATGAAGCTTGCTTGTTTTTGTCATGTGGTGCTCCAATTCTTATTTCACCATCTTTGACATTGATTTACCAAAGTGCCCCACACCTTATGTTACTCGCAATAAGTAATGTTGAACTGTATCAATTTGAAAATTCTGAAACAACCTTGTAATTTATCAAACAATGCAATTCATATATGGTGACAGCTCCAACGATTGAGTGGTAGTGAGATTTTTAGAAATCCATCCATTACCCAACCCGCTATATCCTAACACAGTGCAAGTGTTAAATGTGATGCTCCTTCCACGCAAAACTTGCTGCCAATTGTTAAGATACATAAATTCTACACTCCTTATGATCCCCTTCATCGCCAAAGAAAATGCATTCCCATACTTTTCATCCCCTTTAAATAATCTTACTTATAATGCAAAGCAGTGTCCTTCCTTCCTATTTATTATAACAAAGTTAAAAAATGAGATTCTATTTACAATTTGTTTGCCTTTTTTGTGGGTATACTTCTATAATAATTCTATTAAAAATCATACACATTCCTTTTCAATTGTTTATTTATTGCTGCCACCTGTCTAGCCACAACTCAGTCCAGCAATGAATGCCACCCACTAATAAAATGTTTCAATTTGAAACACTGTAAATATTTATTTTTGTGTCATAGCCATGAGGATCTTTAGTGACTTACGTGCAAGTGGTTTCCATCAGTTTAGCAATGACACTCTCTCTCACATATCAAAGACGTACCTACTACACTGACTGGTCACTCTACATCATCCTAGTAGGGGTGAGTGTGTAAGTGGCCCTGATATCAACACACTGGTGTTTCTCAGCTGTAGCCAGCAGGTTTGGAAATGAGTAGAGGGACAACTTGCATTCTTGACTCATCACGAACACACACAAATATCCTCTGGGGGTAACATGTTTCTCACCAATAAAAGATTTTTCGCTGGACAAATCCAAAATGCAATGGCTTTATCGCTTGCCGACTGCATAAAGACTGACAGGCTGTTGTTGTAATAAAACATTATACTGAGATTATAAAGTAACTCTTTTTGACAGAGTGCAATAAAACAGTTTGGCAAAAGTTTCTTGAGAAATCAATTTTAAAACATTACATGTCAAATTGCATTAGAAATAACAAAACTGGGAAATGTATAAAGCTAACTGGATTAGAGACATTATAGCACATCTTGTGGCTGCATATGTCTGAGGCTGTAATGCCAGTCTGTTAATGAATATCTCCTTAAGAAGTTTTGTTTATTGCATTTCACCCTCTCACATTCCTGGACTCAATGCTGTTTATTTGTTAATAAATCACCTGATGTCACATCTTAAACTGTGACTCTCCACCAATAAACTTAGGGCTAGACAAATAATTTCGTGAAATCTTCAAGTTTTATTTTCCAAATAGAAAACTTGAATTCATTTATTCATTGAGTGAGCCAGCTTTCTGCATGTCAAATTCTTGGGTTGTCACAATCATTCCTGGGAGCAGTGAGCAAAAGGCAATGACCAGCCTTGGAGGTAATGCCAGCCCTTCAAAGAATACTCTCATATTCACATACTGGGTCACTTTAAAGTTGTCAATGAACATAGAAGCTTCCTTTTTAGATATATTTACATATGTCTGTCTGTCCATCCGTCTGCCCGAGACAACTCGGTCCCCAGTGGACAGATTTTGCTGAAATTATGTGCAACTTCAAATTACAGCTTAGTGTACTTTACCAAATGTTTCTTTAGAGAGGACCCTTCAGTTTGTATATTTTCTAATTCAGCAGTTGCTTCTCAAGACGAGTCAGTCAAATGATACAGGCACATGCACACATTACTCACTTCTCCTGCTGTTTGAGGTACACAAACAATAGAAAATATTGAATGTAAGAGAAAAGGAATTATGTGTGTTGCTCTGAAAACACGCAGTAAAGAAATGTGTACTGAACTTTTATGTTACAATGAAAACAACCGCATGGCTGCCTAACTGCTACTTATAATGATTCAGTATTTCTCTCACACTATAATTTATTAGCAAACTTCTGACGTGCGTTCCATAATGGTTTGAAGCAGCCAACAATTTTTCCCTGAGACTTCAGATATTTTAAGTCTCTATCTGATATTTCAAAAATGTTATGTTTAAAAATGTAAACTAGTTGGTCTTAGACCCTCCACAATGAACAGGCAATTAGACATCAATCAATAATATTTTTGCTTAGGAGGGGATCATCAGAGAAGGAATTGAACAGAAAATGTCATTATATGCAGATGATATGGTACTGTATATATCAGACCCACAAAATACTGTGCCTACAGTCCTAACAGCACTTACAGAGTTTCAAAAGATTTCTGGTCTCAGAATTAATTTGAATAAAAGTGGCATGTTTAGGTGGCATGGCTCTATCTAACGTTCAGTTTTATTACTGGGCAGCAAATATACAAGCTACAAAAACTTAGACATTGACACAAATAGATGAACATACACAGGCTTGGTCCACAAAAGAAATAAAATTCTGCAGTACTTCATTATATCACTTGCTTTGAACCTCAATAAATACAAGTCATCGCCAATATACTAATAACCCAGTTGTGCTTCATTCACCCAGAATAAGGAACCAATGTAGGAAGTACTTCAAGATAGAGAAGCTTTTATCTGTGGCACCTCTGCACGAGAACCACCTTTTTCCACCCTCTCAAACGTACGCAGTTTCGGGATTTAATCACTTAAAGGTCTGTACATAGACAACGTTTTCACATCCTATGAACAATTATACTCCAAATTTTAACTTTACAACTGCACATTTCTTTCACTACCTTCAAATCAGAAACTTTACTAAACAAAACCTGCCCAATTTTCCTCACCTCCCAACTACCTCTATTCCAGAAAAAATATTGATCAGTCTTGAGGACTCCGACAGCATTTCTGTAAATGTATAAAAACATTTTAAAAGTCCCTCCCTTTCAAAGATCTCAGAGTATAGTGGGAAAAGGATCTCTTACTCAACATTTCAGAAAAAGAGTGGATGGTAGCAATGCAGAGAATTCACTTGAACTCCATATGCACAAAGCATACAATTATTCAACATAAAATTATCCGTTGAGCACATCTGTATCATTTAAAATTGTCCAAAATTTTTCCAGGGCAAGATCCAACCTGGGAACGTTGCAATCAAGTTCTAGCCTCATTGGGCCTTATGTTTTGATCGTGCACCAATTTAACATCATTCTGGACCAAACTCTTTAAATGCCTTTCAGACAGCCTTGGTGTCACAATTCCTCCTAATCCATTAACAGCTGTGTTTGGATCTTCTTCCATATGGGCTTAAAGTGGAGAACAACAAACAAACTGTAATTACCTTTACTTAACTATTGGCACATAGACTTATCTTGCTCAACTGGAAGAATCCTAACTCTCCTATTCTAAGTTAGTGGGTAACTGATGTTTTAAACTATTTGAAACTGGAAAAATATCAAATTCGCACTAAGAAGATCTGTACAAAGCTTTTTCAAAACCTGGCAGAATCTAATCAATAACATTTTAGAATAAGGATTTAAATTGAGAAGGCGAATTCTCTTCCCTTTTTAATTATATTTTTATTTATTTATTTTTCCTACCATTAAAGTTTTACTCTGTTGGCCTAGCTCTCTTTCTCGTGGGTGAGGGTTGATTTGATTCGAACCGAGTTTTGTAAAATTTGACTTGCTTGTATGGAATGTTTTTTTAATTTTAAACAAAATTCAATAAAATGTTAAAAAAAAATAACATTTTTACATCATTTGAATTGCAATATGCGATCTATAAAAATTATTCAGTCACCAAAAGCCTAAATGGGCTATATTTTTAACTTCATTACATTGCATTATAAAAAGCTGCTGAAAGGAGCCTACTAACACGTGTAGCTGCATTCTATTACAGTGATACCTTGGTATACGTCCGCTTTGGAATAAGTCCAACTTGGTATACATCCTGTTTGGACATGAAAAATTTTGCTTGGTATATGACCTTTATTTGGAATACGACTTGCATGCTACCCTTGTTTAGCTCTCTCTCGAGACAAAGCCACGACTGCCCACGAGTGTCAGTATGCCAGTTGCTAGCATTCAGTGAACAACCCGCGCTATAACTCTCTGTGAATTTTCATGTGATTTTCTGTTTTTTCACGTAAATTTGAATTGACTGTTGAAAAGTATGAAGGTGGCATGCGTATCCGGGACATGGCTGCTGCATACTGTATGCCGAGAACGACGTTATCTACGATAGTGAAAAACAAAGACGTTATTAGAAAGTAAACTGAGGTTAAATTTTCATTTACTTCATCTAATTGCTTTTGTATTTATGTATTTTAGTATTAAGCAGTGTTTAAATTATTTTATACAACCCCATTAATGTATAATATGCCAATAACAATAGGATTTTTTTTCATGGGAACGGATTTTCCCTTTATTTCTTATGGAAAAAATTCATTTGCTATACGTCCTGTTTGGTATAAGTCAAAGGATCTGGAACGGATTAAGGACGTATACCGAGGTACCACTGTATTTCTTTTATTTTTTAATATATCTCATTGTTACAAAAATAAACTGATAATTGACTCTTTGATGAAATAAGTAAAAAAATGCAAAATACTCCAACTTTCAAATAAGTTAAAAAAGACTCTGAACATACCTGAATATTACACCATACAGTATATGCATTTTCAAAATAGTTTATATGGTGCTTTTCTACAGTGAACACTGTTCCAAGGAGCCTCAGAGATAAAAAAAAAAATTGCAAATTCAAAAAGCACATTTGGGATTTAAACTACAGTAGCCTAAACAGCCTACTAAACCAAAAGTTTTATAGCTGAAGACCTGAAGAAGGCCTTTAAGAGCATGGGAAGAAGATGCAAACTACTTAGAGAGGGATAAAACCTTTTTTTTTTCACGGTGTAAGACAAAACTCTAATGTAAGACTGCCCTTGTCCACTTACAACGTAGTATCATCACACAGCACAGTACAGTGTCAAATGCAAAAGAAGAGCAATGTGCGACACTGTGTTAATGAAGCAGGGGAAACCAAATCAGAAAAAAAAAATAAAAAATAAACCACAGGAGTTCTGTGGCCTATGCAAAAAAGGCAGTCTGCTGAACTTGGGCCAGTAGGCACATGGCTCCTCTCTAGACAATCTGGAATGGAGCCCACTTGATTTCCAAAACTGAACTCGTGTTAAAACTAAACAGACACCATGTCCAATGTTTAATGTTAACCAGGTTCCAATAACAAAGTGATATAGAAATCATTATTACTAAAAACCATTATATCCACAGTACTAACAAAACTCTAAAAAGAAATAATAATAATTAATAATACCACCATACATTAAACGGATAACAGGACTGATTACTTGGCCCACAAACCCCTAATCAAAGGAGTAAAACGGCATGGGTTTAGTTTACTACAGGTGATATGGTTTGACATGGCAGTTTAAAAAGAATGCCAGTCCAAATCTGAGTGCCCAATATAACTTGGTAGATGCAGTAATCTGCAATACCTTACCTGTACCAAAAGACACTAAAGAGTTAATTCACATGAACCATTATTTAACTGGCAAAATTACAAAAGATTTTCAATAGTTTATTGACCAACTTAAAATATAGTTAAAATAATAGTTTTGTAAATATACACAAATTTAGAACTTGATGACTGAAACACACTCAACAAAAGTTGGGATACGGTTAAAATAAGATTGAAAATTGCACAGAATATTCAAGTAACACCAGTTTGGAAAACTCCACATTAAGCAGGCTATTTGGTAGCAGGTGAGGTTATTATAACTCAGTTTAAAAGTAACAACCAACAAAGGCTCAGTCTTTGAAAGCAATGATGGGCCATGGCTCGACACTTTGTGCCAACATTTGTGAGAGAACTGTTAGTCAGTTCAAAAGGAACATTTCACAACACAAAATTGCAGAGAATTTAGGTCTTTCAATATCTACAGTACATAATATTGTGAAAAGATTCTGTGAATTAAGAGACATCTCAGTGTATAAACAGCAAGGTCGGAAACCACTGCTAAATGCACGTGATCTTTGAGTCCTGAGGCAGCACTGCCTCACAAACCATCACGCTACTGTGACAAATACAGCCACCTGGCCTAAGGAGTAATGCAACTTGAAACTGTATTATGCAAGGAGGAAGCTATACATTAACAATACAGAAATCCCAGCGAGTTCATTGGGCCCGATCTCATAGCACATGGACCAGAAGACTGTGGAACTGTGTGCTGTGATCAGATGAGTTTACATTTCAGCTTATTTTCAGAAAAAAAAACTATTGTTGAGTTCTCCGGGCAAAAGATGAAAACGACTATCCAGACTTAACAGTGAAACGTGCCAGCATCTGTGATGGTATGGAGGTGCATCAGTGCCCATGGAATGGGTGAGTTGCATGTACAATATGTGAAGGTACCATTGACTCTAAGGCATATATTACCATTTTACAGAAACATATGTTGCCGTCAATGGTGACATCTCTTCTTAGGATGTCCATGCTTATTTCAGCACATTATGCATGGGCCAGGCCAAGGCAGCGTGGCTTTGTAGACCTGCTACTGTGTGTGTGCGTGTGTGTGTGTGTGTGTGTGTGTGTGTGTTGGACTGGCCTGCTCCAGTCCAGATCTATCTCCTATTGAAAATGAATGGCACAGCATGAAGACAAGAATCAGACAACAGCGAGAACAGACTGTTGAGCAGCTGAAGTCCTATATCAAGCAAGAATGGACAAAATTTCCAATCACAAAACTACTACAATTAGTATCCTGAGTCCCAAAATGATTAAAAAGTGTTATTAAAAGGAGAGGTGATGGAACACAATCATAAACGTGCCTCTGTCCCAACTTTTGTTGAGCTTGTTACAGCCATCAAATTCTAAATTTGTGTATATTTGCAAAATACAGTCTACTGAAAATTTTTTCTTGTCCTTTTTTCAGTTAAATAAAGGTTCGCCTGAATTAACATAATCACTGAATTTTGTTTTTATTGCATTTTGGAAAATAATCCAACTTTTCTGCAAATGGGGTTTGTATTTACAGCTCTAAACAGACATTGATTTGATCCTGGCTCCTTGAATATGGGAGGGAACAGTGCCAATCACTGTGCCATTCCTATGCAATATGATAAGTACAGGCATCAAAAAACACACTGAATAAAAGGAGTAGCCTGGCATCACTCCCAAGTTTCCAGTGTCTCCAATCCTGTCATTATAGCTTAACATGATCAGAGAATGAACGGATATCTATATAGCAGAATGTAGCAGATGAAAGTGATCAGTTTTATCAGTTGGGGTGCAGGATTTTAAAGTTAATTAGATAAGCTAAACTACTATCCAAAATGAACATTTCTTAGGCCTTTACCTCTTCTATTTCCTAATGCAACTCGACTCACTAAAAGGCTGCATAAAGTCAGCATGTGGTGTCCTTACAGATGAAAGCAGCATGTGGCATTGCAAACAGCAGCACTGAAATTCAGAAGCATGAGGGCACAGGCATGTAGGCTGCAAAAGAGCATACCCACCCAAATGTGCCATCTCATCAGGGTGGCACGCTGGGCCACTGGACACCAGAGGTCCACACAGTTGGGACTCTTGGGCCACATTCAAGATTTTTTTAACTACTTTATGCTTAATTCTCTATTTATTAAAAGCCTGTTAATTAATTTTTTAATAATTTGTGAGGTTCTCTGTGTAAACAATGAAGAGGACATGGCAGGATCACTTCTTAAAGTATAAAAGCCAAATGCCCCAGTTTTCCCCTTTGGTTATATCTCCATGATATCTTTTACTATTTCAATTTGCATTTTTTAATGCTGCTGTGTAAATGGTCTGCTCATCCTCCTCAATACTCCAATTTGTCTCAGAGCACTGATGCCTTTTGGCAGGATCACATGAAGTAGCATTTACAACACTGCATGTTTGGTAGAAAAGTAAAATTATTCAGACATGTCCAATACATGATTATCCCTATATAAAACCTTACATTTAGCACTAATATATGACTGCCTAATATTTAATTATCTAGAATGAAATGGAAGAGTCGGAGCTTGCTGGGGAAAAAAAAGTGTATTACGCTTCTCCAACCATGCTGAACTTGGAACACAAATGTGCTTAAAAAGTGATAAATCATTATCTCAGCAGAGCAAAATCAAAAATCAACATGCTTCTAGCGCTCCATCATGTTAATACAGTAAGTATGACCCATTTCATTCAGATTAGCTACCATGTTTCTGAGCAATCATGTCCATGGAACCTGATCCTGACGCACACATACTGATAGACAAGACACCACTCTGACATATTTATGGATACATTTATAACATGTAAATCTGTTGAAAACATGACTGGAAGTAATGACCCCCATCACAATACTTTACTATATAAGGTAAAAAATCTACTAATCAGTTTCTACCATGCAGAAAAGATCTGGTGATAATAAGACTCACAAAAACACAATGACATTAAAGTTACCTGCAGTGTGTCTGTTAGCTACAGTATTTATTGCACCTTTAAAGCTTTTGTTTGTGTAACATGATAATACGAGGAGCGTTTTAGAAAAGGAGCAACCGAGTTACATCTAATAGTTACTGCTATGTAACAAAATCTTCAATGATTTGTTTAGTCTTAGTAAGACTTATGAAGCACCAATGACGACACTTGGGCTATCTGTAAGACATCTCTATTAATAACTTCCTTCAACCTAAGGCTTTGTTTAGTTTTAATATGACATAACACAAATATCAGTAATACAATAAATTCTTCCTATTCAGTCATATACTGCTATTTAAAAAGACATTAACAAAGACCTTGTTTATGTTGCATATTAATAAAATGGACACTTTTGGATGGTTATACAAATTAGTCAGTTACTGATATAAAACAACATCAAAACAAATTTGGGTTTGGTCAATATTTACAAATTACAAATGATGACAGTTTAGAGAAGGGCATCTGAGTTACTTACGGATAAGTAAGAAGACCGTAAAAAAAGGTGTTGTTTAGTTTTAATATGATTTACAAATAAAAAAACAAAGCTTTAAAAGTGGGGCTACCTACCTGTAGGTCTGTCTATTATACACTTACTGCTTCCTAACAAGACTTTAAGAAAGGCTCTGTTTGTGTTACACAGCAATAAGAATACAATTTTGAATAGGGGCTCCCCAATTCAATCCATTAGTCAGTGACTGCTCTGTAATGCTTTGTTAGGTCTTCACAAGACTTACTGTACAAAGCTCTTTTTATAACGGGGCATCGGAGTGGTGGCTCTGAGGCTAGGGATCTGCACTGGCAATTGGAAAGTTGTCGCTTCGAATCCCGTAAATGCCAAAAGGGACTCTGCTCTGTTGGGTCATTGAGCAAGACCCTTAACCTGCAATTGCTGAGCGCTTTGAGTAGTGAGAAAATGCGCTACATAAATGCAAAGAAGTATTATTATTATTGGTCACTCACTGCTTCGTAACAAGACTTCAGTGAAGGTTTTATGTATAAGATGTTACACCAACATTTTAGAATGACTCTACCTAATTCCTTCTACGAGTTTCTTCTATGAAAAAAGAGTTTAACAAATGATGCGTTTGGTTTCTATAAGACTTATAAAGCACTTTTTACTACAGCAGCTACCTATAGAGCATCTATTAGTCAGTTACTGCTCGGTAAAAAGACCTTATTGAAGGCTTCATTTGTGTTACACAGCACTGAGTGAGCCCAGTTCTAGTGCCCAATCCATCCACAAGTATATACTTACAGTATACATTATGTTGGGAAACTATTAACACAGCTAAATGAAAAATCATGAAGCCATGGCAGTATTTTGAGATCATCAAAAGACATGCAACTAAAATAAACTAAAACGATAAATCAATAAAAAGGCACAATGAAGTGAAACAAACAGTTCTAGAAAAAAAAAACAGTCACATAAAAAATGAAACTATCACTACAGTTTCCCTGTGCTCTTTTTTTTTTTAATCTATCCATTTATCTTTGTCCTGCCAATTCCCATTCAAGCAAACTGCGTCTATGACCGCATAGTGGTAGGCAATGTTATACCGGTATATGTGTGTGTACTGCATAAATAATATACAGTATATTTATGTACATTTTAATTTTCTTTCTTACCCTGTTATTGACTGGACACAATACTGTATATCACCATATGACATGACATTCTCAAGTTAAATAGAGGCAGTAATGGCCTTAAATCTCCAACCTCCTTTCTAAAGCCAGGGTGGAATGGTAGCATAGTGGTTAGCACAGGACTAGGTTCAAACCCTGGCCCAGCCACTGATCTGTGGCATTTGCTCCTTCTCCTCTTGTCTTTATAGTTTTTTTTTCTCTCAAGTGCCACTAGTTTATGTCCCAAAGATGTACAGATTATTCAATTGACCCCCCCCTCTCTCTCTCTCTCTAAACTGGATTGTGATGACCCAGAGTCCCATTCAGGGCCAGTTTCTCCCTTGCACCCAATTCTGCTGCAAAGCTGCCCAGTTTCGCTTAACACTGAATTGTTATGCTGCCTCAGAAAATGAATGTAATTATAGAGCTGATAATAAAATTATACAGTACCGGTGCATTAAAAATGGAAAATACAATCACCCCATATAATCATATCACTACATACTTGAGCTGCAGTTTACATTTATGAATGCATTTTAAACCCAAGTTTGACCTTTATTGTAATCAACAGACGGAAATGAAAACAATAATTCATTCGTTTTACAAACCTGCTTATCTCAGCTGAGAGTCATGCAGGTCGCAGGGGGACAAACCTATCCTAGTAGCATCAGGCTCAAGGCAGGAAACAACACAGCAAAGAAATCAAATTAATCCGACTGATCTCAGTTTGTTAAAACCGATAGCTTGGCACTGCTACATACCACGATAACTGCATATTATGCATTCATTAACATAATGCACATGTTAATGTGTTTGCTACATATTAACACATCTACAGCATAACACGCTCACGTTGGAGAAAAGAGAACGATCGTCGCCCTGACGAGGCATTTGGCAAATGCCCGACTATGAAGCCATAAAAGCTCCTCCATATTCCCCCATATTCACATACGTGCACCTGCACCTCTGCTGAGTTACACACAGTCCTTGTTAACTTGACGTTTACTCATCTACACAAACACCTCAGCATTTTGTACTCGCCGGCCGCATAACTCTACACAAACAGGGAGCTCTCTCTGTCCACACACCGATCCTTGTCAGAGCGCCGATCTACCCTGCGTCATGCCCACCGAAGGGGCACTACCAATGGTTTAAACGCCCCGGTCGTTTACACAGTTCACCTCTGTTGTCGTTTGTGACATATCGTTTTCCGATTTGCGTGATGATTGTGCGGTTCAGGGGTAAGCGATTCATATTGCCCAATATCCCCTATTGTGAAGGTTTTTCTTCTTCCTTTGTAAATGCTCCACATAACCACAAACACACGAGTCTCCTCTAATAATAAAGAAAGATAAGAAAGCGATCGTCCCTTCTTTCTTTCTCGCCCTCGGCTATTTCTGAACCTTAGCTGATGTGATTAAATGAAGCCCTAAAGTGTTAACGGAGGCTTGAAGATGCGCAATGCTTGCGACCCTTCCGACTACCTGCACGCGTGATGTCTTTGTTGTTAAAGTCGTTACATCACGGCTCGTGTTTCTTTTCAAGCCCAGGGCACATCTTACATGTTAAAACTACCGCTATGACGAACACTTTTAACAGTATGCCCGGTTCAAAGATTATCGATCTAATTTTGCTTACTGCACCTGAATAACGCCTCTTTCCACGAAGCGCGATTCAAACAGAGACACCTGCCCGCAGCACCGCACCTGCCGCCCCGCTCCATCTTACCTCCGCAACTTGCCATATTAGCTGCTCGCATATCCGAGCTCTCGAATTCTTTGCATTTAAGATTTTTTCCAATAATTGCAGCGCTTCATGTCAAGGCTGAACTTACCGAGGAAGACGAGATGCAATTGGCCAGCGGAGAAAGAGCGATATTCCAGTGTTCTCGGTTATTCGGAAAGTTTCTTTCTTCATGGCGCACAGACGGCCCGCGTTCTCCTGGAGGATAATCCCAGCAATCCACTGCTGTAGCTCCCAACACACTCCCGCTTCTGTGGTCCGCACACAGCAGGAGCAGCGGCCACGCAAGCGTAAGTTTTCCCACGGACGTCTAGCATGTCTCCCGGAGGCTGGCTGGCGCAGCCGCGTCTGTCAGAGGTCGGCGCCTCCGCTTTGCCAGACTCGGAATGGCGCTGCCGCCTGACGGGGGGATCCTGCTGCTTTTCCCCTGGATCTCTGCTGCTGTTGCTATGATACAGGAGTGGTGACGGACATAAGCTGCTGCAGGATGTGAATAATTGTCTTTAACTCCCCTTTTTAGTTGCGGGTCCCTTCATTAAATCCACCATGGGGTTCGGGGTGAAGAGGGCGTGGACAGTCCATGGGCACTGCGGGTCATCTGAGGGGAAAACAGTTTCATCGGGCCGTCGGCACAAGTAATGGAAAATCCAGTTTGCGGTGAAGATGTTGGAAACTCGGGTGAGTTTCATGCATTCAGTTGCTCAAGTTGTGCCACTCTGCACTACCCAAAGTGATCTGTGTTGAGGAAGGACAGCTGGAGCTACAAACCGCTACTGATGACTATCTTGGTTTTAGGTGAGCGCAGGTCTTGCAAATTAACGTAACGTACACCACAATCATTTGCACAGATCCGAAGCTGGAGCTGAAAATAACCGCGCCGTCTGCGTGGGATTTGACAACATCCCACTGGGGGAAGGGAGGGAAAAAGGCGTAGCGCTTCTGCATCTGAGGATCGCGCTCGTTGCTTCACGTCTTATTACAAGGCACGGTGTTTCATTTCGAGCTGACATTTTTTTATTTTTCGTACCTGTTATTTTTTTCACTACTATTACTGCTTACATGAACGACGCTGGATCGATCTGCGTTTAATGCATCATCGTAACCAATGCCTTTCCATCGCTGTATTTTGACAAAGAGTAAATTGCGGGTTTTGTTAATCCGAACTGGAATCCTCCTCTATTTCTGACTAAGCAAAGTAACAATAAAAAGAAACAAATACCTCATTTACCCGAACCAGTTCATTGGCTGAAATTTATACCATTCACCATTTTTCCTTTTGTGATAACCCTGTGCCTGGCAGGCACAACTCGAAATTGAAAACCTACACTTTTGTAAGATTGTATTGGAAACTCGCGTGAAGCGACACCTGGCATATGTTCTGCGCAGTTAGTTCTTTGTAGTGGACCGACAAATTAGAACAGATTTCCGTTACTTCAGTGCTTTGTGCTCCTGGTGGTTTGAGATGCCTGGACCCGGGGCAGTTGGTATATTTTTAAAGAAATTCCCCATTAAATATTTTTAATCAGCAAAGTATACTTGGCAATATGTTTTACCTTGAGTCCCAAAATGGATGGTTGTATGGTTTTGTACACTGAGATAATTTAGTAGGTGAAAACGGAATGACAGTTCTGTACGTTTGTAGATTCTCGAGATATCCTGTTATCTAGTAGGATGAGTTTTAGGGATAATGAGCCTCTTTCGATGTAATTCGAGCGTATTCCGTTTAATTACAGAGATATTATCAGTCCTGCATCCAGGATGCGATCTTCTTTAATGCGCCTATGGAAAAGTGTCCAGCAGACTGACCCTCACCGAAGTCTTATTATTTAAATCATGCGTCTGCAATATCTGGTGTGTCATGCTGCATTCAGTCACTCCGATTGTATAAGAAATAGTCTCAGCTGCCCCCGAAAGGATGTGGTGCACCCCTGCGGTTGCTACTTTAGAGGGAGATGCTCACATAGAGTGGTTTGTACAGAAAGTTACGCGATTATGAAGTACACATAATCAAAATAATCCAGGATGCATTTGTTCACATAATGGAATGTGGAAATATGGAATAAAGTGCTAAACAAAGTAGGTAAGTAGGCATGTGCTGAAGACGTCAGGACAACTTAGGTTTTCGCTAAGAAAACAATTAATGTATTGAAATGTGTATTTTCTTATTTATAAAATGCAGTGACTTTTTTGCCTAAAACTTCTGGTAGAGTCCTACCAGAATTTTCTTTTATATGGGCAGAGTGCTATCACGTCAAAATGAAGTTATCTAATAATATATGTCCCTCTTTTGCTTATGATTGGCTAAACAGGCAGGTTCGCGCACATTTCACATCACTGAATCAATCAAATAATGCTATTATAATCTCATTACAGTACTGTTACACTCTCTTATAGTTACTTCATCATCGGTCAAACTGCGGCCATATCGACAACAGTGGCGCAATGATCACGCTAGTGTTTCGCAGTAAGGAGATTTTTGGGTTCGTTTAGTGGGTCCTCCCTGCGTGGAGCGCTTTGAGTAGTGACAAAACGATATGTAAATGTATTATAAATATTATTATATAGTTCCCAAAAAACGAGTGCCTCTCAACCAGGAAAAGACTATGGACTGCCAAAACTGAAACAGCAACAACTCAAGTTCAGAAATCAAAATGAAAAATAAGATGTCACAGAAGCATAGAACAACACTGCCCTGCACCACTCAACTACACGCGGCACGCCCAGTAGCTGCACTAACTATTGTGGCACCAGGTGTTTGGTGGTTAGCACAAGGCCTGCAAACAATTCACCTTCCGCACCCTGGGCTTTGTGCTTCTTCAAATTATTTTCAAATTATTTGCAATTTTCCTCAGTGCGGATAAATATAAAGATGCAGCCGAAAATCTCGAGAACGATTCAATCTTGAAAATTAACTAGATTTTCTTTTGTTCAAATTACACTTCCGTTATCTTTAAATGAATTAATAGTAGTGGGCATTTCTTAATTATCTCTTTCTTATCTTGCACCGAATGGCATCGACGATAAACTCACAAATCCGAAAACAAAACAGGCGCGCTTTTAGGTTTAAGACACGCCCACTGCTTTTTTATTGGATCATTGGCTCCCTTACGTTGGTCAAAGGAAGAGCGTTCCCCCTTTAGCGGAAACTACAAGTGTCAGTTATAAGAAGTGCAAATAGTAAGTACTTTAAAGACTTTTAATTTTAGAAAAAAGTAATTTAAAGGTTCATTAGAATGAACGCTTCTGATGAGGAATTTGTATGAAAGGGAGTTGGCATAAATGGGAGCCGTGCGAATCTTGTCAGACTGCGAGGCCCGTTCATTAATGATTTTTTTATGGAGAAAATTATTCTTGTATTAAAAATAAAGATAAAAATGTATATACACATGCGAATTCACAAAGATTTTTTTTTCAATTGAAAACGGCCTTGTAGCAACCTTGAAAATACCAGATTTGTTATTTATTGATTACTAGCCAACCCGCTGCGTACCATATGCCGCATAATCAGGCCGGTTTTTAATGATTTTTAAGCACAGGGAGAAAATTAACATTTGAAAAATCGGTAATGTAATAAATCAGCAAGAAAAGCAACATTGTAACAATGCACGGAACGAACCAACACACAATCGTCCGTGACTGAAAACTGGCGGACCGCCATCGCGCCCTGCCTGCTCATGTGCCCACCTCCAAGTCGTCACTTGAGTCGTTGTCGTCTTTGCACAGTCCACATGCACCTGTGGCTCACGTAGACTTTTCATTGCTCTGTGCGGTTTTGGCTGCTTTTCTATATATAATCCACTAAGACACCCGACCACGGTAGTAGCGCAATTTGCCGTATGTAGCGTGCAAAACAGTTTGCTATGGTGCACGCGGTCGTGCGTCGTAACCGAAAACTCGGTTTTTAAAGACTGCTTACTTCATTGTGTTTTAACTTCAGTTGTAAAGGATTGTTTTAGGGATCGCATGGGATACCCCTCGCAAACCGTTTTACACGCTGCATATGGCGATTCACCTCCGCAAGAAACATTCCTCTATGAACAGTCAACGTGGCTCGGAGGTGCATGTGGCCTCTACAACAGACGAATATAAATAGCCAAGTTTCCATCCAGTTTTTTGCGACGTTTTGTTATCGACAAACAGAATATACGTAAAAAAAATGTGCGAAATTTGCTGTCTCCAGCCTGTTTCCATCCAACTGGCTTTTTATCGATAAAATGGTGTGCGTGATGACGTCATCCCTGCCCAAAACGAACTGTCGCATAAGTTTTGTTGTATCGCGAAAAAAAATCTGCCCTTGAGCTGTTTCCATACATAATTTTGTGTATGTCGCAAATTATCTACCTTTTGTTTTCCACGTTACACCCCCTCCACTAAACAAAGAAATGGAGAGACTCTTCCATGAGTCTTCGGGTTTCCTGTTTATGGGCAAGTTTATAAATAACAAAGTAACTATTTAACAATATATTAGCAAAAGAGCATTTGGTTTGCATGTTTTGAGCCCCTGGATAAAACACATCTTGATTATGTGACAAGAGTGACATGTGTGTTTTTTTTTCCTTTTTACCATGGACATTTTTTTTACATTGTCTGCCATTGTACAGAACTGGTGACCATTGAGTTCTGTTATGTGATAAACTTATTTATTTCCATTCTGTAAGAAAGCATGAGATTACATTTTGTTATCTGCTACCACAAAGTACATTGAGTGCATAGCATAGAAACAATTTTATTTTTGATTGGAGTATCCCTTTAATTTCAGGTGTTTATTATGCTGCTGTCACCATCCATCAAGTCTACCGTGATTTTTTGTGTGGCCTGTTTTTAATTTTATTCCATTTAAAATGTTTCCCAGTTTGATTTCATATTGTTATGTTTGTTCTGTGAAACAAACTGTAATGGGACATACTGTTATTTATTATTGTAAGTTATCTAAAGCAGGCATGTCAAACTCACTACCATTGGTGGGCCGCTTCGACTGCCATACGTTCGTCAGCGGGCCGCACTGTAACAAATACTATTATACTATTATACAAAGCTACTGTAGCTTTCTTTCCAATACTGAAAACTTTAAAAAATGTAATACTTAAAGTTTAAAGAAAAGCAATTTATATCCATACAATCTCCGTACAACAGCGTACAATTAGAGTCTTAGCCTCTTAGCTAGGTCCTTATATTATATTCATTGCTAATATAGGAGTCTTACAGTGTGAGATTTATTTCTTTTGTCCCAACACTTGGCATCTCTTGTTAGTAACCAGTTCGTCAATATCAGGCTTGAAATCTTGTGCAGCTGCAACTTTTATGAGGGATGAAAGGTGCTCGGCAGTAAGTCTTGAGGGATGTGGGGTTTTGGTAGCTTTCATTAACGAAAACAATTGCTCACAAAGGTAAGTGCTTCCAAACATAGACAGTACTCTCGATGCCAACTTACAGATCTGCACATACGAGGGTGGCAGGTAAGCATACAAGCCTGGCACACCAACTTCATTGTATTTTGCCTTCAGAACAGAATCTGACTGTAGGTTAATCAATTCCATTTGGATATTCTCAGGCGCATTCTCAACATTGCCAGAGAACAGCGCAAAGTCCTGTTCGTGTGAACTGAAATCACAAAAACGCTCACTGAATTAATTGCTCAGTGATTCAAGTTGGAAAACAAATCCTCCAAAAATCAAATTTTACTTTACTAAGTTTACTTTAAAGTTTATATTGTAAAATAAGCCGATATGCAAGGAGCCACCTGACCTACACTAATTTTACAAACTCAAAATCACAAAAATATGTTAATAACTCACCAACTTCTCACGTCCACTTCAGATCTTCAGCTGTAGTCTGCACTAACTGTTCGTTACAATACTAACACAAAATTACATAAAACTAGAGCAAAAAAACGTGAAAATATGTGAGCTATTACTACTCGTGATGGTCAGTTCTGCTCAGTGGCCAGTCTCAGCAGCCCAGCCAGTAGTGTAGCCTAGCTAGGGCGGCTCTAGGCTCGTGGCAGCCCTGGGCAGAGAAGGAATCGGTGGCCCCTTCGCCCGCCAATGTCAATATGGTATCTTATGCACGGCGGATCGCCACGTCCGTTGCGGACACTGCATAGCCGCCTCGTGCTCATGACACGCTTCTATATGCGTGTGTCCTTAACTTGAAAACCAAGTGGCGGCCCGTGATATTCTCATTATGGCAGAATGTTATAATACTACATATAGCTTACTGCTCCGACTCTAGCGACATTAGTAAATACAGCGTACTAATTAACAAGAAAAACAATATTTTTCGGCCACATTGCCGTCAGCTGTGTCGTTATTTTCTCTTTTTGTTTTATATTCAATATATATTGGCGTGGCGGCCCTGTGCAGGTACACAGTTTGTGCATGCCTAAAGCCGCCCCTGCTGCCCACTGCTGCAGCCTAGCACTTCAGTTGTGATGTTGTGGCTTATTAACTTTGGTCAAGGCTCGTGGCTATACTAGCAGATGACGTTTCCAGTACCGTAATGCCATGGGAAAATGTACTTTTGTCAAAAGGCAGACGTAAGAAAAGTCAATAAGTAATGCCGAAGATGCAGAATGATTCAATCACAAATGATAGTAATCATTTTGTACAAGTTCAGTGCTAACTAGGATCTGTCATGCGGGCCGCACAGATTTCTGTTGTGGGCTGCGTGTTTGACATGCCTGATCTACAGTCAATCAAAAAGATAGAAAGATGGAGTACACATTGGGTTTTGGTTTATTATAAAATTATAAGGTGGATGATGCACTAAGACAGGCTAACAGTTGCTGTAGCTGTTTCCGCCCCAATGTATAATTACTTCCATATCTTACCATTTTCAACAGTCATAGTTGTATTTGGGCTATGAAATAGAGTAGTTACTATTCCAAGTTCTAGCTCCATCCCTTCCTGTGATGCCATGGCTACTTGATGATGACACCCATGGCCCACTAAACTGGACAGAACCAGTTCATTTTGGGAGAGATTACTGGCAGCTTTTCAGATTTTCCAAATGTTTACATCATTTCGACTAGACCTTTATGTGGATCCTAGCATTGTACAGGACGGTATCAGACAGATCTGTTATTGTGGATGGCCATCTGGGGGGGATTGTGTTCGCCTTGTCAACCTGCTAGGCTTGTCCATTAACTTTAAATTAGAAAAACATACTGTTTTACATTCAAACATGAGGTATTTTTGTGTATCAAAGAATTAAACAGGCAGTTTTTGATTGACAGGCACCCTTCTGGCGAGTATGATTTGTTTCATACTCAGACTGGTTTGTAGGCACTAATAGTAATTCCAGATTACCTTAGGCGGGAGCTTGTATGTATGTTTGATGTTGTTAATTTTGATTGTTGATAATTACAAACCAGACAGCATCAATTTAGAAAGGCTTATATTATAGCTCCCTTACTCTGAAATTACTTTCTTCCTTGACTACAGTATGGATATTAAAAAATGATTTAAATCAAATCCCAGCTACTTTAATTACAGACAAGGCTGGAAGGGACTTAAGTGTCTCAGTCTGGTATTGCAGTGGAGGAATGCCACATCAGTGATGACAGAACGAAGAAAACAAGTTTCTAAGAAATTAAGGAAGGACACTTTAATAAAAAAAGGTTAAACTCCAAAAACAATGCTTTATTCGGCTTCACTGAAAACAGTGTGAATGATTATTTCTGTCTGTCATACTCTCTTATTCTCCCTGTGTGCCGTGCTCAGCACAGTGGTTTTATTGCTTATACTGTACATCCAGTACATGTGTTGTCTGCTTCAGTGATGCTGTAATCTGGCATTTAGCGTGTGATTAATGTAGCTCATGGGTGTCAAACTCCAATCCAGGAGGCAGTGGTGTGACAATGCGCGTCCGCTCCATGCTCCCATCTTATTTTCGAGAGCCCTGAACCCAACACCGTCAGTAAAGTCACCGAGATGAGCTGACAAATGAGAACACTTCTCAAATGAAGCCAGGGGATATTTCCAAAAGTGCCAAAGTGCTTTTATTACAAACAAACATCACAACAGTGTCCAAAGTGCAGTGCTTCATCCATCCATCCATCCATTATCCAACCCGCTGAATCCAAACAGGGTCACGGGGGTCTGCTGGAGCCAATCCCAGCCAACACAGGGCACAAGGCAGGAACCAATCCTGGGCAGGGTGCCAACCCACCGCAGGCAGTGCTTCATAGTTTCTATAAATAATCCATAAAAAAAACAAGTGTTCAGTGGCGATAAAAACAATAAATAAATCCTTTAAAATTCGTGGTTAAAAATGCAGTCTCACTCTTCCCTGTCGTAGTCCTCCTCCGTCTCTCATTCTGCCCGGCTCACCCATTACTTCCGCCGCCGGCGGAGACCCAACGAGCTCCTTTCAGCCGACCTCCATCTTGGCTTCCAATAAGGACATCACTGCCAAACCATCCGAGGTCGGCTCTCCTCTCTTCATCTTTCGCGCTCACGCAGTCGCTCCTCAGATCCCTCGGGAGGACACCTGCCTTGCTCACCCCACTCCCATAGAACATTTAGTGGGTCAAACTAGGGCCTAACGCTCCTTCGCGAGGCCCCAGCTCGTGCTGTCTCCTCCTTACAGGCGGCCAGATTGTAGCTGCTAAGATGGCTCTTTTCATGTCCTTTAACCTTTTTCTTCACGTCGATCAATCTTTCTCTCCATCTCAAGTTCCCAATTCATCTTAAGTTCCCAATTCATCTCCCCCCTTCCTTTGTGCCGGCCTGTATATATATATATATATATATATATATGTATACCTGTGTCTCTGTGGGCGCAGCGCCTTAATTACAATGCGCAGGAAGCCAATGAAGCAATCGCAAACGATCGCACCCACATGTGCAGGTGCAACTCGCTTCAACTACTTCAATTAACTCCCTGCAGCCATGCAATCGTGCCCAACGAGAGCGACACAGCTTTACGGGTTAAATCCTGGCCCCTTTTATTTGAAGCCGCAGACCCGTTATACCACAAGTGGCAGCAAGTTTTCTGTCCTGCCACTTTCAATACAATAGAATACAATTTATTTTTTGTACAGCACTCTTTACTGAGTGCAGGTGGAGAGCGCTATGAACAGTTCTCAATTAAAATACAAATATACATTATATTAGTTTCTACATACAGAACGATTATACATGTAAATGCGGATTTGTTAAAACACACAAAGAACAAGGTAGAAACTGGTTAAATATAAATGGAAATGAACAATATCTGTCCATTAATTAACTGATTAACTATTAACAATGGTGGAGATTAAAACTGTAAAAGAGAAAGTCAAAAATAAAGTTACAGTCCTGGAGACCTCGGCCAGCTGGCTGCCTACCCGCCCCTGGGTTGTCTATAGTGCAGTCTGTGCTGGCCATCCAATCTGATGAGAGAATCTTTCCATCCAATGAATCCAATGTTCCTTTGTCTGAGATGACTTTTCCAAACACAGGAGCGCAGTACTGTAGAGCAGTGGTACCAAGTGCCATATCCACGTACCAACAAGAGAAACAGAACAGAGTAATGGTTTCAAAATATTGTGATACTTACTGTATATGTTTCTACAAATGACTAACAGAGCTAATCCACAGCTCTAGTTAAGGTATGCTAGACTAAAGTAGAAAATCTTTAGCCTGGATTTAAAAGATTTAAAAAAAAAAGATTTAAAAGACTTATACAGGGTGGCCCACAAAAAAAGAATCAATCCCATGACGTTTCAAAGAGGGTACGTGAACATGCTGAAATGGGCACAGAAATGTATTGATGCACAAGGAGATCACTTTTGGCATCTTCTGTAAATGTGAGTACCAAGTTTGATCATTTTTCTCTTCACCACGTAATGCAGTCGTCTCAGTGGAAGCAGGCTTCTTTTTTGTGGGCCACTCAGTATTAGCAGGCAAACCATTCCACAGCTTTGGGGCCCTGTAACTAAAAGCTCAACCTCCCACTGTTATTTTATTAATCCTTGGCATCTTGAGATCTCAATGTGCACTCTGGTTTGTAAGTAATTAGATGCACAGATAAATAAGCAAGCAGGGCCAAAAGTTAAAAGTAGGGTTTTCAAATCAGCCCAAAGTTTAACTGGCAGCCAGTATAAGGACTTGAGAACTGGAGTTATGTGTTTGTATTTTCTGGTTTGTGTAATTAAATGAAAGCTGCGTAAAGAATGATTTGAACAGGCAGTGAGTAATGCATTGCAGTACTCAATCCTACTAGAAACAAATGCATGATTTAATTTCTCTGTATCTTGCATCTTTAGAAAACACCTTACACTTCCATCTTCTTTCCGTCTTCTTTTAAGATAGAAAAACATGTTTAGAATAGTTTTATATTGTGTTTGAAATGACTAACTAGTGTCAAAAATAAAAATCTAATTGTGTGCTGATTCAGGAAAACTAAAGCTGATTCCAGCCAAGTTGAAGATTGACAGAATGTTGTTGCAGTCAGCATCAGTCCCTCCACTAACTAACCTTTTTTTTCTGTATTCAGACAAATGTATGTCTCTTATCCTTTGGTTAACAAAAATTTACATTTTGCTTCAATACTAAATTTATAAAATGCCTCACAACATGGATTCGGGGTAACTGCTACAGGACAGTAACAGGTGGGATAAACAACAGTCTGAAACTTATGATCAAAAGGCAGTGGCCTGGATTGTTCTCTGGTCAGTCAGCATAACAGTTTTGCTGCCTTATTTTGGGATAAAACAAAAGGTCCTCCCCAGTTAGGATAAATACCACCTGTCTTGAAAAATCTAGGCATTTCCCAAAAATCATCTCAATTGTTCACAAAGGGTATGCTTTTATTTGCACACCATGTTTGTAACCAGCAGATAAGGGAGAGCAATCTGCTATAAATCACATCCTCTCTATATAATCTTGGGCTAGACACAGTTACATATCAACATTTTTTTAGCTTTGGTGCATATAGATATGAAGTTCCTCTTTAATACCTCAGATTGCTGCAAATATATAATAAGGTAGACACTTCATTGTTGGCCAGAAGGTCCCATTTAGCCTCTTTGTTGGATATCTTCGCCTTTGGGAGACATTTAACTTTAACTTCAGGATTAACATAATTTGGAATTTTAACATTCCACACTATGGAGTGGCCAATTATGAGTGCTTTGTTGTTATCAGCCTCAACAGACGTGCTGCTGAGTGCCGAGAATTTGTTCTGAGTCCAAATTGGTTACCTTGGTGCCAAGGGACTAAATTTTGACTTCTTTGGGTGGGGATATTCTTAATGCTACAGAACGCATGAGTCCAAGGATGCTGCAACTGTAAACAGTGTACTTAGGTCGGGTTTATATTTTACTCAACATGAAGTGTGCACCTGCTGATGCTACTGCTACGCAAGTGGGGTACAATTTATACTTGTGCGCATACTTTACATAAATCTGGAGGATTTCACCAGGTGGCAGAGATATCATCATGGTAAGAAAGCAAACTTCAGCTTCGCTGTGTTGTGAATTGCCCAAGACATCCATTAAATTCCCAAGATACTTTGCCACAATATCTCTGAAAAGGATGAATGTTTAATGATTACATCCATTAATCCAGGAACACCTCCATTCCAGCAAGCATCAGGCACAAGGCAGAAACAACCCCTAGACAGGGCATCAGATCATCACAAGGGAAATACAAGCACAGAAACATACACTAGCATCACTTTATCATCACCAAATGCCCAAACCTGCATGTTCCTGGAAGGAAACTGGAGGAAACTGCGGAAACCCACCAGGATAATATGCAAACTCCAGGCAGGGAACACCAGGGATGTGACTCCCTACTGTGAGGCAGCAGCATTACCGCTCCACCACTATGCCGCCCCCACATGTGTAATTATTAACAGTATTAATTATTTAAATTATTTATCTATCTGTAAAATGTAACATAAATGCTTTAACACATTTCCTTATGAAAGTTATATCGAGTATAAATCTAAGGTTTGTAAATGTGCAGAGAGCTGAAATATCATAAATTTAATGTGTTCTGTGCGGCAATCACTGCCTGCTGCATATTTCAGCGCAGGAGGAAGCCCCGGAAGCACATAGTGATTAACAACTAGGTCGGTTTTAAGATGACGTTTACGATGTTCTACTTTAATGACAAAATAAACTACAAGATTAAAGTCGAAATTTCCACTTTAATCATGAAAAAGACCTTTTTTTCTTCACTGTGTCCCTAATTTTATTTTCTCTTTGACTGAAATATGCTTCTGTACATTCTGTTGCAAAGGCAAAAAAAAAAAGACGGCACAGAAGATGGCATATGAGACCATTAAAATGTATTGTGTCATTACGATGGGGAAGATGCAACGCTACTATTGCCTATATGAAAAATGGATGAAGAAAAACCACAAATACTTTTGTATGTCAACATTTAAGTCTGATGATTTGCTTCACCATTTCGAACCATTCATCAAACATCGAAGCACGCACATTGATCCTGTAGGATCTACAAAGCGGTTCGCTGTCATATGTTGATAGTAAACAGAAACTCTGACATCACGTTCCAACTTGAACACACTGGGACCCAACCCCCACCCTCCCCGCCTGATTTTTTTCTGGTACTGCAACTTGCGCTCACGTCGTGTTAATTTCTGAGAACGTGCTCAGAGGATGCGTTAAATAAATGATGGGAACGCGTGGCAGGGTTCTGAGCATGAAGTATAAACTGGCCCTTACTGTCTATACTTGTCTGCATACATTAAGTAAATCTGAAGGATTCCATCAGGTGTCAGTGTGAGAAATCAACACGGGAAGAAAACAATGTCTGGTTTCACTGTCTTGTGAGTTGAGGAAAGGAAGATATTAAAAATAAAAATTATTTGCATTTTGATGCTATTGCGAAGGTGCCAAAAAAAACCAAAAGACAGTATATGTAATAACTTTAAATGTATCACGTCATTATGATGGGGAATATGCAACGCTTGTATTGCGAGAAATGAATGTAGAGAGCATATCAGCATTTAAGTTTGATGATCTGCTTCACCGCATTGAACCATTCATCAAGCATCAAAAAACGCAGACTGATCCTGTTGAAGCTGCAAACCTGCAATCACATATTGATAGTAAACAATGATGCTGACATTACATACCAAAACTTGCACACACACACCACCCATATTTTTGCTGGTACTGAAACTCATGCAAGCATCGCATTAATTTCTGAAGACGTGCTCAGGGGACATGTCAAAGGAATGAAGGAAATGAGCCATGATGTGTCTGCGTGCGCATTCTGAGAATGAAGTATAAACCGGCCCTTACCCCTCTGTCTCACGGTTACCCACTTGCCCCATGGCTGAATTGGTGCTGCTGATTTTGGCCGCACACTGACTACAGTGGGGCATGAAGAAACTAAAGCCGAATCAGAAATGACCAAATTGTTCAAACACACCGAGTCGATCAAATTTTCAGTTTGCTTATGAGGTTCCTAACACGGTCATATTTTCATGACCACCTATAAGTTAACTATGCATGTTTGGCAGGTGAAGCTGTGTGTAGTTTTAGCGGGAAAAACCTAAGCTGTTCATAAGGCAAGACACACAACATACAAACCTGGATTTGTTTTGCCGACGTGCTCGCCTCACTTGTGTATTAGCGGTGGAAGGAAAAGTGAAAGGGATACTGTTATACCGATGTTAGCGGATAAGCGACTTTATCTTTTTTCTGAGGTTTTGTTTTGCTGACGTGCTGCCCTCGCTTGTGTTATTAGTGACTAAGCGGCTCTGTTTCCTCGGAGGTGCTTGCTTTAAAATGCTGCTCTCACTTTCAGTACACAATGTAGTATAATCATTTACAGTATACATACATTTCCAGGGTGAAGAAAAGCCATTGGAGCAGTACAATCATTATCCAGTTCTTTAATGGGGATTGCTGATGAATGTAGATCTGGTTTGGCGAAGTGCAAGAGAGATTCTTCTTGCAGATGGCTTCTGGCTTCTAGAAGGTCTCTCACCATTATAAATACCTGCACAATTTTGCATATTCAGTGAGGTTTTTATGAAACTTGCCAGGTATGGGTAACTACCATCTGAGTTTACGTTATATGTGGACTATGCTCTTCTAAGACCCAAATAGCATCCTGTTTTTCCTATCTGTGCATAATCTGCCTGCCCTAATCACTCATGGCCTCTGCCTGAAAGCAATGGGTCAGGCCTGAGGTGATGGGTCAAGCCTGCTTTAATCAACTAAGATCCCTGCCTGAAAGGACTGTCTTTACATTAGCTGCAGGTATGCTATCACAATTAGGCTCATAAATCACAATTATCAAATAGTTATTCTTCAATGTTGGTTATACAGCCTCAGCTTACTTCTATTCTTTCACTAACTGTGTTGGTGTTAGCTTGTTTGCTGGAGTGTAGGTTGTCTGCTTATAATGGCACTGACCTCTTGTAATAAACCATTTCTTCAGTCTAGTGCTTGACTGATTAGTGCATCAATATTTCTGCTGTTCATTTAATTTAAAATCTATAGGCGTGCACCAAAATCCTGTCTGTTTTTTACAATCACATATGTTTGGTATACAGTATATAGTAATTCTGCATACAGTTTCCAAGTTAATCCTGTCTATTTTATTCAATTTAAATGAATATCTAAGGCTAGCTGTGTTTGCATTAAACTGTATGAGACCATGTTAGCCCACCCTGCCCTCTATGCATTCTTAAAATACAAACTTCAGGTGCTTATCATTATTCATTATTATTATGTTATATTTTTTATTATTCTTGATAGTGAAGGCACAGGCCCCAATTTACATTACAGGCCCAGGTTCTTTAAGTAGTTTCATGGAAGCGTATAGAAGCTATTTAAGTGTCTTTCTGCCACTACCGCATTGCAGTAGCACTAGTTCACCTTAACTGTGTTAATCTGCACCATTGCATATAATTTTTGGGTTTGGTTTTGTGATCTTTAGACTTTTTTTTTGTTTTTGATTTTGGAACTGTTTAAGATTATGAATTTACGAATAAGAATAATGGCCAGAGTTGTTTAATTTCTGCACTCTTTGCTTTAGCAATCTAAATATTGGATTGCTGCTCTTTAAATTGAATAATTAGTTATTTGATGATTTTGCTTTTTCTTTTTTATTTTTTCTTAATTTAGTGTGAAGTGTATTTCTTTTATAGGCATAATTTCAGATTAATAATGTAATTAATGCATCTATCAGTCACATACTGTCATGTAATAAAATCTGGTGGTAAACATCTGGCCAGGAATAATGACATTAGTTTGGGGTGGCCTGACACTTGTGGGTGTGATTTGAGGCTTTGTAAGCGACTATTATGGCCTTGAAGATGATATTGGCAGTGGAGAATAAGCTAATGTAGTCTGGACAGCCAAATAATATTCGATAGCAGACATAAAATGATGAAATAGATCAGATAGATAAAGAGACTAAATGGTCCCATTCTGCTTGTCTACCTTGAAATGTAATGGAAACTAAATTAGCATTATTATTACTTGAAATGGTACATTAATGTTTGATGTCCTAGCCAGTCTAGTGGCTGTCAGCAATTTTCCCTAATTGATACATTTTTTTTTTCAATTTAGGAAAAAAAATGAAAAGCAAAAAAATTACCATTTCACCTCTTCCATAATTGTAACCAAAGATCGAATGCTTTATTTTTTATTTTATATTAATTTTCAGGATATTTTACTCACAGGATTTCATCTACTATATATAATAATAATAATTTGTTTTGTGTGCATAGGATTTTAAAGGAACGCTGAGACACTTTACATAAAAAGACGTAAATAAAGACAATCATGTGAAGGAAAACATAAATTGAAGGAGCTGAGCAGTTCCAGCACAATGCTTATTAGACAGGCGAGGTTTTAACAATGAGGGCACTGCTGAAATCCAACGGGCAGTGGCAGCACTACTAATGTCTCTGTCACTGCAGCTTTTAAGATGTCAGCTCTGAGGCTAGACGTGAGAGGTGTACACATCTTTAGAGATGCTGTTTATGGTAATTTTATACTATTATTTTAAATTAAATACAAACTTAAAAGTGGCTATTCTTATACTCTGTCACTTGTACCCATTCTTAATAAGAAGTAATAGCGTGCAGGTTCAGTATTTGTTTTTTTTTTTTTACACTTTTCGAAGAGGCAAATCAGCTAAGATTGCGGAAGCAACCTCCATTTATTTATGACTGTTGTCAGGTGCGGTTTTGTTGTTGCAGGTGTGGATCGCGTGTCGTTATCTAAAAAGAGACCCACCTAGGACTGTACTTGCGACAGCAGAATTCTTCACATAAGGAGCAGACTGGTTGTGGTACAGCACATGTTGACTAGGTGAGTAGAAGTCTCCAGAGATACAGTGTTGGTCAGTGCTGAAAATGTAATGGTAGCGCAATACCTGATTTACGTTTTTTTTGACATCCACTTGAGTTGGTTCTGAAGCACGAAACATTCAGTATAAAGGCAAACGCTAGAAGCTTATAATTCACATATTTTAGTATGCAGGAGCTAATCTTTGACCACTTACAAAATCAGCACAGTAGACTACTCCTTTCAGGTTCAAGCTCAAAACTTTATCATCTCCCTTCATAAACGAGGGTTTACCCAAAAATAACCGGAATTGAAAAAAAAATGATTTTAATAGTTTCTACTTACTCAAACTTTAGTCTCCCTCAAAGTTCTCTCCATGTGAATGAATGCACTTGTCCCAACAGTTGTCTCACTGGTGGAAACATTTTTGGAATTGCTGAAGAGGAACGTGGTCCAATGCCTGCAGCGATTTTTCTTTGACATCCTCCACCGTACAAAAACGCTTTCCTTTGAGTTCTTTCTTCATATGTGGGAACAAGAAAAAGTCACACAGAGCAAGATCAGGAGAGTAGGGAAGGTGGCAAGAACTGCAAGAAACACAAGTCAATTCAGTAATCTCTGACGACGATCTTCGTAAATTGTGTTGCAAACTTTTGCAAGATTTTCGTCATTCCTAATAGTGGAAGGTCGGCCAGATCTTGATTGGTCTTCAAGTGACATTTCCCCTCATTTGAAATGCGAAAACCACTCAGACCTTTGTTTTACTTAAAGCTTCTTCTTTAAAGGCAGTTTCAAGCATCACTACAGTTTCAGCAGCTGTTTTCCCTAAGAGAAAACAAAATTTAACACAGACTCTGTGTTCTTTATGATCAGCCATCACAAAAATCGCAGAACATGTTTAATAAGCACCAAGAAAAACTGACACGGAATGCCATACGAACAATACAGAGCAACGCCACTTGGTAGACTGGCACAGAATACTGTAAGTTTGCTTCACCTAGCGGTGAAATTCATAACTAAGTCTAGATTGCACGCCAAATACAGATTCCGGTTATTTTTGGGTACCCCATTGCATTTTATTTTAATTTTGTAATAAGAAGGGCATTTCCCTTTGTTGCGTCACACCAAAAGTAATTCCTCAAGAATCATAAATTATACAAAAGGTGGTGCATTTATTCACTATATATTGTATATTGTGTAACAGTTGTGTAATATCAGCGGGTTGGTGTCACTCTTTACCACAATAAAGAACATTCTTTACCTTCAGCTTTTCTCTCTCCAAATGTTTATTCACTTTTTCACAAAGGCCAGTGAGCCTTTGCCTCAACTCATCTTCTCACTCCAGACCTAATGGATGGCCTGCCTAGGCCAAAGCACTAAATTTCTCCTAAATGTATGGGTTGATCTATGAAGTCTTAGGGTCAGCAAGTCAGATTGTCCTCTGGTAGCTAATAAGTTCAACCCTGACCAATGTTCTGCCTTAACAGAATGAAGAGTAAGTGTGCCTTCTCACGCCAGCTCTGCAGCGTTTTTCTTTCCTGCTAATACCCTCATGGCACCCACAACACTGATGACATTTAGATAGATAGATAGATAGATAGATAGATAGATAGATAGATACTTTATTAATCCCAAGGGGAAATTCACAGAAAAAAAATAGGCGAGTCTCGGAGTGTAAAAATCCATGTCAAGTAGTAAAAATAGTAAAAAGTGTCCAGGGAGCGGACACATAAAAGAAAGTGGAAGAAGTGATCAGTGAATAGAGAGAAAAAAAATAGAAAAAAAGGTAAAAAGATAAAGTCATACACGGAGCTGCTGGAAAGGCTGCCACTCAGATGCGGCGCTGGAAATACATATGCATATACAAATACATTACAATTAATTATGCATATACAAATACATTACAATTCGTAAGAATAGTTTTGTTCATAGATTGACTTTCTTTCTTAAGGTCTTTCTTCATTTGAAGAAATTTGACAACTCCTAACACACACCTCAGTCTTAAATAAAATGGCCAGCATGACATTACACACCATGCTATGCAAAGGCCACATCAAATTTACTAATGCTTACCTAAAAATGAACAGAAAAAACACAGAATATTATGATTTATTCTTGATTAATACATATACAAGTACATACATTTACTGTTCTTTGTGCATTCATATTTTTCCACAAAGATCAACCCCAATCACAAGTCCCTTCATGGGTCCTGACAGACTCTTTCCATATCTTGTGCCACCTTTGTGCAAGCTCTGTCCCATTGCCAACCAAAAGTCTCAACATTTAATTCAGGTAGCTGCAAACCATATAGGAAGTTAATATTTCATCTGTTATTTCTAGAAGAAAATAATCTCAAAGAAATTGCATATAGAAATAGTTTCCATGGCTCAAAATTTTAGACCGATGAAAAGGCAAAATAACACTCCATAAATATTCCATACACATGCTTTATTGTGTAACAGATAACTAAGAATAAAGAAGCATTTGTTTCTTTCTGGCAGAGACACAAAGTTATTAAAATGATCTCTTTGTTGTTCATGCAGGTTTACTTCTTCAATGTTGCTCTGTAATTGCACAAACATTTGAAAAAGTGAGCCGAAAAGATTAAATTATGTTTAACTAACAGTAACTTCACCAGTGAAAAGGCACATTTAACTCAAAACTTATGAACACCTTTGACTGAAATCCAAAAAGCCTTAGGAACCTGAAATTACCTGAGCAAAATAAGTGAGATTTTTAATAACACGAGTTTAGAAGATATTTTTTCCATCTTATGTGTGAAACTGACATTTCAAAGAATTGAAATTGTGCTTAACATTTAATGTACTGTAAATGCTTTCTGTAGTTTGTCTCCGTGTCAGATATGCCTGCCTTTCCTACATAACTGAGTGCTCTACCAATGGCCACAATTGTGGAGAGAAGGCAGTTTAAAGCAATGATGGTGGCACAAATTACTTTTGTGTCTGAGCAATTCAGAGAAAGAAAAGACAAAACTAAAGGTTTAAACAGGGTGTGTCATGGTGGCAGGCACCAAGTGCACCTGCATAAATGTGGAGTTTTCACACGCTACATAGTAAAGATACAATCCAAACACATCCAAACAAGGCGAGTCCTGGGCTTGGAAACAGATAGTTGATGAGAAGAAGTGAAAGAGAGGAAAGGGTCCATCAAATAAGAACAACGGCAGTGGTGTATCAGAAAACAAGACCACTAGAGATGTAATGAGTTAACACATGTACATTGTAGGAGGAGAACAGGCATCCTGGGTGAGATGGAGAAAAATACATTACCCAAACGGGAGGCCAGTACAATGATGCAGGAAAATACTTTCATACATGGCCAGTATGAATTAAATAAAATGGACAAGGAGAAGCCAAGAGTAGAGGGAAAAGTTTCATAATATTCTAGTCAGTCAGGCTGGAGTATTGAAAAAAAAGCTTAACATGCACACTCAGATACTCATATACTGTTGGGCCCTTGTGATGTTTCCAAATACAGATCAAGATGAAGAGAAAAGTAGAGCAGCTGAGAAGGTCAGCACAACCCTTTAAGAGGAATCAGAAAAGAAGCAAGTCTGACCCCAGCAATGTAGTTCATGAGACAAAACAAGACTGGCGGCGGTCAATAACCAAAAACTGTACATGATCAAAGCCAGAAACTATTCTTACGAATTGTTTTGTTCATAGATTGGCTTTCTTTCTCAGGGTCTTTTTTTCATTTGAAGAAATTTGACAACTCCTAACACACACCTCAGTCTTAAATAAAATGGCCAGCATGACATTACACGCCATGCTGTGCAAAGGCCACATCAAATTTACTAATGCTTACCTAAAAATGAACAGAAAAACCACAGAATATTATGATTTATTCTTGATTAATATTCCCTATCATAATAGAAGGTATTAAGTAAGGTGCATTGTCTAACTCAGGGGTGCCCAATGCGTCGATCGCTATCGACTGGTAGATCGCAAAGGTAGTGCAGGTAGATCGCTTTGCATTCAAAAAAAATTTTTTTTTTAAATGTTAGTCTATCATATATCCTCCCTATGACATTTGCCACTTGATTGACATACAGGGCGGCCAGTCTGAGATCTCCTTTCTTCTAACACACTGGTCATCCCGCACGCACGATCAAATGCGCGAGCTACTGTAAAACTCCAGCTGTGATCTAGTTAGCCTTCTAGTTTATATCGACTTAAGAAGGGATTTAAAAAAAAATGTTTGGAAGGGTATGGGCTGGATGTGGAATTGGAAGAGGACTTTTTTTCTCACTCTTCCAGTCTTTGTGCCTCTCTTTTGGCCACCTCCCGTCCTCTCTCCAGCTCTGTCCTCTTCCATCCGACATCCACCAATGACTGGAGGGAGGCGGCCCCTTATATGGGAACCCAGATGGGCTTCAGCTGCTTCTCGGCAATCAGTCATAGCCACACCCCAGTGTGGCGGAAGTGCCGGCTGCGCACCCGGAAGCCGTCCGGGTGTCCCCTGTCGTCTTCCCCCCAGCACTTTCTGGTGTGGCGGAAGTGCTGGGCTCCAGGGTTCCTCAGGCACCTGGGCGCCGGCTGGCGGTGGCCACGGGCCCCTACAGGGTTGGGCTTCCAAGCCATCTACCCGTGGCCCCCAATACAACCAGGGCAATCGCCCCCTCGCGGTCTGGAGGAGGCAAAAGCCCTCCTCTGGTCCACCTGGGCGTCCCAACCGGGCTCCAGCCCCGGCCGGGGACCACAATATATATATACACAGTGGTGTGAAAAACTATTTGCCCCCTTCCTGATTTCTTATTCTTTTGCATGTTTGTCACACAAAATGTTTCTGATCATCAAACACATTTAACCATTAGTCAAATATAACACAAGTAAACACAAAATGCAGTTTTTAAATGATGGTTTTTATTATTTAGGGAGAAAAAAAATCCAAACCTACATGGCCCTGTGTGAAAAAGTAATTGCCCCCTGAACCTAATAACTGGTTGGGCCACCCTTAGCAGCAATAACTGCAATCAAGCGTTTGCGATAACTTGCAATGAGTCTTTTACAGCGCTCTGGAGGAATTTTGGCCCACTCATCTTTGCAGAATTGTTGTAATTCAGCTTTATTTGAGGGTTTTCTAGCATGAACCGCCTTTTTAAGGTCATGCCATAGCATCTCAATTGGATTCAGGTCAGAACTTTGACTAGGCCACTCCAAAGTCTTCATTTTGTTTTTCTTCAGCCATTCAGAGGTGGATTTGCTGGTGTGTTTTGGGTCATTGTCCTGTTGCAGCACCCAAGATCGCTTCAGCTTGAGTTGACGAACAGATGGCCGGACATTCGCCTTCAGGATTTTTTGGTAGACAGTAGAATTCATGGTTCCATCTATCACAGCAAGCCTTCCATGTCCTGAAGCAGCAAAACAACCCCAGACCATCACACTACCACCATATTTTACTGTTGGTATGATGTTCTTTTTCTGAAATGCTGTGTTCCTTTTACTCCAGATGTAACGGGACATTTGCCTTCCAAAAAGTTCAACTTTTGTCTCATCAGTCCACAAGGTATTTTCCCAAAAGTCTTGGCAATCATTGAGATGTTTCTTAGCAAAATTGAGACGAGCCCTAATGTTCTTTTTGCTTAACAGTGGTTTGCGTCTTGGAAATCTGCCATGCAGCCCGTTTTTGCCCAGTCTCTTTCTTATGGTGGAGTCGTGAACACTGACCTTAATTGAGGCAAGTGAGGCCTGCAGTTCTTTAGACGTTGTCTTTGGGTCTTTTGTGACCTCTCGGATGAGTCGTCTCTGCGCTCTTGGGGTAATTTTGGTCGGCTCGCCACTCCTGGGAAGGTTCACTACTGTTCCATGTTTTTGCCATTTGTGGATAATGGCTCTCACTGTGGTTCGCTGGAGTCCCAAAGCTTTAGAAATGGCTTTATAACCTTTACCAGACTGATAGATCTCAATTACTTCTGTTCTCATTTGTTCCTGAATTTCTTTGGTTCTTGGCATGATGTCTAGCTTTTGAGGTGCTTTTAGTCTACTTCTCTGTGTCAGGTAGCTCCTATTTAAGTGATTTCTTGATTGAAACAGGTGTGGCAGTAATCAGGCCTGGGGGTGGCTACGGAAATTGAACTCAGGTGTGATACACCACAGTTAGGTTATTTTTTAACAAGGGGGCAATTACTTTTTCACACAGGGCCATGTAGGTTTGGATTTTTTTCTCCCTAAATAATAAAAACCATCATTTAAAAACTGCATTTTGTGTTTACTTGTGTTATGTTTGTCTAATGGTTACATGTGTTTGATGATCAGAAACATTTTGTGTGACAAACATGCAAAAGAATAAGAAATCAGGAAGGGGGCAAATAGTTTTTCACACCACTGTATATATATATATATATATATATATATATATATATACTTTTTAATGTAGGTAGATCATTTCGACCTGGTCATTTTAAAAGTAGCTCGCAAGCCAAAAAAGTGTGGGCACCCCTGGTCTAACTTAAGCAAAATAGAAAAGAGTTCTTCACTTTCATCCCTACTCGTTTGGTATAAAGAGCCAAAATGTGCAATAATAAACATTCCTTTTCATTTTCTTTTTTGGTGTACTCGTTATCTGGAGGTCTAATCTTCTGCATCTTGCCTGGTTGCTCACACTTGACTCAAGAGTGCTTGAAGAAGTGCTACGCTCTTCTCTTTGAATGTTTCCTGTTATTTTTGACAACTGCAAATCAATGATTTAAAGAAGGCAGTTTCTACGAAAAAGTAACGTCAGTATTTATAAAACTCTTAACTGATGTAAAGGATCTGCACCACTGCATGGTCCCTGACAAAATCTAAGAAAAAAAGTTACATATAAAAATGCTATATTGGTAAAAGTGCAAACAGCTTTTAACACAACACTGTTGTTGCTATCAGTACGTTACTGTCCCCATTTTGTATGCCTTTATTATAAGACATTCTCTTCAGCAGTTAATATTACTTGCTTTGTTTTTTACATATAAGGTCAGGAATATCCTACAGAGATTAATTTTAAGTATATTTTAAAGGAACGAGGCCCCATTGCATATTCATTACTTGTTCCTTTCCTCTCTGACTCTGCACTTAGCCACTTATGTTTCTGTGACCCACTTTTATTCCCCAAAGATATTTCTCTGCTTTTCCCTAAACATGCTTGTCTTTTTTCCCCCACCACTCCATTTCTATCTGTACTAATTTCCGAGGTAGCATTTATTTGGCATTTCTGCTAACCGGTCATTGTAAAGATATGCTGCAATTCCAAATTGTGATGCAAAGTCACTAGTGATGCTATGGTGATTGATTGCTGAACTTACATTTACATTTAAAAAACAAATATGTATCGTCACACACGTGCGTCGGTGGTGCAGTGGGTAGCGCTGCTGCCACGCAGTAAGCAGACCTGGGTTCACTTCCCGGGTCCTCCCTGCGTGGAGTTTGCATGTTCTCCCCGTGTCTGCGTGGGTTTCCTCCGGGTACTCCGGTTTCCTCCCACAGTCCAGAGACATGCAGGTTAGGTGCATTGGCGATCCTAAATTGTCCCTGGTGTGTGCTTGGTGTGTGGGTGTGTGTGCCCTGCGGTGGGCTGGCACCCTGCCCGGGGTTTGTTCCTGTCTTGCGCCCTGTGTTGGCTGGGATTGGCTCCAGCAGATCCCTGTGACCCTGTAGTTAGGATATAGCGGGTTGGAAAATGACTGACTGACTGACACACGTGCATATGGGAGGCCGCTGGAAGGACCAAATGAAGGTAATTACATGCCAGGCCAGGGGGTGGCAGCATGCAGTACACTTTTCTCTTTTATCTCTGCAGACCAGACACAGGAAATTCTGCCCGATTCCGATGAAGCCACTTCCGGTTCCAGCCCCATGACATTACTTCCGGTTCCAGCCTCCCAGATGACGTCACTTCTGCCGATTTTCTTAAAAAAGCAAAACAACCTCCATTTGTTTTCAGTTCTGTTTTGGACTCAACTCTGTACACATTTGTGCAACCTATTAGGCCTTTTGCAGCCAGGCTTCAAGTATACTAGTGGCTGCCCCAAACCTTTTTTCGTGTGTCAAGGCTATTTATTTTCACAGTAGCTTATACTGATATCTCGAACAGGCCACTCCAACTCCTCTCTGATCACAGAGCATCACAAAGTGCAATGCCAGAAAACACTTCAATTAAACATTTTTAGTGATGGGAAGTAAACATAATTTTGGGAGCAGTTCAAAAAAGAGTAATCAAAAAAGTAGGATGGAGCTGTTTGCCAAAGTTCCTCAAATCAAAATGAAAAAGCTAATCCAAAATTCAGTGTAAATTTTTTGACTGTTTTGTCACTTGCTAGGAAATAGAGATGAAGTACCGTCAAAATCCAGAGCATGTTTATTACCAAATGCTCATACAACCTGAACTAAAGTGCAAAACACTAACCAGGAATCAAATTTAGGAGAACACACACAAATTCAGCTATGAGAAAAGCGAGAGAACTGCACTGAAGTCTTTATTTTCTTTATGGATCATTTTTACAAACTTTGATGACCAGGAAATGCCCAGTCCTGATCTTGTGGTCGAAAGTTAACATCTTATTAAAGAAAGAAACGTCCTCTAACAGGACAATTCAGTAATCAGGCAAGAGAAAAACTGTTCATTGTATCTTTTAATTACTCCTCAGCAAAATGCCTTGGAGGGAGTATTCTTCAAAAGCAGTCCGTTACAGCCTGGTCACAATGGTCAGAATGGTCAGAGAAACAAAGGATAGAGGTTCATTTTCTAAACTGGTGAATTTACATACAGTGTCAATCAATGCATACATTTTACTCTGGTTGGTTCGTTGGTTTACACCCAAATATTTATATAGAATAAAAGTCTATTATATTATATTATATTCTGGTTCTTCTTATACCTTTGACTTTTGCCACCACCCTTGACATTTCTGTGCATATAACAACTGTCCATTCTCATTTATAGGACACCTGCTGATTTGTTAGTCATCTCTTGGTGGTAAGGCTGTCCTCCTGGCATTGCAAGCAATCTTTGCCCCCATTTGGGAGACTGGCATCATCCCAACTGACTGGAAAACGGGACTTGTCGTGCCTATCTGGAAAGGGAAGGGTGATCACCTGGATTGCAGCAACTACAGGGGGATAACACTGCTCTCGGTGCCGGGTAAGGTCCTTGCTAGGGTCGTCCTCAATAGGATCCGTGATTACTTGCTCACCTACCAGCGACCGGAACAGTCTGGTTTTACGCCTAAGAAGTCTACAAACACGAATGTTGGCAGAGTTTATTTGCAGCCTTTGTCGATTTTTGCAAAGTGTTCAGTTGATCGAGCTGCCCTCTGGGACATCCTGAGGGTCCGCAGGATCCCCTCAAGGTTGCTGGATATCATGGCCGGCCTGTACACTTGTACTGTGAGTGCTGTGCAGAGTGGAGGCAGGACCTCTGCATTTTTCCCAGTTGTTTCTGGGGTTCGTCAGGGGTGTGTTCTTGCTCCTACTCTGTTCAATGCTTATATGGACTTGGTGTTGGGCAAGGTTGTGGGATCCAGCGGCTGTGGGGCATCTGTTGGTGAAGAAAGATTCATGGATCTTGACTTTGCTGACAATGCTGTGATCTTCGCAGAGTCAATGGAGGCTGTGATCGGGGCGCTTGAGAGACTGAGCAAGGAGTCTGAGTGTCTGTGCTTGTGAGTGTCCTGGATAAAAACCAAGATCCAGGCCTTTAATGACATCTTGGGCATGGCCATCAGCAGTGTGTCTGTTTGCGAAGAGAGTGTTGACCTTGTTGAAAGGTTTACTTATCTCGGCAGTGACATTCATGTCTCTGGTGACTCTTCCTGTGAAGAGAGAAGAGAACTTGTGAAGTCAGTAGATGGATTGGGAGAGCAATAGGGGGGTCATGAGGTCACTGGAAAGGGATGTGTGGCGCTCCTGAAATCTATGCAAAAGGACGAAGGTCCAAGACTTTAGAGTCCTGGTACTTCCTGTCTTGCTATATGGTTGTGAGACATGGACGCTATCCAGTGACCTGAGACGAAGACTGGACTCCTTTGGTACTGTGTCCCTCCGGAAAATCCTTGGGTACCGTTGGTTTGACTTTGTGTCGAATGAGAGGTTTCTCATGGAGTCCCAAATGAAGTACATTACCTGCATTGTGAGGGAGTGTCAGTAACGGCACTACGGCCATGTGGCGCATTTCCCCGAGGGTGATCCGGCTTGTAAGATCCTCATTGTTGGGGACCCAAGTGGCTGGACCAGGCCAAGGGGTTGCCCACGTAATACCTGGCTGTGGCAGATAGAGGGTCATTTCCGGAGGGTGGGACTGGACCGTGTGTCTGCCTGGGGGGTTCCAAACCGGGATCCCAAGTTATTTCATCGTGTAGTGGGTGCGGCAACGCACTCTACCAGTGCATGCTCCCCAACATGACTTGACTTCTTAGTCATTCTTTGAGTACATTTTGAATATTACATCAACCTTTCTTCTGGTACATTCTTTATTTACTTGACCATCTCAGTATTTTTCCTGAACCAATTGTTATATTTCAGTGTACATTTTGTTGTTCACTTGACCTTTATTTGGCTTCCTGGTGTGCCTGAACAGGTTTATAACTTTTATTAAGCCTTTATGCTATTTCTTTATGATGAATGCTATGTTACCCTAAAATTATTCTTCCACAATCTTTATACTGTTTCTTATGTGACATTAGATGTCACACATCTCTCGGATGCAATAGCAACTGGTAACAAAACAAAATCCATCAAATTATAGCACCCATTAAAATCGAAGATGATGATGACGCTCATGTGGACTTCTGGCCTTTAATCCATCAATGCAGGGACATCACAGTGCTTGGATCAGATGGTGGTGGTGCAGATCGCCACCACAGATAACCAGAAAAAGAACAACTTTAGCAAAATTCCAACATCTTTAATAGCCAAATCTCACAAGCCATACTTCACCCATAAATGTTTTTTATATTTTTATTACCCCGTATTGTTTGTAGTTCTTAATCTCAGAAATAATAGACATCAAGAGTGACCAACAGTAGACAACAGCAAAAAAAAGTCAAAAACTTTTATAAAAAAAAAAACTCATGCTATTCGTGTCGTGTAATCCACATATCAAGTGATTTACTTTTATGTTTTTTAATGTCCCAAACCCACCCATTTTTACCATTGTTAGAATTCACTGAAAATACACTTGTGAATAAAACTGGAACACACTCAGACGTGAACGAGCATTTGAATGGTTGAAATACTTCCAGTCATTATACTTATATTCATATCCACTACTGGAGTATCTTGGGATTATTTAGCAGCAGTATGTAGAACTGCACGAGTGTGGAGGTGTTTTACTTGGCTATGAGTTAAGCAGATGTTAAGTTTCAACTCACCCCATTTTGCTACAGCCCACCATCTCCTAACCACTGAATAGGAGTGTGGACCATTAATCTGAAATTTATTAAATTTCATCTAAAAGACCAATTTTATCTTTATGATATTAAATAGTTACAAGTTACTGTAATAATTAGGTTAGCTTGATTTACTATCCTTTGCAAAGCTTTGGTTTACATACCCTGGAAAGCAGTATGAAATAGTCGCTTCTTATCGGTATCCTCACAGTTTAAGGCCATCTCAGGAGCATGTGCTCTATAATAAAACCTCTGGGGCTAAGTAGTTTTCTTAGCATGTGTTGCATAAATAATATTTCATATCACAATACCCTAACATATGTTACAAAATAAAACCTTAGTGGCTAGGCAGCTTATCTTAACGTGAAAACTCACCAAACCGAAATATCCCGACTGCAAACCACAGAGGCTGAGGTCCAAAATGTGCCCTAAGTACAAGGGGCTACACCTTTTCAGCATTAATTACAGTGACAGCAGACAAACAACCAGTACAATAATTCACAATTTATGAATAATAAACTCAAAATGCTATACAATAACAACATGGAATACATTTATAAAAATGGCAAAATAAGGAATATTAGGAATGACCGATGTGTAGTCCAGAAGAGACAGAGATACTAATTTTCCCTTTGGCATTTGAAAACTTAGACTTACTGTATATATCCTGAAGTTAGTCAGAGATCAAAGCTCAGCCAATGGGACAATGCATGGCCATACAATCTTCAAAAGAGTTGACACCATTTCCATTTGCTACCAAGAGATTCAAACAAACAAAGGGAGGAAGAAGCTGACAGGTATCATAAACCACACAGTTTTACCCCAGAAAAGCATCCCTGAGATATGTTTCATTAATGTGCAGAATCCTAGAAGGATTTTGCAGAAATTTAAGAGAAACATGTCCTTCTGAAAACAGCCCAGAAATATTCACCATAGGATTAGTATTAATTTAAGACCTGTGCCTAAATCAACTTCAGTGATCTAAGAAGATATAAAACTGGTGAACTGTCCATTTGGTAAAATGATTTAAGACTTTCAACAGCTGTGAATTTGGGAAGAAGGTCCATTGTATTCTGAAGTGAAACAGTTGTCATAAGATAAGAATTCTTAGTTGGCTGTAGATGAACAGCAGTTGATTGCTGATGCAGATGTAATTTCTTTATGCCACCTGCTCCGATATCCTCCCAGGTGAATTGACCTCCTACTTGGTAAAGCATCTTGGGCATACACAAAGACGAGGCCTATTCCCCACCAGTTAATGTTTTCACTTGCTTTTCCTTCGCTTTTTATCTTTAGTATTGCATCTCTCAGTGCAAGCTAGTGAAGCAAAATGGTAGGCAATGAATGAGGTGTCACTGGGCAGGCCTCCTGACCAATGAATGAGGCAAGTATTCAATTCAAATGTTCACAAGTGACTGAAGTGTATTTAGTAATTAGTATAATCTATACTCGTATTTTAACTGAGAATTGTTCAAAGTGGTTTGCATCTGCACTTACAGAAAAGAGCTATACAAAAAATAAGTTGTCGTTCCATTTTATTTCAAGAGAAAGTTTACTATAAGTGGTTTCTTTAACATATTTTAGTAAATATACATATGTCCATCGTATTGGCAGCATACACATGGATGAATTCACATGTGGATTATGCAACATGAGTAAAGTGGGACTACTTTTCATGGACCAGTCACTGTTATATCAGAACATTTCTTATATGCGCTCTGCATGAAAATTTGAGATAAATTTTTTTTTGGTTATCACTACAAACTACAACATGTTAAAAGCATGTTTTGGTAAGAGTATTCCTTTAATAGATAAAGCAACCTCAATTCTTATAATACTTTTCACCCTTATGTTTTTGAAGCAGCATTGGGTGAAGGATTCAACTTTTACAGTCACAGAGAGAGAGAGAATTTCTGTCTGTACATCAGATTCATCCTCACAGGGTCAGGATCAGAACTAACCTATGAGAGAGATTGCTTAGCTTTTGATTTTACTTTGCTGTTTGCTTGAGTTTCTCAGTACATCGTCAGTCCTTCATCGCCATGCAGGATGATTTCTCTTATTGCTCAGTGTTCGGTCTGATTGGCTTCACTATAACACAATTCTGCTGTCTGATTTTACTCATCCAGAAGAGCTCTTTATTATTCATTGAATCCCAATGGCTTGAGGTCATGGTTTCTTTTTTAAAATTAAAAAAAATGTACATAGTATGGGTGAACCGAGCTATTTTACAAAGTATAGCAGCTTTTATTGAATTCCCTTTGAATACTATGGTTAGTTTTAAAGCTTTCCTTTCTGTTCTTTGCAACTTTTTCCCCTGAGGGAGATGATTGATTACTAGAAAGAGAAACGTCTAAAAGAAAAGTGGGATCATCCTGTATAAGCAGTATAATTGGAACATTCTATATTGTATTATAGTGCTGTTCAAAAAGAAACTATGAGAAAGAAGACATCAAAGAGACTGACTTATATGTGAAAAGGTTATAAGTGCCATTTTTTTTTCAAACAGCCAGGTTTTATTACTTTTGTAATTCTATTTCATTAATACATTATATACAACACTGCATGAAAGTGCAGAGCCTTCAGAAAGTATTTGGGTCTCTTCACTTTTTGAACATTTTGTTATGTTGCAGCCTTATGTTAAAATCATTAAATGCTTTTATTCCCTCATTAAACAATACCCCAGAATGACGACGCAAAAAAGAGGATTTTATCAATTTTCGCTAATCTCTCTATTATAAAAGGAAATCCTGAGACGAGACTTTCTCAGAGATAATTTCAACTCCCACGAGAGATAATGTCAGGTCTCGCAAGATGAGACTTTTTGCCAAGAGATTTTGACAAGTCCCGCCCTCCTCTCAAACATTTACAATCACGCCCACGGTCCACTCACTTCTCATTCGTGTGAATGCTATTGTCAGACACAGTTCCTGCACCCTCAGCTCTAAGAGGGGTCAGAAATAAAAGACAAAGAGTAGAAGACAAAGTAGAATGTCATAACGAGGTTCAAAAAGTTGTTGCGATACACATGCAGAGCAGGTAAGAGATTATGAAAGTATTAAAATTCGAAAGTCTCAAAATACTGAGAGTAAAGATCGCATTAGCGCTAACAAATGGAAATAATTACTTGGTGAAATAACGGAACAGTGAAAAGAGATTGACTATATAGACATAGGTGATATGACAGAAGTATGTAGATATTGTTCGGCTTTAAACTTTAAGTCGGAGACTTGTAGATCATCTAATTCGTGTTGCCATCAGGGAAAAGTAGTGTTTCTTCCTAATGAAAAGGCGTATCTGCGAGAATTAAAAGATTTGTTGTTTGGTGAAAATGAAATCCACATATACGAACAGGGTTGGCGAGCAAAGTGAGCAGGGGGTAGAGCCCCCTAGTTTATTAAAATTAAAAACTGAAATATCACATTGATACCAGTATTCAGACCCCTTGCTTTGACACTTAAGTCTGGCTCAGGTGTATCCCACTTTATTGATCATATCGTGTTTGTAGTCCACATATGGTCAGTTCATTTCATTTGGATAAGATTAGGAAAGGCTGTGTATACAGTATAAGGTCTCATGGTTGACAATGCATATCAGAGCAGATACCAGACCATGAGGTCAAAGGAACTGCTTGCAGAGCTTAAAGACGTGGCTCAGATCAGTGGAAGGTTACAAAAAAATTCCTGCAGCACTGAAGGTTTTCAAGAGTACAGCGATCTCCATAATTCTTAAATAGAAAAGGTGTGGTGCAACCACAACCCAGTGGTCACTCTGGCTGAGGCCCAGAGAACCCGAGTGGAGACAGGAGAAACTACCAGAAGAACTGGAACATTCCTCTAATCTGGGCTTTTTGTCAGAGTGGCCATGCGACACATGAAAGCCTGCTTGGAGTTTGCAAAAACAAGATTCTCTGGTCTGATGAAACCAAGAGGGAACTGTTTGGCCTCAAGTATCACATCTAGAGGAAACCAGGCACCGCTCATCACCTGCATCATTCCATTGAAGAATGGCGGTGGCAGCCTAATGCTGTGGAGTTGCTTTTCAGCAGCAGGGACTGGGAGAGTAGTCAGGGTTGACGGAAAGTTCAACGGAGCAAACTAAAGAGATATTCTTAATGAAAACCTGCTCCAGAGCGATCTGAATCTGAGACTGGGCCAGAGGTTCACCTCGTAACAGGGCAGTGACCCTTTGTACAAAGCAATGATAACACAGGAGTGGCTTACAGACAACTCTGGGAATGTCCTTTGGTGTCTCAGGAACTGCCCTATTAAAAATGTAGAGACCTGAAAATAGCTGTCCATCAATGGTCTCCATTTACCTGACACAGCTTGAGAGGATCTTCAGGGAAGAATGGTGGAAAAAATCCTCAAATCCAGGTGTGTTTCAAACCAATGAAGACTCCAGGCAGTAATCGTTGCCATAGGGGCTTCAACAAAGTACTAAGTAAAGGGTCTGAATACTTGTGCCAATGAGACATTTCAGTTTTTTTTATTTTTAATGAATATGCAAAAACTTCTAAAATTCTGTGTATGCTTTGTCACTTGAGTGATGCTTGAAGAGGGAAAAACTAAATTGAATCGATTTTAGCAGAAGGTTGTAACACAGCAAAATGTGAAAAAGCGAAGGAGTCTGAAAAATTTCTGAAGGTGCCGTGTAGACTGCAAAAGGAGGGTCTACTCAAATGCAGGAGTACATTGAGGGAGCCAAAGACAATAGCCGTGCAGTCAGCATGATGCGGTGCTTAGGCCAGAGGCATTCAAACTTCAAGGTCGGCCATCGATTCCAGTGTGACCCTAACTTGCCTATGATGCAAAAACTACTTTTAAAAAACTGTAATGCATGCTGATATGGTAAGCCAAATATACAGCAGTAATAATAATAACAATGAAAGAATACACTGTTCACTAGTGCACGGAGGAGGGTCAAACAAAGGAGGAATATAAAATAGCAAATGGTGTCAGACATGCTTTCATTGTGTTGGATTCATTTAAAATTTTTATCTCAGTATTATGAACTTTAGGACATTTTATTGTCCTACAGGTTTTTGGGGTGCTGATTCCATTTTTGATATTCATTTTTAGTTTTGAAGTTGTTTTAATTTAGTTGCACAGTATTAATTATTCAGATGCCATTTTGTTTTTCATGGGCACCGCCATTTTATAAGTCTTTTTTTTTTTTTTTTTATACTGTTGCTAGGCTGGTTACCCCAGATGACTAACAAGAGGTTGTGACCTTTGATGTAATTAGGTCAGCAGTTTAAGGGTTCCTGGCCATTGCAAATTTCACTTAAAGAGTTTTTGTGTGTGTTTCTTTGCCTAAAATATCTAGCTTTAGATCATTATGCCTTGTTTTCCTTTACTATATTTTTGGCTTAATTGACTTCCTGGCTTGTTTGTCTGACTACATTTTGTCTTCTGTTCCCAAATGAAATCCATACTAACTCCTGGTATACCTAGCAGGGCATGTTTTGTTTTTTTCTTCTGTCAGCAGCAATGCCTGACTCGCTTGAGAATACTGTCTTCCTTGACCAAAAATGGAACCAAGAGGAAACTATTCACCCACAACTTTGTCTGACTCTGTGTATGGGTAAGGCTCCCACAAGAATATCATCTTTAGGTTCAGCTGCCATGTTTTCTTTGGGCTGTGGTTTCTAGATGTGGCCTTTTATGTCTCTCTATTATAAAAGAAAATCTTGAGACAAGATTATTGTCAAAAGATTTTTTTAAGTCCTGTGAGATAAGACTTTTGCCAAGAGATTTTTTCAAGTCCCGCTCTCTTCTCAACCATTTTCAATCACGCACACGGTCCTCTCATTCGTGTGAATGTTTTTGTCAGACACAGTTCCTGCGCTCTCAGCTCTTAGAAATTTTTACGTTTTCCTCCCTTTAAGTTCCCAATAAAAGAAAACTTATTATGTCCAACTTTTATTGAAGAATTTCATCCCAAAGGGTTATCAACAGAAGAAATGAGTACACAGGCAATCCTAGCACAGAGAAACAATGAAGTCAAGTGAATTATCGTAAAAACTGTCGATCAGTTAAACGGCAATGACATATAAAATTTTAACTGGCGACAAGAAAAGTAATGTTGTACATCTTCCATGGATAACATTGGAAACCAAAAGAGATCTTGATATGCCATTCGTATTAAAACATTTACAGTTTCCCGTTAGAATAGCTTTTGCTATGACAATTAACAAATCACAAGGACAAACAAACATTCAAAGAAGTCGGTTTATTTATTAGAGAGCAAGAAACGATATTCACTCACGGGCAGTTATACGTTGCACTGTCACGATGTAAGTCCAAACATGGAATCAAAATTCAATGTGATATTGCTGAAAAGTTAATTAAAAAAATTGTTTTTACTGAAGTTTTACAGTAAAAGTGTAAGTTTAAAAGTATTTGCGAGTTAATTTCAAAGCTGTAATGGCAGCATTAATGCAGAAAAATACAGCAACATATGCTGCCTTCAAGACAACAGCTTTCCAAGGGACATCCATGTATTTTTCAACAAGATAATGCAAACCCGCATTCTACCCACATTATAAAGGCATGGCTGTGGAAGATGAGGGTATGGGTACTGGACTGGCCTGCCTGCAGCCCTTATCTGTCCCTAATAGAGAATGTATGGAGAATTTTTAAATGAAAAAAGTGACAAAGACAACCCTGTACTGTTGCACACCTAAAGATGTGTTTGCAGGAAGAATAGGACAAAATAACACCTGAAATGCTTCATCGCTTGGCATCCTCAGTGCCAAAACGTCTTTTAAGTGTTATAAGAAGGACTGGCAACATTACAAAGTGATGAATGCTTTACTGTTCCAGCTTATTTTGGAATATGTTGCAGGCCTGAAATGCAGGAATGGATGTATATCTATACTAATAAAAGGCAAAGCCCTCACTGACTAACTGACTGACTCACTCACTCACTACTAATTCTCCAACTTCCCGTGTAGGTAGAAGGCTGAAATTTGGCAGGCTTATTCCTTACAGCATACTTACAAAAGTTAAGCAGGTTTCATTTCGAAATTCTACACGTAACGGTCATAACGGTCGATAATGGTCGACAATGTCCACCATGTTGAACTTTCTTATTTACGGCCCCATCTTCACGAAATTTGGTAGGTGGCTTCCCTAAGCTAACCGAAACCAATGTACGTACTTATTTCGGTGGTATGACGCCACTGTCAGCCGCCATATTGAACTTTCCAACGTCACCAATTCTCCAACTTCCCGTGTAGGTAGAAGGCTGAAATTTGGCAGGCTCATTCCTTACAGCTTACTTACAAAAGTTAAGAAGGTTTCATTTCGAAATTCTACGCGTAATGGTCATAACGGTCAACAACGTCTGCCATGTTGAACTTTCTTATTTATGGCCTGATCTTCTCGAAATTTTATAGGCGGCTTCCCTGCACTAACCGAAACCAATGTACGTACTTATTTCGGGGTGTATGATGCCACTGTCGACCGCCATATTGAACTTTTCAACAGTCTTTGTTACTTATGGGCCCATCTTCAAGAAATTTGGTACATGGGTTCCCAACGCTAACTGAATCCTACTTACGTACATATATACATCCATAGCCTGCAGCTCGGTCACCGTGTGAGGTGGCGTTGGGTCCCCCATCCCAACGCCTCCCACGTTGTTGGCTGCCTGCCTATACCTGTATAAGACCGTCCGTTGCTCCGGTCTCTACATTCCCTTCCTTGCTTCGCCACGGGATTCACGTCTCCCTACTGTTAACTACAGCCTTTTTGTTTAATCCACGGCTTCTCCGCTGTTTTATTGTTTGTTTATTATAATTATTGTTATTGTATAGAAATTTTAGACTTACTTTACATTGCTCAGGTACCCATTTCCTTTATCATTCCAACCCCCATTACCATGTCTATCGAGGTGATCACTATCGATCAAAGAACTGTCACTTACTGAGTGGTTTCCATGCCTGGAGATGGCACCTACCTTTTCCATTCTCTTTGTTACATATTGCACGGCCATATCAGGCTCACTCTTGATATCCGGAGGAACATTGTGTCTTATGTATTGAATGACTGGGACAGGTTCAAGGTGTGGACTAATGACGGTACAGGAGATAATTATACTACACAGGAGCACTATAAGAGTGAAATGCTTAAGCCCTTTACCTATGGTTCTGCATGTGAGTTGATGGCTGCCGCTGAATTGTTCGGTTGTCGCTTTCAAGTGTACCAAAATGGCCAAATAATTTACACCTTTCGACAACCGCCAATGCCTCTTAAATACCTTAGATTCACAGGTGACGATTTCAGTAGTGGACACTTTGATGTTTATGAATGTTTAAACTCTCAAAAGCTGGATGTGATTTTATCGATGAAACCGGTTATGTGCTTACAACGCTTGACAGATGCCGAATGTCACTTCAACACAACAAATCCTGCGAATACTGTCGTAATTGAAACAAACCATGAAACTCAAACCGATTATGACAGCAGCAATCCAAGCTGTGAGATTTGAGACAAGATTACTGTTCACATGGCCAACTGTAAGTTACATGCTCAAGAGTAAGCTTGAGTATGTTACAACTGGAGGGCCGAACTGACAATGTGGTATACAAAGAGATCCTTAACAAATAATTATTGCCATATTTTCCCTCAGTTTAAAAAGGTTAAATTTTCTTAATAAAAATTTTAAGGCAGTACTTTGCCACTGCGAAGCGCGGGTATTTTGCTAGTTAACAAATAAAATGAAGTTAATCAGACAAATCATGAAATATCTTGACTTCATACTGTCTGCAATTAAGTAAAAGTCAAAGTAAAGTTAAAAATCACTATTTCTTTCTTTTTGCTTTTTGCATACCCTCCCAACTTTTCCTGATTTGGGGTTGTGCATTTCTAGCTATTTTGAATAAGAAGAGCATAAAAATATTGATTGAAAGTAAATAATTCAAATGTGAGCATCAGTAGGCTTTACACCCTAGGAACCAAGTTACCCAAACTATTCTCTAGCATTTCAGTAATTATTTACTGCTTTGATGCTGATCTTTCTGATCATAAAATATGTCATGACGATAGCAATTCGTAAAGAAGAAGAATTTATAATTAGTTGCAGAATTACGGCATTTGAGGATTACTCTACAGTGCCTCTTTCTCTTGCACAATTTGGCTTAAAAACTAATCGACATATCATTATCTCGTAACAGGCTTAAATTTCGAGTTTGGTATGTTCCAATCCAGCCATTTTAACTCTAGACCGTCGTCAAGAAACTGTGACACACAGACACACACACAGACAGATAGACAAAGACGCATTATTGAGATATCAATGTTTTTGGTATCGGGGACCCTAAAATGTTGAAAACTAGAGATCGAAATTTTTGATGAATCTAAAGCTTTTCCTCCTCCCCGATAGACAATAGGTTATGGTGGGGGAGCGTGCCACGCAAAAATATGTAGCAAATGTTTACTTTTGTCGTGTTTCTACCTTGACTAATGCTAAAAACGGGGAGGACTGGTGTTATTCATTTCAAACTAATATTCAGCACATGAAAAATACTTATGGCATAAAATTAACATAACAGTATTTTTCAATGACTCTGATATATTTACAGAAATGGTCTGTGGTAAAGAAATTCCAGTTTCAGGAATGAATTCAGCCCACCTGAATCGATAAAGTACACCAATTTCATTATGCGAGAGGATTCTGGTGCACATCAACGTTACAGTATTCCTAAAAAAATCCTTGGGTCTCTTATGTTCATTATTCATCTTAATTAATTTGTATCATTCGGTGGGATACAATTTCATCAAATAATTCGGATGATTATTTTAACACACTTTCTCTTGCTCTTCTTTGTGGAAAACAAGACAGTGATATTAACTGATTCAGGTGTGTCTATTGTGAATTTGAACTGCCATTAGTCTTTAAGAATGAGAATGTAAAATTTTGTGACAAATAACTTTAGTAGCTACCGAGTTATTTCTGCAACAGAGACACACAGTATTTATAAAAACATCTGTCTGTCTGTCTCTCACGAGAGAACTACTTAATGGATTTAGATCAGGTTTTTTTCGATAATTTGCTTGAACATTTCAGTTGATTTTGCGACTTCTCTCATTGTGCTAAGTATCATAGTTCGCTTGCAGTGCCAAGTTATTTGCGTGAATCCAAGAGAGACGCAGTGGGGCAAGAGGAAGTGGGGCGGGGCCATCCTCAGAGACGTGCCAGCCTCGGGGCGTGTACCTTACCTCCACTTAGCTAGCGAACGAGAGAACTTCTTAAGAGATTTAGATTGGGCTTTTTTCTATAATTTGCTTGAACATTACGGTTGATTTTGCAACTTCTCTCATTGTGCTAAGAATCATAGTTTGCTTGCAGGAGCAATATATTTGTGCTAATCCGAGACAGAGGCTGCGGGGAAGAGGAAGCGTGACATCAGGAGTGGGGAGCTGGTTGAGGCCCTACTCACTGTCCTATTTCACTTTGGAGGATGGCTAGCTATTTATAAGATAACCTTTGGTGAAGATTTCTGAAACATCAAAAGGTTATTTTTTTATAAATTTCTTTTTTTTTAAGTACAGTGGAACCTCAGTTTGCGAGCATAATTCGTTCCGGAAACGTGCTCGCAATCCAAAGCACCCGTATATCAAAGCGAATTTCCCCATAAGAAATAATGGAAACTCAGATGATTCGTTCCACAATCCAAAACTATTCATATAAAAATGATTAATACAAAATATAAAGTAAAATACATAATACAAATTAACCTGCACTTTAGCTTTAAAAAGAATCATGGCTGGTGTGAGTTTCTAAACTCATGTGGGATTCCACCCAACGGGACGACACGCGGAAGAACGTCCCAAAGCAATCACAGTCTCCCAGCGCTGTAGCAGTTCGCCGTATAAGCGCATCCAAAAAGATTGCAGACATGCTATAAGCGCCTGTCGTCAATGGGTCATACAAGGAACATTATAAAGATTCCGCTACAATAAATAACAGCGCTGTTGCTGTTTCAAGCTGAATAAAGCTGGTGTTAAAGTACTGAGACTCAGCTTCGTGTTTTGGGGAGCAAGATGGGGACTCGCACTTCACAGCACACACACACAGTCACAATGCTGTAGTAAACAGATGTTGACTATATGAGTGAGGCACACAGACTCAGACGGAGAATAGGAGACGATTGCCAAAGAGAGAGAGAGACGCGCTGGGCGAGCGAGATAAGGAGAGAGAGAGAGAGAGAGAGAGAGACGCGCTGGGCAAGCGAGCGAGCGAGATAAGGAGAGAGAGAGAGAGAGACCCGCTGGGCGAGCGAGCGAGATAAGGACGAGTGAAATGAGAGAGAGAGAGAGACGCGCTGGGCGAGCGAGATAAGGAGAGAGAGACGCGCTGGGCGAGCGAGCAAGATAAGGAGAGAGAGAGAAGAACCATCAGCTCAGTTGTGATCACATGACACTCAGCAGACAAAGTGTATCCATACTACTCGTATTGCAAGACATCGCTCGTTTATCAAGTCAAAATTTATTAAAAATTTTTGCTTGTCTTGCAAAACACTCGTAAACCAAGTTACTCGTAAACCGAGGTTCCACTGTATCTGGATAACATTTTGGGACAACTCTGCTGTTAGCTAAGCAAGTGACCTTGATGGACTGAATGGGCTCATCTTGTTTGTCAGACATTTTTATGCCCGTTTTAGTGGTGATTCTTCTGCTCCACAGTAGACAGAAGAACAGTTGTGATGCATGGAGGTTCATGTAAGGTGCTTGTCTCCTGACATGGGTGAAACATCATCAATTTATGGGTTAAGGATTAAAAAAAAATAGAGGCCTACTGGAGCAAAGATCAGAGATATGAAGTGCCTTATCTTGTCACCCGTGTAGCTCCCTTGCCTGTACTGTTGAGATAAACATCCGTGCAGTGGCTGCAGTGCCACAGTGCTGTTGCTCTTATCAGACAGGTCATATACTTTGGGCACCTAATGAAACAGTCAGCTGTAACCACGTGTGCTCATTACCATCCAGTCCTTGAAAACAACTGAAAGAAAATCCACCCTGCAGTGGCACATCAGGTTCCAAATGTGCTTATGTAGGTTGCCTTTCCTAAGGAAAGCAATAAGAAATGATCAAGAGACGGAGGATGGCCTAGTTAGTCATAGTAGGAGAACTGTCACGTCTACAGAGTACAGTAAAATTATTATTTACTAACTTACACAGCAACCATCTATTCTTCACCTCCTGTTCTCCATGAATCCAAAATGATATCAACTCAGCCTACTTGAACGTCAGTTCTGAATGCACCTTAGACACAGAAAAGAACACTACGCACCATGATACCTTCACAAAGTATTTAGAGCCCTTCATTTCTCTGCAGCCTTATGCTAAAATCATTAACATTCATTTTCTCACTCATCAAGCCAGAATGAAGTGAGAACATTTTAGAAATTTTTACAACTGCTTAAAATTTAAAAAACTGAATATCACATTGACACAAATATTCACGCCCTTTATTCCGTACTTAGTTGAAGCACCTTTGCTTTCATTCCAGCCTGGAATCATCTTGGAAATGAAGCTTCACACACCTGGATTTGGAGATTTTCTGCCACTCTTCTCTGCAGACCTTCTCAAGCTCTGTCAGGTTGGGTGGACCCCAAATCAGTGGACAGCTATTTTCAGGTCTCTCCAGAGATGTTTGGTAGGGTTTAAGTGGGGGCTCTGGCAGGGTCACTGCAGAACATTCCTGTGCCGCTCCTGCATTGGTTTTGCTTTGCCTTGTGCTTAGAATTATTGACCTGTTGACACGTGAACCTTCAGAGCAATCTGAGGTCCAGGGGACCCTGGAGCAGGTTTTCACTAAGGATATCTCTATAGTTTGTTCCATTCAGCTTTCTCTCAAGCCTGACTTGTCTCCTGGTCCCTGCTGCAGAAAAACAACCCAACAGCACAATTCTGTATCTACCGTGCCTCAAAGATGGAATGGTGGTTATCCTTCTACAAGTTTCTCCCATCTCTACACAGGCTCTCTGGATTTGAACCAGAGTGACCATCATCACCTCTCTTAACACGGCCCGTCAGTTTGACCAGCTCTAGGAAGAGTTGTGATTGCTCCAAACTTCTTCCATTAAAAAAATATGGTGGCCACAGTGCACTTGGGAACCTTCAATTCTGCAGACTTTTTTTTGTTGGTTCTTCACACAATCCTGTCTCCAAGATCAGTTCCTTTAACCTCATGTCTTGGTGTTTGTTCTGATACACAAAATCAACCTTAGGACCTTCAATAGAGAGGTGTGCATCTTTCCAAATCACGTTCAATGAGTTCACAATGTGCAGAAACATCTCAGCGATGATTAATAGAATGGGATGCATTTGTGCCAGATTTCAGTTGTCATGGCGATGAGTCTGAAAACTTGTGTCAAAGTCATATTTTAGTTTTTTTATTCTTAATAAGTTTGCAAAAATTCCTGAAATTCTTCTTTTTGCTCTGTCATTGTGGGGTCTCACACACGTGCGAGTAAGGGGCAGCCAACAGGCCCGACCTAGCGTGAATACAAAAACAGGAGGTTTGACATTTAGCGCTAATGCCCCTCTCTCTTGTCCTTCAGGAAAAACAACGATTAGAAGACTTACCTTCCAAAACTCCATTCGAAATCCATCCATAACACAGTCCTCTTCCAAAGATACGACTCCATTAAATGATCTCACTTCCGGATCCCTCCAGATGATCTCACTTCCACCTTCATCCCATCTTATCACCTCTGGCTCATCAGTTCTACGTCAATGTCAGTTATCACTGTCAATTCCTGTCCATCACATATAAAAGTCCTCTGTATCATGCAAACAATGTCTCATGGAAGTCTTTGTTACCTTGACAAGACAGCATCCACGTGACCTCCAGTATACGGGACTGGGTCCCAAACCTTTATGTGTGTCTCTGGCGTTATTCTGTCTTCACAGGGGTATTGAGTGTTGTTTGACAAGGGGAAAAAGTTAATCTAAATGAGTTTAGCACAAGGCTGCAGCATAACAAAATGTATGAAAATCTGAAGGGCTCTAAATTTGTTTAGAAGGCACTATATATTTTAATGTCCACAGACTTCCTACAGCCAAATACCATCAACAAATATCTGTCTCTTGTGATCAGGAACACTGGGCATTAACAGTTTTTTTCCTCATCAGCCCATCACATTGTATGACGCTTACGGACCCCAGCAGGTTGTGTGTGATACAGTAGGACAGTCTAAGCCAGGGGTGGGCAAACCTTTTGGCTCAGGGGCCACATTGACTTTTAAAATTTGACAGACGTGCCGGGCCACCACTAGATGCATACATATCAAATATAAACATAAAAAAAGCAATACAGTGTTAATATTTACATTCACTTTTAGTGGGAGCAGTGTTGTTGATCACCCTTTTTTGCCAGTGCATCGAAGTCTGGTGTTAGTTTTGTTGTGGCATTTCTCAGAACAGATTTGAGGTGTTCATCGCTCAGCTGGGATCTGTGGTGTGCTTTGTTGGTGTTCATCACATTAAAACTCTGTTCACACACATACATAGAGCCAAACAACACCAGCATCCTCTGTGCTATCTTCTGGATGTTTGGAAATTTGTCTGCGCTTAATGAAGCATAAAACTCATCCAGTTTAAGAGAGTTGAACTTCTCCTTTAAGACGGTGTCACACTGGAGATCAATCAGTTCCAACTGCAACTCCTGTGGTGCCATTTCAGGGTCCTGTATGAAGGAACATGACACCAGCTGATTTTTCCAAAATCAGAGAACCGATGGCAGAATTCTCCATGCAGGTCATCCAGTGATTTCCTGTATTTTTTCACAAGTCGAGGGGCCCCTTTCAGCGTAGCCAGTGTGGGGAAATGAACAAATGAGTTGTTTGTCATTTGCTTTGAGAATAAAGCTAGCTTGGTTTTGAAGGCTCTGACGTTTGTGTACATTTCATGAACAAACTGGTCCCTTGTAGCTTCACGTTCAGCTCATTCATGTGTGTCAGTATGTCCACAGCAAAAGCTAAATCACAAAGCCAATCTGTGTCACTCAGCTCAGGAAAATCGTCAGCTTTCTCAAGTAGCTCCAAAAATGAGATAATCTCCTGTTTGAGCTCCCACACTCGTCGACATACTTTCCCCAAACTTAACCAGCAGACATTGGAGTGGTAAAGCAAGTCCTGGTGATCAGCGTCAATTTCTTCAAGAAACTTAATAAAGTTAACGAGTTTTACAACTGGCTTCACTATGTAGTCAAGCTGCAACAAAGTGCTTCCTGGTAGATTAGGTAGTGTAAGAAAATTACCCCCTGCTCAGGGATGTCCTCCTTTACCCTTCTCCTGGATTCTTTTGAGCAACCCAACGTTTTTTCCAGTCAGATTTGGTGATTCATGGTTGGTAACGTTGGTGAGCGTACTCCAAGGTAGCTTGTGCCTATTGATGACCCCCGACACGCTGTCATACAAGTCCTCTCCCCGCGTTTTCCCCTTTAGGGATTCCATGGCCACAAACTCCTCTGTTATCTCAAAAGTGTCATTAATCCCTCTGATAAAAATTAAAAGCTGAGCGGTGTCCTTTATGTCATTACTTTTGTCCAGTGCCAAGGAATATAATGTAAATGACTCCGCTTTTTTGTTTAACTTGCTAGCTAATTCTTCGCCAATTAGTTCAACACGGCAAGTCACTGTCCTGCGTGATAAGCTAATTTTTTCAAATTTGTTCTTGCTCTCAGGACACAAGATACCTGCTGTCTCTACCATGCACTCTTTGAGAAACTCCCCTTCGGAGAAAGTCTTGCTGGTCTTTGCTAATTTGAATGCCAGCACATAACTTGCCTTCATGCTTGATTCTTGGATGGCAGTTTGTCGGATAAAGGTGTTTTGCTGAGCCTGCAAACTAGCTGCCAACCTCTGAGCGGTAGCCGTCCGTTCTTGTGTTGACTGGTTGTTAGCGTAATTAGCATGCTTGGTGGAAAAGTGACGGCTGATGTTGTATTCCTTGAAAACCGCAACAGTTTCTTGGCAAATAAGACATATACAGCCTTTGACTGGACTTCAGTGAAAAAATATTTAGCTGTCCATTCCTTATTAAACACTTGGCACTCACTGTCGACTTTTCTTTTCTTTGGCCCACTCATTGTTGCAGATGGGTTCAGAGCAGTAGCAGAGTAATAACAGAGAGTAACTCGGGCTCCGCAAAATCAAATCAATGTATCACTGCGCCTAATGCGCCACCTAGTGGAACGCCAGGCATTACAGGACAAGGTCAAATGAATGCAGTCATAATTATGATATGATTGGATGTGGGCAATTTTGTACCAATCTTCGGCGGGCCGGATTATAAAGACCAACGGGCCGGATGTGGCCCACGAGCCATAGTTTGCCCACCCCTGGTCTAAGCAAAACTCTAACAAATACTGTAGGATGCAAAAAGGAGTCCAAAAGACAAGAAACTACAAACAGGACCTAGCAAAAAAAAAAAAAGTCAACAGACACGTAGAAGGTCAAGGAAGACGTAAAGGAAGAAAATACCAGGCAGCCGAGTTGGAAAAATGTGAGCTAGAGGTTCATTAACCAGTGAAAGATGTTGATAGAGCAAAATTGCTGTGCTGAAACTTGCATTTTATGTAGAAAATCCAATATCTGGGGCATCTGGAAAAACCGCACAGCTATTTTAAAGGTCAGCTGCTTGATGATGCCATTGATCATGTGACTGGCAATAAACAGTGTGCTAGTGTGCACTCGAAATGGTGCGACAATGACAACAGCAAAATAATTATACAAATTAATACAAAGCTAGAAATACAAAATGAATTATAAGATTAAAAAAAACAGAACTGAGACTAAAAGTTTGGACAGTCAGTCCAGGTCAGCAGATTTTTGACTTTGCTTAATGCCAGTACAACACCGAGATGAACCTCGACCCGAAACGCTGTTACAGGATCTTTATTAGCTGGATCTCAGTTTGGATGCCTGGATTACGTTTTGAAGAAAATGAATTGAGCTCTTCATTACTATTTATTTGTTATGTGTGTGTGCAAAGTATGGAAATGTTGGTTACTTGTGCACTTTTCTCTTACTGTTTTATATCTGCAAATCTCTGTAAACACGTTGAGTCTGTCTTCAGTGAAAAATGCTGAATGAAAATGATTTCCAGCCCAGCTAAGAAGCTTGGCTCTGTCTTGGTGAAGTTCAGATATGGCCAGCTTAACCTCAATCCTCTGTCACTTGGTGGCGCCCCGAGTGTCTTATGAGGCTTACTTACATGAGGCAGTGCCAGAGTCTGCCTTGGGATTCCCCGTTCTGATGCACAAATACACAGTTATTCTGTTACTGCTTCCTGAGTGAGGGAGTTCAACTTTACTTTTGTGTATAAAGTAAAATGAAATTCATACTTGCATGAACTGTGGGAGACCCTCCGAATTTATAGGGTGGAGGGCAGTTCCAGGTGGTGATTGGCAGCATGCCCTATTTAAATGGAGGCCCATAAGCAAACTCCGAGTGGCCCTGCCTGTGGTCCTGCCAGAAATGCACAGACAAAAAAAAAAAAAACCAAAAAAAAAAAAAAACACACATTTCATGAGCCTTCAGCAATTTATACAGCAGCATAGACCATGAATGCAACATATACCACTTAACCCACAATGCCGCATGTTGCTGTGTGTCTACAAGTGGTGGCAGTAGTCTAAGACAGGGGGCCCCAACTCCAGTCCTGGAGGGCAGCAGTAGCTGCAGGTTTTCATTCTAAGCCTTTTTCTTAATTAGTGACTTGTTTTTGCAGCTAATTAACTTCTTTTGAACTTAATTGACTTGTTGTTTTACAATTTGTTCCCCTGAATTGCTTCATATCTTTCCTTAAATGGCACCCAAACAAAAATGAAATGCGAAGTTAGTGAGCCAACAGTAGACCAACTAAGTCAGGGCCTCAAACTCCAACTAATTTCACTCCAAGCAGCTGCTTAATTAGGCACAAAATTTTTTGTTGTTAATTACAATACAATACAATACAATTTATTTTTTGTATAGCCCAAAGTCACACAAGAAGTGCCACAATGGGCTCTTACAGGCCCTGCCTATTGACAGCCCCTCAGCCTTGACTCTCTAAGAAGACAAGAAAAAACTCCCGAAAAAACCCTTGTAGGGAAAAAAATGGAAGAAACCTTGGGAAAGGCAGTTCAAAGAGAGAGACCCCTTACAGGTAATCCTCAATACAGTATAAAAATAACATTTATTTTTAGTATGGAGTAGAATTTAACAGTAGATGATACCATATAATGTGATTTGGATTTGTTTAGAGTCCTGGAGACCTCATTCATTAAGCTGCCTCCCCCATTTGGCCATTCCACAGCTGAAATAGCGCTAATCCGATGAAAGGAACCCTCTTTCCCACGATTCTTGCGATCCTCCATCAGGGATGACTTTACCTTAGGCAGGCAAAACAACTTGGCAGGTGGGCCGTGGCACCAAGTTAATTAAATGAGTTCTGTGATTTCATGGCTTGTTGCTGCTCTCATTGTGCCATGACAGACATTTCTGGAATTGTTGATTTTCTTTTTTCTAAGAGCACTGTTAAAATGTTTTGGGGACCCGAGCAGATCAGCATTCCTGAGACCTCCACCCTTTTTATTTTCAGATATTGTGTGATGGACACAGTTTGCTGGTCATGTTTCGGCTCATTTTATATCTCATTATTGTTTGGCTGCTAATTAAGTAAAAAGAAACAATTATGGGGGTCTGACTCTTCAAGAGCAAGTCAATCACAATTAATCCAAAAGAAGTTAATCAGGAGTTTAATGCTTTGGGTACTTTTATGTATCCCTGTCCTGATTGATACCTTTCAGTGATGAGATCCTGCTCATTTTTTGAAAGCTCTTTGCAGACCATGGCTTTTGGAGTTGCAACAAAGAGGTTATCAGAATAATCCTACAGGAACTTTATCTGATCTCAATCAGAGACACTTTAATCAATGTCAGGTGTATACCAAGTGCTACTTGAGATGACACTGTGATTGGTTTATTCTAAATGCAGCCACTTCCTTGAAGGGTCTGCACACAAATGTAACCAGGTCTTTCTAGGATTTTGTTTCCTTTTTTCACTAAGTAGTTTCTGATTTGTTTCCACCTACTTTGTATAAATTGCAGTTTTGCAATAAAAGTGGAATAGGTTCTGACAGATCTATGTATCCATCTATTTATTTATTTTTTATTACACAAAATCAGTCATTTTGGCAGGGGTGTGTAGACTTTTTACAGGGTGGTCCAGATCTAATTATGCAGATCCAGATCATCTGGATGACTTTGATTTATGCGGGGACGATTCCAGTTTGGTGCGAAGACGATTCTTCATGTGGTCAGTTTGCACACTTCTCGATGGTCCGGGATTTTTTGGGTGATTTTCTATGTAATAAACTTAATAAGTTAGAGCATAATGAAAACTGCATAATTAGATCTGGACCACCCTACATATCCACTGTACATGTGTGCCACTATGAAGAACACGTACAGTACATCAATAATGTGCTGTTTTCAAATGAAATCTTTAAACTTTCATACACAAGCAGATTATGTTTAAAGCTATTTAGTTCTTAACTGCATCCTGAGTGAGCTTTGTATTTCATAATTTTTTACCGTAACATTTTGTTCTTTTCAATGCCACTTTGGTGAGCTCATGTTCAGTGCCTTGACATGATTCTCGTTATTTTATCTGTGGGTTAGAAATCAAAACATTCAGCCTCTCATGCTTACTAATTTTGTTAAGAGTTTGTTTTCTTTTCGAGTTCTTGACATTTTGCTGTCTTTTTTTTGACCACTGCTTTTGGCTCTGAGGCTGGGTTCCTGTACTCCCTTTATTCATGTTCTACCCTTAAAATCTTCATTTGATTAAGACTGTTGCCAGCTCCCTTAATTTTGTTTTCAAGCTTTTTCCTCATACAGTCACTACATTGTGATGTGTTGAAGTCCTTTACCTTTTATTATAACAACATTAACTTTTTTTCTTTTGCTTGTAGAGATTCACTAAGACATGGACTGCATTTACAATTAATTCAGAATTATCTTTGGGTCTTTCCTCAGGAGTTTCCACACACTGCAGCAGAACAGCGAGAGCAAATTCAACAGAGGTTTCTACCTCCTCTGCATTCATTGAAATTTACAGATTTTGGTTTGTGTGTATATTTCTAAATTCTGCACTTCTTCTTCAAGACGTCTCCTAGATAAAGAGACAGTCTTAGTTTGTAGTGTGCCATGTTATTTGGTTTTCATACGCTTGAAACAACATCCTTCTTCTGTTGAACTTTGAGAAAACTAAACAGAACCCAAACACTGCACAAAAGTAGATACGGCATTTGGTACAGGACTCAATGCAGCTTTTGTATAATCACTGAAAGGAAGGATAGATAGATAGAAATTTATTTGTTCTCAGGGGCAAATCCTTGAGTGTCACAAACTGTGGTCTGCCCATGCCTTATTTAGGACACCATAGGCTCATCCACAGGCATATTTCTGAGTTTACCCCTTAACAGGGGTGGCTGGATGATGCTGAAGACACTGGAGAAATCAAATAACACAATCCTCACAGTGTTGCCAGCTTTGTCCAGGTGAGAATAGGACTTGTGGAGCAGATAAATATTTCCATCATCCACTGTAACATTTGTCCAATAGGCAAACTTCAGTGGGTCTAGATGGTCTACTACAAGAGGACTCATAGTTCATGACCAGTCTTCTCAAAGGTCTTCATGATGTGAAAGGTAAGTGCCACTGGTCTGTAGTCATTAGGTGAAGAGGCGCCTGCCTTCAATGCAGGAGGTTTTCCACAGCACTGGCACTTTCTGAAGTCTTATGAACAGACTTAACAGGTGATAGTGGACACCAGAAAGTTGGCCTTAAGGACTGACTCCCTCTGGTCCCACAGTGTTTCCCGTGTGTAGCTTCTGCAGTTGTCTCCTTACTTGTTCTCCAGTTGTGAAGAGCCCACACCGATGGTTTGATACAGTCATAATACAACTTGTTAAGCAAATATAGTAACACTCATCAATGAAGATATAAACTTCTTGACGTACTGTGTTATTGCAATCACTCATTTTTGTGATTTCCTCTCATGTTTTAAGTGTAAAGATATAGAACAATAACTGAAACTGGAACATCCATGGTGATCTGCTAGGAATGCAGCTCAGATGGACCAAATACTGTTGATCATTTATGAATGAGAGAGCCCCGCTAAAGGGTTTAACAACATTTAAAAGGTCTGGATGCCCCATAAGCATTTGGGTCCAGGACAGAAAAGTGTGGTACAGTACATAAACAACTTGCTATTTTTTCAACTCCTCCTATAAAACATAGGCTGATGAAAATTTTTCATGAAACAAGGAAAAGTGAAGAATTTCAATATATGAGACCAATGTTTCTATGTATAACTGATGCCAAGATTAAGGAAGGCCTTTTTGTCGGTCCACAGATCAGACACATCATCAATGACAAGCAGGGTGAAGATCTGCTAGTTGGGTTGTAGAAAATTGCATGGAAGACATTCAAAGATGTGAAGAAATTTCTTGGCAGGACACCAAACAACATTAAGCTGGTTGACAACATGCTTCAAGCATAGAAAACCACGAAGCGAAACATGTCGCTAAAGATTCATTTTCTTCCTTTACACACCCCTGCTAATCTTGGTGCAGTCAATGATGAACATGTTGGAACAAAGGAAAAGAGGTATCAGGGCAAATGCAATCTGTCAATGCTGGCCAACTGTTGTTGAATACTGAAACAAGATATATCAGATGAGGAGTACAAATGCAAATCAGCAGCAAAACATGTTAAAATCAACTGAACTACCGTAATGCAATGTATCAGTGACATTAAACAAATAAACCCACTAAATTCAATAAAAGCTAATTTCATGTTTCTTCAGAATTCCTATGTGATACAGTTAAATTGAAATTATAATTGCGGCCAGCTTGAAGCAGCCTGTCATAATGATCAAACATTTTTCATGAAGCAAAACTTTTGTTCTCCATTGTATTATTTTACACTTTCACAGATCACACACCACAAGTGTTACTATGGCTGCACTCATTTTCATACCTATGCATGGTGCAAAAAAAGCAAAAAAAAAAAACATATGAATTTGATGATACACAAAAATGTTGGTGCCCCTTCCTGTACTGCTTTTTCTCCACCACCTCCAATGAGTGGCAGCCATGCCACCTGCATGACAAGGTAGATGAGCTGTGCACTATGATCAGTGTAGACAAGTCACGTTAGCACCAGTCGGTCTCTACCATTAATGTTTTTAATCAGATCACTTGACTAAGCAGTCAGTTGCAGGAAAAGCAGGTGTAACAACCTAGTGGCCACTCAAAAAGCCAAATACCGAGGGCAAAGAAGATGAAAAATTTTAAACAGCTCCAAAATAATCAATGTTCACATGCTCCATTACATTTGACTGTTTAGTAATCAATATTGTAACTAGAAATAATCTGCAGCAATTATAGTTAATGGATGGCTGCGAGAAGACTCCAATATTCTGCGGGCTATTAAGATTGGATCTACCCAAGCGTATTTTAATTTATTGTTCTTTGCTCATTTTTATGGTTTCATTTTCATTATTTTATGGGCATTAATACAATGTAACATTCTAAACTAGCTCAATCCAGTCCATGGATATCCCAGCAGCATCAGACGCAATGTGAAAATCAACCTGAAAGAGGCAGCAGTCCATCACAGGGCCTACAGTCACATTTAAATGGAGCCAATTTAGAATCCACTTTAATAAAAGGAAAAGTGTCTATGTGTCTGTCCATTAGTATGACTCTTTCATTCCAAAAGATGGCACATCACAAACATTTTAATAATAAAAGGTATTGCATTTGTTATTGCAGCAGGTGGCGCATCACAAACATTACCACTGCTTTTAGGAATCCCATACCTAACGGCATATAACAGAGACATATGCATTACATGGTGCACTGCAAATGTTAACACAGAGGTCTATGTCGCTTACTTAGATTTCAACCCTTCTTAGGTGGGTAGCACAGCTGGTTGCCACATTAGCTGGGGACACAAGTCTTTGGGTGTGGCAGGAAAACTGGAGTATCCGGAGAGAAACCCACCAAGGCAGAGCAAGGACGGCATGGGCACCGATTTGAATCAAGTCCACGATGTTGGAGTGCCTCGCTCTGAGTTGTCATGCCATCACTGTGCATACAATTATACCCATGTACTGTATATTCTTCAAATTTTATGATGCAGATTAATATAACTATAGATTACACTACTGTAAATGGATGAGAGCAATTTTTAGTTGTGTTGTTCTGAAATATGAAACGGCCACTTATTCACCATCAGATGATACTTTTAACTATATGCTTCTGTGTTGACATATTGTTTGATTTGAGATAGTTTTCTCTATTATATTGAACGCATTTTACTTGTATACTTGCATTTGTGATTATTGCTTTTGTCATATGTTTATAATGTTGTAAATACTTTTGTTACATTTCAATGACAAGACGTCTTCATATTCTTTGTAAGTGACTATAGACAACAACAATGCCAGTTATTAAATTGCATTTCTTTATTCTGCTAAAAAGTACAAAAATCATCATATAATACCTACAATAAAGTATAATTCTTCAAGATGTGTGAACAAATGAGAGAACCTACAAACACTACAAAAATGCACTTTTTAATATCTGCCAGTGATAAATAAGCTTTTAATGGCTATTTAGCAGAAAATGCAATGACCTAATTGGAACAGCAGTGAAAAGAATTAAGCAAATGGCCTCTGCTCCTGCACCTATGTGACTTACAAGTGATTCTCATCGTACCACAGTCCACACAGAGTACGTCCCATGAAAATCCCACTATGTCTCTCCATGTGACAAGCTTCATATGTTTAACAAGTCTGAGCTACGGTAAGTGTGGGCGTGAAAATAATAATAAAAAAGCAAAAGAAACTCTTCATGCACACAGCTAAGAAAGTCACTCCTAATGTCAAAAGGTTTCGTTTTATTTTTCCTACAAATTCAATAGTTGTAAACATAGTTGTATTGCAATTTTAACAAATATAGATTTTTAACATCTTATAAGAAATGTGTTGCATTGAAGTCATTTTAAACTAAATATTTTTTTTTTAAAAAAAGACACTGCTCAGAGAAATACAGTAGCCCTGTGCCAGGAATCTAAGTTGTGAAACCATGAAGGAAACGACCGTGATTTACATCACGGTTAAACCTTTAGCCCCTCTATTTAAGTATTTCAAACAGAGGTACAGTACTCGGTAATCATCTGTAATGATAGCTGGCTTTAAAGTATAGGCTTTAGAAATTCAACCTTCTAAACTAATAATCAGTCGATATCAAAGTGCCAGTCAAGGAGTCTTATTAAATTGTAACAGCTAGCAGTGGAATAATTAAATTGTGGGAAGAAAACTGTCATTTTTCTTGAGGGGCAACAGCATTTTGGATTTCCTGTACTCTGTCAATGACGGCATATTTAAGCCCAAGGCGTTGTGAAGATGTGCGTGTACACACACGTTTGTGAAATATCCAGCAATTGAGGTAACCTATGGACTCGCGTTTCTTAACTGTTCAGACTTTGTACACGAAAAGAACATAATGAGCCTTTCTGTGTTTATAATACACACATATACAGTATATACACACATATACATATATGTGTGTATGTACTATTTATATATGTATATATACATACACACACATAGTTCGTTTAGCTAAAACTATTTTTAAAAGTATATAACAAAAAAATGTACTGATAATTTAATATAGATGTGGATATAATTAATATTACTCTGTTAATTTTACAAGACAAATAAAATACCTTTAATTTAAAATATTTTTTGTTAGATTAATTTCGCTGTTACTAAAATGTATTAACAATTTTCATAATAAATAGCACTGGTTAATTACTTCCCTAATATTTATTTATTTTTTTACAAACTCTGTATATTTGTTTGCAAGTGTGTGTTTATAAATAGCACCGAAAAGAATCAGATAATATGAAGAAAGCCAAGAACCTAAAAGGCCTTGCTGCTTAATGATTGTCAGTTGTCTACACTTCTCTGTTTATTTTGTATTAAAATTTTGTAATAAATAATGCACCAATGTACTTCCATATGCCCTATGACTCTATGGGCACATAACAAATGGAAGTGGATTCCAAAAGTGTTACATTTTGTACAATTTACAAATATGCAAAAGCAAATATGTTGACATCTGAATGGGAATTACTTTTCTTGTCACTTACTGTACCCGCAGTACCTTTCAACATTAAACCAAGCATGCGGGTGGATTTTAACAGGCCTGGTTGGCAGGGAAGAAGAGCCCCCTCACATGCCAGGCTCTTCATTTCCTGGCTGTGCCTCTCTTTTTAAAACGTCTTCGGCATTTTTAAACATCAGGATGGAGTTATAGATCTTCAAAGCCGGACCCAGTTTGACACTCATGATTTTCACAATGTCCGCTTGAGTGAGCAGCAGGAATGCTTTCCCATCAATTTGCTGGAAAAACAATGTTCAGGTTGGTTAGAGATTTTAGGCATTTTCATATAACACAGATGACTTCAACTTGTTTTGAACACTGTCACCTTACATTAGAAGGAAGGACACCCTGCTGACAGAATATTCTATTCAGTACCAACCATTTCTTGAGAAAACAGTTTACAGTCATTTGATATTATGACATTGTATAGCAATTACAAGATATTACTACATCAGGACAAATCATAGGTTCTCTCTTTGGCATACTAAATAAAAAAAAACTTATCTGAACCAAAACTAATGTACTTTCATGCTTTTCATAACCAGTTAAAATCAAATTAAAAATGTAATATGATTCTTGTATCCTCAGTCTCCCCAAGAAATGACCAATGTAAAATGGAAGAATAACAAGTAACAACTGAAATCTACCAAACTAACTACTTTCATACTTTTAAACACTTCCATTATGTCCCTCACAATATCAGTATACTTAAGATGTAAAATTCTTTCTTTGGAGTTCATTCCCTGCAGTCTGAGAATTGGTGCTGTGGACTCTGCCTTAAAAGGTAGATTTCTTTTTATTTGAGGGCTGAGGTTGTGTTATCCTTGCTAGATCATTTAAAATTTCTTAACAGCTTTTGGGCCAAAAGAAACATGGGAACTCATTCATTTTTGTTGCAGCTTTTTGTGTGCAGAGTCTCCAGGCTGTAGATGTTCCATGTGGCTGCCAGACCTGGCTTTGACAGATTTTAGAGGCCTGGAGGATAGTGCCATGTCAGCCAGGTTGAATTCGCGAGTAATTCATTTTATTTAGCATTTTCTCACTGAGGACATTATTGCAGCAACCCCTTATTAGTGGTTTCTAACAACAGATACACTGTTCATGGTGATGGCAACACTTCACATGCACCCTTGATGAGCTGTGTCTGAAAAGTTACTGTTTTTCTGGTATGGTAAAAGTTTCAAATATATCTTTAATTTTCACTGTAGTGCTGCATTTTACTGGCCATCTTTGCAATAGTGACACTTACGTACATTACAAAATAACTTAAACCTTTTAATATTTATGGCCTTCAAAACTGGCAGATGGCACCCAAAATATACAAATTTTGTTTTTTCTGAAAAAAGACTAATCTTTATATTTTTTGTAATTTGTCATCCTAATTTGGACTCTTGTGGCAGTTGTACACTCACACACTAAGAGATATTTTGGAGTAGTACTCATCATTATCATGAAATATGTTGGTTACTTATTTATAATATGATTTAGCAATTCGACTTCTGAAAAAAAAAATTAAACATTTATGAATACATATTTGTATTGAGTATTTAATATTAAGATATTTTTAAATATTACCCTTAGGTGGTTGTCCTTAATGACAAAATAACAAGTTGATTGATCTTCACTTCCTGCGATTTTTTTCCTCTGCCATTACTCAGCTGCCACTTTGTCATCACTGGTGCTGGTGGTATTGCAAAATACATTGTAAAATGCAGTGTGTCTTCCTCACACAAGGTTTACTAGAGGCTATATCCTTCCCTTGCTGCCCTCCAAGGGTGCCACTGCCACTCTGACCTTTCATGTAGCTCCAATGATCGTTTGTTCTGCCACATCCACTCCCTGCATGTCCACCTCACACCATTTACTTAAGCTCAGAGGCAACACCATCTGCACTCATTTCCCCCAACTCTGTGAGCTAATCAAAGTCAGGACACATCCCAAGACTGGCCAGTGGCCACATACCCAGTTCAATGGATTTAAGGGGAAGAGTGGCTCTTGGAAATGCTTGTCCTAAAGTGCTTCATCATTACTCTTGCTCACTCTCACTCTCTTACACACACATACCTTCAGTACAATTTCTCAGGATGGTGCCAGCATTCCTGACAGTGTCTCTCTTCCAAGTTCATGTACCCTCCAGAATTTTCACATCAAACCACCAGTGATGTGTGCATAAACACACCCATATTGAGACCATTTCTGACAAATATGGTCAAGAGGACTAAAGGAAATCCCAGTGAACCAGGAAAGAACAGCAAACCTATGACCCAAGTGTTATGACAAAGGATCACCACCATCTGTACCAGCCAAATGGGTATGTATTAAGAATAGGAGGATTAGGAGAGACTTTAACAAGTGCCCCATCTTCCAGTAATAAAGTAGAACCAAAAGACCCATTTTTAAAGATTGTGGTGTGAGTGGCAGAGATAAACTAACTTGAGTTTTCAGGTAAGAATGCTTAAAAGCATTCAGATATGTTAGCCACCTATTGCATTTTATCAGTAGCACCAATTCAGAAATGAAAGTATGGCCAAGGAGAGATTCTTCATAATTTAAAATTAATAAATAGCAATGAAATTACATCACCAAAATTACAACAAAAAGTGTAAATCAGTAAAAAACTAAAATCAATAGCACATGGAAACACCTGCACCTGATATCTTCTCCAAGGGACACCATAATCTTATTAGAATGCTTTTGAATCAAACCATTGAATGTAACCTTATATGTTCTTCAGAATACTGTACACCTTCTCTTTGTTTTGAAAGTTGTTACTATTAGAAAAAAATGAAGAAAGCTACCAAGTTTAACCAGATACCTGTTTCTGCATTCCACATGTTTCTTAATGGAACTTTTAGTTTTATTACAGTACTCATCTATCCACTTTTTGAGCCCCGTTTTTCCACTTCAAGGTTGCAGAGAGTTGTATAAGACAGGATGCCAATCCATCAGGGTGCACTTAGAAGTGCACCGTCACTCTCTCAAATTGAGGAGAATACAAATACTTCACACAGACAATTTCTAAGACAAGAAGTAAATGTTGGTGTGTGGTGTTGTGAGGCAGCCACTGCAATGCCCTGATTACATTATGAATATGATCATTTTCTGATAACAGTGAAAAAAGATTTAAGATGTGGAGAACTGTTTTGGCCCGGCTGTTTGGTTCATGCGAAACAAACTGACACATATCCAGAGAAGATGGGAAGACAAGGAAATCTTCCTGGTGCTGACAGACTGTCAACCACTAATTCCCCAGTATCTGTTAGGCCATGCACCACTCTTCCATTTTTCTTAAATGATATTAAATGCTTGAGCAGTTTGGCCCATGACACATATGAAGCAGTTTCATTGTACTTTACTCTCCGCTCTAAAAGTTAATCCTATAATGAGTACGAGGCCTCTCACAATGACAAAGAGTTCAGCAATACCATGACCAACACAAGCAAATATTATAGTTTGATTTGAGATATGGATGCATCTGCACAAGCAATAACAGCCATGGCTAAAAAAGTAAGATTAAAAGTCAGAAAGGTAATGTTACAGTTCACTCCCCCTCCACTGGAGATGGGATAAAAACTTGAATTTGTCTTAGCAACTGCCAGCTCAGAATCCAAGACACACATCAGAATGGTCAGCAGAAATTAAGGGAACTCAGCCATGCTCTAGATGTCCAACATGGCACCAGACAGACTACCTTCCTTATAGTTACCAACAAGTGAGCATATAAATAGCAGCTAGCATTTGATCTTGAAGGTTGAACTGTACACAAAAGGATGCTTCTCATATTACAGGAGATGTGCACAGCAAGGGGCTAAAGTCACTAACAATTAAAGAGCAGTGTATTGAAGTTTAAAATTAATGTCTTCAGTATACAGTAGATGGATAACTTTGCTTTGCTGTTGTTTTTATTTCCAAGTACACCCATGAGGAAAAAATAGGTTTATACCTTTGTCAAAATCGGGAAGCCAGAAACATTCAGGGCAGATAAAAGTTCAAAAGCAAAAATAAAGAACAAATTCCAAAATCACATATAAGGCACTCAACATTGGCATACTGGTGTAATGACTGGGACCTGGAGCACAAATCAGGCTTGACTTATATAAGCTCACTGTTTGTTATGAGGTTACCTTTGATAATTTATTTTGTCAGGTAACCTAATTAGAAAGAGCATACTTGGTGTATAAGCAACTGCAATCAGCAGAACGGATAGTGAAAATCATATCAGCCACTGTAAAGGTAATGAATGCTTGATTTTTGCTCATTATTTTTCAATCTTTGCATTAGCTGAGTTCATCTTTAGTTATAACACTAATAAACAGTTTGCAGAGGCAAATCCTGAAAAGAGTTGGCATCTTTGTACATTTACCATTTTTTCAAATGTGAACAAGTTTAAGTAGCCACTGCATGGGCTGGTCAACCATATAATATTATTTTTCTCAACACTTCTTGATATTGCTTATAAAGGCATAACATTTTTTATTATTTCTACAGCAATGGTTCTTTGATTAACCCATACTTTTCCGTCATTAAGGAAAAATTATTTTTAATTACGTTAGCAAAGTTACAAAACTTTAATTTGTTGGAAGGGGTTTAATATGTACAGTAACTTGGACCCATTTAAAGAAGCGGACTTGTTTTTCAAAACTGTGCATGATTTATTTGCATCTAATCTGTTTTCACTCCATAGCTTGCTCCCCAATGGTCCGATGTTTGACACTTACAAATGCCTGCTTCAGTTTGCACCAAAAGCTACGCTGCACCTGTTCCACTTAATTAACTGCACATTACAGAAAGAACTTGAAATCAATTTCATCTCCAGCTACACTTGGGAGTCTCCCTGCAATTTTAACTCAGCTTACCTCTTCTTTGAACAGCTTCGCTTGTTCTTCACAACCAGGGAGTGAGTGCACAAAGCTTGCCACCTAGATATAATAAGAGCATTTCATTATTATTTAAGTAAAAAGTAAAAGCAAAGCTACACATCTCACATATTCTCTTAAGTCAGATACACACTACAGCCTTAATGGCACGCGGCATTCCTTATAAATTAGCTGTAGCTGCCTGAACCATTCTAGGACATAAATGATAAATTATTTTCATCCTATAAAATGCATAGGAAGATTTTATCATGTAGGATTTGGACCATATAACACATGCCAACATATGTTGGCAAGTCAAGAAACAAAAGAAAGATCTGGATGCCTCTGCTGAAGTCTTTTGTTGTGGCATTAAAATTATGAAGATTTTTTTCTTTGTTACTGCAGAGAGTGTTCAATCAACAATGCATAAGGTGACTGGGAACATTTGGGCAGAATACTGTGCGGCAGGAAGCACTTAAAAAGAAGCAAGAAATGGAAAGCAAAACATTTATAAGGGAACAAGGCATGTAAAGTTATAAACCTAGGCAATACAAGAAAACAGTGAATCAGGTCATGAAACCTACTGCAAACTGCAAAGAAACACATCTTCCCAGGATGCATATTATGCATTCTTTAATCTAATCTCTTGAACTTACTTCTGTCTCAACACTAACAATGACAATGTACACTTTGTAGGTATAATACTCTCAATGGAAAAAAAATGCAAGCCAAAAGGCACAATTTCACCAGAACCAGGGATGAAGTTAAAAGTTAAAAAACAGAGGACTTAAGCCAGAAGATCAAAGAACACCAAACAATAAATCCAAAAAGCTAACCAAAAATCAAGTCAAAAAATTCAATGTTCTAACTCCCTAAACAGATTTGAATCACTAATTCCATTAAGTAGTTACTTAAAATCTAAAACCTGAGATGCACGATGTCATTGAGATGCTGCTATTTAAGAATGGCAGTGACTCAATGACAACAAACATCACAACTTCCAGGAGCCACGTGGTAGCAATGGAGTGCTGTTTTCAGGAACAAAACAGCTGTGGTCCATTAAAAATGGCGCTGTCCATACTTGATAACAACAAACAATTTGGGGACTGGATAACATTCTAAAAACAAGAATAAAAATATATACAGTATATTGATATATTAATGTATTTAGTCATAATTAGCAGCTTACGTTCTTAAATTTTTAAGTATATATTATATTTTGCATATTGTATGTGTCACAAACACTTTAAATGTCCCTTGCCCCAAGAAAATGTAACCCAAGCAGCAGAGACTTGTACAACAAACTGAGGTGAAACTGACAGGAGGCAGAAGTCAAACAGATATATATTAGCAACAAATAACGGAGAAAAACAAAACTCACATTTAAAAAGCAAAGTGCTGTTTAAAGTCTAAATATGGAATGCTTTTTTGAAAAAATTCAACCCTTAAAGAGTTCAATAAATAATCCACTAAAAATTAGGTTAAAATCAAAGACAGATTTCTTCTACTAAAATAACTCAAGCCCCAGTGCCTCTTTCTACAATCTGGCATCTCCTCAATTTATCCCAAAAGGACCCTGCAGCATGAGGAGATGCCTGCTAACAGGTGCAGTCAACCACTAAATCCTGGGTTCAGGTTCCTACTGCCAGTCTGTGGGCATCTGTAGCGCTCCCCACCAAACCCCACATACATCTCCCTCAGCCAGTCTGTCAGCATCAGTAAGGAGACACTGTACAAAATTGTTCAAAGGAGCTCCCCTTCTCCAGTCCCACGCTTGAATGCAGGCCTGCCGCTTGCTTCGTTAGGTGCATACGACCACCTGCTTCCAACTGTTTGTGACACAGGTTTCTCACCATCTTACCTCTTTCTCCTTCCTTAACCTCGTTTCCCTCATGCTCTTTCTTTGATCTGATCTTTTTTGATTTCCTATCAGCTGTACAAGTTCAGGTGTTGTCCTTCAACTACTCCAAGGTGTGAATAAGGCACCTGACTGACCCACTCGCATTCGCACATGATCAGCTAACCATCCTTATCAATTGCGGAATGGCGCCGTCATGAGCACACCTGCAGCTGTTTGGAGCCTGCACGCTCTGGCACTCGATTATTTAAAAATTGTGCTTCGTCATACACCTTTCATCCCATATTTTGCCATGGTAAAATAGTCTCAGAGTTGTAACACGTTGTATATCTATAAATGACAATGCTTATTTAAACTCTATTTGCTGCTGTTATGTCATATAGTGATGCAATAGTTAAAATGACAGAAAGATATAGTAGCAGACAGAGGCACTTCTCAAATATGTGGAGCCCAGTAGCTACTGTGGTCTATGTGTATTTGTCTGTCAGTCTCCACTGTCACAGCACTCTTTACAATGTGCAAATTAATTTATAAGCTTCAGTTACCTTGAGCTGCTGGGCTCCTGAATGGATAACAGCAAATATACCTTGTTATATTCCTTCAGCATCAAGTCTTTTGCTCAGTATCTTTTACTCTCTCCCTGGCACCTCGGCAGCAGTTTAAATTGCACGGACTAGAGGAATTATGGGCGAGTGTTTTAGGAAGGAGCACTGTAGGTGTAGCCTTTGCAGTGTAGAATTTTGCTGCTATTCACTACACACTTTTTTGTTGTTGATGTGCATTCTCATTTGAGAATTAAGTCTTGCCCTGCGAGACTAAATTCCATCCTATCAGGTCACCACATCAAGTACAATACAAAATAAAGAATGACAGATTGATTATAATTCATGGAATATAAAGGTGAAGGAATATACTTCCACCAATTACTGAGCCTGTATAATCCATTGTAAGGTCATGGCTGCTACAGCCATTCCCAGCAGTACGGAGCACAATGCAGTAACCCATTACAGAGCACACGGAAACCCAGAATCCCACTCATTCACATAGAGCCAATTTAGAGTCTCCAGTTAAGTTAACCTCCATGTCTCTAGGAATATGGCAATAAGATTTAAGTATCCAGAGAAAACCCCAGACATGCATTTGTGGGTACAATATGCTTAATCTATAATGAACATGCCCATACTGGGATTGAGTTCCAGGATTCTAGAGCAGACAAGCATTAGTGCTAAGAATACAGTAAATATAACTTACAAAAAAAGATATGCAACATCTTCTAATATGGTTAGGATAAAATTATAAGCTATGCTGGGTCCAGGAATTCTGTGATACAGAAATTCAAAGTGATACGCATGGACATCACTTCTGCTGCCAATGCTGAGAATATAATGATTGCACCACAGCTGGATACTTAGAAAAATCTTCATGCAAGCAGACAAAAAAAGTAAAATAAAACAGCAGTCACTTGATGACTGCCTCACTCTGTAAGCAACTGTCAGGAAGGAAGGAGTGTTGTATTGCAGCCTGAAAAAGTGAAGTGATCTTCAGTCAGATGTTTAGTGGAAGGAAACCATCTGTGATGTCTATTAAAATTCTGTTTACTATGTCTAAATATTCATGAGAAATGAGTCACACATGTACAGTATGTTATGCACACATGCAAGCACACACATGCACACACACACACACACAAGCTTGGTAGTTGATAAACTCGAAGCTCACTACCAAATGTTAAGTATAATAAATTTGGGATATTTTTCTGCTAGGGAGACTGCTGTCTGGGTTAAAGATTCAGATAGTTTCAGAAGATCTAGGCTTACACTCCAATATAGGACACTGTAAAATTTGCAGAGACCAAATACCTTTTGTTGCTCAAGAAAAGAAACAGACAAAAATAAATCTGCTTATGGCAGTCAAAAAATACAATACTTTTGGCCAATAACCATTACATTACCTACATACATTTTATTTACACTTTACTTGAAGGATATAAATTTAGCAATATTAAACAGGGGAAACATCTGAAAAGTTACCCTAGGCAAATACATGCAGAAGACACAATTTAAAAACCCATGCTACATGAATGATGCCATTATTACTAATACAGATGCATTGTCCACTTTATCCGCTTTATTCCTGCTTGTTAATGAAATAGTAGAGGCACAGCACGCCCCCCTTCATGGATGTGATAGCATACATCAGTTGGCCTCTGCAAGCATCAATTTATCCACTCCTTAACCTTCAACCCTCCTACCACGAACTGCACATCCCAGAGCAGCACTTAACAAAAACTCTTAATTGAACTGATCTAGTAAGGTGCCCGAGAACCAAATGGCGTATCCAGAATTTCTTTAAACACCATTATGATTAAAATAAAAGTATGGCTCAAACATATTCAATAGACAGTTTCACAAAAGATCAAGCCATATGCTATTACTCTCCTTTACAGGGCTGTGACCTGCTTTATGCCACAATGCAATGTCCAGTCCAGTTCAATTATCTAGACAGATTCTAAACTTCATACCTCATATTTATTTAAGCTTTGACTTTTGTATGTTGTTATACAGTAGGTCTACTCTTTTGGTTTGAATATTTTTGGATCATTTGAACTTGCTTTGGATCTTGCTTTGTTTTTCACCATTCTATTGTACTTTAAAAACAGCAGAAAATGGAACAAAAGAAAACAAAAAGCAATATTGACCAGCACATGCGGTGTACGTTTCAAAAATTTAAAGGGGAAAGTAATTTGCCTTTATATAACATTGTTTGCCATCGTATAGCATTAGTCACTTTTGGCTTCCATTATAACCCCATTTCCAAAAAAATTGGAATACTGTGTAAAATGTAAATAAAAACAGAATGCAATGATTTGCAAATCTCATAAACCTATATTTTATCCACAACAGAACATAGAAAACATATCCAATGTTGAAAGTGAGACATTTTACTATTTCATGAAAAATATTACCTCATTTTGAATTTGATGGCAGCAACACATCTCAAAAAAATAGATGTGGGCAACAAAAGGCTGGAAAAGCAAGTGGTACAAAAATGAAACAGCTGAAGAAACATTTTGCAACTAATTTGGTTTAACTTGCAACAGGCCAGTAAAATGACTGGGTATAAAAAGAGCATCTTAGAGAGGTATAGAGTCTCTACAGATATAAAGGTGAGCAAAGGTTCACCAATCTCCAAAAACCTGCGTCTACAAATTGTAGAACAATTTCAGAATAATGTTCACCGAAGTAAAATTGTGAAAACTTTGTATATTTATTCATCTACAGTACATAATATCATTAAAAGATTCAGAGAATCTGGAGAAATCTCTGTGTGCAAGGGACAAGGCCAAAAGTCAGTACTAGATGCCTGTGATCTTTGGGCCCTCAGGCAACACTGCATTAAAAACAGACATGACTCTGTCATAATTCTGTCACTGCATGGGCTCAGGAACACTTCCAGAAATTATCATCTGTGAACACAGTTCGCCATACTATCCACACATGCAGGTTAAAACTCTGTCATGCAAAGAAGAAGCCATGTGTGAAAATGATCCAGAAACGCTGCTGTCTTCACTGGACAAAATGGAAAACTGTTCTGTGGTCAGATGAATCGAAATTTTAAATTCTTTTTGGAAAACATGGATGCCATGATCTCCAGACTAAAGAGAGGGACCATCCGGCTTGTTATCAATGATCAGTTCAAAAGCCTGCATCTCTGAAGGAAAGGGCGCACATTAGTGACCATGGAATTGCCAGCCTGCACACCTGGAAAGGCACCAGTGCTAAGAGGTATATACAGGTTTTAGAGCAATGTATGGTCCCACCTAGATGACGTCTTTTTCAGGGAAGGCCTTGCATATTTCAGAAAGACAATGCTAAATTGCATACTGCATCTGTAACAATAGCATGGCTTTGAAGCAGAAGAGCCCGGGTGCTGAACTAGCCTGGCGCATCATGAAATGAAAATTATGACATACACGACCCAGGACTGTTGAGCAGATAGAATCCTAAATCAGACAAGAATGGGACAACATTCCTCTCCCAAAAGTCCAACAACTGGTTTCCTCAGTTCTCAGACATTTACAGACTGTTGTTAAAAGAAGAGGGGGATTCTACACAGTGGTAAACACTGTGGCACTGTCCCAACTTTTTTGAGACATGCTACTGCCATCAAATTCAAAATTACCTTATTATTTTCTTAAAGTGGTATGTTTTCCACTTTCAACATTTGATATGTTTTCTGTGTTCTATTTTGAATAAAATATGGGTTTATGAGATTTGCAAATCATTGCATTCTGTTTTTATTTACATTTTACATAGCGCCCCAACTTTTTTGGAATGGGGGATGTACATAGTAATAAAAAAATGAGAATAAAATGAGATGTAAAAAATTACATTGTAATAAAAAATGAGATTAATTATTTCTTTTATTCCATCACTATAAACTACACGAGTAAGCACATACAACAAATCATTTTGGGTGAAGTATTCCTTTAACTCTGCATTTTAACAAATTTAACTCTGATATTAATTGCTAATCACTAGGGACACTACTAGATACATTTAGGACCATTTATATTAGCGGAATCCCACATGTTACTGGAGGGTAGTATGTTCGGATGCCACTATATGTGGGCTCCGTACTTTTCTATCTGTGGTGGTCAGGTCCCCTGTACAACACCTGGGACACTAGAAGCCATTTCCTTAGTAGTAAGGAAGTAGTTGTTGGCTATGACTTAAAAGCTTCTTCCAGACATAGGAATGTCAAGTCTAGAGTTGGGAGGTGAGTGTTTGGCAAGGGCTTTAGAGGTCTGATAAAGGGTTTAGGGTGAGGAGATGTTTTGGATAACTTAAACAGAATTAGATAGTAGTTTTAAAATATGTGTGTGAGGGCAAATGGATCAGGCTACCCACATAACACGGGCCATTGATATGGATAGTCAGGTGCTGTGGACAGTAAGTGTTTTGTTATTTTCCATACTGTTATCTCTTATATATATTTCTCTTCTAGTTTGTCCTGCTTCTACTTCAAAACCGGTCCTGCCCACACACAGCCAACACGGCATTTCTCAATTCCTATTCGTCCTCTTCCAAACCCTTCCCCACGCTGCCTGCGGCTCTTCTTCAAAATCGGTCCCGCCCACACGCAGCTGACACGGCATTTCTCGATTCCTATTCGTCCTCTTCCACAGATAACTCAACCTCCTGGCCACGGACCATACTGTTTTAAAATACACAGGCAAATTTATCACCAAATCTCTCCACTATACGCTAACACTTCTACCTCTCCAGGATATGGACAGTTGTATGTTTTTGACACAGCGTAAGCTATTGAAGTACGCTTACAAAATAAAGCAAACTCTGCATGCAGCGAAAATTTACTTCTCCAGCTAGATTCCATGTTCAGAACCATCAACCCCTTCGCTAAATCATACAAACACATGCATGAAATCGCTCAGTCCAATCCAACAGCATCTGTACGAATGGTTTTCAAGGAAAACCCTGGGCAGGATTTACGATGATACAATGCCCCGACATGTCACACCGATGTTGCAGCGATTTTTGTCGGAGAAGATGGCGAACCCCCTGCCGAAAGGGACATTTGCATCTATCCCAGAGGCAACTCCTGTAAACAGATTTCCACGCTCAATATGAATTGCGATCCTATGGTTTACCCACTTTTATTCCCTTACGGAGACATTGGCTGGCACAAAGATTTACAACATGTTCCTGATTAAAGAACCGCCAACCGAATCAGGCTTACTCAATGCCAATTTTACCCATACAGATTATCAATGAGGAATACATTTAGGATTTTGCACTCCAGCGGCAAACTATTCCAACAGTACGTCGTAGATGCGTATGTTAAAACAGAGGACACGCGTGTCAACTAACTCAGATTACATCAACAAGATCTGTGCGTGGAACAATACAAAGGACTATCAGACGCACTGCAAGCGAAGGCTGAAAATAACACTGTACATGTAGGCAAAATGATCATATTACCGTCCACATTTCCAGGAAATCAAAGATACATGCAACAAAACTATTGTTGTACGTGGCTTTTTCTACGATTAGATCTTTCGACTCATTATCTGTCGTCTCCAGCAAACCACTTATTCACAACTGTGTCTTTCAAGAAGTATTTCTTTCTTCTTGATTTCTGAATTCCTTTCTCACCGTTTTCTGTTCCTATTCTTACACCGCCGTATGCTACGGTGGGCGTCGGCTAGTATTTTATATTCTTTATGTTATGTTCTCCTTTTTTTTAACCATGGTTGTTTCATACCTGTGACCTCTTTAATACTGATTTGGGTTTAGGAGTAAGCTCAAAAGTACTCACTACAGTCCAAAGTACATAGCCCTATCTATAGGTTCCCTTTCATGTCATTTAAAAGTCTATAAGATTACAAATCATGCCTATTTCAAAAGCCTGTGACAGCAATGTGACTTCATTGTACATATAACAGTTTCAGAAGGGTATTACAGCTTTTTTGGGTGTACAAATATAACTTTCCAACACTCACACTAAACCAGAAATATACTACAATATTAAGTATAAAGTCAAAACAAAAACATGAATATCACTGAAACTAATTTTTTTTAAATACATGAAACAATACACAGTTTTAGGAAATATGATGAAATTCTCAACCTTTAATGTCCTAGTTTAAATAGCTGTGATGTGTACATTTTCAGCTCTACAAGCAAGAGCATTGCTAAGCCTCCTACTTTAGAGCTCAATGTCTGTCGACTTTTTGTTTAAACAAGAAACTTTGTCTCTGACTGGTACAGGACAAATAATCTGAATATCAATTAAATTTCATCAAAAACTATTGTAATATCAACTTTGCTTGATAATGACAATAATAAAAACCTTACATGTTCTAGCATAAAAATTACTAAAGTTATAAATATATAGAACTAGCAGAATACCCGCGCTTCGCAGCGGAGAAGTAGTGTGTTAAAGAAGTTATGAAAAAGAAAAGGAAATATTTTATATATATATATATATATATATTTATATACATAGCAAAATACCCGCGTTTGGCAGCAGAGAACTAAAAAGAAAAGGAAACATTTTAATAATAACGTAACATGATTGACAATATAATTGTTTTGTCATTGTCATGAGTGTTGCTGGCATATATATATATATACACTCACACACACACACATATATAAACATATATATATACATCATATATATATATATATATATATACACATACATATAAATATATATACATATATACACATATATATACACACACACACATATATATACATATATACACATATATATATACACACACACATATATACATATATACACATATATATACACACAAACACATATATACATATATACACATATACATATCTACATATATACTGTATATACACATATATATATATATACAAATCTACATATATATATTAGGGGTGGGACTCGATTAAAAAAATTAATCCAATTAATTAGAGGCTGTGTAATAATTAATCTTGATTAATCGTATGTAATCGCACA
>JANRMT010062819.1:29662717-29684912 GCA_026402145.1 Polypterus bichir lapradei
GTTTCATTTCGAAATTCTACACGTAACGGTCATAACGGTCGATAACGGTCGACAACGTCCGCCATGTTGAACTTTCTTATTTATGGCCCCATCTTCACGAAATTTGGTAGGCGGCTTCCCTGCGCTAACCGAAACCGATGTACTTACTTATTTCGATGGTATGACGCCACTGTTGGCCGCCATATTGAACTTTCCAACGTCACCAATTTTCCAACTTCCCGTGTAGGTAGAAGGCTGACCCCGTCTTCACGGAATTTGGTAGGTGGCTTCCCTGCGCTAACCAAAACCGATGTACGTACTTATTTCGGTGGTATGACGCCACTGTCGGCCGCCATATTGAACTTTCCAACGTCACCAATTTTCCAACTTCCCGTGTAGGTAGAAGGCTGAAATTTGGCAGGCCCATTCCTTACAGCTTACTTACAAAAGTTAAGCAGATTTCATTTCGGAATTCTACGCGTAACGGTCATAACGGTCAACAACGTCCGCCATATTGAACTTTCTTATTCATGGCCCCATCTTCACGAAATTTGGTAGGCGGCTTCCCTGCGCTAACCGAAACCAATGTACATACTTATTTCAGTGGTATGATGCCACTGTCAGCCGCCATATTGAACTTTCCAACGTCATTAATTCTCCAACTTCCCGTGTAGGTAGAAGGCTGAAATTTGGTGCTTATTTCGGTGGTATGATGCCACTGTCGGCCGCCATATTAAACTTTTAACGGAAACCGATGTACGTACTTATTTCGTTGGTATGACACCACTGTCGGCCGCCATATTGAACTTTCCAACGTCACTAATTCTCAAACTTCCCGTGCAGGTAGAAGGCTGAAATTTGGCAGGCTCATTCCTTACAGCTTACTTACAAAAGTTTAGCAGGTTTCATTTCGAAATTCTACGCGTAATGGTCATAATGGTCAACAACGTCCGCCATGTTGAACTTTCTTATTTATGGCCCGATCTTCTCGAAATTTTATAGGCGGCTTCCCTGCACTAACCGAAACCAATATACGTACTTATTTCGGTGGTATGACGCCACTGTCGACCACCATATTGAACTTTTCAACAGTCTTTGTTACTTATGGGCCCATCTTCAAGAAATTTGGTACACGGGTTCCCAACGCTAACTGAATCCTACTTACGTACATATATACGTCCATAGCCTGCAGCTCGGTCACCGTGTGAGGTGGCATTGGGTCCCCCATGCCAACGCCTCCCACGTTGTTGGCTGCCTGCCTATATAAGGCCGTCTGTCGCTCCGGTCTCTACATTCCCTTCCTTGCTTGCTTCGCCACGAGATTCACGTCTCCCTACTGATAACTACAGCCTTTTTGTTTAATCCACGGCTTCTCCGCTGTTTTATTGTTTGTTTATTACAATTATAGTTTTTGTATAGGTATTTTAGACTTACTTTACATTGCTCAGGTACCCATTTCCTTTATCATTCCAACCCCCATTACCATGTCTATCGAGATGATCACTATCGATCAAAGAACTGTCACTTACTGAGTGGTTTTCATGCCCGGAGATGACACCTACCTTTTCCATTCTCTTTGTTACATATTGCACGGCCATATCAGGCTCACTCTTGATATCCAGAGGAACATTGTGTCTTATGTATTGAATGACTGGGACAGGTTCAAGGTGTGGACTGATGACGGTACAGGAGATAATTATACTACACAGGAGCACTAGAAGAGTGAAATGCTTAAGCCCTTCACCTATGGTTCTGCATGTGAGTTGATGGCTGCCGCTGAATTGTTCGGTTGTCGCTTTCAAGTGTACCGAAATGGCCAAATATTTTACACCTTTCGACAACCGCCAATGCCTCTTAAACATCTTAGATTCAGATTCACAGGTGACGATTTCAGCAGTGGACACTTTGATGTTTATGAATGTTTAAACTCTCAAAAGCTGGATGTGATTTTATCGATGAAACCGGTTGTTTGCTTACAACGCTTGACAGATGCCAAATGTCACTTCAACACAACAAATCCTGCAAATACTGTCGTAATTGAAACAAACCATGAAACTCAAACCGATTATGACAGCAGCAATCCAAGCTGTGAGATTTGAGACAAGATTACTGTTCACATGGCCAACTGTAAGTTACATGCTCAAGAGTAAGCTCAGCGCACAGCTTGGTCATGTTACAACCGGAGGGCCGAACTGACAACATGATATAGAAAGAGATCCTTAACAAATAATTATTGGCATATTTTCCCTCAGTTTAAAAAGGTTAAATTTTCTTCTTAAAAATTTTAAGGCAGTACTTCGCCACTGCGAAGCGCGGGTATTTTGCTAGTACATTGATAAAATCAATTCAGTCAAAGAAGCCTTATTTCAGGTACCTTATTTCAGTCAGCTATACAGCTATTCTACAGGAAAAGACTAACCATTCCAATTTGTAAAAATATGCTTGCAAAATATTGTCTTCTGACATAAATATCTCATGAAAGATCACATTCATGTATTTTTTATCTAAATTAAACAAAGCCTGTCTATTATTGATGTGGTGTGCTTTCTTTGCAGTCATCTATTTGACTCACTGGAAACAGATGTCTTATGTACATAAAACATCCTCCTTTTTAAATTCTAGAATATGAGTATGTCAGTTTTTCATATTGATTTATTCAAGGTTCTAGGTGGTATAGTTGCATAATGAGTGGGAAATTAAATCGTGAAAATGACACACCATGCTATAATAATAATTTGTTTATAAATTGCGCTATTAGAAATGTGCACAACAAAGAACACATTATACAGATTTGTATTGTAGATAGAGAGCTTCAATCTAACAAGGCAAGAAAATAGCTGTTATTCAACAACGTCCTTGTATTGCCTGGCTTAAGACAAAGCTAATTAAATACCTAATTATAAAATGTATCATGTGCTAACTCAAAACAATAGCTGCTGTTCAATTGTGAAGGCTGCATAATGCAGAATATAAAAAAAAATCTAGCAGAAGTTAGCCTTGCTGTATGTCTATTCTTTCTTTACTAAGACTGTCTGCATTAAACAAACAAAGATGATTTGTTTGATTTAAGTCCCAGAGAGCAAGTAATGAAAGATTAGGTTTTGGAAGTGAATTATTTAAATATTGTACCTTACATACAGTGCTTTAAATGAGTGTCCTTTGTTTTCTGAAATCGCTTCTTCTAATTTAGGGATATGGCCTATGCTGGTAGCACAAGAAGCAGGACAGGAACAGCCCCTAGACAGAGTGTCTGTCTACTCCACAACAAACTCACTCATACAGAACCAATTTAGAAGTAACCTAACATTCACATCTTATGGGAAGAGGATAAAGCAGGGTACCTATATAAAGAACATGCCAACACCGGAAGTGCCAACAACATACACACAGTAATTGGAGTTGTTAGTCAGCTGAAATAACTACTGTTTCACCATGTTACCCCCAAAGTAATTTAAATAAAAAAAATATATAGGAAACTACTTGATGCCCCTACTGTACAGAGGTGTTAGGAACACAAAACAATTTTTCATCATGTATATTTTGTTTATAATTTTACTATGGATGCCATTTTATGTTTCAGGTTTGCATGGTCACTTCCATTATTTGGGTCTGGTGATTACGATGCCATATAGGCACATTAGAGAGGAGGCCATGTTATATAAGATGGTCAAACAGTTTAGGTAATGTCTGAATTTTGATAAAAAATAAACAGAAGACTTTATGAGACAGCTGTGCTCAAGGTGCAAAATCTGGGGTTGATTTAGCTTTTTTCTTCAACTTTGAGTTTAGCATAGCCCCTGTCTTTCATGATAAATCTTTACATTAAGTGTCCCGATCTTTGCCACTTCCAGACAATTCTTCTGACATGCAGCAGAAAGAAAGACTTAAAGATCTCTGCTGCTCTCCTAACCTGTTTGAGAGGACTTTAACTGAAAGTTGTCAGTCACAACAACATGGAATTCAAGGAAAAGGTAGAATTAGCTACAAAACATATAAAACAAAGTACGAAGTAAAAAACAAACAAAAAAAAAAAATACAGCTGTGTTTTTTAACAGAACTAGTTAGGCATGTTAGATTGTTTTTGTTATGACAGAAGCTCCTTATTGTCACACTTTGTAATTTCATAAAGATAAGCCTGTTAATACTATGAACAAAGGTAACTATACAATTTTAACAGTGAAGGCAGTCAGTTCAGTTTTGATCAGACTTGTTTGATTATGTAGGTCAGGTCTTCAGAGAAAAAGTCACAGCTTGTTAAGCTTCAAAGTACAGTAGTAATACAAAGAAAAATGAAGGAGATTTAAATGGGTCATATGCATAATATGTATACATAGTGTGACAGACCGTGGCACTGATGCCAGCCCATCCTTGATGGGGTCTAATGAGACAAAAGGTAAATCAAATGAACTGAGATATGCGCCTCTTCCACCACATACAGATATAGAGGTCACTGGAAGGTTAAACAGCGACATTTGAAAAAAATGCATTATAATCCCTGAATGTTGTAGTTTTTCAAATATTAACCGAAAGACATCCTTCACAATTACTGCTGGCTTTATTTGCTTTTTTCTATGCGTCCCTTGGGTTTGAATTCTTCAGCCCCTTAATGTGTGCTTCTTCACAGTTTCCCTGTTTAGGACTGAGAAGCAGCAGTAATAGCATAAGTATTAGTATTTTTGTCTGCACAGACAAATGACAGGAGACCATTCAATTCATCAAGCTCGTCTGGCTAACTAATAGGGAAGATTTCTCTGTGTAAAAATTGCCAACGTTTCTACTTCAATGGCAGTTTGTTCCATATCCCACAGAACTGTTTGTATGAAAAGTGCTTTATGGCTCACATCTTAAATGCGCCTCCCTGTTTTTCACTGATATCCTTATGTATGTGATTTATTATTTACCTGACAAAATGCTCTTGAATCAGAGTTACTGATGACACACTGACATTTCTGAAGACCTGAATTAAGTCTCCATGTACAATTCTCTGCTCAGAATGTAATAGTGCATACGCTTTAATGTAGGGATGCAGTTGGTTGCTTTTTCCTGCCTAACTTCTAGGACTGCTATGTCTTTTTTAGAGCATGGAACAGGTCTTCAGATGCAGCCTCACTAATGAATTATATACCTGAGCATATGATTACCTGATTACATTTAACAGTTTTTACAATAAAATCTAACACTTTATTTGCCTTTTAGATAGCTTAAAAATTGCCTACTATTGTTGGATCAAAAGAAACCCCTAACTTCTTTATAGACATTGCTTCCTATAGGTTAGCCTCGCCAGTCTCATATTTTTAATAATGTTCCTTTTGGCTGCTTGACCTTTGACTTGCTGTAGCTCAATCACTGCTCTAGAACAGTTATTTGGTCAAGGCTCAGTGTGTTGCAGGTTACACCAAAAATATAACCTAATAAATAACAGAAATCAAATTTGATTAATTTGTGCTTTTCCTGGCTGTCAGAAGGCGGGGGCCTCCAAATTACAGGACTGTATGCTTCTGTTTTACTTCATCCATCCAGACAGCCATTCATCTTCTTACCCCATTTAGTCTTATACTGGGTCATGAAGAGCTGCAAGCTATCCTGGCAACATCATAAACAAGGAAGGAATAAATCTCCAGTGTTTGATAGCAGTCCAATAAAAAATATACCTATTATTATCAATTCAGAAAAAAATTATGACTTTTCCAAGAGCACAAATTGTGTGTGCGCAGGAAGGAGAAGAAATACAGTAAGGAAATGTAGCATACTGTGTGTGACTAAAAGTTAATGTGATCTGATTCAGCGGCAATAAACAGCAATTACCTGTCCAGAAAAGAATATAACTTTGCTCAAACCAATAGCTACACTTTTTTGCTTTTATATTTTTCTTCCTTGCCACCATGAACAGATGAATTTGCAGATGTCTAGAACTACATGATGCCCTATTGGTAACTCTTACATTAAGTTATTCAGTTTATTAAGATATTCATTTACTTATTATTTAACACATATTTAAAATTGTACTACTGTATTTTTGAAATGCATATAGTCATGTATTATTGTTATTATCCATTTACTGTATATTCTCCTCAAAGGCCATAGTCACTGGAGTTGAGAACCTCAACATTTCACTACATATTGTACTGTATATATAATTTGTGTGTGACAAATAAAATTTAAATTTGTTTTGGTTTGATCTGATGTTATTTCTTTGGCACTTTTATTCCAGCTCTCATATCTTGCTAATAGCAAGAGATGAATACAATCTATATAAATGTATATGTATGCTTAAATATCACTTGTAATTTTAATGGCATAAACTTACATTAAATCCATTTTGTTAGGCAGTTTTGTCCTTCATTCTATTAAACTTTAGGTTGATGTTAACTGTGATCTGCTTTCCCACAACTGACCTTGTTAATTGTGAGTTGTGAGTTGACAGGATTGGGACAAGGATGCTTTTGCACACAGAGATCAAATAAGCCCGCCAGATAAAGTGCAGAAAAACAGCAAAAATGAATTAAAACCTGCCATTACTCAAATAAACACTAACGCTTTAACATCCACAGAAAAGTACAGCCTTGAGAGCCCTCTGTGGGACACTCTGATGATGCAATTACAAGATGAAGTTTGCTGCTTTGATAACATAACCATTAGAACCTGAAGTTTCTATGCTACATAAAACAAACTACAGCAATGTGATTTTAAGAATAAAATACAAGTCACATTTAACAATTCTGGACAGAAACTGTCATTTTGAATTTTGGTATCTTTGTTTTTCTGACAAGCTGCAATGACAGTCTGTTCATTATGTATAATATGCCTTGGTGCTTAGACTGCAATACTTCACACTAAACACAGTATGAAATACATTGCTAAATAATATCATTTGCTAAAAGCAGCTGTCCCATATACAATACATTTTAAGAGTGTAAATGTTTTTGAAGATGGCTGATGGTTTTTGAAAAGCTCTGCTGCTCTGACAATTTTGGTTTATTTAAAGAAATTAACAAGATTTTGAATGAAGGTAAACAGACTCGCTTTTTGAAGACTGAAGATTGAATTATACATTTAGATTAAAAAATAGTTTGATGATTTTTAAAATACTTCTGTAGAGATTGCACAGTGCATTATTTAAATTTGTTTTTTAACTAAGTTTAGGTGGCTTGCTGTTGAAATACGCCATACAATGCTGCTAAAGCTGGATGCCTGATTTGTGCTGGCAATGATCCAGCTTCTAGACCAGTGATCAGAAGTAGCTCAAAAATGATATTCAATCACTTCACATTGTAGATGATCGTAAGAAATGTCAATTTCCTCTTACACAAGGGTCATAGCATAAAAAATATGCAGCATTATTCACTTCTCACAAAAATATTTACTTGTATAGTCGACTTTGTATTTGTACAATGGACTGAAAAGATGAAGCCCCACAAATCTTTTTCCAATGAGTCTGTATTACATATTAATACTTTGTAATTTTTGACAAAAAAAAGTAACACGTTAAAATATTAATGGCATTTTTATATTTGTTGAAGTCAATAGATGGATGCTGACTTGGCTGTGGTGCGCTTGACATTGCTGTGCAATATTTTCCTCTGTTTCTAAGTGCACTCATTTCACCAAGAGGAAAATCCACTCTTGCTCTAATAGTTGTTTCAATCCAATCACACTCTTCGATTGCTGTATGTGGGTAGTCACCCACAAAGGTTGAGAAACACTACAAGATTCCCATCTTGCATGCATTTAAAACATAAATTAAATACTTGTGTAGTATTTTCATTTGAGGGGTACATAAGCTGACCATTATGATAATACTACAAGCGCTGTCACCAGATATATAATACTGATCCCTGTGCACTAGCAGCACAGCACAACGTGTCTAATTATGCATGAAAATTAATCATGTGTCCAACTACTAGTCCAAAACAAGTCATGAAGGAGACCTCCCCCTCCCTTCCTCAGAGGACACAGGTCACACTGTGAAATAATAAAAACAAATGATGTATTACTATTTACAATTTATTTATTCTTTATGAATGTATCTGCACAGATACTTTGGAAACAAATGTTCTAGCTGCTCCCAGAGCCACATCAAGCAATTGAACCAATTAATTCCATGCCATCACTTGTTGGCAGATCTAATGTATGCACCAAAAGTGGAACTTGGTGACCACAATTATCTATATTTTATTTTCCTATTGCTAGTTTGTGAATGTTTGTTGTTCTACTTTGTTTACGGTATTCCTTCATTCTATGTCTTGTTGTTTGAGGTGCAATGGTGCAGTGGTTAGCTCTTCTGCTCATATTACATTTTTGGCCAATATAATTTGTTCAACATAATTGGCAGACTTTTCCTTAGCCCTCATGGCACTTAAAAAAAGACCACTGCACCAGTATAATCCACTCAGAACTAATTCAGTTCCTCCTTCCTCATGCATTTTGTGGAGTTCAGCAAAGTTCATAAACATTTCTGTGATTTTCACCAAATCACGGTGAAGCGAACTCCGTTGTATTAGCTCACCATCAATCATGAAAATCTATCCATAAAACCTGCTTTGTCCAATGCAGTGTCATGGGGGATCAGAACGTATGTTGGCAGCAGTAATTGCAAGGCAAAAAACAACCCTTGTTGTGGCACCAGTCTACTGCAACGCACACTTATGTACACACACTTAAACAGTACAGATTTAGAATCACCAATTAAATTAATCTGTATGTTTTTGTAATGTGGGACAAAAACTGTAATCCCCACACAAAAACCTGCAATGATAAGGAGATGATGTGCAAATGCCACATGAATAGTGAGCAGACCCTGAATATGAACTCAGTCTCCTAGAACGAAGGCAACAGAGGTAAACTGTGATTATAAATAACATGAAACAAAAAACAGCTATAAAAAATCTGAACTCATTGATTCAAATATAAAGATTAGTAAAGTAATTTTGCTTGGTATAACACATTTTTTTCCTTCTTACTGCAAATCTGTCTTCTTTGTCAAAGTACAATAATCAATAACCAGTTTTGGAATCATGTCATGGTTCAGTCCTGACCTGCATTCTTAATTATTTCATTGCAGATATGAACCACTGGCATTTTTGATGTGTATCTATTTGGGTCATAAATGTAATGATACCATTTTTGCCTTGCAGATGGATGAAATTGTCATTAATGTTTAGCCAAACATATATTAGAAAATGTAAACAACTAGTATTCCCATTTTCAAGAATTTCAGGACTGTACCATTTAGGAATACGTACCGATTTATTTTATTGATGACAAATTCACCATTCCTCTTCTAGTACAAATATAAAATTATTAAACCATTGAAGTTTTCACATATTATTCTATTGGTTCTGATCAACACCCAAAAAAATATATAACATCAAAGTGAAAACTTGACAATGCTGAACCTTCTATACTAAGTACATATTTTAACTTGCTTAATCCAATACCGAGTCATGAAAGTCCACCTCAGCAGCACTGGGCACAATGCAACAAATGCACTCAAGCACACACTCACTTAGAACCAATATGCGATGCCTATTAGATTAATTCAAAGAAAGTTATCATAGGCCCTGTCTCTTATTTTTTTGTTTCAGCAATAACACATTCTTGAATAATTCTAAAAAAGCTTTGGAAAATTCCTTATAAAGAAAATTTTATTCTACTTTAATTTTACATAAAATATGATATATTCTATGTGATGGATTAGGACAATTCCATCTGACCAAGTTAAGATAATGAAGGATCACTGTAGTATAAGATATCACAACAGATTATTTTATTTTTATAACAAAGTGATGTTCCATGTAGTGTTATTCTGAGTAATGCTATTAGAGAATCTGGAATAACTATGAATCCAAAAATATCTGATAAATAAGCAAAGACTTCCTTCCAGTATGATCTGATTAAAGGGCATTCCCAAAACATATGACCAAGAGAGGTAGGTGACTACATTTTCACAATTTCAATCTTGTCCAGATCTACTGTACTTTGAATATTTTTTGTAAAGGTAGGTGTGTGAGGCTTACAATTTTTCACCGAATCACATGACCCTTTGCAAAAGATTAATAGATGTCTTGTTGATGGCAGAATTCTATTCATTATCTAAGATTCTTATTAGGAGATCTTGCTCCCACTGACATCTTTGGTCATCAAAAGCTGCACCCCTTGAGATAAATTAGTAGGGTCTGAAAATTTTGGATTTACCTTTATAAGTATTAAACAGTATATTTTTAACCATTGATATACCTTGCACGAGTTACTTTTAACAAAGTTTCTAACTTGTACATTGCAGAAACTGAGGTATAGTGGACCAACAGATGCATACTGTATATATCATCATACAGTTGAGATACTAAGCGACATCCACAAGTTAAGGGTAGCTTGAATATATTAAAGGTGTACATGGGAGGAAATGGCAGTAATAATTCAGCCTTAAAGTATCTCCTGTAATGGTACCCATATTTTGAGAGAATGATGAACAGCCAGATTACTGGTAAATTGACAATGACTAGTAATGAGAACAGCATAGAACAAAGCATACAGAAAACTTCAGCAGGGTTTCTTTTCCATACAAACCAAAGAGATAGTGTTTCATTCTCTCCTTCTTCAGTCTTAAAAAGTATTTATATCAGTTATCTGGTAATAAAACTGGAAGCTTCCTCCTGCTTTACATTGTAGTAATATTGTTATTTTAATATTGCAAATGACCTTTCCAAATAGAATAATTTATAAATATATATACATATCTTGAGGGATGTAGTTGCATCTTAAAATAACACTAAACACAGCCCTCTTCTGCAGCAGTTGACACAGAAAAGTCTTCTGGAAAAATATAGATCAGATTGCACTTAAAGAGGACCTCTTTATGCCCTCTAGAACACCGTAATACAACTTCTTTTACCAAAAATCATTCACATTTGATGAAGAAAATTCTTTGAAAACATTTACAAGGTAAGCAATGTGTTATTTTATTTTTGAGTTTTCCATATGGTTGTTTCCCAGGAATTTATTCATGAACTGTGTCATTAATTTAGGAGGATTTCCTGCTTCAATTCCTTCCAGAATTCTAAAATGATATATTTTTTTCACTTCATTCTATCTTCAGAGTCCATTAATTTATTCCGGAAAGTTTTACATTAGCCCTCTTGACTGCTGAAGCTGTCATCTGCTCCAGCTATGCAGTGTGAAATAGGGAGATGTATTTCAAGTCATTAGGCTAGGCACCGATAATATTAATTTTACTCTAAATGTTTTTGCTCAAGAATGTTTAAGCTTTTTACTTCATTATATGTGCCCTTCCTACCCTTTTTCATTTCTTTCATGTTACTTTCCAACTTAAATATCAAATACTTGTTTTTGCAGTATTAACATAATGCCTAGATATGTGAAATACTCAACATTTCCTATCTTAAGTGGTTTCTCCACTTTACTGTACCATTGTCTTGGCAACTCTTTTCACCCAATGACATCCTGTTCACATTTATTCAGTTAAGAGTCCAAAAAGTTCAAAGGTAAATATTGTTTAAGAGTGTAAACCATTCTTAATCTTAGTGGATAACAGACTGAAGAAAGAATCCTTCCATACAATAATAGTATTATATCCAGGAAATATAGTGTTCTCCATTTGTATTGTAACAGTAAAGTCAAAATTTCTGGTTTTGCTCTTTATAAAAGCAATATGGATGCTCAAGTACAGGATGGCATCTTTTAACTCTGGGTATTTCTGTGCAGGTTTGCTTTAACATTTTAGAATACTAATGTGTTTATTCTTTCCCTCATATTTATATAGGGCATTGTGTAATTACATTTTCATCTCTTACCCCCATTTTTCTCAAGTGTCCTCTGCAAAGAAAGAAGGATAAACCTCCCAAAATAGAAAAAAATGCTAAGCAAAAAGAAAGTTTGATCTTTAAAGTCAACTTTGTTTACTATAAAGTTATATACAGCATCCTTATCAAAAAAAGGAATAAAATAACATATATTACTCCATATTAACTGATCTTTAAAAACAATCTACTTTTATATACAGTGGTGTGAAAAACTATTTGCCACCTTCCTGATTTCTTATTCTTTTGCATGTTTGTCACACAAAATGTTTCTGATCATCAAACACATTTAACCATTAGTCAAATATAACACAAGTAAACACAAAATGCAGTTTTTAAATGATGGTTTTTATTATTTAGGGAGAAAAAAAATCCAAACCTACATGGCCCTGTGTGAAAAAGTAATTGCCCCCGAACCTAATAACTGGTTGGGCCACCCTTAGCAGCAATAAGTGCAATCAAGCGTTTGCGATAACTTGCAATGAGTCTTTTACAGCGCTCTGGAGGAATTTTGGCCCACTCATCTTTGAAGAATTGTTGTAATTCAGCTTTATTTGAGGGTTTTCTAGCATGAACTGCCTTTTTAAGGTCATGCCATAGCATCTCAATTGGATTCAGGTCAGGACTTTGACTAGGCCACTCCAAAGTCTTCATTTTGTTTTTCTTCAGCCATTCAGAGGTGGATTTGCTGGTGTGTTTTGGGTCATTGTCCTGTTGCAGCACCCAAGATCGCTTCAGCTTGAGTTGACGAACAGATGGCCGGACATTCTCCTTCAGGATTTTTTGGCAGACAGTAGAATTCATGGTTCCATCTATCACAGCAAGCCTTCCAGGTCCTGAAGCAGCAAAACAACCCCAGACCATCACACTACCACCACCATATTGTACTGTTGGTATGATGTTCTTTTTCTGAAATGCTGTGTTCCTTTTACGCCAGATGTAACGGGACATTTGCCTTCCAAAAAGTTCAACTTTTGTCTCATCAGTCCACAAGGTATTTTCCCAAAAGTCTTGGCAATCATTGAGATGTTTCTTAGCAAAATTGAGACGAGCCCTAATGTTCTTTTTGCTTAACGGTGGTTTGCGTCTTGGAAATCTGCAATGCAGGCCGTTTTTGCCCAGTCTCTTTCTTATGGTGGAGTCGTGAAGACTGACCTTAATTGAGGCAAGTGAGGCCTGCAGTTCTTTAGACGTTGTCCTGGGGTCTTTTGTGACCTCTCGGATGAGTTGTCTCTGCGCTCTTGGGGTAATTTTGGTTGGCCGGCCACTCCTGGGAAGGTTCACCACTGTTCCATGTTTTTGCCATTTGTGGATAATGGCTCTCACTGTGGTTCACTGGAGTCCCAAAGCTTTAGAAATGGCTTTATAACCTTTACCAGACTGATAGATCTCAATTACTTCTGTTCTCATTTGTTCCTGAATTTCTTTGGATCTTGGCATGATGTCTAGCTTTTGAGGTGCTTTTGGTCTACTTCTCTGTGTCAGGCAGCTCCTATTTAAGTGATTTCTTGATTGAAACAGGTGTGGCAGTAATCAGGCCTGGGGGTGGCTACGGAAATTGAACTCAGGTGTGATACACCACAGTTAGGTTATTTTTTAACAAGGGGGCAATTACTTTTTCACACAGGGCCACGTACGTTTGGATTTTTTTTCTCCCTAAATAATAAACACCATCATTTAAAAACTGCATTTTGTGTTTACTTGTGTTATATTTGACTAATGGTTACATGTGTTTGATGATCAGAAACATTTTGTGTGACAAACATGCAAAAGAATAAGAAATCAGGAAGGGGGCAAATAGTTTTTCACACCACTGTATAGTATAAGCAAATTGAAATGTTAGGAAGATTTTCTCAATTGAGTAATTGCTTTTTTGTACAGAGGGATCACTACATAAATCTTTAGTTAATAATCATTTTGAAATTCAGCCACCCTGAGAAATGTCACTAAAACTTAGCCTATATGAAATGGTTTTATTTAAACAATAACCATTAAAATTACCTTACATTTTTTTATTAAAACCCCTTATCTAAGAATAATTACAATGAAACAAAGCATTAATTTGATATTTATATTGATAATCTATAATGTACAAAACCCAGAAAAGGCAGCATCCAGGATAAAACATATAAATAATTCCTAAACACCTTTTCAAACTTTAAATGATTTGAAGTTCACTAGAGCATAAAACAAATTATTTGATGCCATCTATTCAGAGCATTTAAGGAAAGATAATACACATTGATTTTAATTTGATACTAATCCACCGAGTCTGATAATTGTGTCCTCTTGTGACAGCCTTCAAACAGACAGAGGTTTAGCAATTAGGGCCTTTAAGAGGTTACAGAATATAAATATGCTAGCACTCTAGAAGAAAATATTATGTCTGAAGAATAAAGGACTATTCATCTGAATCTATCCATTTTGTAAGCCTTCTCGAACATTGTATAAAATCAAACAAAGTCCACAGCATTCTGTTCCCCCAACATACAGCACTTTTGTGAAATGGGCTTCCTTTTTGGTTGGGGTTATTGTTTCACTGAGTATTGTAGAAACATAGACTCGCTGTAGTGTGCACAAATATAATCAACTTAATATTTATTTTTTAATTGGTTATGAAAAAATATATAATCTGTTTATTTATTTTTATATTTTTCACATAGATATGCATTTACACACACATATAAAAGTATTTTAATTTATACTTAGGATATCATTTGCAGCAAATCCTTTTAAAATGTAATCTTCCAGAGTGAAAGTAGCACAATTAAAAATTATACCTGCATGCTGACAAATTTACAGAATTTCTGATTAGAGTGAAAGAGGTGGCTATTGAACTTGTAACACTTATTAGGCAGATGTAAATATTACTGGAATAAGGCGATGCAAGGGGGAGGGTATTACAGTATAATGCTGCTCCTGCTGTCTTTTGTGTCTTCAAGAGCTAAAACATGAGTGTGATAATTTTGGAAATCACCACTCCATCCAGCCTTTGGACATCTTCTCTGAACTAAGTCACACAAAAACAGAAAAGTAACCTGTGCTCTTGTTGTGATTATGATTCTTCTCATGCTGTTGCTAATGATGGGCTCTTTGTCTTTACATATGCTTTTATCTTCCGAATTAACTCAGCATTTAAAGCTGCTTTTTTGTAGTGTTTATATATTTTATTCTACACCATTTGTTTTGTGGTTTGTGTGTGAGGTTAGAGGTGAGAGGTTAAAGTGCCTCTTGCAAAATACACTCTTGTTCATAAAAATGACTATAAAGTTGTTAGATCCAACTGTCTACATACATTATCTACTCTAATAATAACATAGGAATTTATCAGACAGTTGAACTCTTTTGTTGATCCAAGTCCACATCACACCACTCTGGATAAATGGTCATGAAACACTTTTGCACAAGCTCATGGAAACTCCTCCTAGGTATGTTTAAGGTATTGATGTTCTCAACCAGACTGTAGAAACACAATTTATTTTTCTCTGGCTTTTTGATCACTTCCCCTTCATTTCTGCATTATGGCACTTCACCGAGATCTTAGATTTACCATCACACTATATACTATATAGCTTGATATCCATGGATTACAGATGTCTCCATAAATTATAAATATAGCTTGTCCTGATGTTTTGTGCCCTGCTTTGTGTTTTTCTGCTATAGGATTCTTCAATTAATGCAGCTTCCTTTTAAACTTTCTGATATATTTAAAAGCTGCCCTGGTGTCTTATTATTGCTGCATTTTTACATTTGCTGTGTACTGCTCAGTTTGTACTGAAAAAAAAACACCTTGTGATGGTGCATGCTAGCAATGGTGCTATATAAAATAAAGACAGATTGTCTGGTTGCATTGCTCCCTAACATCACTGCTTGTCTGAAAGCTGTCAACGTAGGCAGATCAAGCAACCAAGATCTACAGTAGAACAACATTGTGTTTTGAACAAAAAAAAAATGCACTTTGGTATTCTTATTGCACTTCTGTAAACCATAAAAATCACAATAAACACACAGATAAGTTGTGACTGACACATATACAGTATCTTAAGTGTATTCTGTACAAGTCTTTTGTTTTTCTGTCTAAGTAACAATATCTGATGTAACAATCCCTCAGCCTCGCAAGATGCCTATATACTGCATAAAATATCAATCCATTTATCCGTCCATTCATTCATTTTATTAAACTGAATAAATCAGAACAGGATCATGCATACTTGGAACCTATACATGTAGTGCTCAACCATGGACGGGGAACCAGCTGCAAAGACAAGCACACATTCACATTCATTTACTATAAAGCAATTGAGAGATTCTGTTCAGGCAGAAATGCACTTTTTTGGCATAAATACAGAGATAAAATTCAAACACCACAAATATAAGGGCCCTGGAGCTATGAAGTACTCCAACCACTGTGCCACCATTCTGTCTCTGTAAAAAACAGATGGAAATTACCTAAGGTGCTCATTTCTTTTGCAAAGATAATCCTAATTCTACTAGTTGAACTGTTCATGTACTGCAGAACTAAACTGTTGTAATAACGATTCTGTGGAGACATAACTGCTTTTAGTCAAAATTCTGTTAGGTCAAAGGCACAGCTAATTAAGGCCTTACAAAAAAAATGTGCCATTGTGCTCTTCAAATCAAAATATTAATAAAATCAGAAGCAGACGCTGAGTTTGTCCATGGACGAGGAGCATTCAGGAATGACCTTCATATGGCAGAGACACTTGTGATGACAGATCCTCAAGGGATCTATCAGCACAAAGCATGAAATCTGGCTATGGCTTGTTCACTAGAATTATGTCAAAGGTCTGAACAATCTAAAAGCTAAATTTGACATCGATAACAAATTTGCTTCTACATTTAATACTTAAATGCAACTTATTTAATAATAAAGCAAGGCAAAAATGTGGTTATTTAATATAAAATCCAAAACGGTATTTAAATACACCTACAGTAATAAAAAAGTCACTTAAATTCTATTGGCTTTAAGAGGCTAAATTATTGTTGAAGTAAAATAAGGCATACTTGTACTTAGTAGACTGACAAAAATGATAAAATCCCTGTCACATGTAGGACTGTCATGATAATTGATCAACCTGTAACTAATATTCAATGCTCACACTTTATACCTATTAACAGCTAAATATCATCGGCATATAAAATGTAACTTTAAAGGTGATCTCTGAGATTTACGTATGTAGTAAATATCACTAAAAGTCTTCGATGGATTAAAAAATTTTTCTCCAGCCTAGCAGACAAATGCTTTGGTGCATAGAAAAACATGGGGAAACAGGATACTGATATCCTGCAACACTTAATTACTAGACACAGGTATAAATGTTGAACACAGTAATGATTCAAAGTGGAAGCAAGGGTTAGAAAGTGGATGAAAGAATCGGATATGTTACTTTTTTTTTCCTGTGTTATACAGTAAATTGGAATAAGTTTAGCTTGCCAGGCCAGCCTATAACATGTAATTATAATAAAAATAATAATAGAAAGGCTTATACCGTATTGGTTCAAAGAAATTTCCCTAATAGTAAAACAGTGTAACTTCAGGTGTAACTGACTGCACCTAAGCTTATGTTTGTGTACAAAGTAATTTTTTTAATGTGATAAAAGGTGACAATGATGATGATTACAGATATTAAATTTTGCCCTTTGTCAAAAAGCTGTCATGTATACTGTTAAATGTATTGCAAATAACTAATGTTGAACATAATGGAAAAATCAGAAATTACTTTCAGTGTTAAGTTTGCTTGCCAAATGAGAAGCAAATAGACAGATGAGATGGCTTGTTCAATGATGACAAGGCTGTGACATATTTTGGTGCTTGCTTATGAGTGTAAAAGGCTACACATTTTTTCAAGGGTTGCAAGAGAAATAAAAAATTGACAACTGTGGTCATTTGTTTAGCCAACAAATCTATACTTAAGTTTACATCTTACTCCCTCATTATCTTTACTTATAAGCGATTCATCCACAGACTAAATAATAGTAGTCATGTATTTCTTGGAACAGCTACTGACCACCTTTTATAACAAGTTTACAACATACAGGGTGAGTCAAAATTATGTTAACACTAATGGTACTGTTAACACTAATTTTTGTGGACAATTTATGTGCCACATATGGTACATGTGTTGAACATGATGGCGAACAGGTTGTGAAATTCTTGCACATATGAAGTATGTTTTGTGAATAAATTGTTCCTGCCATTCAAATGTTAACATATTTTTTTAAAAACTAAGGAGAATTCTTTGATACTGTTTAATTTTTAGCTATAATCCTGATAAGCATTCAGAATGCTGAGAAAATGGCATACTATTACCACTCTGGCTATAGCAAGCAGATACAGTCAAATTCACACACTTAGGATTTCACATTGCCTTAAAGACTTTAAAAAACATTCAAGGAAGCACATCAAGTTGGTCTATTATAGGTTCATGTGTTATTAGTTATTAATTTTGCCTCAGTTTGTCCTGGGGGGCATCAGAAAATTAATGTTTAGTGAACTGTTTCAGGAAAAGTGGTGGTGTACTTGCTCAGAGAATATTATCTGCATTGAAGAGCAGACACAAGTAATAAAATGGTTACTCTCTGCAAGGATTTGTGTTTGCCGAAAGATCAAAAATCTGTTAGCCATTTGGGAAATTAGGTGGTTTTATTTTATTTTTTTAAATTTACTTTCACATAGGTACACAGTAGTAAAAGCTCACAAATCTAAGAAGACTATACTGACCATTAAACCTGCATCACTTTTCATGTATAGTCTATATGGTCTATAACGGAGAAAAAACGGTGCATTTCTCATTGGATCCAATGGGATTTTAGTAAAAACAAACAAAAACTTTATATGTGCAATTGTCACTTTTGATGTAGCCTTCATTTACATATTCTTAGCCAGTTGGAGACAGCTGGTGGTGCATTCCTGTGAAGCACAGTCATGTAGTGTGACACGCCCAATGACTCACTCCAACTAGTCCATAACTCGCCCCAACAAAGTCAAACAGGTTTGGTCGTAGGGGTGGGCTCTGTGTGCATGAGAGTAGACAATCAGTGAATACTCATTTGGAAGTACAATGCATTTAATACAGCAACGAGGAATAAGAAATGGGGGCATTTTGGACCTCACAAACAGAAGAAAAGCTTGCTTCATTGTTGTTTCATGATTTATGTAACATGACACACTGCAAAAAAGATAAAAGGGCAGAGATTACAGTTGAATTCATGGTACCTGTTAACTTTTTGTATAGCACTGTATTCATCACACAGAATGCTATTTGCAGTCAGAAAAAGGGGTGAGCTCAACTGCGCTGTAATTTCGTCACCTGTCTCTAAATGCAGCGATTTTTCAGCTCCAGGAGTACTGTACAATGGAAGACCCTGCACTCTGGCCCCCAAACGTCATGCAAAAAGACAATTTCCCCTTGAGAGGATTAACAAAGTATATAAAAACAAAAATCAAAATCAAAAATACCCAGTGGCTGTTTATCATAATATCACAGAGTAGACTGAACTCTGCCTGACTGTCTGGTTCAGGAACAATTACTAATAAATTCCAAGTTTACAACATTTCCATCAAAACAGCCCCAAGTACAATTCTCTAAATAAGCTTCATAATTTCACCCCACCCCACTATAAGAATCTGGTCCGACATAGGACAGACACACAGATGTTTGCAGATGCGAAGTTAACAGAAACAGTGGAAAAACATTTAAATGCATTCCACAGTTGTCATCTTCTGAAAAAGAAAAGCAGCATTCATATTTCTTTTAGTTCTTTTCCACAGACAGACAGAGTTTTGTTAACTTAAGGACATAATTTATATTGGTAATATGTGGCTATTTATGAGGGAGATGGAGAACAGAATAATAATTGAAATGTACTAACCAGTTCTCAAAAATGTTTTAGATAAAACACAGGCATGGTAAAACAGAAAAAAACAAAAAAAAAAAAAAAACAAAACATTTGGGACAATGCACCTTTGAAAAAAAAAAACTGTTATTGATTATTTAGTGCATGTGAATATGTTACAGTACTTGATCAGCAGCACACCAGAAATAAATTTAAACTTTCTTTGAGATGAAGATATGAAATAAGAGAAGAATATTCCATGTACAGTTGTGCTTGAAAGTTTATGAACCCTTTAGAATTTTCTGTATTTCTGCATAAATATGACCTAAAACATCATCAGATTTTCACTCAAGTCCTACAAGTAGATAAAGAGAAACCAGTTAAACAAATGAGACAAAAATATTATACTTGGTCATTTATTTATTAAGAAAAATGATCGAAAATTACATATTTGTGAGTGGCAAAATTTTGTGAACCTTTGCTTTCAGTATCTGGTGTGACCCCCCTTTGCAGCAATAACTGCAACTAAACGTTTCCGGTAACTTTTGATCATTCCTGCACACTGGCTTGGAGGAATTTTAGCCCATTCCTCCGTACAGAACAGCTTCAACTCTGGGATGTTGGTGGGTTTCCTCACATTAACTGCTCGCTTCAGGTCCTTCCACAACATTTCGATTGGATTACGGTCAGGACTTTGACTTGGCCATTCCAAAACATTAACTTCGTTCTTCTTTAACCATTCCTTGGTAGAACGACTTGTGTGCTTAAGGTCGTTGTCTTGCTGCATGACCCACCTTCTCTTGAGATTCAGTTCATGGACAGATGTCCTGACATTTTCCTTTAGAATTCTCTGATATAATTCAGAATTCATTGTTCCTTCAATGAAGGCAAGCTGTCCTGGCCCAGATGCAGCAAAACAGGCCTAAACCATGATACTACCACCACCATGTTTCACGGATGGGATAAGGTTCTTATGCTGGAATGCAGTGTTTTCCTTTCTCCAAACATAACGCTTTTCATTTAAACCAAAATGTTCTATTTTGGTCTCATCTGTCCACAAAACATTCTTCCAATAGCCTTCTGATTTGTCCACGTGATCTTTAGCAAACTGCAAACGAGCAGCAATGTTTTTTTTGGAGAGCAGTGGCTTTCTCCTTGCAATCCTGCCATGCAAACCATTGTTGTTCAGTGTTCTCCTGATGGTGGACTCATGAACATGAACATTAGCCAATTTGAGAGAGGCCTTCAGTTGCTTACAAGTTACCTTGGGGTCCTTTGTGACCTCGCCGACTATTACACGCCTTGCTCTTGGAGTGATCTTTGTTGGTCGACCACTCCTGGGGAGGGTAACAATGGTCTTGAATTTCCTCCATTTGTACACAATCTGTCTGACTGTGGATTGGTGGAGTCCAAACCCTTTAGGGATGGTTTTGTAACCTTTTCCAGCCTGATGAGTATCAACAACTCTTTTTCTGAGGTCCTCAGAAATCTCCTTTGTTCGTGCCATGATACACTTCCACAAACATGTGTTGTGAAGAGCTGACTTTGATAGATCCTTGTTCTTTAAATAACACAGGGTGCCCACTCACATCTTATTGTCATCTAATTGACTGAAAACACCTGACTCTAATTTCACCTTCAAACTAACTGCTAATCCTAGAGGTTCACATACTTTTGCCACTGACAAATAAGTAATATTTGATCATTTTCCTCAATAAATAAATGACTAAGTATAATATTTTTGTCTCATTTGTTTAACTGGTTTCTCTTTATCTACTTTTAGGACTTGAGTGAAAATCTGATGATGTTTTAGGTTATATTTATGCAGAAATATAGAAAATTCTAAAGGGTTCAAAAACTTTCAAGCACAACTGTAGCTTTTAAGACTCAAAGATAGCAGAGCCATTTGCTGTACTGGGACATGTGTCTTTTATGTCTTGATACCTGCATGTACTTTTTTCCTCCTGTGGTTATCCTATATTTATCAACAGGTTTTTGTAAACTGGATCAACATTACAAAAGTACTAAATGAGAAAAAAAACATCCGGTAATTTGCAAATGGCCATCTATCAGCAGTGACTTTGGAATCTAATACAGTAATCCCTCACTATATCGTGCTTCGACTTTCGCGGCTTCACTCTATCGCGGATTTTATATGAAAGCATAACTAAATATATAACGCAGATTTTTCGCTGCTTCGCGGGTTCTACGGACAATGTGTCTTTTTACTTCCTGTACATGCTTCCTCAGTTGGTTTGCCCAGTTGATTTCATACAAGGGACGCTATTGGCGGATGACTGAGAAGCTAACCAATAAGAGCACGCAGTTAAGTTCTCCTGACTGAGAAGCTAACCAATCAGAGTAAGCAGCGAAGTTCCTGCTGAATGCAGTGTTAACCAGGAAGTCTTGTCTCGCTCATTCAGCATCAACGTGTTTCGCTGTGTAAAGAGTTGTGCTCTTTTGTGTTTATCTTTGTGCATAGTCAAGCCCTTCATTATGGCTCCAAAACGATCTGCTACTGCTTCAGGGGCCGTGCCCAAGCG
>JANRMT010062819.1:29699912-29762772 GCA_026402145.1 Polypterus bichir lapradei
ATATATATATATATATATATATACAGTAATCCCTCCTCCATCGCGGGGGTTGCGTTCCAGACCCCCCCGCGATAGGTGAAAATCCGCGAAGTAGAAACCATATGTTTGTATGGTTATTTTTATATATTTTAAGCCCTTATAAACTCTCCCGCACTGTTTATAAATATTCCCCGCAGCGTTATACAGCATAATCCCTTTGTATTCTCTTAGATATTAGGTAAGATTCATTGAAATTATGTATGTAAACACACTGTTTATATACAGTACTACAGTACTCACAAACGTACGTATCGTATATCACTGAGGCGTTTTATTTAATACGTAATACAGTTTTAAATATATTGTAATTGATTAGGTAATAAAATACAAAGTGAAAAATATATAACATGTAAAAGCTGTACATAAAACCAAAATGTTATTTTAAAGATACTGTGGAGCGTCTCCGATATCACAGATGTTACAACCATTACAATAGACAGGCCACCGGCAAAAAATACCTACAATGCAAGAAAAATCGTATAAAAATGTGTTTACAGTTACAATAAACGTACATACATGTACTAAGTATGTAGAAAATTAGTTATGGGTACTCACCAACAACACGACGACGACTTGTCCTATAACGATGACATCTACTGCACTGTCACAGCTGTTCTAAAGGAGCCCCTTCAGGCGACTGTGTAGCACCGTCATCTGGACTTTCTTCTTCCACTGAAGGCATACTAGGCAGTGTTTTGCGGGTGAGGAACATCGTGATGGGCAGTTGCTGGCGCTGCTTTTTCATTTGTGTAAAGAGGTTCCTGTACACTTCCGTGGCGCCGTCAATAGCATTTTTAAATTGCAAAGAACGAATCATTTGCGGGTCCCATTCTTCGACTGATGTCTGTAGATCTTTTGCCATACGTAGAATCGTCGCGAGACGCTCAAGAGTTAGGCCGGGGTCGTCTTCTTCCTGTGCTGGGTCTTCTTCTTCCTCGCTCGCTGACTTGGTCATCTCGGCCAAATCTTCTTCGCTCAGCGGCTTGGAGTGGGCATCGAGCAGCTCGTTGACGTCATCACAGGTCATGTCGTTAAAACCTTCTCCTCCTAGTAGTTTTGCCAGCCTGACTGTCTTGTCAACCGCCGAGTGCTGAATTTCTTCTGCAGAAGAGCCCTTGTCGTGCACAACTTCTGGCCACAATTTCTTCCAGCAGGCATTAACCGTCCCTTTCTTCATATCGTTAAGGGCCTTCTGCACATTCACCATACACGATGTGATCACGTACTTACGCCAGTACTCCTTCAGGGAAAAGTCATCGTCCGTGTCCATTGCCTCGACCATGTTTTGCAGGCTGTTCTTGGTGTACAATGCCTTGAAAGCCCGGATAACTCCTTGATCCATTGGCTGAATCAGTGACGTTGTATTCGCCGGCAAGAACTCTACTTTTACACCTTCGTAAGAAAGATCCAAGGGATGACCTCCAGCATTGTCCAGAAGTAAAAGGACTTTGAACTCCAGCCCTTTCTCTGCCAGGTAGATTTTTACCTCCGGGATGAAACATTGGTGAAACCAATCCGACGTTAGGCGTTTCGTAATCCAAGCCTTCGGGTTGTGCATCCAGTACACAGGCAGCAGGTTTTTATTCTTATTTTTCAGGGCCCGTGGGTTTTTGGACTTATAAACGAGCCCAGGCTTTATCATAAAGCCCGCAGCATTGGCGCACATGACCAGCGTGATGCGATCTTTGTGAGCCTTAAACCCCGGGGCTTTTGCCTCCTCCTTCATGATAAAAGTACGAGACGGCATCCGCTTCCAAAATAGGGCTGTCTCATCCATATTAAACACAGTTTCAGGCCGATATCTGCCTTCCTCAATGATCGCCTTGAACGTGTCCGCGACATATTTCTCGGCTGCGGCTTTGTCTGCGGAGGCAGCCTCTCCTTGCAGATTCACACTGGCCAAGTTGAACCTTTTTTTGAATTTTTCAAACCAGCCCTTGCTGGCAGTAAATTCAGAGCTGGGGGATTCAGCAGAAGTTCCAGGTTGAGGATCGTCGTCTAGAGCATCTCCGGCATCCGCAAACCTATCATAAAGTTGCTTGGCCTTTTCTCGGATGATATTGGTGTCCACGGGGATGTTTTTCTTCCGGCAGTCTTCGATCCAAATTCCTAAAGCAGTTTCCATCCGGACTATCGCCTTATTACGTCCACTTACAATTCGTTTCGCGCCCTGGTTAAAGGACACTGCGGCCGTAGATCGTATGCTCTTTTCATCCTTCTTAATATAACGAACCGTGGACTCGTTGATGCCGTAGTGGCGTCCTACAGCAGCGTAGCTTTTCCCTTGCTTCAACATGTCCAACAATTGTACCTTTTCAGCAATTGTTAACATCTTCCGTTGGCGCTTGGGCACGGCCCCAGAAGCAGTAGCAGCAGCAGATCGTTTTGTAGACATAACGAAGGCTTGACTACAGTACGCACAAAGAAACACGTTGATTAGCTGAATCAGCGAGACGAGATGCCGACTTCACAAAGAAACACGTTGATTAGCTGAATCAGCGAGACGAGATGCCGACTTCACAAAGAAACACGTTGATTAGCTGAATGTGCGAGACGAGATGCCGCCTTTAAGCGAAATCGAATTCTGCGCTCCCCGTCGCAAAGCCAATCAGCACCCAGGAGCTTAACTACTCTGATTGGGTAGCTTCTCAGCCATCCGCCAATAGTGTCCCTTGTTTGTATTCAAATGGACAAACCAACAGAGGAAGCATATACAGTACACGTACCAGAAATAAAAAGACCGCAGACATCTGCGAAGCAGCGAAAAATCCGTGATATACATTTACATATGCTTACATATAAAATCCGCGATAGAGCGAAGCCGCGAAAGTCGAAGCGCGATACAGCGAGGGATTACTGTATATATATATAGTGTCGAGGATGCCAGGGGTCACGACCCGGACCGGATCCGGGGATCACGTGGGGGCCGCCTTCCTGGTTGCTTTGGAGGCCACGGGTTCAGGGCATGGAAGCCCCACCCTGTAGGGGCCCGTGGTCACTGCCAGGAGACGTCCCAATGCCTTGGGGACCCTGGACCTCAGCACTTCCGCCACACCAGGAAGTGCTGGGGGGGAAGAGAAGCAGGGACACCCGGAGAGCTTCCGGGAGAACAGCCGGCACTTCCGCCACACTGGGGCGTGTCAGCGGGAGATTGCCGGGGAGCACCTGGAGCTCATCCGGGTGCGGATAAAAGGGGCCGCCTCCCTTCATTCAGGGTGAGAGTCGGGAGCGGAGAGGACTGAGCTGGAGAAGGCAAGGAGGCGGCCTGAAGAGAGTGAGAGAAAGGCATTGTGAGGCCAGGACTTTGGGGACTTTGGGGCTTTTGTGGTGCACTTTAAGACTTAATATTGTAAATAAACGTGTGTTTGGGTGACAATGAACGTGTCTGCCTGTCTGTGTCCGGGTCAACCTCCACTATATATATATATATATATATCTATCTATATATAAATAAGGCCCCATCTCAAATGCAAAAAAATCCAATATATTTAATACTGTATGTAATTAGATTTTATTTTACATTTTTTGATTCAGCTTCTTAGACTTGAACACAGTAAATTTGTTTTTTTGAACATGATATAATTTTGATGCAAACTCATTACCTTTATGGTTAAAGCGGTACAGGTTTTTTTTTTAAAATGAACTCTAGCAAAATTCTGAAAATCAGTGGGTAACAGTCATTTTACAAGGTTAGAATGTATTTAATAAATCAGTCATTTTCTAACCAGCTTAGTCCTGAACAGGGTCGCAAGAGGTGCTGGAGCCTATCCAGTTAGCATATGGTGCAAGGCTGGAACTAACCCTGGGCAGGGCGCCATCTTGAATAAAACAATTAATAAATAAATACATCTGTTTTATATATGACCTTTCATTGAGGAACAATTCAAATATTTTATGAAAATTAAACAAGAACTTTTCTGTAAATAATGGCTAAAGAAATACTTAAAATAAATTACAGAGACATACCATATAGTACCATTCTGTCCTAGAAGAGAGGAAAGTTAATTGGATTAGACAGTTGGGTGAAATCTTGAAAAATTTAGAAATTAATATATTTTACTTTGACTTTTTCTATGAATTTCAGATACTTGAAAGTTTTAATAAAGTGAAATATGTTGCATTACACAGAATTTGTAGTTTCCACATGAAATACACAAAGAAAAAGTAATAAACATGTCTTTGTAATGGAATAAATTTATACTTCTATACTAATGACAATCATAGCAAGTCCAACTGAAAATTTCCAGCACAGAACAGACAGACTTTCTTTTGTGCATATCATCCACAAAAAAAGTCCTATTTCATGAATATGTATGTGAATATGTGGCAATCATAAATCTCATGATGAGTCCAGAACTGACATACACTCATTTCTACTGTCAACAAAACATCTGGGTAAATATCTGAAATACTTATTTTATTTTGTAGCCAATTTTATTGTTTTAACCTCTGAAAATATATTTTGCTTCTAATAGGTATTATCTTAAAATTGAAGACTGATATTAAGAAACTTAACCTGCATGTATAAATTAAAATTTATTTTTTTTAAATAAAACCATCTCTCGGAATCATCAATCAAATAATATGAATTCAGCAATTCAATTGTAAAATCAAACATATATGTCTATTAATTCTAATAAGAGTGTTAGAAGAAAATGTGATCTTCATATGTTTTGATTTTGAGGTATTGAATGAAAAGAAAAAACATGAATTCAAGAAAGCTAGAAATTTATTCTATTGTGTCATTACTCTAATATTCAAAGCCAATGCCAAATGATATGCTGCATTCCTGATGAGAGTATTTTCAGCTTCATCTTAGGCCCAAATTGCTGTTCTATTGTGTAAACGTTAATCCTCAATACAGTGTAAAGCACCATCAGGTCAGTTTTACAAGGACAATTTGCAATTTAGCAGTTCTGTAACTTTTTAGAAACTTAGTTCTGTTTATAGTACATTGAAAACGTATGAAAAATATGCAACAATTAAGCATATTGCTTTCTAAGCCTCTTCATATGAAAACTGGCCATTACTTTCCAATAGTATATTTTAAATTAAACCTGTTCATTTGACTACTTAATGCAGGTTCACCTTTTAAATTTAATTTTTTAAGGAAGCTGACAGACATTAATATTATTAAATTTAGAAGTAAAAAAACAACTATTTTAAAAAGAAGTCAATTCTATGAGATACATAATTGAGAGGAAACAGAAAATGTGCACATGAAAACCTTTGCTTTTACAAACAAATTTAACATAAACCCAAATCTGATACATGTGTATTTTTGAGAAGAATACAATGAAAACTAGATTCTAACTGATATGTACTTTTTCCAGACTTGGCTGCTGTAATTGTAATAAAGTTCAGGGGAAAGAACAAAAATCAGAAAGAACTTGTCAAGCCTGCATGATTAAGGTTTTATACGACCTTCAGTGTGTTGGCACCTTCAACTGGACATAAGTTTAAGCCTCCACACAATGTTCATTTTCTATGCTATATGAGGAAACAGAGAACAAACAGTAGAACATTAAATATCAAGAAGGGAATAAATCAGTCTGTGGGATGTCACGGCTTACCAAAGGTTGTGTTGGAAGTGGCTGCGTTGGCCTAGAGAGTATTTGTGTGCAAGATAGTGTTACAGTTTGTGTGGATTTGTTAATTTCCCCATTACACTTGATGATGTCAGCTAACCAAGAGCTAATTCTGTTGAACACAAAAATGCTTTAGATTAAAAATGAAAGCATGCTGAAAGATTAAATAGTACTTTTTAGCTGGAAATGAGTCAGATTCACAATTTCATCCTGCACTTTAAATTTAAGGAGAAACAAAACATAACCTTTGAGCTGCATTTGCGACATTCTGTATGCAACTAAAGAAGTGCAAGTGTGCACAAGGGAGAAGAAAGAAAAATGTCTGAAATGACTAGCACACAGAATATCTGCAGTGTAGTACTAAAAGCCTTGAACACACAAAATTGCAGTATAAAACATAATTTTTTTAAACCAACTAACATGTTTTTACTTTGATTTACACTTTTTTCTGACCAGCTGTTACAACTATGTACCTCTAAAATCATTAATTTTTCAGTTGTGAGTTTATGAATAAATAAATTTCAAGTACTGCACTAACCACATTTTGAAGAGATCCATTCCCCTGTCATTAGTGTTGCCTGAGCTTTACCTTGACTCCTGAGGTTACAGATAGCAAATAGCACAAAGAATGAGCAGACAAACTTGCATCAGCACAGACATGCAAACACACACTTAGGGTCAAAGCACTAATCCTTAAACTCTGAAAAGGGCATGTAGGTATACATTTTCTTTTAGTCCTACAGCATGAAGTACCTTCCACTTATAAATGGAATAGAAAAAAAAAACTTGCAAGTTCCTTATTTTAAGCAAGCGTACTTTTCTCAAATGAGGCACATTACCTACATTGTGATGGAGCATCAGTTACGGCACTACAGCCATGCAGCACAATTCCCCGAGGGTGATCCGGCTTGCCGGATCCTCATTGTTGAGGACCTGAGTGGCTGGACCAAGCAAAGTGGGATGCCCATGTAACACACTGGCTGTGGCAGATAGAGGGTCATTTTTTTGGGGGGGGGGCTGATTGGGTTGTGGGGGGGTACTGCACTGCATGTCTGCCTGGGGGGTTGCCAACCAGGATTCCAAGCTGTTTCATCATGTGGTGTGTGTGACAACGTGCTGTACCAGTGCATGCCCCTCAACCTGACCTAACCTGATACATTTTGAATAAATATGCTGCTTTTCAAAACTGGTTAAGGTAATGGTTAGAGCTGATACAATAATAATTATAAGTTTTCATTTTGCAAGCTATAGGTTTTGAAAAGAGGCACGGTTAAGACTAAAACATCTCTGCTAAATTTCATGTTCCTCTGTTTGTTTAGTGCATTATTTACTTTTTGTATGCTATTTATTCTTATCTAATTTTAAATTGTTTTTTTCTTTGCTTGTTACTATTCGACATCTTGTTACACACTTTGAGCTACATCTTTTGTATGAAAATGTTGTGTAGAAGTAAATGTTCTTGTTGTTGTGTATATTTACAGTAGCTCACACAGACCTTATCTGCCACTAGAACATGTACAGTATTATTTCATTCAAAAGAATTTGGCTGCTGTAGAGTTAGCATCGTTCATTAGTAAAACGGTTTGATCTTGCAGAGTACTAAAATAAATTCTCTAAATCAGGGGTGTCAAATTTCCTTGAGGGCTGAAGGTTTAAATTCTAGCCATTGCTGCTAAGGCAAAAGTGGTATGTCCCAGTAATTTTATTGGATTCACTTTTTAGGATTCAGGAACCAAATTGTTTCTTTTCCTTACCCAATAGCCCAAAAATAATGGAATGCAAAGTGAGTCAAAAGATGCCTAGCTAAGTTAGGGATCTCAGATTTACCTTTTGGAGGGCCACCATTTTCACTCCAAGCAATTTTGTACTTAACATGGCATTAAATTCCACGGTCGCTTAGTTCTACCACACCAGGTATTTCCAAAACTGTTGGCTTACTTTGCAACTTTTTATTGTTTAGTTGCTGATTGGGAAATAAATTAACATTTAAGTGTTATATACTGGTGTGACAGATAAGGGGGCGCTGTCGTCCCCTTGAACCCTCGGATCAAATGTCAGACACCAGGTAAAAGTCCAAATGTTGAATTTATTATAATAATAAAGTGCACAAAGCACCCTCCACTCCACTATACTCATAAACCACTACAATAATAATAACAATACAATAATCCTCCACACCCAGACACGTTGCCACCCATTCCTCCCGACTTAGCTCGTCTGTCTAGGATTTCCCATAGTCCTTTATAGTCCATGACCCAGAAGTGCTTCTGAACCCTCAGTCCATGCGACTTCTTAGCACTTCCAGGTCAGATCAAAACTCTTCTTTTTTCATCCAGGAAGTACGTCATTTCCTCTGTCCCAGTGACCAGGACGTACTTCCGGGTTATAGGGCACATAAAAGTCTCTGAGCCTCCCTGCAGAGTTCCTTTGCGGCCCTCATGGTATCCAGCAGGGCTGTAAAGGAAAATTCCAATATCCATGATGCCCTGCTGGAATTCAGGGCACCTCCATGCTGCCGGAAGGGCCCCATCTAGAGGCGTGGGGGTATTGGCCGGGATGAACGGCCGGCCATATCTCACAACCAGTAATCTTAAAAAGTGAGTCAATTAAAATCCAGAAATGTGCATTTTCACTTTCACTTTGCATTTAAAATATTGCTTATTTTTGACTCTCCAAACTGAAATGGAAAATGGTTGGGAAACAAATGAACATTTAAGTGTTATATACCGGTAATCTTAAAAAGTGAGTCAATTAAAATCCAGAATTGTGCATTTTCATTTTCACTTTGCTTTTAAAATATTGCTTATTTTTAACCCTCCAAACTGAAATGGAAAATGTTTTTTGCTCAACCTTTAGAATGTCTAATGAGTACTGTCCCCATGAACCGTTGCCTTGATTTTATCTGTAACATGCCAGACAGTATGGTGTGGTGGATCAGACGTTGAACATTAAATCCTGAAGGTTGCTGTCTTAATCCCCATAACTGGCTCACAGTGAGACCTTTAGACAGCCATGAAACCTGGCTATGCATCAATGATGTTAAAAAATATGCAAACAGATGTTCTGCATCCTGATCTTGTAAAGTGTTCCTTATATATAACAAAATAATAATAATTAAAGACATTATACACTAGAGCATGACTAGATGATGAAGCCACTAAATTTGAGTGTAAAATGCAGGTATTGCATCATCTATAAAACTTTTTTACCGTTAACAGATAAATGTATGTAAAATAAAGAAAGCATTTGGTGATATGAAACCTTTCTGAATGTTACCATATTGCTCATACCAGTGTACTGCTGAGACACATAAACATGGTCCCCTTTATATCTGAATATGCAATATAACATAATGCCATGCCAAAGATATGACGAGCTATGATGTAAGAAAATGGACAGTGTCATTAACAGATAATAATACTTTGCTACTTGTGTTTCTTCCATTTCCAACACTACTGAAAAATAATGAAATTGGGTTGGTTTCAGATATTACAATTATTCTGCATTTATTTATAACAAATTAACTCTTACAAATCCTTTATTTTAACTATATTTTATATGTACTTTTTTCTGTTGGACTGGGGGTCAGGGTCAGTGAAGGGGCTAAGTAAGAAGTCATAACATACCAGTTAGCACTGACATCTATTTGCACAATGATTTACATAATGTTGCTTTTTAAAGCAATTTCAGTAAACATTCTGTGCTGCTGTAAATTATTCTGAACAGCAAAAAGTCTAGAGGGCAAACCAGATGAAGATATAATGCAGTGACAACATGGCACTTGCTAAACTGAACAGAGCCTGACAACTAGCCCTGCAGGAGGAAACTGTCATTCTTAATACAAGATATTTCTTAGGTACAGGACTTGCATAATGGGTACTTCTGTCCACCTTGGAAAATATGGCAGATGGCATATACTGACAATGTACTATACATGACCTGGAGCAGAAAAGCATGGCAGTTAGTCTGGAAGTCAAATTAAATTACTAGGGAAGAGGGAATACAGTAACACAGAGCACTGCAAATGTGACACCTGGGCTCTATCTTTTCTGTTCCCCAAACTCACTACTGAAAGTGTATGAAGAATTAAATAGGCCATTGTCAATACAGCAAACAAAATTCTTCAAAAATCCTTAAGGCTTTTAGCAGATGTGTTTTCATTTCTTTTAATAGTTTGCTTCAAGATGACAAGAATCAATGTGCACTAAAAGCAGAAGGTGAGAAGTGGCTGCTGACATGCATGCAGATGAATCCTAATGCACTGTTCAAAACAGGTGACATTAATTATTTAAAAGGACTTTATTTGTAACAGGTAATATTGCTACTATAGAAAAACAGCCAGTAAGCCATTCACCTTGTGTGTGGCATGGGATACTCTGTTTTTACTGAGTAACATTTATTTCATTAAAAATGATTATGTTTTTTGTTTAGAGTACAAAGCAGTGTCCTTCCACTGAAAAGCTGGCTTTGGAGATGATGGGTGCTTACTGGCAGGCTAACAATGAAAGATTGATTCTTTTTGGGCTTGCAAAGCTAAGATTAAATCTAATGCTGTACATGTTTCTATGACAGAACTGCTGAACAGAAAAATGATATACAGAAAGTAGCCCGTCTATTCAAATATGAGTAACTTTAAATAGAAAAAAGATGTTTGGTTAGGCTTGGATGCAGTATATGGTGCTCTGAAAAATGGCTATACTATACAGTAGTTGACATCTGCCGTGATAAGCGTGTAAAATTTCAGGCCATGTTCATTCTAATATTTGTCTACCTACCACTAATAAATTGTAAACTAAGCACCCTCTAAATTTCCTTGCAGCCTGACAAAACATCATCCAGCACCAACAAGGACAAACTAAAGGTTAACTTTCTATTTTTAGCTCCTTATTGTGTGCTTTATTTTTTTTCTTGCTGCATAAAGTGTTCTCCACTTACCGTATACATATTAAAAGGAGGTCAACTTTTTACTAAGAACAAAGAAAACTGCAAAACAATAAACTACTGCACCAAAAACAAACACCACTTAAGAAAAAAACAAGTTAATTTTCCTATTTACAAGTACATATAGTACTTCCAACATTACATGCTTAAATGATTATTTAACATATTGTCAATAAAACTATTTTAAGAATGTTCAACTGTTGCTGCTATCAGAATTAGTGAAGAACAATGAATAATCAATCCAGGTAATCTGAGGTTTGTATTGCTCCATATACGTCACAGGAGAAAATAATTCATCTTAAACATGTGTTGCAATAAAAAATAAACATAACCACTAAATTCTGTGGGTTCCAAAATTATATTTCAATTATATTCAGAGACATTAAAACAAAATCCACATCATGGAAACAATGTACGGAGTCAACAGCCAAACAGAGCAGACACACTCATGATGTGACAAGCAAAATCTGAAATCTGAAGCCTGTGAACAAAACCATCTCCACTGCTGCTGTTGTACTACAGAAAATCTCCTGTGTCAGAGCTAAAAGTGAACAGAGCCTTTTGCTATGACAACTTATTGCTTCTTGTGTCTTCTTGACTATACTCGTAGGTTTTTTAATTGGGTATCCTCACTACTATACATGCCAACATAAACTTAACTGCATCCTCTTCAATTGAAGAATTTGTAATTCCACCCCAAAGTCTGTCAATTTCGTTGAATAAAACCAATGAAAGTACAAGTAGTAGATACACAAAATCATTAGATAGTAGAATCAAGTCGTGACTGAAAAGAGAGAGAAATTATTTAAACTTTCAAGAAAACTAGACCTAAAATGAATGTGGGAAAAACAGTTATTTTAGATACCATTTGAACATTATGGTAGAAGAAGCCTTATCTAAAGTACTTGTAAAATACTCCTAAACAGAAGAAGCCAAGATAGGTGAGTGGCCATTGGGAAGCTTTAAAATTGCAAGTAGAATTGTGTCAGAAGATCTCAAATCTTAAACATTTGTTGGGCAAGCAGTGATGACATTTATTTTGATTGTAAGTCTCAGAAAGTACGTCAAAAATATATGTACATACTGTTGGTAGTAGAAAATATGCCTGAGTTGATAAAATTTTAAAACCTGGCCCAAATACAGCAAAAGGCAGAATATGAGAATCAAAATTTCTTACAAGACCTCATACTATCCTCACTAACCTGATTAAGGAAGCTAAAAAGGCAATCCTACAATCAGCCAACAAAAATTACTTCACTTGGCTCACGCTGCACAGTCAATGATCACTTGCCTAGGTAAACTACACATCTAATGGGTAAAAACCACCACTGTTTTCTAACAAAACAAGATATACCAAAGAAAAACAAGACACAAAACTAATGTGCAAAAACCACAGGCAAGAAAACAGTAGCGCAAATAGACATAAAAATAACTGTATCTTGAAAAAGAATCAAAAAAGCTTAAGATCTTACTATGCAACAGGCCTACTTTATGTAAGGAGGTAAAATGACCACTGTGACAACATGATCATGTCTATTACAGCATATGACCATGTAGTCATATTCCTGGAACAAAATTTGATTTCTAGCCCAGATGTATGCAAATTAATATCCACTATATAATCAAACACTAAGGTCCATGTGTCCAGTCCCTTAGAGTAATCTGATTGGTCAGTTTGGCTTTACTGTGATTGGTCAATTTGGCATTGGTGACACAATGAAGTGTGAGTGTGAGATGCATGAGGAGTAGTAAAGGCACATGCTGAGAGAGTCACTTTCAAAGATGGAAAGTATAAAAATGAACTGGAGGTGAGTAAGTTCCTAGTAAGTCTCAGAAACAGACATTATGGGAATGCACTTGAAAGCTGGCGAAGAGATGTTCACACAAACAAATACAGAGGAAAGGCACTGAAAGGAACACCTAGGGCAAGAGAAAGCAAGTATTTTTTAGCTTCTATTACCTGTCCTAATAGGTACCATGGCAAACAGAAAATAAATCACAGAAAGCTGAAAAACAGCATGAAGTGTTTCTATTTGACCAACATGTCTATCAGTGGGATGTTAAAATGTATAGATCTTTCAGTAGGGCAGTTCTAAAGCTAATTTTATATTGGGCAAGAAGCCAGCATGGTTGAGCCTATTGTTGTATTGCTGTATGTGATCAATCAAGCTGGTTCATTGCAGGTCCTGGTGGCAGGCATTGTGAACCTGCTGCAAGAAGACAGTAAACTTGAATTCTGGAAATATTTTGCTGATTATAAATCAAGTTAAATGCTGTCCATAAAATTACCTTGGTGCTTAAAGGTCATTATGCATTATATTTGTTGCGATATTTTATTATGGTCTGGCTGCTTTAAAAGATGAGTAAGAAATTCTCTGACTAATTCAATTTGTTCTTATATATTGCCTTTCCAAAAAAAACAGGGTCAGACTGCACACTCAGATTTATAAAACGTGTTCTAGAACCCAAACAGAGACAGACTAATCAATTAATTAGAACATTTGATATCTATTATATGGAATATTTGGTTTGTTTGTTTTATGATTGCTAGAGCGTTTCTTTTTCAAAAACTATTTTGGTTTTTTTCCCTATGCAAAAAACAACATTATTAATAATTAGTGTAAGATATTACTTTGTTGCATTCAGAATTACCTTATCGGCACTGTATTCCTAATATATGGCAAAGGCGGACTCCATTGGCAAAATTTAACAGTAGAATATCCTGTAAACAATATGATTGTGTATTGAGGGGCAGCTACCACTAAAAAAAGAAAAAGGGAAATATCAGGCAACACAGAAACCAGAGCAGATGGTGAGGAAGAAATAAAGAGTGCAGTCTGTGTCAATACCCCAAGCAACATCACTTGTATAATTAAGCTGTTGCTATACCGGAAAAATGTGTACCAGAAATAGTTGTTTCTTTTTGCCATACTGGAGCCAATCAAGTCAGGATGTAGATCTAACTACTTCTAAGTCATTGGCTGCACACTTTCTGAGACTGAGCTTTTCATTCCTTTACACAATGATCAAGCTGGTGCCAAATTCCAGATAATTACAGTACTTACGAGACTTAGCATACTGTATATAACTGCTCTTCATAAAGACTTTTAAAATTAGACTGTGAGGGTAAAGCCAAATATATATGAATAAAAATGTCTTGAATAATGTAAAGTGTTTGCTTTTTTCACTTTCTGACACAGATGTGCAGGAAATAATTTAAAAGAACAAGCATAAATGTTCCACAGCAAAATAAGGAGCCATGAATGCTGAATCCAGTTAAAGTAGGTTACTGATCATTTCTACCACTCAGTAATACCAAGATCACAAGACATAAACTCCTAAGGGGTTCTTGTACAGAAACCTATTAGCAAATGCAAAAGAGGATTAGATAAATGCTTGTTTCTAATTAAACCTATGGGGGAAATATAATGATATTGTAGTGAGCTTTAAAGTAAATCTCTTTAAACTGCATAATCAAGTTCTCTATTCTGAACATTTAATCTTCTCCTGGCTCAGCAAGGTGCAAAAAAATTAATCCAGGGGGTTCATCCAGTAGTTTTCTACATCTGCATTTTTATATCACAATATCATCTTAAACCAGATTATTTTAGAGATAAAACACTGAACCATGGATGTAATATAATGTCAGCAATGATTTATTTTCAGCAATTGCTCCTTGTTATGCAAAATGAATTTCCAAAGAAAAAAAATGAAAAAAGCTAAGGGACCTGACCATGAGTGTAAAATATTTGTTGGAGGTCAGAATAAATTCAAAGTTAGCTGACCTATGTTAGATAGGGTAAGCCATTACAAACACCATAAAACACCTACTTTCAAGTAAGTTTAATTTATTGAACAGTGGTATTTATCTGAAACACGTTGGAAGAGCTTGCAAGGTAAGTAAAGTTGCTGTATCTCAGTCAGGTTATTTTTAATTTCTCATGAAGCCTCCTGACAATCTGGCATTTCCAGTTTTTGGGAAAAGTACATGTGAGTTAGAAACAATAAATTTTGCTCCTAATTTATTCATCCCAGTAACGTCACACATGTCATGAATGTTCTGGACACGAACAAATGACAGACATTCACCGCTCCTCTTACACAATAAATGGCTAGGTACTTGGAACTCAGTGTGCTGAAACCTTAGCTTCAAGCAGTGCTATTTAAAGCAGATTCAAAGATGCAAGCAAGACAACCAGAGAAAATATGAACATGGTTGAAAAAAACAAATGCCAGTGAGTTTATCATAACTAGAACAGAATCCAAGGCACAGACGAAATCAAATTGTAGACAAGAAATTAGCCATCCAAAAAGAAATGCTGTCAAGAACGGCCAAATCTATAAACATGAAAAAAGGAAAATACTAGGCTAACTATGAAGCAGTTAAGATTTGTCTCAGTAATTGATTGGTGATTAGAAGTTAGGAGCCTTCATACAGTATATGTATGTTTCAAGGCTTTTTTTTCATTCAGTGCTCTATTGAACCCAATTGATAGTTCAATTCATATATTATGTCACTGTGGATGGATGTCTGAGTCTAAGCCCTAAAACGGAATGGTCCTCAGTCCTGGGCAGGTCCCTGCCAAGTGCCCAGTGCAGTTTGGAAGGGCTTTGGCCCCTATGACATTTAAGTAGATTAAATTGGTTTGAGAAAGTTATGTTATGTTACAATTTACTTAGTAACACAGATCACAGGGGTAAATTAATGTATGACATGACGGTGAAAGAATTTCTACTACAAAAACAATTACAAATTGCAAAAAATCAATATCTATCTATCTATCTATGGTTATCTATCTATGGTTTTTTAGAATAGTTGGAATAATGTGCCAGAATAAAACAAATGTTCATTGAAAAATGTACAAAAATGCGGCAAATTTACTTTTAAGTAATTTTTACTGAAAGATTATTGAGACAACTATTTTGAAAATATGTTTCCATATAGTGCCCTCCTTTTTCTTAGTATGTATTGTGTGGTGGAACATATTTTAGAAAATATATATATTTTGGGGCGACATGGTGGCGCAGTGGTAGCGCTGCTGCCTCACAGTTAGGAGACCCAGGTTCGCTTTCTGGGTCCTCCCTGCGTGGAGATTGCATGTTCTCCCAGTGTCTGCGTGGGTTTCCTCCCACAGTCCAAAGACATGCAGGTTAAGTGTATTGGCGATTCAAAATTGTCCCTAGTGTGTGGGTATGTGTGCACCCTGTGGTGGGTTGGCGCCCTGCTGAGGGTTTGTTTCCTGCCTTACGCCCTGTGTTGGCTGAGATTGGCTCCAGCACAGCCCCGTGACCCTGTAGTTAGGATATAGCGGGTTGGAAAATGGATGGATGGATATATATTTTGTAACAGATGTTCATTCTTAGAATAAGATAATTACTTCAGATAAAACCTAAAGCACAAGAAATTAAGTGTGTTTATCTAGACTTTTATTGTAGAAATGTTCCACTATTTCAGATATTGGTTCAACCAAACACAGAAAGAATTACACTGGTCATGCTGAGTAAGGCAACAGAATACAGAATACATGACAATGTCAAAGAACTACTATTAGCAATAAGATGTCCATCATAACCTTTTTCACACTCTCCAAGGAGCCATGTCATTCCTAACTGTCAGTAGTTTCAACGTTATCCTGTATAGAATGGTCAAAAGATGGGATTGTATTCTTACAAAACAACAGCACTATCACATACACCAGACCAATCAATCTAACATGCATGTGTTTGGACAGAGGGAGGAAATCTGAATATCTTCTTATCATAGAAAAAAAAATGTGTAAGCTACACAAAGACTGACCAGGCAGGAAGTAGTTAAATGTAAGCATAATCACCTTTTTCTAAAGATATTCACTGTCAACATGGGTTTGAGGTGCTGTCAGCCTATCCATCATAGACGAGCAGAATTAATATAAAAGTTCAGCTCGATCAAACAGTATTATGCAAAATTCATGATTCGAGTCCACCCATCCAAAACAGCCACTTTTCCCATTAGAAATGAACTCTTTATTTAGAGTAGAATTGACCTGTCAATCAGTGACATTCAGTTGCCACTATAAAAAAGCTTTAAAATTCTGTCTATAGAAAATTTAGCTATGAAGCAGAAGCGCTAACCACTTACCCCGAGGAAACCCTAGAAAATGACATGTTAAATTTTAAAAACTAATGTAAATGGAACAATGCTATACTTTGATCAGTCTCTTCTTTATGTGCAATTTTATTTTATTTTAGAAGAGAACTATACCAGCATAACTGAGTGAACCATGTATAAATATATGCACAGATATATTACACATAATACAGTTTTAAGATGTTCAGACAGGTAGGTCTGATCATATTTTCTCACTGTATAAGATAAACAAAAAAATATTTCTGACCAAGTTACTTTGCCTAGAAGCACTCCAAAAATAAAAAAGGTATACAAATAAATCACACTATACAAAGGTGTTATATTACAATAAAATGAAGATATCAACACAAGGATAGATTATTAGCAGCAGTCAGTCATTAAACACAAAAGAAATAACAGATTCTTGCTGTAAATGAAAACCACACTTTTCTAAAGAAAGGTAGGTCTTTCTTTTAAAAATGTACTTAGGTCTCCCAAAATTTTTCCAGCAGCGAGAATAGAAAGAGGTTGGATGGGTTAACGAAGAGAATACATGCCTACCAGTTGCAGTTGGTGGTTTTTCAAACAGGGGAAGCACATTTTAGGCCTACATCATTAAATTTGTCAATTATTGCATCATGTTATTTATACGTAAATTCTGCCCTCCTTTCCTGTTACTGAAAAAGGTAGGTCACCCTGTCATATCTACTGGGAGTCTTTTCCAGAGACCTGACCAGTTTCCTCTCAATGGTCAGAACAGCAAGATTGCTTAAATGGTCTTGGCTCGTTGTGTTGTGGCTGTACGACTGGACTCGTCTTAAGCAGGAAATGCTCCTCTCTGCACAGGCTGATGTAACTCCAATTGTTGTCACTAAAGACAATAGCTTGTATAGCTTAGGCATTGCACTATCCAAATTACCCCTGGCTGGCTAGTCACAACCTAGTTTGAAAAAAGCTAACGAACTTTACTAAACTGAAACAAGGAGCAAACTCAAGAACTATATATTTATGATTTTATTTACAGTAGCATATGTACAAATGAAAATATTGGGCTATATTACTAGCAAATAACAGACTACAAGCAGCAGCTTCACTTGCCATAAATCTGCATAGGGCTAAACTTGAAATACTTGGAATGCCAGAACACTGTCAATCAAAAAGATCTCTAGCCACTATGACAGTTCCCCAATCATCATGCACCAGCCCAGTGCCCTGCCGGCCCACTGCTCCATTTACTCCCAGAGACACTGAGCTTCCATGGAGATGACATTTGGAAGCATTTGTCCAATAACTGTCCAGTTTTGCTGCACTGAAAACAAAGCATAGTCTTAAGTGCCATTGAAGTCTAGTGAAGGTGTACATTAATGGGTTTTAATGGATCACGCTGCCACAGGAATGTGTGAGGGGAAGAAAAAAATTATGTTATATGAACTGATTCTGAATGAAATAACTACGAAACTGAACATGTTCTAGCATGCTCTTTGTATTTACATAGCAATGTAAAGACATCAGTATATATCTGACAATTTTGTGTGACATTTTAGAGGAGATGGAACTTCCCTTGTAGTCTTAGAGCGGATGTATGTGGTTCCTACACATAAAAACCTGGATTAAAAAATAAAAACAAAATGAGGGGTGGCCAAGACTAGAGACAGACAGACGGACAACATTGCCCTTTGCCCAGAGAATTTTAATAGGGAAAAATTTTAATACAATGAAATGAAAGAAAGGTGCTTTCATATAGAAACTGATAAATAAAATAATAACTGAAAAAACAGTACTGATGAAGGTTTGCCAAGCCTGGCATACACCCATTCATCTAAGATCAGGAATTTTGACCTTTCTCGTCTCCATTGCATCTCCTCATCCATTCTTTATTGATTGATTGTATTATTTATCATATGAGTCTATATCCTTGATTTTTTAAGTTTCTGCTGCATCTATATTTCCTATTGAGATTAATAAAAATTATCTAATCTAATCTAACCTCACTCATCTTCATTGACACAGGGATAGGCCCGCTCCAACAGTAATGTTATACAGCACTAACCACACAATTATAACAACAGGACACTGCTAAGAAGCCGGAGAAAAAGCACTACGTTCCACCTTACTGTGGGTTCAATGATGTGCTGTGCTGTATTGTTCTTCGGCCACTGTCTGACGGTTTGCTGTAGCTGTCAACTGGTTTCATAAAAATAATATCTTTTACTAAAGTATAAATCTCAGTACTCTATATTTTTTAAGACCTGTCATGACATGGATTAATAACAAAGTAAGACGGAATTGGTTCAAAAAGGACTTAGGAACAGGGAGCATGTAGATTTCATAAGGATTAGTAAGGATTCAGTGTGCTACTTTAACTACAATGGGGTAATTTTTAAGATGCACTTTACAATGTTCTTAGTGCTAAAATGCTTTTGGAAAACTCAACTCAGAGCAGGACTGAAGTTACTCTTCTGTAGAAGAAGCTTTACCATTATTGATCTCATGACAGTCAGAAAATTGGAAGTGGCTACAAAATGGTTAATAATAGCCAATGTATTATTAATAAAAATAAAATTATTTTTAAGCATGTGGAGATAAGATCAAGGTAAGAATTGGAAATTTTCCTTTTTAACATAACAGTGCACATTTTCTTGCCCACTTTTCAACCAACTCTTCTCCCTATAGTTTTTAACAAAGAATGTATATAGTAGATGGTGAGACAAAATCTTTATAATGGCTGGCATCTGGGGTGGAAACTATGAATTGCTAAAAATTTCAATTTGAAATCTTTGTCCATGATTGGCTTTATCAGTTAGTAGGAACACAAATCTCTCTATTAAAATAAAAAAAAATTCTGGGACGAGACAAGACTTTTTTTAGCCTGGGACAAGACGTGACTTTTTCAGAAAGATACTTTCACATCCCGTGAGACAAAACTTTGTGCCAAGAGATTTAGTAAAAGTATGTCAAAAATACAGCACAGGAAAGTCAATAGTGCTGTAAGTAACCCATTAACACTCACTACATAGATGTTTGACAATAGTTCTTTCAGTTCAGTGAAGCTGGATAACTGAAGACATTTAAGCTAGTGGCTAGTGCTGGAAACAAAGTTAGAGCCATGGTATTACTTCAGAAAGAACAGATAAATAAATAAGAGATACACATTTTAACAAAGTTTAGATTGCGAAATGTTCAGACAGTACAGCTCAGCAAAATCTTGGTTTTAATATTAAAAGGGTACTAAAATAAGCAAAATGGTTGTGGGCACTTTCCACATTCTCAAGTTGGTAAAGACAATATGACACCATCCTGCTGCCCTTGAATCACTGGAAAGGTCAAGAACGCTACGGATGAGCCTGAATTTTTAACCTTGCCCTTGTCTGTCCAGTCCCATTGAAGCTTCTTCCCTATCCTGAGCGGCATCTCCACCCACTCTTGCAGCTACATAAGTCTGCTGTGGAAAAATGAACTGTTATTGACAACTTGTAACTATTTTATGCTCTGCAGATGCAAAAATATAGAATATTGGTTTTTACCTCAGTCTTCCCTTCAGGAGATACAAGTTGGCCATCACTTGCAATTTGATTTAATTGGGTATCATTTATACTTAAACACTATTAAGCTGCTTTATGACAATATGTATAGCATCTACCGTATATTAATGATGTCTGCGGGGAAACGGGACCCAAAAATAACTGGGATTATTAAAAAATAATTTTTTTTTTATTACAGAACTTACGGCAATTCTGTAGTCACTATCAAAATACATCCCTTGAGTTGTAATGCCCTTGCCCAACAGCTTTTTCCATTCCTGGATACATTTGCTGTGGTCATCTATTGCTTCCATGTCTAACATGACAGCAAATTATCTACCCTTCAGTTTCAGTTTTAATTTTGAGAACAAGAAAGTCACAAGGAGCAAGATCTGGTGAATTTGGAGTGTACAAAGCAACAACCACATTGTTTTTGGGCAATATCTCTTTGACTTGTAACACAGTGCATGTGCGCTGTCAGGGTGCATAACAACTGCTCCAGACTTTTTTTATGATGTTTTCACACAGATGCCTCAGCAGATCAGTGGAAAGTTGCTGATTAACAGTCTGTTAACTCAGAAACTCTTTATCAACAAGTCAATTACGTTAAAAAACACAATCATTGTTATCTTGATATTTGATATGATTAGATGTCCTTGTCAGTAGTATGCATCTTGATCAGCTTAGCACAATGCCACCTGGCAGACTGTTTAACAAGACTTTAAGCATGCGATACCTAGTGGCATAGTTGGTAACTTCACCCTAACTCCCATGCTATTGACCGATCGCTGGAACTTTTTGGGTCTTCTCTCGTATAAATAACACCTACAGTATCTCATTTTAAGATAGGCTTTTCAAAAACACACATGAAATGAGTCCATTGTAACACAAAGGTCTATAAGATTCCAAAAGCCTAATTATTTGATTTTAAGTTGGAATGCTGACACCAAGTTATGTCAACAAGTTCATTACTAATCAAAAATATCATTTTTTACTTTTAGTTTTTTTTTACTTAAATATTTTAGTGTTGCCTTGTTCCTTTTCTTGTTGGAGTTATTTTAATTGTGTTTCTTTGGATCCTGATGTTTTCACATTCTACAGGTGCTGGTCGTAAAATTAGAATATCATGACAAAGTTGATTTATTTCAGTAATTCCATTCAAAAAGTGAAACTTGTATATTAGATTCATTCATTACACACAGACTGATGTATTTCAAATGTTTATTTCTTTTAATTTTGATGATTATAATTAGAATATTGTGAAAAGGTTCAATATTGAAGACACCTGCTGCCACACTCAAATCAGCTAATTAACTCAAAACACCTGCAAAAGCCTTTAAATGGTCTCTCAGTCTAGTTCTGTAGGCTACACAATCATGGGGAAGACTGCTGACTTGACAGTTGTCCAAAAGACGACCATTGACACCTTGCACAAGGAGGGCAAGACACAAAAGGTCATTGCTAAAGTGGCTGGCTGTTCACAGAGCTCTGTGTCCAAGCACATTAATAGAGAAGCGAAGGGAAGGACAAGATGTGGTAGAAAAAAGTGTACAAGCAATAGGGATAACCGCACCCTGGAGAGGATTGTGAAACAAAACCCATTCAAAACTGCAGGGGAGATTCACAAAGAGTGGACTGCAGCTGGAGTCAGTGCTTCAAGAATCACCACGCACAGACGTATGCAAGACATGGGTTTCAGCTGTCACATTCCTTGTGTCTAGCCACTCTTGAACAAGATACAGTGTCAGAAGCGTCTCGCCTGGGCTAAAGACAAAAAGGACTGGACTGCTGCTGAGTGGTCCAAAGTTATGTTCTCTGTTGAAAGTAAATTTTGCATTTCCTTTGGAAATCAAGGTCCCAGAGTCTGGAGGAAAAGAGGAGAGGCACAGAATCCACGTTGCTTGAGGTCCAGTGTAAAGTTTCCACAGTCAGTGATGGTTTGGGGTGCCATGTCATCTGCTGGTGTTGGTCCATTGTGTTTTCTGAGGTCCAAGGTCAACGCAGCTGTCTACCAGGAAGTTTTAGAACACTTCATGCTTCCTGCTGCTGACGAACTTTATTGAGATGCAGATTTAATTTTCCAACAGGACCTGGCACCTGCACACAGTGCCAAAGCTACCAGTACCTGGTTAAAGGACCATGGTATCCCTGTTCTTGATTGACCAGCAAACTCGCCTGACCTTAACCCCATAGAAAATCTATGGGGTATTGTGAAGAGGAAGATGCAATACACCAGACCCAACAATTCAGAAGAGCTGAAGGCCACTATCAGAGCAACATGGGCTCTCATAACACCTGAGCAGTGCCACAGATTTATCGACTTCATGCCACGCCGCATTGCTGCAGTAATCCAGGCTAAAGGAGCCCCAACTAAATATTGAGTGCTGTGCATGCTCATACTTTTCATGTTCATACCTTTCAGTTGGCCAACATTTCTAAAAATCCTTTTTTTTTCCATTGGTCTTAATTGATATTCTAATTTTCCGAGATACTGAATTTGGGACTTTCATTAGTTGTCAGTTATAATCATCAAAATTAAAAGAAATAAACATTTGAAATACATCAGTCTGTGTGTAATGAATGAATCTAATATACAAGTTTCACTTTTTGAATGGAATTACTGAAATAAATCAACTTTGTCATGATATTCTAATTGTATGACCAGCACCTGTATAAGGCAAATTATTTAATAAATATTTAAATAAAGCATGCAATATGCTTGTTTGAATTATTTATACAAAATTAGCCATTAGATTAACTGATAAAATAGCTGATAGATTAATCATTTACAAAATATTAATTTCTGGCATCTCTAGTTAATTAAGAGTTTACTTCCTTTGGTTGTTCTATTTAAGTCTTGTCTCTTGTTTGCATTTCTTCATTTGATTATTCCTAAATCTTGCATTAATTCTATATTCGATTGATCAAAGAATTTGAATTTCCCCATGGGATTAATAAAGTTTATCTAAACTAATTTAAACTAAGTAATTCCTACTGGAACATTTCAGTTGTAATTTAGCATTTAGAAAAGGGCTGCTAGTTGTGTCCTTTCCCTTTCACAAATCAAAACAGATGAGCTATTAGTAAAACTACAATTGCTAATGAAAAAAGCAAAGGCCAAACGATTATAATAATAAAGTCATCACTATTTGTCATTTACTGCTTATTATCCTATTTATTGTAAAATAAGTAAACAAAATGCTAGGGAATGAAACAAGTAAATAATTTTATAAGCTAAGACTCCAACTTTCAAAAGGGGCATTACTCAATGTACTATAAAACTGTTATCGAAAATGACTGCAGCACTGCACCTGCAGCAAATCATGTTTCTTGTATAGTAAAAATTGTTAGTGAAGAAATTTTTGAGTATGATTGTAGCTTTAGGCAACAGTTTTCCCAACTGTACTGTCTGAGAAGATCAACACCATTTAAAATTTAAATTCACTTGAGGGATGCAAGAATTATCTGTAAATATTTACTCGAAAGAGATGGAAAAAAGCAAGGTCAAGTGATTTCAGACTCACACAGTGAAATATTCCCTATAGTGCCAATGTGTTTATTTTGGTTGATCAACCAAATATCACTGCCATGAAAAGCATGAGTCTTAAAAACGACCTTGCAGGATATTATAAATGCTGCCGTCTTCTGTACCAATACCACATTTGCAAAAATAAATAAATAATGGACTTAGCCCAAATCACACCTTAGCTCATAACCATGTTGGCCTTTCATGTCTATTCACTTTGAGTAAACACATTTTTCCATTTCCACAAGAACTGAGTGCCAAGTTAATAAATTAACAAACAGGCAGTTTCAAAAGTCTGCCAAAATTCTGAACAGTTGTATACAAGATGATGACACTGAGACATATGGTGTGGATAAACTTGTGCTACAAGATGCCAACTGTGTTTGCGTGTGGAAAGAGAGCTGTATCCTGAAACATGTTACTTTCGGAAGCACAGTATGCTACTCTGGTGTCTTAAAATTGAAGTGAAGAATCCTTCTGCTGGAATAGTGTAAACTAAAACCAAGCTATAAAACAAAATTTAGTTAATGAGTGAAAGAAACTGATACAGGCTGATAAACAATTCATACCTACAAATACTAGGAAAAGTATCACAGATCTAGAATGTCAAATACATCTTAATAAATGCAGTATTTATATTCATCTATGTTTGAAAACCCATATCAGATTTTTTAGATTTTCCTTACAGAATGAAGCACAAACAAAAGATACAGTGATACAGATGTGGTGTTCCCAAAAAAAAACCAAAAAAAAACTGAACATTCAACACACTTTTCCTTATCTAATTCAGAGGGATATTTCATAAAAGGGCCCAGTATGAAGTGGCTCCTCATATCTGAAAACAGCAGAAAGGGTTTGGTGTGCTTATTTAGAATGGCATTAATAAATTCTTTCTGATTAAAAAAAATAAATCTTGAACTGTGTCTCACACAGAAAATTTTATTTTTTGGAGTGTAAAATAATATTGGATATTTGGTTTCCCACCGACTTTTCTAGTTAGGCAAAATTAGTCTTTGTGCAAGAAATGTAGATAGAGTTAGATACCACAACAGATTTTTCATTGGGTGACTTTAGATCTTTCAGATATACAAAAATGTTAACCCAAAGTGCAGACATTATTAAATGAGATACTATGTGTCCATAATGTGCAATTTTGAGATGCATTACAGCATTCTTTGAAGAGACTGAAGAAGCAATTCATTTGTTATTAGAGATTGCATCTGAAATATCCTACTATCATCACCCATTGAGAACATCTAATGTTAAATTCCTCAAAATGTTTTGGAAGAACCTAGAAATAATGTTTGTTTCTTCGTCAAAACTGACTAATATTGTTTCTGGGATAGATAATGATGGAAGGTGAGAGAAGTTATGCTATACATAGAAGAAAAGAGTGTGTTCCTGGAAGATGACATTTAATATGCAATAGCTGAAGGGACAGATTTCAAGGGAATCTCTGAAAAAGATATAGAAAATCTGAGAAGACATTCAATATGATAATATTAATTATCACAACTAGGGTAAGATAAAGGGATCACCATTTATTAATATCTACTGTAGTTAAATACTGTCTGCAGTATATTGGAAGTTTAAAGGGTACTTTAAGTTTTCCTGTAAAAATGACTTCAGTCAGTGAAAAGTGATCTAGTTCAGTCTAGCATTAAAAAAAATTACTGAGAAGACAACTCTCTTTTTAAATTAATTTTGAATCCAAAGACCTTATGAAAATTCTCCAGGAGATTTAATGGGAATGGCAAAGATGAGTGTAGAGCACCACGTCTCCATAAAGGTATACAATATTTTTTTTTCAAGCCCCTCTCATATGATGCCTTCAATCATTGCCAGCATCTCAAGATGAATAGCTAAGGGTTCAATAGTCACTGTAAAAAGCACTGGTGACATGGACACCTATGTTTCTGTGCTGTAAAATAGTCGGTAAATATTATTGACTTGAACTGAGCTTTATCAAAGGCTTTCTCTGTTGCTGGGTTCAAAGATAGGGGAAATTCAATGTAATTGAATTGTAATGACAATGACTGACGCTGAATGCAATTTATCAGGGTTTCAGTTTTGATTGCACATTTTACTTTATGAATTTAAGGTTTCCAGATATAGTATTAAGCTATTGTGTAAGCAATATGGTGTGGAACATGACCCGGACACAGACAGGCAGACACGTCTAAATCACCCCACACATGTTTATTAAATAGTGCCATATTTACAACAGTGCTAAACAACCCCAAAAGTCCCCAAAGTCCTGGCCACAAAACACAATGCCTTCACTCTTCAGGCTGCCTCCTTGCCTCCTCCAGAGACCTCCTCCTCTGCACTCCCGACTCCTGCCCTTGTATGAAGGGAGGTGGCCTTTTTATACAACCCCGGATGTGCTCCAGGTGCCTCCCGGCAATCTTCCACCGGCACTCCCCGGTGTGGTGGAAGTGCCGGCTGCACACCCGGAAGCACTCTGGGTGTCCCCGGTCCTCGGAAGTACTGAGGTCCAGGGCTCTGCAGGCATTGGGTGCCCCCTGGCGGTGACCACAGGCCCCTACAGGGTTAAGCTTCAAAGCTCTGTACCCGTGGCCCCCTAAGGAACCAGAGTGGTCGCCCCCACATGGTCTGGGGAAGGTGTGAGCCCTCCTCCGGTCCTCCTAGGCGTCCCAGCTGGGTCACCACCCCAACCATCTCCGACAATGGACAACCATAGAAAAAAGTGTGGGCCATAATTTTTACGAAAATAAAAAAGTAAAAGGAAAGCAGTTGCACAAAAAATCCATCTATTATCTAACCAACTTAATCCAGTTCAAGATTACTGGAACTGTACTGGCAGCATGGGGAAATTTCAAAACAATAAATTAACTATGTCTTTGAGCTATACGCCAAGCAAAGAAGTGGTGCGGTAAAGAGGTGGAAGTGGACCATTACAAAGCCAGTTGTCTGCATCATATTTAGAATTTAAAGTATGAAGAGCACATACTTAATGTTAATTGAAAAATAGAAAAAATTGTTTGTATAATACGGAATACTGAAAGTTTATTACAGAACAAAACTGGTTCACGTGTTAACTTATTACTTGCTTTTCATTTATTCCAGCTAAATAATAATATTTAATCAGATTAAATTCTGAGCTTTCTGAACTGCTCCCCAAAATGACCACAATTGTCAGAGTGTCACTAATAGATCTATTCTGAAGGTAAAAAAACTAAATGTTCTAAAATCAAGTTCTTATCAGTTAGGCTGAAGCTCCATAAAACACAGCTGCTTTGACTCCTGTGGTCCTGATGGGTAGCCTGAAACAAACACTCTTGTACGTGTCATATTCCATAGACATATTTTTTCAAATGTTGGCAATTCAGAAAAGAAGGATAAAGTTAGATGATTGTAATTTGACATAATACTAAAAGTCACATTTAAGCACATTATATTTTTTTAATTTATTTAGATTTTTACTGGCATACTAATACTGAGACGTAGATTGCTTATAAACATTTGAAAAGGTCATCTAGGAATTCAACAACAATGGCACTTTTGTTTTATCACAGTAAATAATACACTATTCCTTTCTTGATGTATTTTTGTTGATATTAAAATTTGAACCCTAATGCCAAAGTAGTATCACTGCCTCATGTATCCAGTAGGGAGGCGCGGTGGCGCAGTGGTAGCGCTGCTGCCTCGCAGTTAGGAGACCCAGGTTCACTTCCCAGGTCCTCCCTGCGTGGAGTTTGCATGTTCTCCCCGTGTCTGCGTGGGCTTCCTCCGGGCGCTCCGGTTTCGTCCCACAGTCCAAAGACATGCAGGTTCCAAAGACATGCAGGTTAGGTGGATTGGCGATTCTAAATTGGCCCTAGTGTGTGCTTGGTGTGTGGGTGTGTTTGTGTGTGTCCTGCGGTGGGTTGGCACCCTGCCCAGGATTGGTTCCTGCCTTGTTGGCTGGGATTGGCTCCAGCAGACCCCCGTGACCCTGTGTTTGGATTCAGCGGGTTGGAAAATGGATGGATGTATCCAGTATCCTGGGCTGAACATGGCAAGTTGCCCTTATACGTGCATATGTTTCTCTCCAGATACTCCATTTCCCCTTCCATGTCCTAAAACATACCTTTTATATATAGTGGTGAATCTACATGAAGAAGATCAGGTCATATTACAAGTCACATTTATGCAGAAATTAAAAAAAAAATCTAAAGGGTTCACAAACTTTCTTGCACCATTTTTAATTAGAAATATATCCTAAACATATTATGTCTGATGTGTGTTCACTTTTCAGAATTATCAAGACAAGTTCATTTACATAAGAAATTTGCCATGAGTTCATATTTAGATCAGGGGTCCCCAACTCCGGTCCTGGAGGGCTCCAGTGGCTGCAGGTTTTCATTCTAACCTTTTTCTTAAATAATGACCTGTTTTTGTTGCTTACTAACTTCTTTTGAATTAAATTTAATTGGCTTGTTTTGTTAAGATTTGTTCCCCTGAATTTCTTCATTGTTCCTCTGAATTGTTACATTTCTTTCCTTAAATTGCAACCAAAGAGAAATGAAATGTGAAGTGAGTGAGCCAACAAAAGACCAACTAAGTCAGGGCCTGAAACTCCAACCAATTTCACTCCAACCTTAATTAGGCTTAATTAGGCTCTAATTTTTGTTATTGATTAAACCCTTTCTTTAATTCCATGACTTGTTGCTGCTTGCTGCTCTAATTGTGCAATAGCATATACTGTATATATGTTGATTTTCTGTTTTTTAAGAGCACTGTCAAAATGTTTTGGGGACCCGAGCAGATCAGCATTACTCAGGCCTTTACCTTTCTTTATTTTCGGATATTATATCATCAACAGTGTTGGTCATGTTTTGCTGGTCACGTTTTGGTTCATTTTGTATCTCATTATTGTTTGCCTGCTAATTAAGGAAAAAGAAACAATTAAGCGGTCTGAGTCTTCAAGAGCACGTCAATTAATATTAATTCAAAAGAAGTTACTTAGGAGCAAAAACAGGTCGGTAATTAAGAAAAAGGATAGAATGAAAACCTGCAGCCACAGGGGCCCTTCAGGACCGGAGTTGGGGACCTCTGATTTAGATGCAGAATCATCTGCAAAAATAATGTCTCAAAATAAGCAGTGAGAATTTGTTGTATTTTTGCACCTTTGGACACATCTACATATACACATCAACTGAAGTAATTGTGTAAATCAGTTAAAGCAAAAATAATAACAATAAAACTACAAAGAACACAGCCTAAATCATGATAGCACCATCAGAGATGACCTTTAAGTACCAAAAAAATGTATCCAATCTTCTGTTTTCTAGTTCAGAGTCATGGGGTCAAAGATTATCCCAGCAATACAGGAGGCAAGGCAAGAATCAACAACTGACATAGTGCCAATCCACTGAGGGCTGACTGACACAAACACCCACACTTAAGTAACATCTGCACACGGTGCAGTTTACAATAGCCATGGCATCTTTGGGAGGAAAACCGAAATACCCAAGAGCTTAGCACTACATTATACCAGGGACATAGCCAGGGAGCTTTGGTTAGGTCATTCAACCCACCCCAAGCTACTAGTAGTCCAAAAAAAAAAAAAAATAAGCGCACAGTGTTTATAAAATACCTGTTATGTTTTATTAAAAAATACAAAAAACACAAATTAAATATGTAAAATGAAACCGCTGTGCATAAAAAATTTAGTTGCCGCTGTGAACAAGCCATTTTTGAAATAAAACCTGTAAAAAGCCGATGCAGCATTTCATGATAGCTACACAACTTTTATTTAGTTATGTACTTTTTCACAATTTAAATTTTTATATATAATGTTTGCAGTATTTTTTAAAAGGTAATGATTCATTTATATATATTACTACAATTTTGCAGGTGTTTTTTATTTAGAGTGGATAGAACTTGCAAAGGAGCAGGTAGAGCACAACTCCTCAAAGTTTGTCTTTGTAAAGCTGGTGCCAGCTCAGCACATAGCTCCAAGAGAACAGCTCTTGGAAATCGAAATAGACTTAGAAGCCAGTTATCATGATCTATAAATATGCACTCTCTTCTAATTCTTCCATTTGAGATGTCTTCTAAAAATGCTAAAGCAGCTATTGTAGTTGGAATAATTTGGCCACTCCTTGCACCATTATATTGTTACAGAACATCTTCATTCTATATCTTTGTGGCTTAGATGTATTACATAATTTGGATTTTTTTTATTTTAAAGTTTCTTCACTATTGTGCTGATTGGTATTACGAACTTGGTAACCACATGCATGTGGCCAAGGGTGCCAACTCTAAAGTTTTCTAATACATTTTAATTTGACAAAAAAAATAATGCAATGTAATCAGCTCAAATCAGATTAATTGTTAATGTACAGGTGACAACAAACTTCAACTAGACCAACATGTAAAATGTGCTATGTTTTGATGTAATGAATTTTGTGACATTTCATTATGTAAATATACCAACACAGGACTCAACAGACCAAAAATACTGCTAGTCTTGAGTGGCCTTCTCAGTTTCATGGTTCATGCTTTCCAGGTTATATTTTCAAATGCCCTAAACACATCATGTTCACAAAATTATAACTCAAACATAATTCACTGGAAGCCTTGACCAAAGTCTAAATGCCTCAAAACAAGTGTAAAACATGTTCAGCTTATCTGGAATGTATTTATAATGTTATTCATTTATCTAGCAATTTCTTTGTTAACTGGCATTCTCAACTAGTGTTTGCACTTTGTCCTTGTATAATCCTTCTATCTATAGTATAGCCTTCTGAAGAGCCTGCTTAGGTTTCCCATACAGTTTAGTATATGTATAATGACATGTAAGAGTCTCATTTTTACATATTGTTCAATAATATTTATTAATACAGAGTTTTTGATTACCATAACAGCAGCATTTCTTTGGAAGGCACAAAGATCTCTACATACCAATTAGGATGGGTTGTGACAGGATCTATATATTTATTAGGTTCACTGATGGAATGTTGAACATACTCTGTTCTGTTGCTTGAAATCACTGTACTAGCACCTAACACTGTCAGGTGTGCATCATAATGTGTGGTGAAGATGATATTCATATCTCTGAAAGTACAGTCTCACCTGATCAAAAGAAGTACACTATGAGAAATGCAACATTACAGTGTTAATGTGAACCAACAGAAATGATATAAAAAATTTCAATATTTCATTCAATAAATGATAATGATTTGTATTGAACTGGGCTGCTGGTCAGACCCACAACCTGAACAGTGCTACTGAGCAGTCAATGAAACATCCAGGTACTATCAGAGTCAGGCACATAACAAGATTTTCAGATATGAAATTACTTTAATTTTGGACTGTATTTTTGTAAATTGCACATAGTAACACTTAGTTACATAGTAAATCTTGATAATCAACAGATGAGTAAATAAATTAATGTAGGTACCATACATAAATTAATTTAGAAAAAATGTGTTATGTTGGGATGAAAATGATTCATCAGACATCATCTGGGTATTTTTTTAAATTGATGCAAAGCCTGTGTTTTTTAAAAAACATGTAAGAATCTACAAAGCTGCCTGGAACTTTGACTAAGGCCATAAAGCTAGAAAATGCATGAACAACCGATTATCATTACACAGCGTAGAATTTGTGCTAGTGCATTTTAAGAATATTCTACACTAATGTGATAAATGTCCAATTGCGTTTTTGATAAATTGATTGTTTTTAGCTGTTGGAAAATGATAATTACTGTTGTACTTAAGTATCATAGCAGAATAACAGAAAGACCTTTAAGTTTTTCTTAGAGTTCACTTAAAAAGTTAAAATGTCATTTCTGTTCAAAGCTGAACATACTACACCCTTAGTAAAGATACAAAATGACTTAAAATGTGTTAGACAAAAAGAAAATGATTGATTCAAGGAAGAACATAACTGGGATTAATTAATTAATTTTCTACCAGTGTCTTAATCTATAGGATACTTCAAAAAAAGGATACTTCACTTGAATTCATGCCAAGAATGTTAGAAATCTATCTAGATATTCAAAATCAATGAACAAGGAAATTCAGTCACACTGTAAACGTTTGAATCATTGCACTACGTGTGGTAGTTAATCATTCAAAGGGAGATTACTTATAGAAAAAGGTGAACAGCAGGTTAGCGTGGTGAGTTGTTAAAGTACACTTTTTGGACTAAAATTTAATTCCCATCTAGAGTCTGAATTTTCTCTCCCTTTTAACATTGGTTTCCTTCCAGAGTTAATATATATTGCTAATTAAAAAGGCAAACTTACATCTTTGCCTACATCTATATAGATGTTTTCTTAATATCTTGGTCTTCACTACACAGTAAATAAACAGCAAGGGCTATGTAATTATGCAAGCTCCTGTGATGTTTGAAAAGGTTTAGAAATGTGAATGACCCAGACAGAACAGAACTTAAAATACAAAATAGGAATCAATGTAATTATGAAGGCAGAAAGATTTACACACCAGAGAAAGCCACCAAATGAAAATAAAACTGAATTCAAGCTTCTCTGATCTGAAACACTTCCAGAAACATCTGCAGCAATAACAGCACAAAGACGGCATTGGAGTTCGCAGTTCATATAAATTCAAGACTATTCATGTGGGTTTTGTAGGATAAGAGTTGCATGGCTTATCTTACAAAGATATCAAACCTTGAGCTGGTTTAGCATCAGACTGAGAGCATACTTCTATACCTTGATGACTAAATTTGGGTATAAATACCTTAATGTGCCCAATGATGGACACGAATCCTCTTCAGTGGGTCATCTGTCTTAAGCTCTGTATCTTTTTGACTAAGCATAGAGGAAATAAATACATTATCTATTTGTTCAATCAGAACCTTGTTGTTGCATATCCTGGATCCTCTCTCAGAGGGCCATGCATTTTCATCTGTCGTGGATAACATAAGTGACCAGTGATGATGAATGATCAAACTGATACAGCATACAGTACAATGAGTAACCTTATTGGAAATGTTACTAAAGACAGGATCAGCTTATATTTTCCTGCAAATCACAAGTGGACAGTTCCTGAAAGTAATTTAAAATGTTTAAGATAGTATTGGTCCTGTAAGTTTAAATAAGAAATGCACTTAAGGTATTAAAGTATCTAATTTAATATGAATCTGAAATGAGCTTTCCTCAAGGCTCAGCTTTAGAGACAGGGTGAGATGCACAGACATACGGAAGGAGCTCAAAGTAGAGCCACTACTTCAATGCATTGAAAAGAACCAGGTGAGAAGGTTCGGGCATCTGATGAAAATGACTACTGAATGCCTCCGGGCAGTAGTGTTTTGGGCATGTCCAACCAGTAGGAGACTTTAGGGTCAGACCTAAGAATGCTTGAGAGATTATAGCTTCTAGTTTGCCTGGGAATGCGTTGGTATCCCTCCGGAGGAACTGGAGGAGGTGGTGGACAAAAGGGATATCTCAGTATCTTTGCTGAGACTGCTGCTTCTACAATCCAGACCAGGTAAAGTTGTAAAAAATGGAAGGATAATTTGATATAGATTTGTGAGCAGCCATTGCCCCACAAAAAGCAACTGATCAACCTAAAAAGACCTTTTAAATAAAATGCCTATGAACCACCACTACTACATTTGTGGGCTTTTGCTGAATTTATGTTGACATGTAGTCATCTCTTTCTCCAAAAAAAAAAAAAAATTCATCGAGTGTATGTAATTGTGCTAGGTAAGCTCTTTTAGTACTTGTCTGCCTACCTAAAAGAACGACACAATTTTTTCTGCCCTAGTTACAAGCAAACCCCTGTTGCTGCAGTGCTGGAAATAACGCTCTAATTTGCTGTCATGACAACAGGCGATGTCCTGTAGCGGCTATAATGCTTTATGCTATATGCTATTCAGGGATATCGAAATACACATGAAGCAATTTCCATTTTGCTAATCCTTTACTGTTAAACAGATAACATTTGGTATTTTTAACAAGCTGCCTGGAGGTAAAGTATAAAAATTATTAACATGCTGAAAGAAATCAGAAGATTTATGTTACTGTAAATGTTTACAAACAAAATGTATCTTTACAGCGTTTGTTTTTGGGGAAAAAAAAAAAAAAAAAATTATCTCACAATAAGTCAGCTTTAATTTTGTCTATGTTGGAAGTTGAATCTGAGGTGGGCTGGTGCCCTGCCCAGGGTTAGTTTCCTGCCTTGCACCCTGTGTTGGCTGGGATTGGATCCAGCAGACCCCCTCGAACCTGTAGTTAGGATATAGTGGGTTGGATAATGGATGGATGGATGGAAGCTGAATGTAATAACCTGCCTTCTTATTACTGTAGGGGTCTGCTAAGGCAACAAACTTTTTCAAACCTGAAGATTTCTAAAGGATGCACTAATAGTACCATTAACACTTTCTTTTACAGACAAACTGCCTACTGTAAGGCTGCCTTTGAGGGGTTGCATTAGGTTCAAACAGTTTGTGTCTGGGCTTACACAATGGACTTGGGTCATCTCACTGTCACCTAATTGTAGCCTAGCATCAGTAACATTTTAAAATAGACAATAATTCAGAGTCTGATCTATAATCTCTAACTGTAGCAGCATCGCTTTCCTGAATTGCTAAACAGTCTTTATCGCCCCAAGCTTTTGTTTTCCTACAATATGTGATAATAACCTGTTTTTGTTGTTTCTAAAACAGTAAACTGCATACCGTCACATAAACCTGGTGTTTGTTGTCTGATAATTCCCTGTATTATCTATCTTTTCATTATAAGAGTGGGGGTTTCAGTGGATTGCTAAAGTATGCGAGTTACATCTTTATCAGTTTTTAATCTTTTGCATTTAAAAGGAGAGCATTTAAAGTAGGCACAGTACTCCAGGATTTTATCACCTCTTTGGATTTTAATTCTCATTAACTAATTATCAAAACACATTACCAGTTTAGAAGTTATAAAGTTTGGAAACCTGGGTGTTGTGTGTCTGCAGTTTTCTCTCTTTGCCTTATCAGCCTGTGATCTCTGACCAAATCTTGGTCAGTTGTGTAACTAAATGTGATGCACTTGAGATGAAAATCTGTACCTCCAAGTCTGAGGTTTAGTCTTCTGTCAGAAAAGGTGGCTTAAGCTTTGCTGGTAAGTGGGAATCAGATGCCTTTCATGTAAAATTCCTAGAACTCAGGCTCCTATTCACTTGCAACAGCTGGGTTGCTCTGAGATAAAGCAAATAATCTGTGGAGTAATGGCAGTTTTTCCAAATTTGAACCAGACTATGGTGATAAACTTTGAACTAAGTCCATGGACAAAGCTTTTTTTACCTATGATAATGAGTTGTGGGAATGAGACTGTGAGTAAATGCAGACAAAATGAGGGTCCTGTGTAACACTGCTGGGTCACTCACTGTGACATGTGTTAGATGCTCAACAATACAAAATAAACTCAGGTTGCTGAATCAAGAAGGGCTAGTTGAGGTGATCTGGACATGAAGTGTGGAAATGTACTCTGCATGGAGGATGAGAGAGAGGACCCAGGATATGCAACAATGATTACATCCAGTTGTTGACGAGACAGCGCCTAGGATTTTCCCCAGAAAGACTTTAAGACTGTTGCAAGGGATCTGATGATCTGGTCAGTCAAACTGATATGTTACCAATGTCATCCTCTCTCGGTCAATAGAATACACAGTGAACTATCAGAACCTCATTCTCTTTTCAGAGTTATCCCAAATGGAACACCAGTCCACAGTTTTAAAGCAATTGCCTTTGTTACATTGCTAGGTTGCCAACTAATTTTGCTTAACTGGTAGAATTCTATTCCACCTTCAATTGTTCAATTGCTTATTGATATCATATATAATAATAAAAAAAAAACAAAGCTCATTCAACAAGAATCAACTCTGCATTCCTGAAAATACAAGGCAGGCTTTCTTTGATGAAAGTTTTTTTTGTTTTTTGTTTAACCCTTCAGCAATCTTAGACCCTTCTCTTCTGCTTTATTAATTTATTGTGATAAAGAGAGGGAAACAATTTGGAGTCTCAAAATGACAGACAAATTTGCACATTGCAAGAGTGATACACAGTGTGTATTTCGAAATTGTTCTGCTTTTTATAAAAAAGAATAAGCAATGCATTATATTGACTAATTTTTAATTTAGTGAATGGTTGCAAAAGCTGTGTTCAGTCTTAGTCTAACTAATTTTACAGTTCTAAGACATAATTGTTCAGATTTAGATTTATTAAATATTTACCCTATTCAGCTTTTAGGATATGAATTTAATAGTAGTGCTATGGGTTTGCTTTGGTTATCTCAGTGATTCTGCTATTTGTTATAATAAATGGTTATCTTGGTTAATCTGTCACTGGTGACTCACTAAAGATGTGATGAACAAATGTACTACTGGGATTAGCCGCAAAGCAAACCTTCAATAGGTCTTGCTGTCTAGGATGTCATACTTTTTACATTTCAATGAATTTCTTCTAAATTATTTTTCTGTAGCCCCACAATTTAGGAGATGTAATCAAAATGCCCAGCTATGTTCAAATCTTGAAATTTAATGTTTACTTGAGGGACAGAAATATTAGCTTTAACTGGTGATTTCAGATAATACTCACAATACACAGTACACTTTAAGTTAATGATTAATTACTTGATTGATCTGGGAACAGTAACAGAGGGTGTCAAGAAGTGGGTTAGCTTTTATGTTGGTTATAAAGCTTTTATAACCAACATAACTTACGTTTAGAGCCAGAATTGTGATGCAACTCAAAATTGGCATGTGTTAAATACCTGATAAATGGTTTTCTAAAAGGTAAAGTGATTCTGAGGTACAGACAACAATAAAGTAAGTTACCATTTTCATTATTCCAAGACCAAAGAACTGCAACTGAATGTCCTCTATCACTGGTTTCATGAAGCTGTAACTAATAATGTATAAGGTAATTAACAAAATCTAAGTAATCATGTTTTTTTAATATCTGATATAAACGTTTTGGAAACTACATTTTCTTGTGTTTTCATGCTCATACATTAAGTGATGAAAGCCATTCTATTAAATACTGTGAAAGACACAATGTTAAAAAAAAAAATTGTACAATATATTTACATCTTGCCTGAAGAAGGGGCCTGAGTTGTATTGAAAGCTTGCATATAGTAATCTTTTTAGTTAGCCCATAAAAGGTGTCATTTTGCTTGACTTCTCACTACATTCAATATGTTTCAAATATTACAATAAGCATATTCTATTTTTGCTCTGTGACAGACAGGTGCCCTTTCCAGTACTGGTTGACATCTTGTGCTTGATGGTGCTGCAGCTCAAGAACTTAAATAAACATTGTTTGCTTATCCATCCATTTGAAAAGCTGCTGGACTGGTAGTTTATACTGCAGTCAATTTCATTCAGTATACTGTAGAACTGTCACTCCCTCCCCTTTGCCAGCTTGGCTTCTGTTAGATTTTAAAGTGTTTTTTTTTTTATGTTTGTTACACTCATTGCTTGCCATTTTACTGTATATAAACATTTTGACTGGGACACCAAAAAGCTAGACTGGTTTCAAATTACCTGGCTGGCACCTGCAAAACAGTGCAGGTTAAATGATGAGTTAAAGATATCGAGCTTGTGTTCGGTATCACTGCTGAACAGCTTGGCTGAGGGCATGCAGTAGATGAAGTCAGTCGTTCATCTCAATTAACCTTATGACTTTGCTTTTTACTTTTTCCAGAGTGATGAAGATGAATAATGTTCACACTGCATAAACTGTGAAAATTAGAAACATATTTTTAAAAAACTGTTGAAAATGTATGCTTCTAGGAATCTTTATAAGCCTTTTTTGGTGCAGAGTTTACTTGGATTCTCATTTCTCTAACTATTGAGATGAAAAATAAAGTTACACAACCATCATCACATTGTATAGGTTATAAAGAATTGCTGGGAATGGAATCAATCAGGTACCTCAGGTCCTAGGCAGCCTAGTATTTAATGTACCTTCACAAATGTAAAACTTGATTCTGAGAGGAGTGTTCATGCTTTTTTTTTTACTAATTTGTGGCTGCAAAAAATAAAAAAAAAACAACACCTACATGTACCCCTGCATAAAGCTGTTTCATTAATGGTTATGGGTAATAATTAAGTATTATTTAAAAATCCCTTTCCCTTAATAAACTGCAATTATTTTTTTCTATCTTCAGAAAAATTCATCTGAGAGATGAATCAGACTAAATATCACTAAAGGCATGTGTTTTGTTAATTGATTTTTGAACTTTAAGTGGCTGCCAACTATTAAGGAATGAAGCAGCTGTAGCAAAGTATAAACACCAATGATTTAATGAGAGTTTAATGCTAGCACAGAGATAATGTGGTATCTAATATTCTAAATTCCCTATGAAAATGATACTGTATTATATACAGTGTGACATAAACATTACTGCAGTTAATTTTCTTTTTTTGTTAAAACATAGTTTCTAACAAGCAGGGCTTCAGATGAAAAATATAGCACAACTGAGGCATGCTATTTTGTTATGACTTGTGCATTGTCATAATGTTAACATTTTGTAGTATACAGTATAATGTCTCTTTTGCCTCTGGGCATTATTATATGCCATCCAATTTATAGTATTTTATATTATATTATTAAATCTATAGTTTTTTGCTCACTCAAATTATTTTTGTATAACTTTTTGGTAAATGGTTCTAAAATACTAAGCAACCAAAAGCCTCATTTTATATACAGTAGGTGGGCTGTGGAGAGTGGTGACATGTTGCATTAGTAATACTGTCACTGGCAATAATGACCCCACAAACCTATAATACAGTTTTAAATGTGTGTCAATTTCATGCATCTTCTGTCAGTTCATTAAATGAACATAATCTTTCAGTTAAAGGTAGTTTTATTAATATGTGGTTTCTGGATTTTACAATTTAAAATAAAGCATAACTGACAGTAATTCAATAACGTACAGCTATTTCCACAAACTGCTTTGACTTCTCACGAGGAACATCCAAAGGGCTAAAATGACACCCCTTTTGGTCACACCTCTATTTCAGAGATATATTGGAGATGACTAGCCAAAAGTGTCTGTACTGTACATTCCTTTAAAAAAACAGCACCTCTGCTTGAGAGACTTCTCAGTACATACTTACTAGGGTATACAGTGATATAAAAAGCAAAAAGAAAAAAAAAACAAACTATGAAACAATGAAAAAAAAAAACAATTGCAGGGATTAATCATCTACTTTGTAAATACTGTTATTTAAGCACTCCCCAAGGTTTCATACTGTGAACCTACTGTAATATGATTTGCTCTGTGTACTAGCCCACAATGCTGAACTGGGTTAAATAGGCTTGAAAATAAATGTATAGATAGATGTAAGCTAATAATCATGTAAATGTAAAGAGAGACACAGAAAGATACTTCATCCATTCTCTCCTTCTTATCACACAGATATGCATGGAGACCATGGAGATGCACAATCCTGTAACAGAGCATTGATATCCATCTTAACCTAATCAGAGAAGTAACAATTCTATAACTGCATTTACAAACTTGAAGAGATACCCACAGAAGTATAGACCTCATACCCAGTAATATGGAATTACGCACAGTAAGGAGTGGCTTAGCTTTTTAAACAAAGACTTTAAACCTTTGACTCAATTGACCAAGTTTTGAATTTAATCTTCTCATGAAGAGTCAACCATTTCCTATAATGTAATGAAAAACAATTTTGATGGCTTTTATGTTTGGGTTCGTTTTGCTGTGAGGGTGAGTCAAAAATTACCCGCACTCCGGCTGTAGAATTTATTTTAATCTACTTTCAGAAAAGACAAATACATAAATTCTATGATATTATCTCCCTTCTTTTCAATACACTTTGTCCACCTGTCAACAAGCTTTTGTATTTCTTCATTCAAAAATGTTTTAGGCTGAGCTGTGAGCATGAATGCACTGCTGTCTTCACCTCTTCATCAGAAATTAATCTTCTTTCAAAACCCAAGTCTGTCGTGGATTATTGCACAGGGAGAGCCATGGCTGACTTGCAAATGATTTGCCACATTATCTACTGTCACTTGTCTATTCAACAGAATCATTTCACGTGCACAATCATTGTTGTCATCAGTTGTGGATGGGCATCCAGTTGCTTCTTCATGGGTGACACTTTTACAATCTTCCTTGAACTTCTTTATTCATTCATACACATTTCTTCATGACAAAACACTTTCACCATACTGTGCACAAAGTCATCAATAAATATCAGCACCAGGCACACCCTCAGATCACAACAAATAAAATCACTGCAAGTTGCACTTCTTTCGTGCAAATCACAAATGGGGCAGACTGTGCTGCCAACAGAAATTTTAATATAACCTCACCCTCATATTTTTAACAATGAAAAACTGCTGTAAAAGATACAGTGATCGACTTGTTTAGAGTATTTTTTAAAAATATACTTATGTTATATACTTACTTACGTCACCAGTCTATCATGAGATACAGTGCATCCAGAAAGTATTTACAGCGTATCACTTTTTCCACATTTTGTTATGTTACAGCGTTATTCCAAAATGGATTAAATTCATTTTATTCCTTAGAATTCTACACACAACACCCCATAATGACAATGTAAAAAACGTTTACTTGAGGTTTTTGCAAATTTATTAAAAATAAAAAAACTGAGAAAGCACATGTACATAAGTATTCACAGCCTTTGCCATGAACTTCAAAATTGAGCTCAGGTGCATCCTGTTTCCCCTGATCATCCTTGAGATGTTTCTGCAGCTTAATTGGAGTACACCTGTGGTAAATTCAGTTGATTGGACGATTTGGAAAGGCACACACCTGTCTATATAAGGTCCCACAGTTGACAGTTCATGTCAGAGCACAAACCAAGCATGAAGTCAAAGGAATTGTCTGTAGACCTTTGAGACAGGATTGTCTTGAGGCACAAATCTGGGGAAGGTTACAGAAAAATTTCTGCTGCTTTGAAGGTCCCAATGAGCACAGTGGCCTCCATCATCCGTAAGTGGAAGAAGTTTGAAACCACCAGGACTCTCCTTAGAGCTGGCCGGATATCTAAACTGAGCGACCGGGGGAGAAGGGCCTTAGTCAGGGAGGTGACCAAGAACCTGATGGTCACTCTGTCAGAGCTCCAGAGGTCCTCTGTGGAGAGAGGAGAGCATTCCAGAAGGACAACCATCTCTGCAGCAATCCACCAATCAAGCCTGTATGGTAGAGTGGCCAGATAGAAGCCACTCCTTAGTAAAAGGCACATGGCAGCCCGCCTGGAATTTGCCAGAAGGCACCTGAAGGAATCTCAGGCCATGAGAAACAAAATTCTCTGGTCTGATGAGACAAAAATTGAACTCTTTGGTGTGAATGCCAGGCGTCACGTTTGGAGGAAACCAGGCACCGCTCATCACTAGGCCAATACCATTCCTACAGTGAAGCATGGTGGTGGCAGCATCATGCTGTGGGGATGATTTTCAGCGGTAGGAACTGGGAGACTAGTCAGGATAAAGGGAAAGATGACTGCAGCAATGTACAGAGACATCCTGGATAAAAACCTGCTCCAGAGAGCTCTTGACCTCAGCCTGGGGCGACAGTTCATCTTTCAGCAGGACAACGACCTTAAGCACACAGCCAAGATATCAAAGGAGTGGCTTCAAGACAACTCTGTGAATGTCCTTGAGTGGCCCAGCCAGAGCCCAGACTTGAATCTGATTGAACATCTCTGGACAGATCTTAAAATGGCTGTGCACCGACGTTTCCCATCCAACCTGATGGAGCTTGAGAGGTGCTGCAAAGAGGAATGGGCGAAACTGGCCAAGGATAGGTGTGCCAAGCTTGTGGCATCATATTCAAAAAGACTTGAGGCTGTAATTGCTGCCAAAGGTGCATTGACAAAGTATTGCGCAAAGGCTGTGAATACTTATGTACAGTACGTGTAATTTCTCAGTTTTTTTATTTTTAATAAATTTGCAAAAACCTCAAGTAAACTTTTTTCACGTTGTCATTTTGGGGTGTTGTGTTTAGAATTCTGAAGAAAAAAACGAATTTAATCTATTTTGGAATAAGGCTGTAATATAACAAAATGTGGAAAAAGTGATGCGCTGTGAATACTTTCCGGATGCACTGTACAATCATGGACATACTCAGAGTCATAACTCACTCATAATGAGCCGCCAATTAACCTAAAATGGAAGGAAAACTCAAGTGCCTGAAGAGAAGCCCCATGCAGATACAGAGAAAATGTGCAAACTCCACTTGGACAGTGAATGGAATTCGGATTTAAACCCAGTCTCCTAGATTTGTCTGGTAGCTGCCTTAATCCTAACTTCCCATTTAAGAACATTTTTACAAAAGTGCAGAGAGATTATTATTGAAGAATTCTAAACAAATGCTTGTAGTACTAGGGTGTTGTACCATGCTAGCCATTATGAATGTAGTGAGAAGTCAAGTAAAATGGCACCTTTTTTTGGCTAACTAAAAAGATTAGAATATGCAAGTTTTTGAGACAACTCTGGTCCCTTCTCCAGGCAAGATGTAATTATCATAAAAATCCTAATTTATTAAAATGTAATAAGTTGTAAAATATATTTTAATTGAAATGGAACACTTAAGTGATAGAAATGTTTTCCTTGTGAGTATCTATGAACAGTATAACAGCTGGGATACTTACTAAGAATCACATAATTGTTTTTGGTAACAGTCCAAAACAATTTTTTTTTATTTTTTTGTTTTCAAATCAGGAAAAAATGTGGGCCACAAATATGATCTTACCTGCAGAAGGGGCCTGAGTTGCCTTGAAAGCTTGCATATTGTAATCTTTTTTAGTTAGCCAATAAAAGGTGTCATTTTACTTGACTTGTCACTACATTCATAATAGCTAGCATGGTACAACACCCTAGTACTCATGTCTACGGGAAACACTATGGGAAAATATCAAGGGATAGGAGACAGAACACTGGACTCAGAGAAATCACATCACATCTAGCCACTAATTACAACAGGAAAAAACATTTTTTTCTTGTTATATTAATTGTGTAGAATAAAAGTATTTTCCTTTCTTATTTTAAAGAGTAGGGCGGCATGGTGGCGCAGTGGGTAGCACTGCTGCCTCACAGCTAGGAGACCCGGATTCACTTCCCGGGTCCTCCCTGTGTGGAGTTTGCATGTTCTCCCTGTGTCTGCGTGGGCTTCCTCCGGGTGCTCCAGTTTCCTCCCACAGTCCAAAGACATGCAAGTTATGTGTATTGATGATTCCAAATTGTCCTTAGTGTGTGGGTGTGTATGTGTGAGTGCGCCCTATGGTGGGCTGGCGCCCAGCCTGGGGTTTGTTTCCTGCCTTGCGCCCTGTGTTGGTTGGGATTGGCTCCAGCAGGCCCCTGTGACCCTGTAGTTAGGATATAGCGGGTTGGATAATGGATGGATATTTTAAATAGTAAACAAAAGAATAATCTACAGTACATCTGTAAACCACATCTAGGGTAAGAATGTGAAAGTCATTTTTGGTAATCAGTTCCTTTATCAGTAAAGATAAAAGGAACAGGCCAAACAAACAACAGTCCATTCATTATCTTCCTTTCAATTTCTAGATACAAATTGTATGACGACACCTCAATTCATGCGTTGAGAATGAAAAAGAAAAACAGAAGAAACTTCTAATTTGATCCTTTTATAGAGAGAACCAAAAGTTATTGGGTCTTTGACTGAAGTTTTCAAACAATCTTTCTTTTACAATATCTTTCAAAGAAACTGACTAAATATGTGTACACAGATGGATATACAGTATTAAACGCAATCCAGATGGATCATTTAAAATCTGGTCTATGTTCCACAGTATATGCCAGCAGCTTGTGCTAACTCATTTTCTGCATACTGTAACATATATTTGTTCATTGCTAAAGCTGAGAAAAAACCCAATGGAATACGGTTTGCAAAATAAGAGCAGCATTAATGATTTCCTAATTTAAATACCCAGCGGTAGGTAATGGTATAGGGCAAGAGAGTTCTTTGCATATACTGCTGCTAAAACCAGGCATTTTAGTACACTGAACGTTGTCTTAAAATGACAGTTGGCATATTCAGCATAAAGAGACACACTAGCTAAACTTATGGAAAAGCTTTTGATTTGACCATTATAAACAAGGAAAAACTATTCTGGTATTAATCATCAGAGGACAACATCTACAATAAATTTTTTTTTTTTACTTGATAGAAAAACATTTGTATTTTTATTTCCAAATACTTCCCCACATTCTGTTAAATATTGCTTTTGGATAACTGCACATACTTTGTTTGATTTGATAACATGTTTAAAACAATGACAGGCCTGTTTTGACACTATTCCAAATAAAGATAAGAGGTACCATAAATAATGAGTAACATCAAACTACATAGCTCTTTCAGATATCATTTTTTGAGCAAACACCAAAAAGAAAATTAGAGATTCTGTATTAATTCTCTCATTAATAGGCGAATCAAGCAGCAAAATCTATTTTCACAAACAGATGTCCTTTAAAATACTATGGATTGTATTTGACAGCAATGACTAACAAGTCCTAAATTGTTGAAGCAAACACTATTAAGTTCAAGTTCAAAGTTTATCGTCATGTGCACAGTAAGGAAACACGTTTCCCTGTACAATGAAATTCTTTCTTTGCTGTCCACACCAAATGCCAAAACCAGCGTATTAAGATAAACATAAATAATAAGTAGTAGATAGATAATAAGTAACAGAGGCAGCATAAAGTATAAAAACAGAATAGAAGTATAAAGTGTAATGTGCAGGTAGGTGTGTGATAGACAAGTCAAATACAGTTGTGTGAGGTAGACAGAATGAGGTGAACCATGGTTACAAACTCCAGTCAGTTATTTAGGAGTCTAATGGCCTTGGGAAAGAAAGTTCTTGGAAGTCCTGCATTTCATACTTCTATACCTCCTGCCTGAGGGTAGAAGTGTTAACAGCTTGTGTTGGGGGTGGGTGGGGTCCCTGAAGATTGAGGCAGTTCTCCTGCGGACTATGCAGTTGTAGATGCTCTGCAGAGAGGGCAGTGGGGTCCTGGTGATCTTCTAAGCAGTCTTTACCACTCTCTGCAAGCATTTGTGGTCCATATCAGTAGTATTAGGGAAGGTACTCTATTTAAATTTACTCGTGAGAATTATTTACACACTGCATTTGGGTGAATGTAATATTCAGTGCAAAGCAGTTCTGCTTGCTAAATTTTCCTTTAAACGTAAAAAGAATGTGTTTTAAAGCTAAATTAACAACTGTATATTGATCCTAGACTCAGTTAAAGCCCACTATCATCATCATTACCACCATCACAGACAGAAGCTATATAATTGATATATTTAACCTATAAATCTCTGTATTTCACTCTTAGTTGTGTTATAGTAATATTTAATGCATGTCACTTTTCCTGAGCATGCTGTTCTTGGGATTACAAGAGTCTGGTATTGACTCTCACAGAATGGTGTAACAGTCCGTCATAGGTGATGTACAAATACTCATGCATTGAGGTAACTACAAGATGGCATCTGACCAGACCTGACATGTAAAGCATGACAGGACTCAAACACATCAGTATTGAGTTAGTAAACCTGACCTACAGGAAATGGCCTTCTGTTACTTTGCCTGGCTTGATGTACAAACGTTGATAATAAAGAGTGTCCCAAAAATATAAATGTTATACTGCAATTTAGAGGTGTTACTTTATTTCTAACAAATTAACTAAGATTTATGCAGTGGAGCAACCAGTCATCACTTTGGTGCTCCTTATTGACTGTGCTGTCTACTTTCAAAGGCACAAGCATAACTAAAGAGCAAAGCTGATTTCCTCAAACATTCTTTGGAAATTAATGGCAAAAGCTTAAAAACTGTTAATTGTGAAGGCCACCTTGTAAGTGAATTCAGTTGAGCTATGACTTTGATGCCTCAATTAAAAAAAGTCGAGCATGAAGGGAATGCTTTGGTGCATGTGACATGGTCAGGCTTTAGTTACAAATCTGTCAAAAGCAAATATTCTAAGGGCCTATCTGAATCAGTTGCCAAAGAAAATAATAATATACAGTATGTAACATTCAACAGAAGGTAAAAACTGGAAACTTAGTGGAGCATGTGAGAAGAGGCGCTACTATTTTTAGTAGAAGGTAAACTTTTAAGGAAAAAGAATATAAAACTCACAAATATTATACACATCAAAACTTACAATTGTTGTTTTTACAAAAAACAAGTGTTCCACTTTCTATCAAAGCAATGAAATATTTTTTAAGAAGTGATTATCACATCATATGCCATTGCCTTTTAAATAATGTGATGAATTCTACAAAGAAACAATTGCATAAAGGCAGCTAGCTATTTACAATACAGATTTTAAAATCCGCTTTTTGAACCACATAATCCAATTAAGGGTTGTAGAGATCTGGAGCTTATCTTGTTAGAAATGGGTACAAAGCAGAAGCAACACTGGACAAGATGCCAGCCCTTCGTATATGCCAACACTCTCTAGTTACAGTCAATAGTTAACTTATCATCCAGTTGTTAAGCAGCAGTGCTAATCACTATGTCACTATAGACTACATTATGTTTTTTTTATACTATCTAGGTTAAAGGCACAGCAGTATACTAAAAAAATGTCTGAATCATTTCAGCAAATGTAGCCATTCCAGTTAAAAAATGTGTTTGAAATGTGATAACTGATCACTTCTCTTCAGAGCTCTAAATTGCTTATATCCATATTAGTGACTGATTTCTGCACTGGAAATATACAGTATCAGAAAAGTAGATTAGCGGCACTAAAACAAAAGTGCCAAGGTTACTAGGGTACATGACAATCACTTTCAAGGTAACTAGCGAGAAAGATTTCCCCCAAAGAATTTCTAAACAACTGGTATGAAACGGTTTTCAAAAGCAAACTCTAGTTGAACTCTAAGCAGCGTTCTTTTTAACACACTCCTTGTATAGATATTATACTCATAATGTAGAATAATATCTAGCATACAAATTAATATTTTTATTGTTAATGCCTAACAATATAATATTTTAAAATGTTTAAACAGGCAGAGAATATAATGTTTAAGATTATCTTATTTTAAAGGAAACTAAGCTTTTGTAATATCCTACCCTGAGTTTCATTGTTATGAAGAACAGCACTGTGAATTGAGCAGGCTAGTGTTTTACAACATAATTACCTGTATATCTTTTCTTTCTTGGGCTAGTCTGGGATGGGTTGTGCCTTAACTTTAACATTGGTATGTCAGGGGCTTCAATAAAGGAAGCTGGCATGCTGCAGGTTGTCTCCGTGCCATTTTCCATCTTAAGAAGGGGAGTATAGGCCTTGTTACCTGATTCTGCCAATTCTTTCAAAGACAATGTGGGAGCAAAGACCAGTCTGGACCAGAACATCCTCTCCAAACAGAGAGCTATTAATATTATTTTACCAACACTCAACACTCATAAGCCACAACAAAATAAACACAACGATAACAAAAAATAATTACGACACAAGTGATGATTTTATTCTTATATTGTATTCAAGACTTATTCAGCACATTCCACAAACAGTCTCCATCAGGAGATCCCAAATGAACACTGGCAGGGTGAGTGATGCTGTAGCATTTATGATGATCTGTCGCACTCTCTCTCTCTGTATCAGCTGACATGCTCGCATTGTGTTGTCTTGTCCAGTATGTTTCAGTTTCAAACGCTATGGGCCTCTCATTCTCACGGTGTGATAACATTTTTTTTATAACTTTAAGATAGTAGTGTTACAATGAAACAAACTTTGTTTAACTAGGGGCTTCAACCTCTGCCATGCCAGAAATTTTGGGAACAAAGAACTTTCTCAGCAATTTTCCTGATAGAACCCAAGAAATATTTTCTTATGGAATGATTGTGCCTAATAATGAAAAAAGGCAAGACAGTATAATAATGGAAAGGAAAGAAAAGCAATGTAATATAATAACAAGTGGAAATAAAATATACATTGTATGAAGTACAAAGCACACTGAATGCAGACCACAGTGATTTGTGCCATTACTTGCAGGAAGCACAAAAAGGGGCTTCTAAATTAAAAAAGCAACGGGGGTCATAGCAAGATGTCAGCTTTAAATGTAATCTTTTTAGTTCCTTACACTAGGTTAAAAAGGGAGCCAATTTGGTGGCTTTATGGGTAATCACCTTAGCTATACAAGCAAATGTGAATTCCTGCCTGAAACACTCTAATGCCCTATGAGAATAAAAATAAAAGCACCAGAATGCAAAATAACACATATCAAAATAGGCTGTCTAGTGTGACCAAAAATGATTACACCAGAGAGGACCTTACTCTTATTCTATGTTAATTAATGTTGACTTATTTTATTTTCTTACTGTGTCTCCTATTTTTCTATTCTTCATTATGTAAAGCACTTTGAGCTACATTTTTTGTATGAAAATGTGCTATATAAATAAATGTTGTTGTTGTTGTTTTGTTTATTTCATTTGAAAAATCACCACTGTAACACCCCCTTTCACCAAATGCATGCTGAATTAAACAAATGCAGGCTTAGTACCACAATGACAATCATTACTATGATGATACTATAATACTATCATCCTGCACTCACGGAAGACAATAGTATAGATGTCACAACAGAGTAAAGCAAATTAAATAAAATACTTATATCAAAGAACATTGAACTAGGGTTGCCACTAACAAAGACATAATTTTTTTATTATAAAAAAGAGAAAGGAGTCACGTGTGAGACAAATATATTTTGAATTTTTAAATGAAGTCTGTCTGGCAATTAAATCTCCTAAAGAGAAGACTAAAACCAACATTCTACATGTTTGCAGTAGTAGGGAATTAAATAATTATGTAAAGCTTTTCTGTAACAGTTAATTTTGGCACTACCAACCCTTGTACAGATTTGTGCTTTGTTCCAAAAGGGCCATGTCTGCATAGAAAGCATTTTTATTTATTTTCCTTTATTTGCTATTGTCATCATCATCATCCATCCATCCATCCTCCAACCCGCTATATCCTAACCACAGGGCCATGGGGGTCTGCCGGAGCCAATACCAGCCAGCATAGGGCAGGAAACAAACCCCGGGCAGGGCGCCAGCCCACCACAGGGTGCGCACACACACACCAAGCACACACTAGGGACAATTTAGAATCGCCAATGCACCTAACCTGCATGTCTTTGGACTGTGGGAGGAAAGCGGAGTACTCAGAGGAAACCCACTCAGACACAGGGAGAACATACAAACTCCACGCAGGGAGGACCCGGGAAGTGAACCTGGGTCTCCTAATTATGAGGCAGCAGTGCTACCCACTGCGCCACTGTGCAGCCCTGTCATCATCATATTTAAACATTTCTGTATTTATTAGGGCCAGCCATTTCAGTGCAACCCATATACTGTATGTTATTTCCTGGCAGAGCTCTACATTTGATTTTTTACTATTATCATTTTTTGTCACATATTGAATATTAATGTGGAGACAAGAAGAGCTGACAATACACACATAAATCAGCTTTTTCGTCTTTAAATTCTTAATGTTCTTTGGCAATGTTTCTCTTTTTAGAAATTGAACCTACTACTTACCTTAATAAATAGGCTACCACATCGGTTTTATATGTGCATAATCAAACAAAAACCATCAAAAATCCTGCCTCATTCGCTATTGTAGAAAATACTGCACACAAACGACTTCACTCAGAATAAGCTAAAAATGCCCTCTTCTATTCAGGCTTAGAAAATAAGTAATGAAGCTAGAGAAATTTGTTACAATGTACAACACTTGATTGGCAGTGTTCAGTGTAACTCCACATGTTGCTCTTCCATAGCAGCAGGATGGTCATCCACCCCAACTTAAGTGAGAAGGCTGAAAAAGCACAGAAACATTTCACCTCAGAAGTGCTGATTTTTAGACTTTGTAAAAGCAAGAATCAGGATTTCATGGAGTTGAGCAGTGTGTATAGTTAATTCCAGTCTGAACTGTATTGCAAAATGTGTTTTCTTTTTAAAAGCCAGTTTCCCATCAGTTACTCGCCTGCAGTTGGAGTATTGGATGTTGCACTGCTGCAAATTTTTGTTTGATTTGGATCAGCTGCAACAACCAAACTATATTTAAAAGTATATCTTCTGAGTCACCATGATCGTTTACTGATTATTTATAATTTATTAACTGAGAAAAATACCTAAACATAACTTAATAAAGCAGTCATTGGTTTATATAGGATTTTATCACTACTACAATATGTAGTTTTCTTTCAGACCTACAGGATGGTAGTTAAAGAGTAACTGGTTGCCTCTCCTGGCATAAAAATTAAGCAAAGCATGAATATGCAACTCAAAATGAACTAGCAATTACATTGAATAGACTTGTTGATCATATTTAGCTAACCTGTGTGTTGAAATATTATTTTACTTCAGTGCACCCACGAGTGAGAAAAGTTACAACTGGCAAGTGTATTTAGCAGACTATTAATCTAAGTTATCTGAAGAAACACAGTGGCTCTAACTTTCACCCTATCTCTACTCACTAACATGAATTTCTTGTGTCAATCAGCTTCACATCACTACAAGAACAATCAATGGATGGCTTCATGTTACTGGGTTACTTATGGTACTGATGTCTTATGCTGCACTACAGTTCCAAAGATTTACCCATGAGGCATTCATACATAAAACTAGTGCTGCTATAGAACACCATCTGTGTTTTACATACAGAACAATCATTTTGTCAGATTTTCTAGTGAAATACTCCAGCACAGAGGAGAATTCTGGATGATATTTGCAGTAAACATTCTCTGGAAAATGTGGTACAGCTGCTGCCATAATTAGCAAATTCAAACCTGTACACAGCATGGTAGCATGCTGGCACATAATACTGGGAGAGGTATAGGAACGATTAGTCAATGAAGAAGAAGATATTTTTAGAGTAATTATGATCAGAGTAATTTTTTGTGTTAATTAGTTGATTACATCGAATAATCAATAACACTTATTGTTCAACAGGCTGTGAAACTTTTCAATATGATTACCTGTTGTTAGTAAACAATGGAACATGCCACATGTTTGAAAATATTATCCTTCTATATAAAAGCGGTTGGGATTGTTCTTCCGTCCCGTGAGTGCTACGCAGGCGTGGAGTTTCACACACGCCCCGTCCATTTTGCAATGCACGATAGAATTTGTAGTTTCGTTTTTCCAGGTAAAAGATGATTTTCTACTCCAGACTGTGCGATATCTTCTTCTTCTTTCTTACTATATAAAAGCGGTCCGGATTGTCCTTCCGTCGTCCCGTGAGTGGAAAGCGTAGCGGTATTCCGCTTATCACAGACTTACTACTTGCAGCTTGTGGTATGAAGTGACATGATGTGAGCAGAGGTCTGGTGCTCCCATCGTTCCCTTGCTTTTGTGCACGATGCACTGGAAAAATAGAAAAAATTATGTCTCTGGAAATAATTAATGTTGATGGAGTACAAATGCCTCACCGCGTAGTAAATATCAGGGGGGTTCAAAAGGGTGACCTCAATATAGAAAAAAAGTTTAAATTTCATCACAAAAATAACAGAAACTACGAGTATTAAAGTAATACCGCTCAAATGCAATATAACCAAATTAATGAGTTTGTATAAAATATCAAATTGATCTACATATTGAATTGCCTTAAGAAGTGGTCAACTTAAAAGTCGGTCGCCTTAAAAGGCGGGTCAGCCTAGTATAAAATAATCAATGTGTGTGGAAAAAAAAAATTCTGACTATAATGGAAAAAAAGTGTTTTACATGTTTTACTTGTATCATACTTTTTTCTCTAGAAGCTGAGCTGGACACCTGCTTTCACATAACATTCTCAATCCTGCTTAATCCTATTCAAAATCCAGAAATTAATTTCTGATTAAAAGACTGAGTGCAATGAAGACTTACAAATGCTACGTTTTCAAACAAGCATGTCAGGGGCAATGGAGCATAGAAATTCTTCAATAATATTCAAAATAAACTTATCCAAGTACTTTCATAGCAGGCCACATCAAGCCCTTGGACCTATTTAAAGCAGCAAGCCTTATCAATATTCAAAACATATTACAGATGTCCCAAAATGAACACTGACTTTCTCCTCAATGTGTGTTTCATATACATTTAGCAAGGTGAAATTTATACCTTGCATTAAAATGCATTTCCATTGTTTGCTCATGGGCTGCTTGTAATGCCCCAACAAGAAGAAAGGTGACATTCCATACTAGCATAAAGAACTAGTGTTTTAGTTTGCTAACTGTAATGGTCTTAAGAAAGAGACTGTAGCTTGACTTCAAACGCTGCTACTACCACTCTGATTAAATTTTAAAGCTGCACAGGTGTCAGGGGTAGCTACTCTTTTCCTAGCCAACCTGACTGCTGTTACCACCCTATACAATAGTTCTGTCTTTTCCACTGACTTGATCGATGCATGTGGACAGAAAATACAATGGCATTTCTAGCCGCATTAAATGCGATCACTGTCTATTTCTGACTAACTCCGAATGTGTTCTGTGTGATCCGTCACCAGAGTAGTCTGCACCCTAGAAATGAATTTTTGCATATACTAGGAGTAGTAGTAGTAGTGGTGGTAGTGTCATTAATATTATCAGTAGTGTACTGTCACAAGTATAGCAGACTCCATTTTTTTGCTCCTGTTAAATTGACAGGAAGGGCATACCGCAAGTTGACACTCCCTCCAACTCTATGCCATGACGGATTTTTTATATATACAATTACAGAGACAAATATTCGCTGTACTCTTTACGTACACACAACTTTTTTGCTAACTAAATGGCTCATATGATAAGCCAATCAAATTTTTCCTTGATTATGCTGATCATTATCACATGGGCTACAATATATTTTTTCTACATTAAACCTTGATAATTCTGTTTCATTTTATTGGCTAACCTGCTGGGGCCATGTTTTTGACTGTATCACAAACCTTGATCAACTTTTACCCTGGATATTTACACACTGATATACACTGTTTTAAAATAATTAAACAAAACCGACATTATTGACATATCTCTATACTGCTTTGTTACTCCCAAGCTATATCTTCAGGAATACTTTACTTGGAATGCATATTTCAAGTTTTATTTTTGTTTTCTAACTAAGAACACATTATATGTACAATACTGAAACTATGTGTTACATAAATTGTCCACATCACATACACTTAATATCAGCAAAGCTATGGATCAATTTGACCTTTGTTTCCAAGTAAGAAGTCTTTGGAGTGTTTCATGTTAAGTGATCTATCAGGTTCTTCTTTTTCTAAACTGAGTAACCTCTAAGTAGCCACACAGAGAAAAAATTTCAAGCTCTCAACATACTATAAATGTTTTAGCAGAAAACAAATTCAAATTTTATAATCCACAGTATTTAAAAACACTGGTTTTGGAGGTCAAATTCTGCTTAATTTGTGCTCTTATTTTTGCAGGATCACAAACAGGGCCAATTTGTAACATTAACCTTTTAATTAAATTTGAAATGGCAAGTGCTGGTGTCTAACTGTTCTAAGCAAGTAAAGCAGGTACAGTAAATGGATTTTATCATAGCTCTTGCACTCACAGGGCTCTTTTTATGCTCTTTGCTAATTTTCTTCATTTTGAGGACTTGCTGTTAACAATTTACTCCATTAATTAGTTTCATTTAATCTCTTTTAAAATATCAATTAACAAACAGCAGGCACTAGTGCAAAATGACAATGTGTTCTAAACAGGGGCTTGATATTCAGTTCAATTCATACCTTAGTACTTTTCACGAAATGACTGCCTTAATACTATACATTTCAAAAAGAAATCAAACAGACTAATTTTAGCAAGTAAACTCAGAAAATGAAAATGGCAATAAAACACAGATCTTAAATCAGCTCCGTTTAAAATATTAAGAAAAATCTCTTTTTTTGGTTATTTCATGCTCTGGCAGAATACATTAGTCAAGTGGAACAGTGTTATGTTTAACCGATCCAGAAGCCCAATGACAGGTGAGGATTCTCCCTTATAGGCAGCAATGAAGGGAGGCCTGCTGGTGCCTGAGCATCAGCATTATTTTTGCTTAGTACCACACAGCACCCACAAAATCTTTTACAATTTTATAGCTATTCTGTAATTCTATTAAGGAATACTTTATGTTATGTTTATGTGCATGTCTATAAACCTAATAAGAAATAAAGGCAGATTAAAAATCATTCATTTATATTGTCACAAGGGTTACAAGCCAACATCACACAAGCTAGCTAGCACCATCTAGGTTCATGTCCATAGTACAATGTTAAAATGGAAGGTTTTCTACTTCCAAATAAATGCGTTCAAGTCTTCACATTCCACTGCAAAAGATGAACCAGTGACGATCGATGCCAGTTGAAGATAACATTGCAGTGGGCAACAGCAACTCACAAAGTGAGTCAAAAATGATCAAGGGGAACAGATGTGGAATAAGAATCTGGATTGCAAAGCCCATTTGGAGCTAACAGAACCTGATGCTAGTTTAGACATGGGCACTAAGGAAGATGAATGGTCACATCATTCAGAGCTCCTAAAACATCTAATGGTAATGTATGGCTCCCAAGAATGGAGCTTTAATTGCAGTTGGTTTGATTGTTTTAATGGGAGTTATATTCTGTGACCAAAGATGCAGTGTTTTGTTTAGCATTGAAGCACGTTTTACAAAGTGGTCATACAATTTTTTTAATAAAGATCTGGCATTGAGCAATGCAATTTTAATAATGGAGGAATCGCTCACTAACTGTTGTGGAGATCCCAGTAGGCAAAGTTTACCATAAATAAATCCACCACTATGAAGCCACGGGAATCCATGGGAGACATTGGAGAGATCCAACTGGTGATCCATGGTCACAGGTTGAAGACCAGTATATCTAAGGTCAAGGGACCAGCGGAAAACAAAAAGATTCCGCTTGTCATAGCCTTCCCAGATCAGTGCATCGAATGAGTGATGAAACAAAGCCAGTTTCATCCTCAACAAAACACCACTCCATTTACCCTGGCACTTACAGCACTTCCTCTGGTGCTGCTGAATGCAATATGAGAAACATACACCTGACGACAAGAGCGTGAGTAGAATAGGACAATAAAGAGAAGGATGATGAGAGTCACTGTCCTTAAATCCAGCACATGATCCAATAAGAGAGAGCGGATCAGCGAGCGGAAGCAGAGAGCGGATCAGCGAGCGGAAGCAGAGAGCGGATCAGCGAGCAGAAGCAGAGAGCGGATCAGCGAGCGGAAGCAGAGAGCAGCGGCGTCTCCCACAGGCACGTAGCCCTTCGCAAGCACCCGAGCAAGTTCATCTGAGGTAAAGCCGGCAGCTGACCAGTAGAAATAACCGGCAGTGAAAAATTAAAGTCGATCGCTCAGCGGGTGGTGGAAAGTTAAAGCGACGGTGATTCAGCTGAACACGGAAAGCGCCGAAGCACCTATAAAAACGGCAAAGATGACTTCGATACTCAATGTAAGTTCTATCTGCTCTCTGCCCGTCGAGGGCGCACTTATATGTTGTGTGTCCTGCAGTATGTACAGCTCAGGTTTTCCGGCCGACAGTAAAGATAGCTTCACCTGCCAAAAATGTTTAGTTAATTTAGAGTTGGTCGGGAAAATACGCGAATTGGAGGACCGCGTTAGGAATCTGATAGCGATTAGGCAAACCGAAAATTGGATCGACTCGGTTTGTTTAGACAATTCGGCAACTTCTGATTCGGCCTTAGTCTCTCCAGGTCCCACTGTAGTCAGTGCGCGGCCGAAAGCAGCAGCACCAATTCAGCCACAGGGCGAGTGGGTAACAGTAAGACGGGGGTCTAAGAATCCAAAATTTAGTCCCCCAGCACCCATGTCACCAATTCGGACCCAGAACAGGTTCTCAGCTCTCCGCAGCGCGCCTGTGGAAACTGAGAATAATAAAGTGCTCATAATTGGCGATTCCATAGTGCGGAATGTTAGAATTCCAAACTATGTTAAACCAGCAGTTAATGTTAAGTGCCTCGCAGGGGTCAAGATTTCTGGCATAGAGGCCGCATTGGACCGTGTCGCCGACGATGAAGTATCTACCTTATTGCTGCATGTCGGCACTAATGATATTTATTTACAGCAATCTGAGGTATTAAAGCGGAACTTCATCTCTCTATGCACCAAAGCTAAAACAAAATGTCAGAATTTAATTGTATCTGGTCCCTTACCAAGATTATATAGAGGGGATGTGATTTATAGCAGATTGCATTCCTTTCACTGCTGGCTAGAAACCTGGTGTGCAAATAAAAGCATAGCATTTGTGAACAATTGGGATGATTTTTGGGAAAGGCCTGGATTTTTCAGAAGAGATGGTCTTCATCCTAACTGGAGGGGATCTTATGTATTATCCCAAAATATGGCAGCAAAACTGCCTGGTTGACTGATTAGAGCACCATCCAGGCCGCAGTCGTGTGATCTTAAATCACAGGCTGTTGTTTATCCCACCTGTTATTTTACTGAAGCTGTTATCCATAATCCCTGTTGTGGGGCATCCAGTAAATTTAGTCTTGATACAAACCTTAAATTAATTGATAACCAAAAAATAAGGTGTATAATTAGACCAAGGGATAAAACCAGACCCTCCACCAGGGGCATCTGTAATAGAAATTTACTTCAAATTAAAACAAAAAATATATCGCCAGTTCAGAAAAAACCATGCAGTTTTAAATGCTGTTTATTGAACATTCGCTCTCTTGGCACTAAAGCTGTTTTGGTAAATGATATTATATTAAGTACAAAATCTGATCTGTGTCTTCTTACTGAAACCTGGCTTAGTAAATGTGACACTGTTCCCTTAGCAGAGGCGTCACCAGATGGATACTCGTTCCTTCATAAGTCTAGAGATTCTGGTCGAGGAGGAGGCCTTGGAATAATTCATTGTAATAAAATGCAAATCACTTCTAAAAATTTAGGCAACTTTACATCCTTCGAGGTATTCGTTTTAAATATTAAAACAGATTCCAACACAATTATAGTGCTAGTCTACAGACCACCAGGGCCATATTCATTGTTCATGACTGAATTTAGCAACCTTCTGTCTGATTTGGCTATAAATTATGATCACGTAGTTCTGATGGGGGATTTTAATGTACACATTGATGTGGAAACTGACACTTTTAGCAAATGTTTTACTTATTTGTTAAATTCAGTAGGATTTTGTCAGATTGTCAAAGGTCCAACTCATAATCATAACCACACATTAGATTTAATTATAACTTACAAAGTTGAAATACAAAATTTAAATATTACTCCATTAAATGTAGTTATTTCTGATCACTTCTTAATTACATTTGATTTAGTTCTGCCCATGCCAACGCACTCACAGATTAAAACAAAGACAGTGCGACATCTAGATTGTAATTCTGCTTCAAAATTTATAGACACCTTGAGTAAGTCGAGTGTAATTGTGGAAAACCAATTAGATCAGTTAACATCAAATGTAAACATGGAAAACAATTTAGGTCAGCTAATATCACATTATAATGTGACCTTGAGAGATGCTCTGGACACAGTGGCTCCCCTTAAAACAAAAGTGATCAAAGCACATAGAAACTCTCCCTGGTTTAATGAAAATACTCGAGCTCTTAAATTAGAGTGTCGAAAACTGGAGCGTAGATGGAGAACAACAAAGCTACATGTCTTTCAAATTGCATGGACAGAGAGTGTTAATAAATATAAAAAAGCCCTCTTTAAAGCTCGCTCAGAATACTATTCTACATTAATAGATAGCAATAATAAAAATCCTCAGGTACTGTTTAGAACAGTGGCTAAATTAACAAATGGCAATTCAGATCAACAGTGCAAAATACCAACAGATATTAGCAGTACAGACTTTATGAACTTCTTCAATGAGAAAATTAAAAATATAAGATCCCAGATCTCAGCATCACAGTACAAACCAAATACTAGCTTAGCAGACCCTGCTGCACATTGCATTCAGCACTTTAGTAATTTTAATCCTGTAACTGAGCAGGAAGTCTTAACTTTAATTACTAAAATGAAGCCCTCTACTTGTTCCCTAGATCCAGTGCCAACAAAACTAGTAAAAAGTGCAATGGATGTTCTTGCAGCACCTATTCTAACCGTTATCAATAGTTCATTACTGCATGGCACAGTACCTGATGCACTAAAAGTGTCAGTCATTAAACCTTTACTTAAAAAGTCAGACCTAGACCCACACATACTAAATAATTATAGGCCTATTTCAAATTTACCATTTCTCTCTAAAATACTAGAAAAAGTAGTCGCCAGTCAGCTTCAGTCACACCTTATGCATTACAATTTATTTGAGAAATTCCAGTCTGGTTTTCGCACTGGTCATAGTACAGAAACTGCACTAACACGGGTTGTAAATGACATTCTGATATCCTCTGATGAAGGAAACTCCACTATTATTATGTTATTAGACTTAAGTGCAGCATTTGACACCATTGACCATTCTATTTTACTGCACAGGCTAGAAAATGATGTTGGTCTTACAGGCCACGTGCTCGCTTGGTTCAGTTCTTATTTATCAAATCGATTCCAATATGTACAGAAATGTGCTGACAGTACTCCATCATTATACACAGAAGTTCAATATGGTGTCCCACAGGGCTCAGTACTGGGACCTTTACTGTTTTCACTTTACATGCTTCCACTGGGATCTCTCATTAGGAAACATAATGTTAATTTTCACTCGTATGCAGATGACACCCAGTTATACCTTTCATTTAAATCAAATGAAGTTTCTCCGATGTTGTCTTTAATTAGTTGTGTTAGTGAATTAAAGGAATGGATGAATGAGAACTACTTGTCTTTAAATACAGATAAAACAGAGATGTTAATTGTTGGAGGGAATGACGCTGATCACAGCAATATTTTGTCGACATTTAACTCAGTTGGAATCCCAATTAATTTTACTGAATCAGCCCGCAATCTAGGAGTTATCTTTGATTCTAGCATGTCATTTAAAGCACATATTACAAAGTTGTCCAAAACATGTTTCTTCCATCTTAAAAATGTTAGGAAATTAAGGCGCTTTCTAAATAAACAGGATTGTGAGAAATTAATTCATGCATTTATCTCTAGTAGGATTGACTACTGTAATGCGGTGTTCACTGGCTGTTCAAACTGTTCTTTATACAGCCTCCAGTTAATCCAAAATGCGGCTGCAAGAATTATTACAAGAACAAGAAAATATGAACACATAACTCCAGTTCTTAAATCCTTACACTGGCTCCCGGTTAAGTTTAGGGCAGATTTCAAAATCCTCCTTTTAACATATAAAGCATTAAATGGCCAAGGTCCGGCTTACTTGTCTGAACTTATCATGACTTACAAACCTGAGCGCACATTAAGATCTCAAGATGCCGGTCTGCTTATGATTCCAAGGATTAATAAAATAACAGTGGGAGGTCGAGCTTTTAGTTACAGGGCCCCTAAACTGTGGAATGGTCTTCCTGCTTCTATAAGAGATGCCCCTTCGGTCCCAGCCTTTAAATCCCGGCTGAAGACTCACTACTTCAGTTTAGCATATCCTGACTAGAGCTGCTGATTAACTGTACATACTGCATCTCTGTTGTTAGTCATTAGCACTAAAACATAAGTAACATGATAAGTATAATTGAATACTAACCCTCGCCTATTCTGTTTCTGTTCTCGGTACTCAAATGTGGCAATTGGTGCCACGGCCCACCTGCCAAGTTGTTTGCCTGCCTATGGTAAAGTCATCCCTGGTGGAGGATCACAGGAATCATGGGAAAGAGGGGCCCTTTCATCGGATTGGCTGGCCGAGCAACGTTTCAGCCGTGGAATGGCCAAATGGGGAGGCAGCTTGACGGATGAGGTCTCCAGCACTCTAAAAATATCAAAATCTTATTATATGATATCATTTACTGTTAAATTCTGCTCTGTACTTCTAAAATTTTTATTATTATGCTTTATTAAGGATTTGTTCTGTTCTGTGTATTGTATTGTATTGAACCCCTTCTTTTGACACCCACTGCACGCCCAACCTACCTGGAAAGGGGTCTCTCTTTGAACTGCCTTTCCCGAGGTTTCTTCCATTTTTCCCTACAAGGTTTTTTGGGAGTTTTTTCTTGTCTTCTTAGAGAGTCAAGGCTGGGGGGTTGTCAAGAGGCAGGGCCTGTTAAAGCCCATTGTGGCACTTCCTGTGTGATTTTGGGCTATACAAAAATAAACTGTATTGTATTGTATTGTATTGTATATAACAACGAATGTATAACCATAAGGGTCTGATACTGATAACATATTACAGACATGGAAAAACATGTAGAGGTCAATGCAGACAGAATGAGCAAAGCAAAAGGAAACAGCAGAAAACAGCAAGCCGACAGGTACACTGGCACCATATTGTCCTTTACGAGGATGGTCCATTATAAATATCATGCAGACTCTGTACTTTCTGCAATCACATTTAATAACTGGCATAAGACCACCACATGTTTTAGAGTACATAATCTTTGTGGATCATGTAAAGATGTAATAGAGACAAGGAATGAATTGAAGTTAAAAAAGCAGATCCATATATATAAAAATAAGCCATATTCTATGTAAAATACAATGCAAGAAAGTAGAATCTATAAGAGCACTGCTCGAGAGTTTACTTTATTCTGCATGCCAATAAAGTGTTTGCCAAAATGGGTGCACAGTCCTTTAAATGCAAAACACACGAACTATGACATACCAAATTATATAGTCAATGTCACGGCACATATCTTTAAGAGCACAAATGTGGCTGTTCACTTTGCAATTATGGGAAATGAAACTAAATTAGTAAGACAAAGAAAATTATAGTGAAGCAATATTCACACAACAATGTCATGTATGCTGAGAGGCCCTTGGTCTGGACACAGATTTTCTGCTGAAAACTATCAAGCTTACCCTCAGTTGTTATAAAATTGACATAAATGCACATGTCAGTCAATGGTATCATAGGGTAACAGTAACATTGACATGTAATAAGAGATACAAGAAAAGCTTTGTAAAGATGTCCCACAAGTACTGTATATACAATGCCATGCATTACAAGCTTAACCTTCTTTTGGTGGATTGTGTGAGCAATGTACAGCCTGCAGCCATGTTTTCTGAAACTGAGCAAATGCTTTGAAACTTCTTTTTCTGCCTCTGCTGTACATGCTGACCTTTAATACACAAAGTAGAAATTAATGGAATCATCAGAACAGCCTGTAGAATCGAAACAAAAAGCCAGCAGATATATACTCCGCACTCCTATATCCTATATTAGAAATCCACTGCCGGACATCAGCGCATCATCTTGCCCTCCAATCACATCCACGGAGAAAACAAAACTGACGAAAGAACTATTTGTGGACTAACAGATGAGCAATTTATTCTGCACCTGACTTTGTTTGTGGATCTTTTCTGCGTCACCAAGTTTATGTCACAACAGCTACAATCACCAGATTTTGAGCTTTCAGCTGTGAATGATCTAGCTCTGTCTGTGATCTTCACCATCTCAGAAAAACATTTAGAAGATTCATAGAATGACATAACGGAATGAGCAATAGGCCTTGGTGCACAATGGCTATCATTACTACACAAACCCTGTGACTTTAAAGTGGCAAGCACATCTATTTTGCTAACAGCAGGATTCTGTTGTTGAGGTTCTGACAGAATGTGCACCTATGACAACTATGAATGATGTACACGAGCACTGCTGGCCAATAACTTTCAAAGAGCAAGAGCTCTTGATGACTAGCAAAATACTAATGCCTTTGCCACAAAACACAACAGATGAATATTTCTTCCACAAAATATCTATTGGTGATTATATCTTTATCACATTGTACTCAGGTATATTTCATTAGGTTAATCTTAAAAGTGTGCATGTGGTGATAACTTTTTATATGAATGTAACTACTAAAATGACCAGGGGTTTCCTCATATGGTGCAATTTATATTATGATTTGGCATTTTACTGAGGTAACAAAATTAGTTGCCTTTCTACTGTATTTTATTATCATGACATAGTAGTAAAAGGTAATGGGCTCATTAGGTAGTGTGCACAGTGTTCAGCAATTCTGAGCATGATAAAAGCACACACAAGGCAAAAAACATTTGATCTACATAGTTTTTCCATAGATTGTTATACCAGCTATCTCTGTGAATGAGAAAGCACCTGCACAGTGTTGTCAGTTAAAAATCTCTGTATCTGCTTCTGGTGTCCACTGATTAATAAACAGATTATAACTAAATTCAGCCATCACAGAAGAGCATGACACTTTAATTTGTGAACTGTCTTGCAGGAGAAAGTACAGATCCATATCTCTTTATTAAGCACCCCAGGTACAGAGGCATGTACCCATCATGAAAGAAAAATGCTACAAGAAAACTTTGTTAAAGGCAAACTCGAAGTAGTGAAATTGATGGCTATAGTACAAATTGATACAGAAAAACAACAAAACATTCAATATGCTGACTCTGTAAGAAGAGGGATGTATCACAACAAAAGTCAAAGTGACTTTCAGTTGATAGACAAAAACAATAAAAAGGGTTTGCAGCAAATCCATTTTCAAAATTTATAAACTGTAGTATACCTATATACTGTGTATAAAATACATTATCTGTCTGTTTTATCTATATACTATATTTTAAATATATTTATATTTTATATATACAGTATATATCAAATGAAATGTCTGACTGTCTGTAGCGTCCCTACAGTGTGGCCTAGCAGATTTAAAACATAACAGAATTTAATAAGAAAATGAAAATGCAGAAGAACAGTAAAATTAATACAGAACAACAGTGTCAGTGGTTTTCATTTTCAACACGTTTTTCAATTTTATCGTCATCATGCTTTATATCATTCACTGTTATTCTTCCTAGTCCGTAAACTGACATAATACTTGAAGTACTTTTACTGTTTCATAAACATTTAATTATTTAAATTTTTTGTGACAGTTCCAACAACTCACACATATGTTTATCAGTCATAAAAATGTATAGTAGTTTAATTATAACAAAACGCTATAAAAGCTGAAGGTATGTAAATGACACTGTGATTTCAAAATGTGGCTTGACGTGTGGTGGGGGAAAACACTACGTGCTAGCAAAAGGGAGAGTTGTCCTAATGTGCATAGCTCAAATAGTATTGTAGATAGATAGATAGATAGATAGATAGATAGATAGATAGATAGATAG
>JANRMT010062819.1:29762782-29798845 GCA_026402145.1 Polypterus bichir lapradei
TAGATAGATAGATAGATAGATAGATAGATAGATAGATAGATAGATAGATAGATAGATAGATAATTTATTAATCCCAAGGGGAAATTCACATAATCCAGCAGCAGTATACTGATACAAAAAAACAATATTAAATTAAAGAGTAATAAAAATGCATGTAAAAACAGACAATAACTCTGAATAATGTTAGCGTTTACCCCCCCGGGTGGAATTGAAGAGTCGCATAGTGTGGGGGAGGAACGATCTCCTCAGTCTGTCAGTGGAGCAGGACGGCAGTAGTACTAGGTAGACGCTGTGCACAATGTTTTTTTTTTGCCCTGACGGTTAATGGAGACTGACAGTTAATTGAGTGATGGATAATCAAAGTTTTACTGTATTTCTAATCTATCCTTTTAACCCTTACAATTGCAAGTGCCAACACAACTTTAGGCTTTTTAGCAATAACTCCTGGCAAAAGTGGAAATTAAGGTTAAATCTATCTTATGTAATATTGTACTACCTTAATTTAAGACTACAAAATGTCAACAAAAGTTCAGAAGCAATGTGTCTATGACCAAACAGTGAACTTTCTGAGCTGGAATGTCAAAGGTTTATTCACGAATTAAAGAGAAAGAAAGCATTCTCTCACCTAACAGGTACAAATGCCAAGATAGCATTTTTTACTGCAGACCCACTTATTAAGCAAGGATCAGTTTTGGTTGCAAAGAGATTAGACTGGCCAAATATTCCACTCCACAAATATTCCGCTACGCAAAGAAAACTAAAAGTATTGGAATTTTCAAACATAGAACAATTTCATTTGTAGTATCAGACAAACAATTACATTCCAAATTTAGCTTCCCATCAACACACTTGCTAAATAAAATCTGCCCAATTTTCCTCACCTCCCACCTACTTCTATTCTGGAAGAAATACTGATCAGTCTTGAGGACTCAGACAGCATTTCTATTATATAAGGAAACATTTTAAAGTCCTTTCCTTTCTAAAATCCCAGAGTACCGTGGGAAGAGGATCTCTTAATCAACATTTCAGAATTAGTGTAAGGAAGCCATGCTCAGATTTCACTCTAGCTCCATATGCACAACTTAAAATCTTTTATCAAGCACAGACATCTTGTTTAAAATTGTCCAAAATGTTTCCAGGGCAAAACCCAACAGTAAACATCGCAATCAAGCTCCAGCCTCATTAGGCCATATGTTTTGGGTGTGCACCAAATTAACATCATTCTTGACCAAAATCATTAAATGCCTTTCAGACAGCATTGGTTTCATAATCCCTCCTAATCCATTAACAGATGTATTATGTGTTCTCCTAGATAGGCTTAAAGTGGAGAAGGATAAACATACTGTAATTGCCTTTATTTCACTATTAGCACGTAAGAATCCTGGAACAATCCTAGCCCACCTCTTTTAAGTCAGTGGGTAACTGATGTTATATACTATTTGAAATTGGAAAAAAAAACTAATTCTCACTTAGAGCATTTGTTCAAAACCTTTTTAAAACGTGGCAGGATCTAATTAATACAATTTTAGAATAACCATTTATATTGGAGAAAAGGATTCTCTCCCCTATTTTCTACTCTTAAAGTTTTACTGTAGCCATTGGCCTTCCTGTCATTCACATGGGTAGGGGTTGAACTGAATTTAGTTTTGTCAAGTTTGACTTGTTTGTGTGGAATGTTACTTACTTTTAATTAATTAAATAAATAAACCAAAAAAAAAAAAAACAAAACAAAGCACAATGATCTACAACAAGGTTCTAGAAATAAAAGGATTGACCAAATGCCCAGGTGCTAATTAATAATTAAGATCCTGAATTCAAAGGTTTGAGATTAGAACATAAATGGCAAGTAATTACCAAGTATCAGCAAACAGTAAGCATAGTACTTTTAGGGATGGCAGAAAAGATAACAAAACACATTTAACTGAATTCAGTAAAAATTTAATACATACATACTGTATATTAAATGTTTAAATATATTTACTAAATTATTTGACTAATTTACAATACCTGTAAACAATAAGCTGTGTAATATAAACTAACTAAATCATAATCAGTACTACAGCTAAATACATTTAAAGTATAATTGAACAAATCTTGAAATTTTCTCTATGAAAGGAAATGTAACATAAAACCAATTAAGAGAGTTTTTTTTTAATTGAACACGAGTTCTAATTTCTATGATGAAGCAGCACAAGCTGCTGTACCACATTATCCCTACACTATAATGCACTATACATTATGATCCAATAGTTTCAATTAAGCAATTGAACACTTTATTTACAATAACGGTGCAAGATTAAATGAGGAGGGTGGCACGGTGGCGCAGTGGTAGTGCTGCTGCCTCACAGTTAGGAGACCTGGGTTCGCTTCCCGGGTCCTCCCTGCGTGGAGTTTGCATGTTCTCCCCATGTTTGTGTGGGTTTCCTCTGGGCGCTCCCGTTTCCTCCCACAGTCCAAAGACAGGCAGGTTAGGTGGATTGGCGATTCTAAATTGGCCCTAGTGTGTGCTTGGTGTGTAGGTGTGTTTGTGTGTGTCCTGCGGTGGGTTGGCACCCTGCCCAGGATTGGTTCCTGCCTTGTGCCCTGGGATTGGCTCCAGCAGACCCCCGCGACCCTGTGTTTGGATTCAGCAGGTTGGAAAATGGATGGATGGATTAAATGATGTCATAAATAAGTTGACTTTAATTAGAGAATCCAATCAACCACTATACAGTATGAATTTATATAGACAACATAGTGCATAATTTATTATACATGCTCAGATATGCAATAGTGAGAATATGTAGTCATTACAACAGGTGGGTCTGTGAAAAAATTAAAATTTATCCCATTTATTCAACTCCCTTCAATTGAAACTGTATTGCAGTATTTTCCCTGTCAGTCCAGGCCTCACTGCAGCTGCAGGTTTTCATCCCAACCATATTCTACTTTAAACTGGACTCCTGCCTTAATTAATTAAGACATTATTTTCTAGAATAATGCATAAATTACAACACTGAGTTTTATAAAATTTTATAAGACTTAACCAGGTATTTGTGAACATTGAGGTAATGTAATGGTTTTGTTTTCATTTTTTATGATTTTCATCATTATTATTATCATGATTTTCTTTCTACCTTTCTAGTTGTTTTTGTCATTTAAGCCATTATATTTTAGCAACATGTTAGGGGGTCTGTCTCTGAAGGAGCTGCAGGCTTTCAGCATTTAGTGGTACTTGCTCTTATGTCTGCTCTGCTAATAATTAAATTTCATTATAAGGAAACAAATAAATCAGTAGAAAAAACAAATTCATGAGAAAATGACAAAAGAGACTGAATATCTGTATGCAAAATCTCACACTACTGTACTTTTCTGAATGCAGAACAAAGAAGAAGAATACAAGGTGAGCTAATTGAACAATGTGAAAGATAAAATGACTCACAGATAGTGAAACTGGTTGGAATAAAAATCTGCAACCAGAGGGGTACCCCAGGACTGAACGTCAGGAAAACTGGTGTAATAATGTACCTAATAACCACATTTTTACATGTAATCATCAATAAAATATTACTCCATCCAGTGATTTACCATTTGATATGTAAATTAATAAAATGAGAGTATCAAATCAGTCACTTTAAAATGCGACTTTATATTAATGACTAACTGTATTATTCAAAATGCATGCTTAGACATGCAATAATGAGGTGATGTAGCGATTACAACAGGTTGGGTAGAGGGGTTGATGACAAAAATGCAAATTTATCCCATACATTCAGTTAACTTACACATTAATTCTAAAGTGCCTGATAGCTACATTTTTACATGTAATCACCAATATCGTGTAATTACCAGATGGATTAATAAATGCAAAGTACATAAATAAAGGTGTTCAATTCAGTTTAGGACTTCAAAGTGTTCAACAATTTATCCTAATCTAAACTGGCAGACAGAAAAAAATCTGAATGCATATCTCACGTTCCAAAAGAGCTCATATTTTGAAAACAATAAGTTCCCCTTGGTAAGAAAATTTAATGTTTGGTTTGTTAGTTTAGTTCACAGTGAGTGCCGAACTTTCTTTTTACTGTTTCTGATTCTTCAACCTTGACCAGATATAAATAAGCAGGCCCTTATTTTATGTATTGGTTGATAATACACTCTTGGTTAAGCTTGGCACCTGTTCCACTGCAGTGCACATGTGTGCAATTGTGACTCTGTTACAGTCTGAACAGGGAATATGGCACCATTACTTGACAAAGCTAAAGGATGCAAAAAAGCCTTTTAGAAATTATTATCATAATCTGAATTAATTAATCTTGAACCTGATAGGATAGTATCTTTTTTAAAGTTCTCTTAGGGATCATCTTCATTCCCAGGTGCATGTCCCATATTCAACACAATGCAGAACGAATGTGCATATTTAAAAATTGTTTAAAAATCCAACAGCGACCACATTTGCATCTTTACATTAATTTCAACCTTCTAACTGTTAAAACTACACATCCAGTGTAATTTAAAAATAAATTACTAAGAAAGAACTCATTACCTCTGAGCAGACTGTGCAAGTCAATATCATCTTCTTCATCTTTTGTTTTCAGGTACTTCTCCGACTGAGCAAGTCTAGGCAGAAAGTAGAAGAGAAAAAAAAAACACTCTGTCTGATTATCCTGTGAGCTGGAAATAAATCACTATAGCAGCAGTAAAGTGAACTAAGAGCAATGAAAACACTCGAGCATAAGACAGCTAGCTGCATTATTATGTTACCCATTAGAAAACAGTTGAATTTCACACAGGAAATGTTAAAAATACTTGCTTTAATAAAAGACTGTGATTTATCTCTATAGTATGACTTTGATACTGTTCATTTAAGAATGTAATAAGTTATGCAAAGGAGAAGACACCACTTAGCCCATCAAGCCTTTCTGGTTATAAAAATATTTTGATTTATTTACAAAACTTGCATAAATGTAAAATATGTGACCAAACTTAACCCTGCTATAGTAAACTGAGGCTATGACAAAAAAATCAAAATTAGTTTACTGCACTAGACAACAGGAGACACATTCTGCATGAACAGTACAATTATGAATCCAAAAAAATCCTGACATGGAGTGATTTGCAAAATCATATTGAGGAGGATAATATAAATGAGAATTATCACACTGTTTTCAGGACTATCATAACCCTTGAAAGTCTACCCTGCATGACATGCTTCTCTGACTATAGTTTGAAAGTGGCTGAAACATTCAACTATCAGTTTTTGAACCTGTTTAATTAAATTGAAGGATTGAAGCTGGCTGGAATTTATCCCAGTAGTACTTGGGATAAGGAACGTACCAGCTGTGGAAAAAGGACCGGTCCATTGTACAGGTAACTGAAACACCCAGAAAAGAAAAATTCACTAACTTAGCAAAATACAATAGAATTGCACATAAAACACTTTCTTAAAGGGCATCATGGAAGAACATTGGTTAAAGCTACTGCCTTACAGCTCCAGGAATCTGTGTGGAGTTACACAGTTCTTGAGATATCCCACATTACAATAATATGCTTGTTAAAAAAAAGGGCTGCTTTGAGCGAGTGCATATGTCTCTTTGGGCTGTGTGCTCTGTGATGAACTTGGGTCATCCAGGGTCAATTCTTGTCTTATATCAGATGCTACAGATATAGGTTCTAGTGCTTCATGAACCTGTAAGAAATGGGGCTGGTTCAGTAGACTGATGTCATTTTTTTCTCTCTCATAACGTTAACATAATGTCTTAATTTGCATATGTTAATCTATAATAATAAAAGGCAAAGCCCTCACTGACTGACTGACTGACTGACTGACTGACTGACTCATCACTAATTCTCCAACTTCCCGTGTAGGTAGAAGGCTGAAATTTGGCAGGCTCATTCCTTACAGCTTCCTTACAAAAGTTGGGCAGGTTTCATTTCGAAATTCTACGCGTAATGGCCATAACTGGAAGGTATTTTTCTCCATTTACTGTAATGGAGTTGAGCTTGAAAACCGTGGGGGCGGAGTTGTGTGTGACATCATCACGCCTCCCACGTAATCACGTGAACTGACTGTCAATGCAGTGTGTAGAAAACCAGGAAGAGCTCCAAAATGCGCTGAAGAAAACATGAATTATATAATTGAGAAGGCAGCGAAACAATAAGAAGCGAGAGAGTGACATATACTACCATATTCATGAGTGCTGCTACTTCGGAAACAAAGCAAGGTGTAAACCTAAACTTTAAATTAAGTTAATAGACAGGCTGCCGCTGGCGTTTTTCATGCCCACGGGTAATGTGGGATACAAGTTTAATGAGAGGACGCAGGATATAAACGAGAGTTTTGATCACTTTGTAACTAAGTTAAAATTGCAGGTGAAGAGGTGTGCTTATGCAAATTCCGAGAGACTGTGTTTGTGGGGGATTGACAGTTAAGGCGGGTGGGGGAGTCACGTCATCATATCCCCTCCCATTTACCTCATTTCGCTCTGAGCTGAGCTCCGCGGCTAACGCCGTCTTCCGAATCAACTTCGTCACACTGCCACCAAATACACACAGAAAAATCCACAAGATAATATACACGCTGTCTCTAGAGTTTCTCCACACTGAATCCTCCACGCACTACTTACAAAAGGTTACATTGACAATCGCACAGCTGAGAAGCTTCGATGCATGTGCTCCATAACGCGTTAAAAATATAAAGACACTGTCGGAATAAATAAAGTCAAAACTTAAAGTCAAAACTTGTTTCTGAATATATAAAGTCAAAACTTTAATATATAAAGTCAGCGCTGGAATATATAAAGTCAAAACTTGAATATATATAAAGTCATTCCCAAATATATAAAGTCAAAACCTGAGTATATAAAGACTGCGTTGGAATATTTCGGAATAAATAATGTAAGCGCTGGAATATATAAAGTCAAAACTTAAATATATAAAGTCAGCGTCGGAATATATAAACTCAGCGCTGGAATATATAAAGTCAAATCTTGAATATATAAAGTCAGCGTCGGAATATATTGTCACGCTTGGGTCACAGATTTGCACAGAGACACAGGAGGTCGTAGAAACAAGAAGGGTTTTTATTCAAACACTGCAAACACATGAGCTTAAACGTGCTCCATGACAAGTCAGAGATGACAGTTCCGCTAGGAGCAGAGAGAGAGAGCGATAAAAGCAAGCAAACAATCAATTTTCAACTGACAGGCGCTGCACAAGGCTTTTAAGTTAGCGGAGTATCGCGTGAGGTTTGCATTACGCGTTATAGCGCAAGTGAGAAAGTAAGGAGCAATGTGAGGGTAGTCTGTGTTTTAGGGGTTGTGGTTTTCCCAGAGGCGTCTGTATCTTCTTGGGGTGCGATCAGCCCTCCAGCTCACACCCTCCCCCTCAGCTTTATTCACATTTCCGTGAATCAAGCGACTCTCTGTACCAGGTTCATTTAGTCTTGATAATACGTCTGCGTTGACGTGTTCAGAACCTGGTCGATGTTTTACTGTGAAACGGTAAGGTTGTAAGCCCAGAAACCATCTCATGAGGCGAGAGTTTGTATCTTTCTGTCGGTATGACCATTGAAGTGGAGCATGATCAGTTACCAAAGTGAAGTTTCGTCCCCACACGTAATAGCGAAGCCCTCCAGCTCACAATATAAAGTAAGCGCTGGAATATATAAAGTCAAAACTTCAATATATAAAGTCATCGTCGGAATATACAAAGTCAGTGCTGCAATATCCATCCATTTCCCAACCCGTTGAATCCGACCACAGGGTCACGGGGGTCTGCTGGATCCCAGCCAACACTGGGTGCAAGGCAGGAACCAATCCTGGGCAGGGCAAATGCATCATTTTCAAAACATTAACCGAACAGTGTTTTTTTTAATTTATTTTTCTGAATACGTTTTTGTTAACTTACTTCAGTTCAGAGTCGTTTCAATCAATATATTTTGACTTTGAGTTTATATATTCAGGAATGAGTTTATATACTCCGATGTTGACTTTATATAATCAGGAATGACTTTATAAATTCCGACGCTGACTTTATATATTCAGGTTTTCACTTTATATATTCCAGCGCTGACTTTATATATTCTGACGCTGACTTTATATATTCAAGTTTTGAATTTATATATTCCAGCGATGACTTTATATATTCAAGTTTTGAGTTTATATATTCCAGCGGTGACTTTATTTATTCAAGTTTTGACTTTATATATTCCGACAGTGACTTTATATATTCGGGAATGACTTTATATATTCAAGTTTTGACTTTATATATTCTGACGCCGACTTTATATATTCAGAAAATCAATGTATTTGCCTGTTTCGCACCCCATAGTATATGTGTGTGTGTATATATGTACACATGTATGTATATATATATATATATATATATATATATGCCAGCAGCACTCATGACAATGACAAAACAATTATGTTGTCAAACATGTTACGTTATTATTAAAATGCTTCCTTTTCTTTTTACTTCTCCGCTGCCAAGCGTGGGTATTTTGCTATATATATATATATATGATATAGATATAGATATAGATATAGATATATATAAATATGACAACAACACTCATATCAATGACAAAACAATTACATTAACAATCATGTTACGTTATTTTTAAAATTTTTCCTTTTCTTTTTCATAACTTCTTTTATACACTACTTCTCCGCTGCGAAGCGCGGGTATTCTGCTAGTTCTATATATATACTCTATATATAGTATTGAGTTACAAAGTTACTATTGTCTTACATGCATTTGATGATAATCACACCACACTTCACCACTTATGATTCTGATTTACACAAAATGTGCAACAAAAACAAAGATATGAAAGATATGGTATAGTATGAATCTAACAACATTTTTCTGGTAGGAAAAAATAGCAAAGCACAGGCCTGACTGAAAATGTCATCTTTTATTGTATTTGGCTAAATATCACATTTTCACATAAAAGGGTTGTTCAATCAAAGCAAACAGTTTCTTTTATAAATTATATAAATTCTATCTTACATCTGAAGACATATCTCTTATTAGTTATGACAACAATCCAACATTTCCTACAGTTCCTAATTTGTCTCTCATTAAAGAATTTCTGTTCATTATTTGTTTTACATAACTGCTTCACCTGGTCCACATTTGTTCGGGTTTCTTGCACAAGCAACCACTTTCAGGTCTTGTCAAAATACAAATTTCAAACCAGTAGAACTGTGGTAAAACCATAACAAAATTGATTTCTCCTTCTACATTCTGTGGTAGGTTTGCTAGAATGGATATGGATCACTACCATCAAGAATTACACATTTCTCACTCAACTTCAAAGACTGAAAGAATATATTTTAACTAAGTGGGTGGGTGGCAGGGACAGAGAACAATTCGGGAGCTCTTACAAAATGAACAAATAAAAAAAATACAAAAAAAAATGAAGACCAAAGTAATATAACAAGATTGATTTACTACACAAGAGATAAGTATTAAAGTAATAAGCAAAATACATACAAAAGAAACAATTCCTTGGTGATTCTCTGAACATTTCTCTACATATCTGTATCTCTCTCTTCAAGTTGTTTTGCTTGCTCATTTGCTGATTGAAAATACCCTAGTGAAGTAGAGTTGAGTGATGTGTAAAATTAACAGGTTGATCAATCATTACCTTAGACATTCCCTTAAACATTGCCGGCTAACGAGGTTATTATTGGTGGTGGGGCATCACCACTTTTAACTAAATAAGCAAACACTGCTCTTCCACAATTCCTGGAGTTTTTAATTTGCTTACAGGGTGTCCTCATCATTGATAGTCATGTACTTCATGTAATGTACAAAAGCACAAATTGATGACTTAGTGTCCAGGAAGCAAGTAGCTTTGTTAATTCAGCAATTCTTTGGCCTTAAATCAAATGAGCGAGGACTACTGAAGTTTAGCCTGTGTTGCTAGGATTAGCACTAAAGGTTCATATTACTAATCATTAAATACTGGTGCTTTTGGGTTTATTAAAAAAACAAAATATAAGCAGGGCAGTGTGACAGGGGCACAACATACCAATGTTAATAAATTATACTTGCTTTATGCATGCTTTCCAAGGTGACATTTTAAAGCATAATATTTTTTTGTATAATAGGCCACAACAAAAATCAGTCTTCCAACACATCTCAAATGGCAAACTTACTTGTACAGGAGTTGATCAGTTATAGTCTGGAGTAAAATTAAATGGTATCCCCATTGGCTGTAATAATCTGTGTCAAATTCTTCTACGACAGTAATGGGGATATGTGACCCAACAATTGCACTGCTGACAGAGTGACTCATGGAGTCACTTCTCTTATGGAAGACTGATGCATCTCCTCTTTAGAGCTAATCACAGAGCACTGAAATTACTGGTTCATTAATGGTACAGAAGGAAGGAGCAGAACCTTACTGGAAGATGCAGAACTTTTATTGAAGTGACTTAAAATATAACTTGAAGACTTTTACAAAACAAATTTTATTACTTTTCGAAGTTACAAGTGCTTTCTATGCTATAAACAAAATATATCTTGTTTAAATTTGCTTTTGTATTATGATAAGAACTGGTTAATTGTTTCACTATTATTTTAAGTGAAAAGATGTCGAAGTTTGCAGCCAAGTCCAAAATGTCAGGAATGCTGCTGTGTGGAACATTGCTTGGTCAATAAACACTGAACAAACACAATTGACATTTTATGTAACCCCACTACAAAGTTTAATCATAAAATTGACACATTTGTCTCCAAATCTAACAAGCCTTAATGTCAGTTTTGGGGTTAAAGTGATAAAAGCAATGTGTGTTAGTTACTTTTTTTATAGATCCCTTTTAAGAGGGCCAATGCTACATTTTTGCACTGCAGAACTTTTTGGTCTTTTTGAGAGTTTATTTGGCTAACTCTTGTCACTTCTCAGGATTACAAACCAAAGTGTAGTAAAAACTCAAGTGGCTTCCCTCCTGGCATACAGAAAACTATCAATATAATTCCCTACATCCTATTCATGGCCTAATATTTTGACGCAACATGGCTTGTTTGGCACTGCATAAAGACTATGCAAATAGTTATACATGAAGGGAACAAGATTTTAGAGACAGGTCAGATATTTTTTGTCCATGATGATGCGTGGTTTTAAACTGATTTAGACTTTTAGGAGCCATTCTTTTGGAACTATGTGCTGAAAGACAGGCTGCATGAAATTTGACTACACCAGTTTTTATCCAGGTTTTAACAATGGCTGACGTCCTAGCAACAGGCACTGTTGAACTGGCCGATAGGTCAGAAATAGCTCAGCCAAGCTTCAGCTCCATTTTGCCCACTATGCTATAAGCCTTGAATTGACTGATGAGGCGCTATATTAATTTTCTGTATGGTTTGGTTGTACATGTCAATGCAAAAAGGAAATCTGCAGCAGTGGCTGGTTTGCAGAATGTAATCGTGGCAATTGACAGTACTCAAATTGTAAAAAAAAAAGGTAGCTAGTGAGAATATAAACCAGCATATAAGAACATAAGAAAATTGACAAATGAGAGAACACCACTGAGTCCATCAAGCCCAAGCTAATAGCTAAGCTGTCACATTTTGTTAATCATAAGCAGTTACTTTACATTGCACAAGTCATGTGTGATACCAAGATAAGACTAACAAACACTGTGGTATAGTAGCCTGGGAGATCCCATAGTTATTTATTTTGAGGCAAAGTAGTGTTGGAAGACAACTTGCTAAAAGTGCTGTATGTGATGGCTGATTTGTTGGTAAGGCAACTGGATGAACCCTCAGTTTTTCATATGATCTATACTGTTAATTTTAATAGCAATCATGTCATTAAATATACCAGGTGATAGTGGCTACCTACACAGATGCTGGTACATTATGCCTCGTACTGAACCCAAAGTGCAGAGGAAATGTGAAAAAATAATGTCTGGAGTGCACCATAGAACTCCTCAAATGCAGGTGACTGTGGCTAGATGGGTCAGGTGGCTTTACCAACCAATGAAGGTCTGCAGCATTATGATTGTATATGTACATGTATACGACTGATTCGAAATTTTGCACTGTCCCACATACTATAAAAGAGGATGTGAAACTACCAGTCATATTTTAGTCAGAGAAGATAATTAATTAAATATGGAGTACTGAAGCATGAAAGTAAATACCAGATCTTTAGATCTCGAGATTTGGTCTTGATATTGGGATTGGTGTTGACACTGCTCGACCTGATCTCGGTCTCATCTCAGTCTTGAGTTTGTTTTGTCTGGAGCTTGTCTTGGTCTCAGCCATAAGTCTCTAAATATTACAAAACATCTTGTCTGAACTGATATACAGTACTTCTTTCCCCTCACAAAGTGGAAATTAATTTTCCTGCTCTGTCCTCTGATGACACATAAAAATCATAAGGCAGGAAAACAGCAGCAAGGTGGGTAAAAGCAGGAACGCAGAAATATGTCGGAAAAGTGGGTAAAGGCAGGAAAGTGAAGATATGGCAGTTAGGTAAAGATAGTAAGGAGGAGGATAGCTGGAAAATGGGGAAAAAGCAGCAATGTTGGCTTCATCTGCCATAATCCGATTTGGATATACAAATCATAAGAGATTTGCTAACAAATTAGCATATTTAATTACCTTTTTTTAAGTATAAGCTCACTCATCATCCGTATTCAGACAAGGAGTGTGTTTTAATTACAGGTCATTTTCTTTTATTTTCTGTCAAAGACACACCTGTCTTTTCATACACTTTGTCATTCCTCTTCATGCACAGGACAACTCCTCAGATTCCTTTTTCTCAGTTTATTACTCCATTTTTTTAATGTAAAATCTAATATTTCTAACTTTACTCTCTCCGAAAGTCTGCCTCATTGCTCTCTGTTTACAGCTAAATGACAAGTGTGATTCCTCAGGTACTGTAATACTTAGTGTAAAGGTGCGCCCCAGCTAGATTGCAGTAAACCTTAGAAAAGCAAATTCTGAAAAAAATATTTTTTTTAGATCGGCTAGTTTACTGATCACCAAGTTGTTTGGGATACAAATCAACTGACCTCGATTAGCAGCTGATGGAGAAAAGCATCACTAGTAATTAAACTCTTTCAAACAATCTTGCCACATATGCCTGAGAAATTACACAATTTCCATCTGTCATTCCATCCACCAATAAGCTTATGAGATCAAGAAATTAAAAAACTGGGCCACAGGTATAAAAACCTAATTTTGATTCTGTCCCATTTCCTTCCTCCCTTTTAAGTCTAAGGTGCTTCAGAAGACAGTCACCTCACCACTGCAGTCTCATCACATGATTTATTTGATGCCTTGTAATCTGGTTTTCAAACTGCTCACAAAGATGATTCAGTGTTAGGATGGATTGTAAATGCACTTCTTATGGCTGTAGACTCAGACTTTTGTAAGTCTGCTTATTCTTCTTGACCTTCAACACTGCTATCCATCTCCTCAGTGATTTTGGAATCTCTGGTACTGTGTTGGAATGGTTTACCTCCTATCTTACTGAAAGGAAAAAACGCTGCTTTTGTAAAATATCCTAATCCTTTTCTTGATTTACATGCAAGGACAGTATAAGGTAACTTTTCTTTCTTTTTTTGCCAAAGACACACATATCTATTTCTACATTTTTCTAAAAAGAATGTAAAATTATCATATGCCATAAAATGCTTGGATGATAGCCAGTGCTGGATGAGTAAAAATCAAAAAGCCACTATTTTGGGTACTCCATGCCAGATAAAAAAACACAAAACTCCGGCTAAAGTAATATTATTGTAAGAGGCCAGCTCATCATCCTGAATTACACATTTACAGTAGGTGTTAAGTTTGAGCCTGCTTTTACTTTCCATAGCTACATTACCTCTGTTTTAGACATCTTTCTATCACCTCAGGAATATATCAAAACTCAAGTCACCTCTGTCAATGCAAGATGTCTGGAAGATGGTTCATGCTTTTATAGAATCCAGCTTGAATTACTGCAACTCTCTCTTAGTTGGACTCCCATTAAAGACCATCCAGAAATTCTAGTACACCTATTACCGACTTTAGCTTTTCTGCTGACCTATACAGGCAAAAGTGAAAATGTGCCGAAACCATGGAGTCTTGAAGCAAATTCCTGTTATTATTGTTGGGTATTGGCTAGGGGTGCAACCAGAATCTTTAGGTGCTGGGCACCAGTGATCACCCAATGCAAATCCCAAACGATGCCGCTGGCTACATCTATCATAGCTGACAAACTGGAGTTTTCAGAGTGCTTTTATAAAAATATTCCTTCAGAAATTGGGGGATGTGAGGTATTGGGGCAATGTTTGGAGCTCGAGGAAATACAATATATTGAAGACTGGGTAAGCGGGTGCACACACTCTAGTTCTTACTGCAAAGTGCCTGTATGAAAGCAGTTACTTCCTGTACTGAAATTAACATAATGCTGATATGGTACCATTTTATAAACTTACTTTTTCTGTAGTTTTTCTATAGTGGTACACCATGTAACACTACTGACTAATACACAAAGTATTCCCATATACCCTGTGCTTTTTTCTTTGCTTTGGTTGCCTGTTAAGGAGCAGATCCAATATATGATTCTGTTCCTTGCATATAAGTGTCTCACAGCTGCAAGTTACATACTACAGTCATGTCTGCCATTTCGCTCTTATCTATATCTTCTAATCCCCTGGTTGTCCCAGAAACAAAGTAGTCTACAAGTGGTGATTAAGCCTTTTGCTCCTAGCCTGCAACTATGGAACAAGCTGCCACAGTCTGTTTGTGCCTTATCATCACTGGCTGTTTTTAAATGGAGATTGAAACATATCACTTTCATTGTGCTTTTAGTTATTTAGAATGACTATTTATTTATTTACTGAATTTTAACGTGCAGATATTATTTATTGTATTGTATGTCCTCTATAATAATCTAGGAGTAGTGGCTCTGAGGCTAGGGATCTGCACCGGCAATCGGAAGGTTGCTGGTTCAAATCGCGTAAATGCCAAAAGTGACTCTAATTCATTGGGCCCTTGAGCAAGGCCCTTAACCTGCAATTGCTCTGTCCTGGGTATGATGTTAATCTGCATAAATCCCTGCATGTAAGCCTTCCAACCTAAAGGGGAAAACTTGGGGGTTGGTGGCAGAATTGGCACTCCAGTCACCATAAAAAACCTCACACTGTTCCACTCCATCTGAACTAGTGCGGTGCTGAGGTGTCACCCATTGCATGGCTGCACTCTGGTCCTAATCTGGATCCTGAGTTGGTTTGTCGTGTGGTGGGTGCAGCAATGAGCTGTAACAGCACATGCTTCTAACCTCTCTCCTCTATAATAATCTAAAGCATCTAGAGATAACATTGTTTATATTGTGTGCTATATAAATAAAATGTATTATTTATAATAGTGATTCATACCAATTAAAGTATTCTAAATATGTCAGTAAACAAATTTTACACTGCATCATATCCAATGTTTCTTAGCCATTCTTCAATGTTTGGCTATAATTTGGATACCTATCATATCTAGTAAGCGTACATTTTTCTTGCTCTTTATGAATTTCTGGCAATATACTCTGAATGATGAACCAAAAGGTGTACTCAAAAGCATTCTTTCTGATGTCCTAATCTGCCAGTTGGTTGATATTAACTGATCAGAGCAATTCTGTTGATTAAGTTCTACTCTGCAGTTTCACATGACAAGTGTGTTGAGAGGCCATCATACATTGCTGCTAAGTAATGTTTTTAGTTTTTTTTTCATGCATTTCAGTTTGGTTGAAAGGATTTTAAAGAAAGAGACATATATGATGAAAGACATCTAAAATGAAAACTATATAATAAATAACACTGTCATTAAGTTTTCATTAAAATGTGTTACTATGCATCAAGGAGATCTGTCACTTAAAGCCACAGTTAATATTAAATCAGATGCTAATAGTCAATTACAGAGCAACACTAAGCTATACTGGAATTTAGCTAAAATAAACCCAGTTACCATAAGATGTTGTAGCCATTGAGAGAATAAAAGACACTGTTACCGAATTGCTGTCAATTGGGTTTGATATCAGCACGTGCAGGGGGTATTTCAGTTAATCACGTAGAACACTATAAATGCTGAAGATGAGAAAGCTGTAGTAACATTAATCACAGGATAGCCTTCTTTATAAAGAAGTATATTTAAACCTATTTGGACCAGTAAGCTTACATGAATTTTATAACTGAATAAAAGCAAAAGATCTCAAGAGAGATTTACCAGCTTGTGCTTGACATTTTCTGCCTATAACATGTTTGTATGGGTGTAGATGAACATTATAAATATGGTCTAGATAAGATAAGTGGAGGAACAACTTTGTCTTATGAATGAAGGATGCAGATATTTTAGCATGAAAGTTGTACTTATAAATTCACCTTATTAGTTAGTGGCTGAAGAGCCAATCATGAGCAGATATTAAAGGAAAACTCCACCAAAAATTGTAATATTTTATTTCCCTGGGGAGAGGCAAATACTGAATCAGAACTGAGCCATTCCATAAACACATCACGCACAGCGTGTGGGGGCCGTGACTGAAGGAGTGATGGGGGTTTGGGCTGCCGCTGCAACCTTCCACAGGTAAAACTCATGGCAAACCAATAGAGTTATGCTGAAACCAATTCATGGTGCCTGCATTAAAAACATATGTCTTTTTTCCTAAACGGCTCCTCATAGTAAAGCGACAACCTCCTCAATGTAGCACAGCTTTTTCATAGATATTTTGATATTGTTTGTTGTTCACCTTATCAGTATTTGCACTCTGATTTTCTTGCAGAAACTCTGTAAGTGGCCTTTGGCTGTGAACTAAGACACTACTGACAATTTGTTCTGAGAAAACAAGTAAACAAATGGATACTAACAAGTCGTCCAACTTGTATTTGAACAAAAAAGAATTATACCATACAGTTGTGCTTGAAAGTTTGTGAACCCTTTAGAATTTTCTATATTTCTGCATAAATACGACCTAAAACATCATCAGATTTTGACTCAAGTCCTAAAAGTAGATAAAGAGAAACCAGTTAAACAAATGAGACAAAAATATTATACTTGGTCATTTATTTATTAAGGAAAATGATTGAATATTACATATTTGTGAGTGGCAAAAGTATGTGAACCTTTGCTTTCAGTATCTGGTGTGACTCCCCTTTGCAGCAATAACTGCAACTAAACGTTTCCGGTAACTTTTGATCATTCCTACACACTGGCTTGGAGGAATTTTAGCCCATTCCTCCGTACAGAACAGCTTCAACTCTTGGATGCTGGTGGGTTTCCTCACATTAACTGCTCGTTTCAGGTCCTTCCACAACATTTCGATTGGATTAAGGTCAGGACTTTGACTAGGCCATTCCAAAACATTAACTTTATTCTTCTTTAACTATTCCTTGGTAGAACGACTTGTGTGCTTAGGGTCGTTGTCTTGCTGCATGACCCACCTTCTCTTGAGATTCAGTTCATGGACAGATGTCCTGACGTTTTCTGTTAGAATTCTCTGATATAATTCAGAATTCATTGTTCCATCAATGAAGGCAAGCCGTCCTGGCCCAGATGCAGCAAAACAGGCCCAAACCATGATACTACCACCACCATGTTTCACAGATGGGATAAGGTTCTTATGCTGAAATGCAGTGCTTTCCTTTCTCCAAACATAACGCTTTTCATTTAAACCAAAAAGTTCTATTTTGGTCTCATCCGTCCACAAAACATTCTTTCAATAGCCTTCTGGTTTGTCCACGTGATCTTTAGCAAACTGCAGATGAGCAGCAATGTTTTTTTTGGAGAGCAGTGGCTTTCTCCTTGCAACCCTGCCATGCAAACCATAGTTGTTCAGTGTTCTCCTGATGGTGGACTCACGAACATGAACATTAGCCAATGTGAGAGAGGCCTTCAGTTGCTTAGAAGTTACCTCAGGGTCCTTTGTGACCTCGCCGACTATTACACGACTTGCTCTTGGAGTGATCTTTGTTGGTCGACCACTCCTGGGGAGGGTAACAATGGTCTTGAATTTCCTCCATTTGTACACAATCTGTCTGACTGTGGATTGGTGGAGTCCAAACTCTTTAGAGATGGTTTTGTAACCTTTTCCAGCCTGATGAGCATCAACAATTCTTTTTCTGAGGTCCTCAGAAATCTCCTTTGTTCGTGCCATGATACACTTCCACAAACATGTGTTGTGAAGAGCAGACTTTGATAGATCCCTGTTCTTTAAATAACACAGGGCGCCCACTCACACATGATTGTCATCCCATTGATTGAAAACACCTGACTCTAATTTCACCTTCAAACTAACTGCTAATCCTAGAGGTTCACATACTTTTGCCACTCACAAATATATAATATTCAATCATTTTCCTCAATAAATAAATGACCAAGTATAATATTTTTGTCTATTTGTTTAACTGGTTTCTCTTTATCTACTTTTAGGACTTGAGTGAAAATCTGATGTTTTAGGTCATATTTATGCAGAAATATAGAAAATTCTAAAGGGTTCACAAACTTTCAAGCACAACTATACATATGTAGAACTGCATTATTGGAAAGTGTTCAATGCAGATGAGCTGAACATTTTGTTGAAACTCTGTAGATGTTCTTGCCTGTGAATAAGGCAACTATTCTCCAACTGTCTGAGCAACTGTGTGCCTTAAAAACTTGTTTTTTCTGATATTCTGCTTCCTCTCATAATCTAAAAGTGGAATAGTGGGCTAAACGACTATTTCAATGCAGTTCAATAATATAGCCCGTAAATAAAACTACTGCTGAATTTATTGATAAGCATTTTCTCTTTCATTCCACAGACAAGCATAAACATTTTATCATCAGAACATTGTAGTTTCCCAAGCTGACTGTCAGCAAATGCCTAATGACTATACCCTATAAAATCACAATTATAGCTGAAGCCAACTTAAGTTTACCAATGGCATACAAATGAAGGTTTTCTTATGTTTTTGTGTTTTTACAGTGTACTGCTAATAATAAGTCTAAAATGTTACAGGAAAGTAATGAGCTTTAATAAATATAGCATTTCAGTGTGTTTGTAAGAATTACTTATGAACACTCTGAATCACTTCAGGTATTTTATTGTTGAGTGTCCCCTTACTGGTATGAGAAAAAGTCACCACATATGATATAAAGTTCAAATCATCTTGATGCCTAGACAGGCAGGGCCCCAAGGTTTTTGGAGCTCCCCATAATCCAATATAAATCTAATCTAATCTATTTTTTGCCCTATAGACTCCAAAAAGCCTTGAGTTTTAGGCCATTTTGACCCTAGTTTATGCACACTTATGATAAAGAGTAAACCAATACATGTCATCAGCAAAAATGATTAGAAGGACTTGAAACTATGCATGCTACATCAACCGCCCCTGAGGGGTACATCCCCTAATGGGATATGGGGGGTCAAAGTTGCTGCTTTTCACCACACATTGAAAAAATCGGGATCAGTAATATAGGCATGTGAAGTGTTTTTTTATTTCGAGGCATCTTATTAGGAATAAAATATTTTATATTTGATTCTTTACCGGGCGGCACGGTGGCGCAGTGGTAGCGCTGCTGCCTCGCAGTTAGGAGACCCAGGTTCGCTTCTCGGGTCCTCCCTGCGTGGAGTTTGCATGTTCTCCCCGTGTCTACGTGGGTTTCCTCCGGGCATTCCGGTTTCCTCCCACAGCCCAAAGACATGCAGGTTAGGTGGACTGGCGATTCTAAATTGGCCCTAGTGTGTGCTTGGTGCGTGGGTGTGTTTGTGTGTGTCCTGCGGTGGGTTGGCACCCTGCCCGGGATTGGTTCCTGCCTTGTGCCCTGTGTTGGCTGGGATTGGCTCCAGCAGACCCCCGTGACCCTGTGTTTGGATTCAGCAGGTTGGAAAATGGATGGATAAATGTCTATTATAATTGAGAATATTTAAATATGTGCTTCAATTTAAAGTCTAATCTTTGAAATATATGACAGAAATATTCTTCTTTATTATATACTTCTACCTCATTAAAAAAGCATTTCTTATGAACACCCAAATTAGTTTACTCTAATTCAGACATTTTTAGTTTTTTATTTTTTTTAAACTAAAGTTTGGCTATATATATTCTTATGTATAGCAGATGCAAAATACACACTTTTTAATTAAGTTGATAGCCACCTATCCTACCTTCTCCTGATGCACGATGCATGTGGATTTCAAAGCCCATTGTGTTTTGGTTGCCTGAGGCCTCATTTAGCATTGTTAGCTTGTAACTGAAGGTTGATAATCAGCAAATTGAATAGGACATGCTAAAAAGGCAAGTCTTTAAAACTCACAGATCTACCTGAATGCTAATCAGCTTTTACAAAAAGTGTATCTGCTCACATTGCATCCCCTCAGAAGATGTGTGGGTTATGAAAAATTAACTTTTATTATTTTACAGGTGAAGGATTCTGTTGCTATTCATTTGTGTGCCCTATTAACTGAAGCAGCAAGAGCCTGATGGAGTAACTATTACAGTATATATTTACATTTTGTGTAATGATTGGTAGGTTTTTTTTATTACAATGTGTTGATTACTATGACATTATTATTGGATAAAGTGGGCTTGAAAATGGATTAAAAGATGGACATTGTAGTGGTAATGAGGGAGCTAAACCTTTTAAAAAAGTTTTTGATTCACTAGTCCAAACCCTTTACAAGCTTTTGCTATGACTGAAAAATGAGGTAAAAGGCTAAAACAAGTAAATTAACATTCTTTATGTCTTTTCAATAGGTACAATTTCCCCTCCTAAAGGCATTTACTGTGTATACCATAGATGTATTCTGATGTTAATTTGGTGCTGCTAGCCAAGGCAATTTTTTAATTATAAGATGTTTTGAATAAAAGAATTCGGTAAAAATTAAATAAAATCACCCTGACAGGAGCTGTGATTATACAGGAGTACACTGAAGTGTACCAACAACATTTAACTGTTTTTCTAGAGGTTCTGGCAACATATATAATAAATGAAACAATGTTTCTAGAGTGCCAAAGTAACACATTGACATTACTCTAATTTTCCATGACTTGGATGTACTGTATAAAGTTTAAAGATATATCCAAGGATGCGCTGGGACACATCATCAGTAATGCTTCCTGAGGTCATCAGGTGTTTTGGGTCTCTGAACATCAGACACCCTCACTCAGGTGACCCAGCCAGGGTTGATCAGGCCCTTGATTGTGTCCCAGCAGCAATAGCCCACAATTCAGACCTCTTGATCTAAAGCCGTCTGGAGGCCCCTCTCTGTAGCCTCTATAGTGGACTTTATGTCTCTCCTTTTTGGAGCTACTGTGATGCCAAGCAGGGTGTAGACATTGCATAAAGAGTGGCCAGCAAAGCCAGTCCAACGTTGAGTTAAGCAGGCTGGCATCTACTGAAGGCTGTGGCTGCTCTCCTGTCTCGATGCCCCTTTGGCTGTGAATAATTCTATTATTAGCCATGGTTCTAGAGATGGCCTCTGCCACTGACTTGAGCACCTGGTCATGTCGCCAGCGGCAGCAACCCTCACTGAGGGCTACTGTGCAGCTGCTGAGGATGTGCTCCAGTGAACCCTTTCCAGTGCACAAAGGACATACTGGAGACTCAGTCTTGCCTCAGGTATGAAGATTTGCTGGGCTGGGTAGGACATCATACATAACTTGAACCATGAACTTGATACGCTGTGGCTTAGCCTGCCAGATGTCACCCCAAAATAATTTCCTCTCCAGCTCTCCCTTCCTCCTTGTCCATGCTTCCTGTTACTGCATGCCCGCGATTCTGCTGGTTCATTCCTCCTCCACACCTGTACACACTTCCTCCTAGACAAGGTGGCGTCTTTCCTTACCATGGACCATGTTTTAATGAGGTTTTGGGACAGCACTGTTGCCAAAACACCCACCAGAGCCTTGTGTTTCAGCTGAGACTCTGCTAGCTTCAGACTATCCTGGGCTCTTCACTTCTTGCCTGTCTGTACCAGGATTCCTGCTGATACCACTCTGGAGACCTTGGAGTCCCGATAGAGCAATGACTCTCTTGTGTGTAACACTTTAAACTCTTCTTCAAGGCTGCTTATTGGAAGCTGGAGCTTATTGCTCCTCCCATACAGTGCTGTACTGCTTAAACTGAGTAGAAGACCCATCCACCTTCAGAAGTAACAACTAATCTTCCTCTACAGGCTCTCTACAGTTGACATAGTCACCTCATACAGAAGCAGAGGTCACAGGATACTGGGCAAGATGCCATGTTGGTATAACCATGCCATGAACCTGCCAGGTAAGCTAGATTTGTCTACTGTGGTGAGACAAGTCTCAAGTTTCTTGATCATTGCTTGGACAGCCACTGCACCTCTAAGTCTACAGTCAAAGACCTCACCCAGGCTTGTGACTGGTTTCTCTGTAATCGATAGTATTACAATGCCATCCACAAAAAAGTGAAACCTGTCCACAACCTTTCCCCTCTTCAACACCATGGCCTTGGATTTTGATGGGTTGGAGTTCATTCTTGCCCAGGGTAGGAGCTTTTCCCTGGCCCTGGAGGATCCACCTGCCACAATGCACTGATGTAGTGATGACAGTCAAGTTGTTCTTCTCTGCCTTGCGATTCAAGGTGTATTCAAGGATCTAGTTCGCCTGCTCTCCTCAACACCAAACCTCTCTGCTGCAAAGCTGACAATGATTGTGGTCAAAGTCTGGAGTCGTTCATCTACATCCCCCTTTGCTGTTGTGCTGATGATTTTGGCTACATCCTTGTCAAATTGGTGGCACAGCCTGTGCTGATTAGCTGGAGGCCATTTAATCCAATGTTGCTGAATAACTTTGCTATGAGCAGGAGAGCTAAGCACTTTGGGATTCTGGGCACTGTGTGGTGACAAAGAGCTGGGCTCTCATTCCCTTGATTTCACACAGTTTTCCTGAGGCATTATTACAAAAGTTCAACAGAAGGCCATCTTTTGAAAGACTGCCATAAAAATACATAAAAATATAAATAACATAATCTAGCCAGGATGCAAACCAGTAATACATTCTCACTTTATGTACATGTGTGATACCTTAATTAGAGCATGTGATCCATAATGTATATGGGTTGTATTATGAAAGTAAAAAAAATATCCTTATAAGGAGCTGAAATGCAGAAACTAATAATACATTAAATTGTTACTTTACAAAATATACATTATTAAGAAGATTAGGGAAAAACATTTCTAAATAAACAGCCCAGTTTAAAACTACTGGATGATATTAACTTCTTTCCTTGTTTATGTTGTAAGCATAGCTTCCAGCTCCCCGAACGAGTGAACAAGTAAGTGCACAGCACAAATACTCTACTAGTCTTTTACAGGTCTTTGCTGCTACTGCTTAACTCACAATACCAGCCTTTGTTCTGAAACAAGTTTTGAAGTAGAAGTATATATCTGTGATACATAATAATCCTTAATGTATTCATATAACAGAATGCATTTAAAGATGTACACTATATGTTAGTTGGCCTAATGGTGCACTGGTAAATGTTGTTGTTTAAACAGCCCTGGATTTAAATTCCACTCTGGCCATTGGCTGTGTAGAGTTTACATCTTCTACCTGCGTTTGCAGGGGCATTCTGTAGGGAGCTGACTTTGTTTCCTATTTTTGACTTTGTAATCTTAGGTTAACTGGCAACTGTAAAAACAGTCCAGTGTGAACAAATGTGATCTGTGACAAACCAGTATCTAATTCAGGATGTTTTCTCCCTTTGACTTGATGTTCCCTGGATAACTTTTCTCTTATTGAGGCTGTGTACTAAGAAAGTGTTTTCAGAAAATGCATATTAGGTGTTATGCAATGTTTATGCTGGGTTATAAATTGTCCTTGCATATATCAAGAGTCAATGTACATACAGTATCTCAAGAACAAACACTTCTGTGAAAAACATAAAAACAATAATCATCTGATATGAAGTAAAATTTGTCAGAATTGATATCCAATACAAATATCTAACTGCAACTTATGCGTAGGAGGATAAAAAAGTCAACTAGACACCAGAGTGAGTGCATTTCAGTGTGTTTGCTTAGATTATATTGAAGTAAGTAATTTACAGTGCCTATAAAAATTATTCACCCCCGTGGATGTTTTCTGATTTTACTGATATGCAATACTGGACAAATTAATTTGTTTTTTAAAACTGATCAAGAGAAAAAGACTCTTTTATCATTTTTATGAAATACCTCAGAATTGCTCCATGGAATTGCACTAAATGTCTGACTAGGATAAGAATTTGTCCAATCTCAGAGTAGGAGATGAGGATTAGTTACAAAGCATCCTACTCCCACTCCAAAAAATTGAGAGTAAGAGGCCACATTTTAGAATGAATAACAATGATTTTTAGGCAACCTGAGCTGTAACTGGTTGCTTGTGATGATGTGATGTTTTCCGATACTAACATTAAAGCTTCACCACAAATAATAATAACAGCAATATTAATAATAATATTCAAAGTAGCAGGAGAAGAAGAAGATGGAAAACATGAGAAAGGATGTTGATCTAAGCTGCATGTAATTGTTGTGACTTCTCTACATCATCTGTAACAAACACAACAACAAACACTTAGATGAAAAAGACCAACACACACACAATGAACATTAAGCCTGACAACAAACATATTTACTTAACAATGAGTAATCCACAGTTGTACTTTCAGAAGAATCACCTGCCCAGTTTTATGGCTACAAGAAACATTTTGTAAAGTAAAAGTTACTGAAACTAGTCAGGGCTAAAAGTTGCTTTCACTCTTTCAGTGCTCCTGATCATTTTTTACACTTAAGTGCTGTTACTCTGTGACCCCCCACCCCCAATACCCTGGAAGTCTTCACCCATCTTCTTCAAACATCCCAAAGGGTAATATGAATGTTCCAGAAGTTTGTGGAATGCAGAGCTCAGCACATCTGTATATCATTTCACCGTCAATCACCCATGGAACTCTGCTTATCTTCAGGGAATTATGCTGGCTACTACAGTACAGTTTACGTCAATTAACACACAGACTTAAAACTGTAATGAAAACCAAAAGGTACACCTTCTAAATACTGACTGGAAGGGGTGAATATCCATGAAACCAACACTTTGTGTTTTAAATTGTAATTAATCACTTTTCAAAGGTCTGTTTTCACTTTGGCATTAAAGAGTTTTTTTTTCTGTTGATAAGTCTCAACATATCCAGGCACAAGCTTTGGAGGAGGAATGTGAAAAATTGGAGACAAAGAAGTGGGGAAGAATGATTTTTAGAATAGGGAAGGCTAGGAACAAGGCTAAAAAAATTTAAGTCAAGCAGAAGAAATATGAGCAAGGTGTGGTCTTGAGTGAGAATGGTAGGATCAAGAATAGGTGGAAGAGGTACACTGAAAAGATGTTGAATGAAGAAAACCCAAGGGTAGTATTTGTGGATGGAGTCCCAAATGAAGGGCTCATACCAAGAATAAGGAGGGAGGAAGTAAAGGAGGCACTTAAAAGAACGAAAAATGGAAAGGCAATAGGTACGGAAGAAATACCTGCAGAGATGTGAAAGAATTTAGGAGAAGAGGGAGTAGATGCATTGTGAAATCTAATGTAGAAGATCTAGGAACAGGAGATAATAGAGTGGAGGAACAATGTGATTGTATCTATTTAAAAGAAGAAAGGACATATTTGGGATTGTGGAAGCTATGGAGGGATAAAGGTAATATCATAAACAATTAAAATTTGGGAAAGGGTTACAAAGAAAAGAATCAGGGAAGAGACCACCATAGTGGGGGAACATTTTGGTTTTATGCCAAGGAAAAGAACAACTGATGCAGTCCTTGCACTGAGACAGTTGACAGAGAAGCTTCAAGAAAGACAGAAAGGATTACATATGGTGTTTACTTACTTGGAAAACGCTTATGATACAGTGCCACATCAAGAGGTTTGGAGGTGCAAGAAAGAGAAAGGAATACCAGAGAAGTATGCAAGGATTGTCCAGGATATGTATGAGTGAGTGAGAACTTGGTTTAAAAGCAGTTTTGAGGTAACAGACAAGATAACAGTTACAGTGTGTCTGCACCAGGGATCTTCTTTAAGTCCTTACCTCTCTAATCTTGTTATGGATGTGTTGAGTCATGGGATAAAAGGCCAATGAATATATAAATACAACATATTATTATTATTATTATTATTATCCCTCTGATGCATGCCTTTTGCTGATGGCATTGTGTTGTGCAGTACCTGAAAAGAGGAAGTGGAAAGGAAGTTGGAAGAATGTATAAGGAATTTGGAAGATAGAGGATTTAAGATAAAGAGGAAGAAGAGATAATATTTGTGGTTTAATGATGCTGAGGATTCAGAACTTAGCCTGCAGGGAGAGCTACTGAAAAGAGTGGAGAAACTTAAATATCTAGGATCAGTGGTAAGCCCAAAGTGGAAAACAGATGCAGAGATAACCCACAGAGTGCAATGTGGAAGAAACAACTGGAAGAAATTATCAGAAGTATTATGTGATCGGAAAATTAAGGTGAAGGTTAAGGGGGTTTTTAAGACAGTCATAAGACTGTGAGCTGAGACTTAGGCAGTAAAGAGAACACAGGAGAAGAAATACTTAGATGTGGCAGAAATGACAATGTGGAGATGGATGTGTGAAGTACAACAAAAGTGGGAGAGATATCTGTACAGGAAAGTATGTTGAAGTGGTATGGACATGTCACGAGGAGTGACAATGAATATTTGGGAAAAACAGTGATGAGAATGGAAGTACAGGGAAGAGAAAGTGAGAGAGACCAAAGCAGAGGTGGATGGATATAGTAAAAGATGATTTGGAGGAAAAGGATCAGACTGATGAGGAGGTACAGGACTGAGCTGAATGGAGAAGGTCAATCAAGCACATTGCCCCTACACAGAACTAGAAAAGATGAAGAGGAAGAGGTAAAAGAATTGTCAAAAAATCCAAATTAAATTGACTGGGATTCAGTGTTCTATAACAATAAAATGGGAAAACCTCCAAGAGTGCAAATACATTTTATAGGCACTCTATTATTAGTTTCTTATATGAATGTTAAGAAAGTGACATTCTGAGGTTAATATCCTCTTGAATAATAGAGTATAAAATTACTGCTATCAATCCAAATAAAAAATGTCATATAAAAATCTGTTCCAATTGAATTAAACAACATCTTATCTCAAATAAGCTATACCTAAAGGTATAGAGACAACCAAAGTGCTTTTAGTTTGTTCCAATGTATCATTAAAAAAAATATATTTTTTTTTAATCAATGCTTAGAGGGGTAAAATAAATTAAAACGATTCAATGATTTCACCTGAGTGCAGGTAAAATAAGTTCATCCTGAACGTGCCCAGACATTAAATAACTTTATCTGTAAGACAACAGTATGAGCTTGGTGAAATCTTCGACACTGAGTATAAAGGAAGAAAGAGGTTCCAAAATGAACTAAGATATACCACCACTAATCTCCATGCGTCTAGAGACAAAGAAAAATGTTATGTAATCACAGTCCTTCCCTTAATCAGGTAACAGAATTGCAACATGCTATTTGCTTTCAAAAGAATAACCTTATACTGTCTGACAGTCTGCACGAAATCTTTTCCGACTCCACAGTCTCACACAAAAAGTTATAGAAGCACCTTGATACTACTGTATTATAACAGGGAAGTCAGACAAACATAGCTTTTCAGATTAATAAATGAAAATGAAACATTATACAGAACATTAGAAAAGCTACAAAGAAAAGGACTTTGTGTAACAAATGACTCTTCAAGGACAGTTCATTACTGTATTCATTATTTTCTTTTTAGTATTTTGATGACACATACTGAATTAAAAATTTCAAACACAATAATCTAAAGCAAAGAAACCTAAAGCCAAAATGTATTTTATATAAACTATCTTCAGGTGTGTTGCTGGTAGTGTAGTATGGTGGCAAATGACTTAAAAAAAAAAAAAAAAACTACAGGATTAATCCTGCATCAACCTTACTGGGTCAAGCCACTTAGTAACGTAACTTCAACTGGCCCATATATTTCAACTGTAAAAGAGTACTAAAAATATGAGTATACTATGTCCTGATTTTCGATAAAGCCATTAGTTATATATGTGCATGTAATAATAATAATAATAATAATGATAATAAAATGTTTAATGCAAATTTTCTGCTGAGCCTAGATTCTGACCGCTTACTTGCAACAGCTACTTACCCCCTTTGTAGTTTTGACTTTTTCACTGGTGGAGTCAACAGTTTATTTCCTTGTGATCGAAGATCCCTTGTATTAACTGAGGACTGGTCATCTTCTTCCATGGCATAGTTTGGGAGATGTTGAGGAGCAGAGTGCCTTGCTCTTAAACGACTAGATCCATTGTACTTGGACTCTTGACAGCTATTTGCACAAGAAAAACAGTACAGAATATTAAGGTCATTTTAAAGACTAGTGGATTTCTCTTATTACACAGTTCACAAATCCAAGTGGAATACAGTTCAGACTTTTTAATACTGTGATATACTGCACAATAAAAGTGTTAAACATGCAGTTTTAAAGAAAAATGTCATAAAACAAGAGACTGATAAAATGAATTTTGAGTCTAAATATGTATCTAAAGGCTAGATGGAGTGACCTAGAGGCTAAAACTCTCAATTATAAACCAATTATAAACAATAAGTCTATATGTTCAAAACATACTGTACAAAGGAATAAACTGTGGATGTCCATTTGTATTATAAAACGAAAGAGTTACATAAGGTCTTTTATAGTGAACATTTGCAAAAGAAAAAAAATATGAATGGTGACTACATGCTGGAAAATAAAAAGAAAGGCATAAATTATGGGATGACAATTCAAAATGCAAAATGTTATGATGCATTATTTCTTTTTATTTTTCTCAGTGGAATTAACCATTTGTTTATATACGAGATAAAGCTTAATTGCTCATTAAAATGACTGGCACTGCTAGTTAGCCTGGACACCTTGTATTCAAAGTTTGCACTTGTTTCCTGTATTTACATTGATTGTCCTCTTGGTACATCCTTTACTCACACATTCCAAAGATGCAGCAGATACATTAAAAGAGGAGTCTCTGAATTGGTCCAGTTTATGTTGGTGTAGGTGTCTGTTATGGGCTGGCACCCAACCCTGGGCAGGGTCTTATGGTATGTTGGTCTGGAACCAAACAACTCTGCTGTAATACAGTAAGTCGGTACAGAAAATGGATGAATACATAAATCAACTAACAAATGTGTGTCTGTTAAATCATTAAATTATAAATGTGGTCATTTTCTTTTTAATATATATAATACTTTTAATAGGTAATTTGTCAAATAAGCAGTTGGACATTTGAATGAGTGTTGTACTTTTTTGCGGTGGGCTGGCGCCCTGCCTGGGATTTGTTCCTGCCCTGTGCCCTGTGTTGGCTGGGATTGGCTCCAGCAGACCCCGTGACCCTGTGTTACAGTATAGCAGGTTGGATAATGGATGGATGAATGGATGTTGTACTTTTTTCCTAAGGGCACCTTAGTCATGTAATTAGGTACCATGCGCCAGTACACTGCTGGTCCCTATTGGTTAGTTAACTATTTTGTTTTCACTTGTTAAACTGTAATTGTAAAAATACTACTATGGTGTAGCAAGAAGGTTGTTTGTGCCAACAAAGCCATGCAATTCTGCTGAGAGAAAGAGAGAGAGAGAGAGACTAACTGCCAGAGATATTGACAATTGACAGCTGTAAGTCAGGTTAGGGAGACAGGCAGAAAATATGTGAAGGACACAAGCAGGTTATTTTAAAAGGTGCTGATGTCTGCTGGACCAATATGAAGGTGTTAATAACCAGCCAGTTCTTCTGGGAGTCTCCCAAATCTGACATGGATTCTATGTATATGTAATTATGTGAGTGTTAATAATGACAAGGATCCAGCACGACATCAGAAACATCTCACTATGCCACCAACATTCCTCGCTGCACGCTGGGACATCTGTATGTCAGCATTCTCTCACTTGGCTATGATATCCCTTTGCCGCTCTCCAGCCTGAATATTTATGTATATATACAGGATCATGCCTTATATTCTGGGAATGAATGTTGTCTTTTAAAGCAAGTTAAACACATATATCTCTTTTTGCAGCATATTTCTCTCTTGTAATCATTTTCCACCATAGGTACAAAAAGGATGGTCATTGTTCTACTCAATTCTGCAACAAGAAAAACATCCCAAGGGAGAAATAGCGCCCCCTGCTGGATACATATGGGGCTTGACATTTGAGAGAAAAATAAAATATGTGCTATTGTACTGGATAAACTGTATCATTGAAATTTGGTATGATTTAGTGCTTCCTGGATACTTAAGATAATTTTGGAATACTTAAAATGTTTTTCAGTATGTATTATTATAAAATAAAACAACCTAACATCCTGAGTCCCACATAATCCTATTCAAGGTTGCATGGGGCTGGACCTTATCCTGATTATAATGATTACAAGGCAGGAAACAATATCAAGACAGGAAAAAAGATCCATCCCAGGGCCTACTCAGGTACATATCTAGACTGTGTCATACAGACCATGTCTAGACCAGTGTCTCATTACATGACTTGAAGCTGGACAGCATGTCACACTTAATGACTGGTGTTGCTGGGTCTCTGTGCCTTGTGGATATCAGACAACTAAAATAACAGGGGGTGACAGATGACAGGACTTTCTCAAGCACAGTTTCAAATTTCCAGACTATCACTAGCTTGCTGCATTTACAGCTAATTAACTTATGGCATGACAGCACAGATGGCCAAATAAATGTTTTCCAGACATGGCAAGTTTAGCTACAGTTTTTGCCTGTATTTTTCCTTTTTCCATTCTGTTGTGGTTTGGTAAAAATAAGACACTGGACAGAGAGTCTTCTCCTCTGTCTGTGTGGTCCAAAACACCCAAGTTCCTTCTTCTCTTACTGTCACATATAATACACTGTACTGCTGGTAAAGCACTTATTGTCTGTCAGTTCTCGCACACATACCCACCCCTATGACTTGAGGCAAAATTAAATCTGTCTGATTTTGTTGTGGCACTTCACAGAGCAGTTTGACTCACGTGCTAGGGATGTCACAAAACATGATTGCCACAACTGTCAATAACATGCTAAGATTATGTAATTTAAGGTTAGGACTAAACATCCCTAGAAAAGTTGTGTTGTATGAAACTGGGTTTACAGTAAACAGCTCATTTACTGAGTAGTAGTATAGTGTAGGAAGAAACTATTTTGACCCCCCACATTGTTATCTATATGAATGCAGGGGGTTAATTGGTAATTCTACATTGCCCCAGTATGAGGTTCTGTGCCATGCAATAGATTGATTCCTACTTTAAGAATAGTTCTAAAGTGTTAAATGCAGGGTGATCTGGGGTCAATTAATTAACCATTGTGAACCCCTGAAAACCCCAAAAATTAAAGGGGGTCACTTAGTCATCTAGTGCTTGTTATTAGGATTGATGGGAAATAGGCTGAAATACAAATTCAGAAAATCATTCTTGAGGCAATTCCTTTTACCTTAGCCTATTAACACTCAAAATGCTGTGCTTCTGCCTTCCAAGTTCTTAACTAACTAGAACCGCAGGGCTGTGGAGTCAGTACAAAAAACCTTTTGACTCCGACTCATTAATTTCTGGCATCTCCAACACAGACTCTGGCTCCTCTATTTGTAATTTAAGCTAATATATAATTTTGTCCATTTTTAAACACAGAACTGAACTTTAGAAATACCAGTACTTTCCAATACAATCAAACAGGATAACAAGTTTCAGTGGTGCTGATGCAATTAGAAAGGTTTCTCTAATAACCAATGAGCATTAGGATGCAGAAGGAATTGCTGCTGAAAATGGGGCTTGCAGCCATATGTGAATAATAAATTGAATATCAGTCATTTCATGCAATAATGACTTGGCTATATTTTTTACTCATATTAACAGTATCTTGATAAAAAAGACATCTATCAAAAACATGAAAAATTCTTGGTGACCCCAAACTTTTAACAGTAGTGTATTTACTACATTGACTGAAAACACACAACATATAAGATACAAAGCATTTTTAACTGCCAATGTAAATCATCAGGCTACTTTTTCACACCTTAACCTGTTAAAGTTTGGGTTTAAAGGCTCTGGCGATGTTGTTTTGGCTTTTTTATATTATTTGTTAAAGAAGTTACAAACACTGAGTAACGTTAAACAAAAGGAAAAAATTAACAAAACAGAAACAAAAAAATTAAAAAAAGGAAAGAAAAAAATTATTATTTGAATTGGTATATGAGAAATTGGAGATTTTAACACATTATATTACAATTTAGTATCTCCAGTAAGCCAATAATTGCTACCGGCTCTGATTTCACGACTCCGACTCCACAGAACTGGGTTTAAAATTTTGTTACATTTACCATAACTCTTTTCGAAAATTAAAAAAAATAAAGTTCTCTGCTTGTAAATTTTGGGTTTACTTTAAAAAAAATCAAATAGAACAATGAAAATATTCCAAAGACATTTCAACTGAAAGTTTCACTGTCGTTGAATCTACTCGTAAAGCTAGTGAGTTGGCAGCTATCTGTCTTCTGCAGAGAAGAGTGTATGCGTCAAAAAAAATGGCTATTCTGCATGATGCTGGTCAGTCATATAAGATGACATGTTTTACGTTTGCAGATTTCATATACATATGTGATTTGATTAGTCTATTTAAGATAACATATACTAAGTGATAATACTGTATATAGCTAATTGTAAATTCCACATTAATAGTGTACGATTTCAGTGTTCAGCCAACAATGGGGCACTAACAGGGGCCTCCCAAAATACTATGTATTTCACAAACTCTTTAGATCCTACCTTGCACCTGAAGTACATATGGTAAATTCATTCCCCAATGCCCCACACAATGACAATGGCAAGTTTGAATGGGTTGTTGGATGACTGATTCATTTCTTTCACTTTACTATATGTTACAATCCTTTAATTAAAATATTAACTTTTGTTGCTAAACCAAATGCTCCTTGGTGAAACATACACAAAAGTTATTAGTTTACAGTGTTTTGCTGGTATTTAATATTGCAAGTTAAATAAATATACATTAAAAACACATTTCAAGAATACCTAAACTAGGGGTAACATTTTACTTCTTAAAAAGGAGAATATATGATAGTAAAAAAAAATAGATCTCACTTTTTAAATGCATCAGATTCCTTTGCCTTTTGATCTGTGTCATCACTGAACTGGCGTTTCGTTTTTGATACAAAATGCACAGGGACCAGGGTAATTTGTTTCTCTCCCCCAAGACGATCCTGAAGAGTTGCTTCTTTTTTCATGTTAATCTCAGAGTAAGGACAGCCAAAGGCACTAAAAAGGGCAGACATCAAAAGTGTTAGACAAAAGAACTTGGTTTCACTTTAGCACCGCTAAAAGGAGTGAAAGTTGTCAATAAATTAACTTGCACTCTTGAGAAAAGCCTTTTTCAGGTGTAAAATTACAAAAAATAGTAACAATAAAATAAACAACAACCATCTTAACATACACAGAACACTTGGGAAGGAAGTATTTCACTCTTAAACTTGAATCCTACATGAGCTATAATATTTTTAGTCAAAGTGACTGCTGCTAACTTTTTTACTTCCCTAGTGACACTTTGTCATAGTAGATTTTTATTCTGAGGCTTAACTTTCAGGAATGCAATAGTATTAAGAGTACATCTAGGGCTTGAAACCCATATAAAAGAACAATGATTGACATGAATATACAGACCAAGTTAAATTAAGATGAAGGGAATTTGCTGAAAGGACTGCACAGATGACTGATGGAAATTACCATCTAGTTTCTTTTTAATATAGTAATAAAGCTTCAATATTTAGTTCTTGTTTAAATTCTGGATAACATGTACATAATACTTAGGGAAATAAATATTATTAGGTAAGAAAAACATTTAAGTTTCTTCTTACTACATAAGAATGAAATTAAACCAATCCTAACATAGACTGTAAAATACTATGATTACAAGTTAAGCAACTGTTTTCTGTTCAGTCATTAAAGGAGAGAAATAACTCTTGATGAGGCACTGGCCCATTACAAGGCATACTCGCTCACTCTCACCGTATCAGTCACTACTTAACGTAACCTGCAAGATGAAAGCTAAAATAGCCAGACAAAAAACACATGCACGCAGGGAGATCAAGCAAACTTCCTACATATATACTGTACATTTAGACCGTTCAGGGCATCAAATCTAGACCTAAGTGTTTCCTGTGAGGAAGCCTCACAAGCCATAAAGTGTATAAATGCCTTAACCATTTAAGAATAATCTCTCTTGATTTGTTCCACACACAGTGTGCTATATTGCTTAGCATCCTATTAACCTATTTAAATGTTTCAGTACACCACATTATTACTTTGAAGGTGTAAATGTTTACATTCATTTACATTTATATTAAACTTTACCAGCTACATTTCTGCCCAGGTTTTAATTCTATTGATAATATTTGAAATGATTTTTCAGATTCTATGGTATTCATCAGACCACCTTATTTAGTTTAATGTGCAAACTTAACCAGCTTTCCATTTACAATTTACCTGCATTTAAACAAGTACAAATAAAAATAAACACAAAATATACCAAGATTATCAAACATTCTAAAAGGGGATTGTTTTAAAATGTATAATAAAATTGAATTTTCACATGCAATTTCATGTTTGCACACCGAGATGACCTACAGTGGGAGCCACGTCAAACAGCCGCCTGGAGCATGACAGGTCCATGACAGGACCATGCACGATCCGTGCACGGAATGTGATCCCCCGCGATGAAGCAGTTAACGATGCCCCGCCCCATAAACGCCCCCATGCGCTTTCTAAAAAGATGGTTGCAATGCTGTATAATCCCACCAGATGGAGCATTGACTGCTTCAGTTAACTGCAGTGTCCAGGAAGCCTTATACCATATCTTTAATATACTGTACAGGCAGTTCTTGTATTGTCAACATACTGTAGTTTCATAAATAGATGACGTGGTAAAAAAAACAACAACAAACCGATTAATAAAACAGATTTGTTAAATCACTCAATACACAACCCATGATGATACGGAAGCGTATTAGGGCCACGGTGAAAAAAAAAATACGGACACAGTGAAGAATAAAAAATCAAAATGTCGAGATTAAAGTCGACATGTTGACTTTATTCTCGACATTTTCACTTTATTCTCGACATTTACATCGAGATTAAAGTCGATATGTTGACTTTATTCTCGCCAAAGTCGACATTTCCACTTTATTCTAGTAGTTTATTTTGTCAGTAGAATGTCGCAAACTAAACTTCATCTTAAAATGAAGTTTTAAGTTCTGTACATTTTAAGCTCTGAAAACTCAGAGGTCTAAGTTTATAACTTGTTTTAATTTCACAAAGACGTTTATCGTGTGGTGATTGGTTATGTGCAGAAAGAAAAAGCAAGGATAGGAACTGGAGGTTTAGTACATCAGACAGAGACAGCACGCATGCAATAAAGAAAGCCCGCTCAGAAGAACATCCATTGAATTCTGCGTTCGTGTCTCCGTCCACCACATCACGAAGCCAACATTTACACGATATTCCAGTTAAACCAGTGCGATACCCATTCATGTATCCAGTTTTTTGGAGCCTCGTCACACCTGTCATAAAGTTCACTACACTGAACATACACCTGGGGACCACGTAATGCAAGGGAGCAGCACTACAGCCACGCCACCGTGCCCCCCGCCACCCATGTTTAATACATGCTTTAATGCATTTCATCGTGAAGAAGATATCATGCACTGTATGTTAGTATTCTGAATGTTCATAGAGCAGGAATATCATGAAGTCAATGTGCGGCGATCGCTGTCTGCTGTCTGTGTGCAAGAGGAAGTCAGTTTAAGAAGCGTAGAGATTAACAACTGGGTCGAGGAATACTTAATATAAAGCATTTAATGTGCTACATTAATTAATGACAGGGTTTGAGAAAATCTAGTAAATTAAACATTCATTTTAAGATGAAGTTTAGTTTGCGACATTCTACTGACAAAATAAACTATTAGAATAAAGTGGAAATGTCGACTTTAATCTCGACGTAAATGTCGAGAATAAAGTGGAAATGTC
>JANRMT010062819.1:29804997-29834071 GCA_026402145.1 Polypterus bichir lapradei
TGTTAATATTTGAATGGGATGATTTTATATAGCACGGATCGGAAATCAGCAGTTCTTAGCATTGCCCCACGCAAGCTGTCGTATCAACCGCCTACTGTAACTTGCTTTATTTTTTTCTTCACTGATAGTCTAGAATAAAACTGCACTTGTTTTGTTATACTTGTAAACAACAGATGTTCCTGTGTTTGAGCGACCCGGGTATGCTCAAAAAAATAGACGTGTAATACCACGAAAAGTGCACGCAGGCACAGCAGTTCGCAAAAACATTGGTATGAGAATGCTGTCACAAGTACGCTGCAGAGCTATAGCGCGTCTTCAGATTTGGGGGAGGTAGGGAAGGATCTTGAACACGACTGAGAGAATGAAAAGTGAATAAAAAAAAAACTAACCTTTACAAGTATCATAAATTACACTGGCTGTTACACACTGAAATCAAATGTATGTTTTTATTTTAAAATAGTAAGAATAAGAGCAGTTTACTTTTCAAAAGAGAATCGTGCAGGATCGAACTCAAGACCTTTTGATTACTAGTCAGCAGCTGATACCATTACGCTACCATGGGAGTTGAGATACGTATGTCTCAATGTGGCATGCTAATGCAGCTTTTTTTCCTGCAGTTATATTTTTGAATAAAAGCATATTTGTTCTGTTATATTTGTACCTTTTGTGAAGTTGTTAACTTGATATTTGGACTTCAGGCTTCATACATTATATAGTTTATGCCTACATTTTGTCATTTACTACTACAATATGAAAAACGTTTCTGTTTTAAAAATGTGTTTACACGGATTACTGTAGAAACGGAACACATGTGAAATACGTGTATTCCAAATAATGATCTATTATTTCCACTCTAAAACTCCACTTCACTCCCAGATAATCAATCAAGGCATGAGCTGGGAGAAGTTTGTGCACTTTCTAAGTCGATGGGGGGATGGAATAGCTGGCTACTTGCAACTTTTCTTTATCAACACATTTAGATGAACAAAAGATGCTGGCGGAGAGGTGAGAACGGTTCTAAGAAGCGATTTAAGGTGGGACGGATCTAAGAGTTTTTTCGTAGGCTCTGGTAATTCTAGTGTTAAGCCGCCATCTTAATCTCTGTAGTGCAGTTTGGTAGCGTCAGTTCGGTGGGGGAGGGGGTGAGTTGTTAAAATCACGTGATTGCAACTCAGAACAGCTAAATTGCTGGCGTGTGTTAACGTGTTCTTGAGAACAAAGCGCCATCTAGTGGTGGAACCAGGTAAATGAATAAATAGGGCATGAATGGGCGTGTTTACTGTGAAATCTTGACACGCCTTCTGTCAGTAGAGGGAGGGGGGGATCACGGCGTGCATAGGGCAGCCGTACACCATTCGCACGCCATTCACACGGCCGTGGCTATTTGACGTGGCTCCATCTGTATATATTGTTGTTTATTCAGTTGAAAAATGGACAACAACCATGTCCTTGACTCCAAGTGAAAGATGGAGTGTGATCCACTTTGCCAGATACTTTCAGGAGGTGCTGTGAATGACTACCAATTTTTTTGCTTGTGAGCAGTCATTTTTCAAGGGTTGTTAGGTTCCATACACATGTGAATTTGAATACACAATGGGAGGTCTGAGAATCAATAGTACACCTTATGAGAAGGATTTATGAGTCCTAGTGGACTCAACACTATCAACTTTCAGACAGTGTTTAGAAGCTATTAAGAAGGCTAACAGATTGTTAGAGTATATGGCACAATGTGTTGAGTACAAATCCAAGTAGGTTATGCTGAAGCTTTAAAATGCACTGGTTACGCCTCATGTGGAGAACTGTGTACAGTTTTGGTCTCCAGACTACAAAAAGGATACAGTAGTGATAGGAAAGGTCCTGAGAAGAGCAACTAAGCTGATTCCAGGACTAAAGAACATTAATTATGAAGAAAGATTAAAAGAGCTGAGTCTTTTCAGTTTAAGCAAAAGAAGAAAATAACATAGATGAAAGTCACTTTTCAGTAATTTATAATGGATGATTGGAATTTAGGATTAAAAACAAGCTTACCACAATCAAAAAACTGAATGACGACTTTTCAGCAAATGGATGGATATACTGTGTATGCACAAGCACCCACCCACATACAAAAGGTAACTGAAGTATGGGCCTGTGTTAACTGTAAATTAATAACAGGGAAATAGATCAAATCATGAGAGCAGGTTCAGCTCATTTCATGGAATTACAAAACATTTTTACATCTTTCAGTCGTTTGAGGATTGAACTTTAAAAGGAATAATGAAAATAAACTAAACAGCAGAAGACATGGATGGTCAAATAAAATATAATATACAGTATTTGGTTAAAACATCTTGTATATTACAGATAAAGCAGAAAATAGCATTGTAATGTTAAAGAACAATGTGTTTTTTGAAATACTATCTATAAAAAGGCTAATTATTTGGAAACTGATATTAAAAATAATCACTAGATTTCTATTTTATAAAGTTAAAAACAAATTGTGAAAAAGGAAATACATTTTGCCTTCTAAGTAAATAAGTTTGATTTTCCTTATCTACTTGGAAAACTCAAGTCAGCTAGTGACTCTAGTAGATAGTTTTGGGATTTGACTGTAACTCTGTGTGTGAGTTATGTGGCTATGTAAAGTGCATATTGTTGACAGAGGCACATAGGTGGAACACCAGCCCACGGCATAAGCCTAGAACCTTGTACCCATGCTAGTGGAGATATATTTAATCATGCTGATTCTTAGAAATAAGTAAGGAGGATTGTGTGTGTTTTGAAGTGTTCCTCATTCCCATAAGGGCCAATAAAAAAGGAAAAAAATATTTTCTGCTTTAGTTTGTTGACAGCTCTATTCGCATTGCACTAGTACAAAGAGAAGGGTCAATTAAAGAAAACAAAACCACAAAAAGCAAAACAAAAAACGCCAAAAATCAAAAGCAATTTTAGCCCAAAAAAAGGAGTTCAAGTGAAAATATAAAATCATGCCCTGAATAAATCTGTGTAGCCAAGATACACTCTGGTCCCCTAAACTCGATTAAGTGGGTTTAACATCAGTGGGACATTTCCCGTTACTAATGCTCCCCTCTCTCACTTAGTGGCTTATTGTAGAAGAAATTACTACGTTGTGCTATGATGGTGGTGTGCTTAACCCTGATACCTACTTACCCACCATGTACACCCTCCTAGAGATGCACGATATATCGGGAACTGTATTGTTATTGGCCAATGTTAATTAAAAATGGTGACATCGAAAACGGTCAGATGAGTACATTTTTAAACGATACACCCAGCCGATATAATTAAGGCTTGTTAACACTGTCAGTTCACTAAATAATGAAATGTTGTTTTCATTGTTCGGCGAGGCAGACATTAAGCTGCAGAAAAACACGCATGAAAGCGCAGCCCCTTGCGCTCACAAAAAAAATAAAACGCCATGGGGTTTCCTAGTTTTGCTGACAGCAGCACTACACGTGTTGTTTATTCATTGGGCTTATATCGTTAGTAAAGCGGTATGTCAGCCATGTGGTCATATTCTGCTCTACCTGCAAAAATGAGATGCGAGGAGGCTACAGAATTAAATCTTTCAATACCACAAATTTAATTACCCATCTGAAGAACCACTATAAAGATTGATACACGGAATTTCTAGCAGATAATGCTACCAAAATGAAAGTTAAATCAGACGCTGCCGGGCTCACAAGCGGTAGCCTCATACAACAAACCCTTCAAAACTTAAAGACGTTTCTTCAAGAAAGTGCCAGAGCTAAAGGCATAACTACTAAAATAATGGAAATGATCGCACTCGATGACCAGCCTTTTTCCCTAGTTGTGGACAAGGGATTTCGTCGGTTACTACATCATTTAGAACATTCATTCTAAAGAAGATTCATTTAGAACATTACATTCTTCCAAGCCGGCAATACTTTGCAGATGTCTCACTGCCTGCATTATATCATGTGATTGCTACACAAATCCACAAAAGAAACAATGCCACCAGCATTAGCTTCAATACAGAGATGTGAAGCTCAGAGGTCAGCCCCATGAGCGTGTTGAGTCTGACGGCATACAGGATTGACAACAATTTTGAGTCAAAAAGAGTGGTGTTGCATGCTAAAGAGTTCTCCGGTTCTCATTCTGCAACTTTTACCACACAAGCTTTCGATTCCATGTTAGTGAAGTGGAACATTTCAAAAAGTAATGTGCACGTTGTGCTTCGTGACAACGCCCGCAATACAGCAAAAGCTATGGAAGAAAGCGGGATTAAAAGTTTAAGCTGCATGGCTCACACTTTGCAGCTTGCTGTAAATGAAGGTTTATTGAGCCAGAGAAGCATCTCCGACTGTGTTGCCATTGGGAAGCGAATAGTTACTTATTTTAAGCACTCACAGCTCGCTATTTCGCGGCTGAGAGAAATACAAACATACCTTGGTACCCCAACAAGAATGCTTCAGCAGGTCGTCCCTACTCGTTGAAACAGCATGTATTATATGTTGAAAAGTCTTGTTGATCAGAAGCAGACTCTTGCTGCGTATGGTGCTGAATACGATGCTTCCTGCCTCTCTCACGGTGCATCAGTGGGGACATGTGGAAAACATGATTATGCTACTCGAACCGGTCGAGCAACTTACTAAAGACATAAGCGCGCATTCATCTACAATAGAGGACATGATTCCGTCTGTTGAAGTGCTTACACGTCTGCTTAAAAAGTGTGGCAAGCAGATTTCGGAGTTCAGACGGCGAAAACCACACTTTTGGAGGCTGTCATAAAACGCTTCAGTAGTGCATTCTCCGAGCCACTATACTATCTATCAACTGTCCTTGATCCACGGTACAAAGATCGATTTTTTGACCAAGATACCAAAAAACAAACGCAAGAAGCACTTCAGAAACAACTGATTGAGATGTCAGCTGGTGAAGGAGATTGTGAAAGCAACAGAGAACCACAAGAGAAACAGATTTGCACTCGGAGAGATGTTGCTGCTTCATTGCTGGAGATGTATACTGAAATTCTTGAAGAAAATTCGTATGTGGCTGCAAAACCACATTTGACTGCCGCCGAGGTAAAATAACAGGATTATAAAATTAACAATAATCGTACTAATTATGTTGACCAGACGTCCCGAATGGAAAAAAAAACACTGTTACGGATTTTTTTTTTCTTTTTAACACAAACCATACACTGCAGCTTCCAAATATCCAATCAGTATCATCCTGCATTTACCGGAAACTCACAGTCAGCACTGCAAGGCGGCTTGCTGTGTATAACTTAAGAGTGCAAGGCAAACTGCTCCGCAAACATTAGCTGAGAAGAAAAGGAACACGTTAACGGCATCACCTTGCTTTTTTCGTCAGGCTTTTACAATTTATGTTTGTCAAATTGCCTACAAAACTGTCATTGCAGCAGTGCAGTTTGTGGGTTTTTCCATTGTAGATAGTCGAGTTGCTGTGGAAAATTAGTGGAGGAATTTAATTTAGTGGGTACTTAGCAAAAAGGAGGAACATGTTCGCCTGCATGGTAGAATGCAGCTTCAAGTGTTGTACATTGTGAAAGATGTGCTTCCTGTGTCCAAACTGTAAAAGATTTTAAGACAAGATTTATTCCAGTTTTAATGTAAGCATTACTTTAAGACAAAATCACCCTGAAATATACAGCAGTCGCTCAACATTTCAAGGCACACCTGCGTTACAAAGTACTGTATTTCATTTTGGAACAGCTTGTGCTGCATCTCTTAAAAGTGAATCCGCGTTACACTTTATACAGAATGTCCTTTATATGACCAAAATCACTATAAATTAAGCTTTTAACTTCACAAGTTTCTATTAATGGCGATGGTTGGTACAGGCGGTTGACCTGTTTTTCTTTACCACAAATATGGTCAACCTAATAATAATTTATTATTTTATTATTTTAATATAGGTAAACGTTTGTAAACATTTTTTTTCAGCTGAATAACTATTTCAGCAAGCCCCCTATCTCCAGAAATAACTGCGCCCTCCAGTATTGGAAAAGCAATGCAGCCCGTTTTCCAACCTTGGCCAAGGCAGTGATGAAGTACCTATCGGCATCTTGTACCAGTGTAGACAGTGAACGCCTTTTTTCAGCTGTGTCAAATATAGTAAATTAAATGAGAAACAGGCTTGCTTGAGAAAAGGTAGAAATGCTTGTTTTTGTTAAGAAAAACCTACTATTTGTACTTTTAAAGAAGCCAATTTAAGCCCAGGGTTACTGGCCTCATAGTACCCTTCATTATAGTTTTACTTAAAGTGATATATGTCTGATTATAGAACAAAGAATATGCATTCATTTTTTTGTTAATATACCCAATCCATTTTATGTAAAGGCATGGTGTCTTGAGTTAAGTCATAAGTTACTCAGAGTGTGTATGTTAAGCAGATTTATGTACATGACCTGGAGTATTTTTTCTGTAGAGATGAGCCATATCTTGCTCATTTTCCCCTGCATAAAGTACTGGCTGCTTATATAGCAAAGAAGAGCATAAATCTCCGTTTCACATGCCACTGTTTTTTCTTTGATAATGCATAATATATTTTCAGCATATCTAAAACATTCATACTGGAAGTAAATAAAACAAAAAAAAATATTGGCCATTGATTATCAGTATTGGCAAAGATGGACAAAAACATATCGGTTATCGGTATCGCCCAGAATTTCCATATCGATGCATCACTAATGGATTGATCTTTTAAATATGTACAGTATATGAGATATTTGATTTTATTCTCAGGAATAGTAGTTTGTGTTCACTGTGGAAGTATTTCTACCACTGAACATAATTAAAAGACTATCAGTTTAGAAGCAAATTGCACATGAAAAAATATGAATTTGTAATAATGGGTTGGGCGAGTCATGATGTACAGATCTTCTACAATTTTCTGCGACTGGCTAAAGCACCTTTTGCCACAGGTCATGGATCAGCCACATTTTGGCTTATTCATACAATAATTCATTTATTCAAACTGCATTATGTCATTATAGGGTCACAGATAGTTGCATTCTAACTAATAAATAATACTGAAAAATTATTGATCATTTTCACCTTGTGTTCCCAAACGTAAATTAGATGAATAAACAGACAGCTAGACAAAGTGAGTATTTAAGTGATTTTTTCTAAGTGCTAAAAAAAAAACAAACACAATAAAACTAATATTGTAAATGTTATGATTGAATTCCCATTTTTTCATTTATTATAAGGAATTTCAGCTTCTCTAAATCAACAGCAGGAGACTGCTAATAAGACAGTTTTAAAATGAACATGTATGTCAGTTATAAATGACTGCTTTGGATCCTAGCTCAGTCAGAACTCGCTTTAATGCCATGTAAGCTAAAATTTAAATGAAAACCCCAGACTGTGTGAACAGTTGACACTAGCATGAATCGACAGCTAAAAACTCATTAAAATGCAGGAAGACAAAAAAAAAAAATACAGCTTAACTTTTAACAAAACAAATTATAAGGGCATGATACAGCTTCCAGATGTATAATTTTGAACAGGAATGCTAATATATAAATCAATGGAGATATTAATAGAGCAAATTCTAAAGCACACAACTGAATATACAAGGTAAATTATAATGTGATAAATACTAAATAATTAACTATGCAGTGAAACAGTTGCATTTGAAAAAAGTTACTAAAATATAATGTTAATCAGAAGATAAACAACTGGAGCAGAATAAAATAAATAACATTACCTGTGTCACAGAGAAGGGTAACTTCAAAGAAAAAAATTACAATAAAATGCAGAATTGAAAAAGCTTATATTCAGATGACGCTAAAGAAATTTAAAAAAATGGACAATCAAATAAAAACAAAGTCCTTTAAATGGAAGAAACTGATACAGATATGCTTGAATGCAGTCTGAATGGCAATGTATCACATGCAAACCAAACCAGAAGTTGCCTTTATATTATAAAATGATGCACTATATAACATTTTCAGAAATACTATGGCCTCTCAAAGATACACAAAGTATTTAGATTAAACCCAGCCTTGCTCATCCAAAGTATTACCTAACCTAACTAACACTTCATATGAGTTTCTATTGAGACTGACTCAATCTGAGCCAAATTGTGGATTTTGTGCCTCCTTCACTTGTGCAAGTGTTCCTTAGGGCCAGAATGATTAATCATGAGGCTGATCACATCGACTGAAAATGTGTCTCAATAACCTAACTAGCATTAGCAGAAGTAACTCCAAATGGAGGCCAGCATTTTGAATAATGCAGCTTGTCAAAATGCACAGGATTTGGTGCACACAAGTGGCATTACCCCCAAAGTGGAAGTAAGTACAGTTGAGAAAACTCCTGATTTAATACAGCCTTATTTGTTCTTAAGGAATAAATGTACAGATCATGTACATATTGTACACGATGCCAGTGTCAAAAGAGTGTTTCCTAAACTTAATTAGAAATTAATTTTCTTTACCATAGCATTCAAATGATCAATCTTTTGTTTTTTTCTTCACACAGTAGTGATCCTACACTTCCATTTCAAAAGCAGTTATGCCACTGATAATTGGGATAAATAATTAGACTGTATCTGATTTTACCTTTGTGTTCTTTGAGTTAAGAAAAGGTTACATCAGAACATAGTACTGTGACTGTAGTCTGTATTAGCATATCCCAAACAAGTTTTGTAAGTGAATGGGATACATAAATACATGTACTCTCATTGTTTCTACTAAATTAGAAAAAAAAATTTAAAAGACAGCACCCTGTTTTTAACTTCTCATCTGTTTGCATCATACATTTACAATATGTTATGTAAGATGTATGCTGTCATTAACTTTCGGATGGCAGACATTCAAAATATAAACTACTCAGTGGCTCCATAGAGCATAGCCTGCTATTCTGAAAATTAATACTGGATGTAAATAGTTTAGGTTTCGAAGGCTGAAGCTTCTTTTTCTATTAATCCTCTTTTGACCCTCCCAAGAACGCAAAAACTTTCTACCCATGAGTGAACATATTTGCCTACTCTTCTTCTGTTAAACTGTCCTCACTAAACAACTGAAATTATTTTCCATACTGCATGCAGAAGCTGCTAGGTGGACCCTAAACATAATGCAGATCTTAGATCCACATTACTAATACTGAAAACTGTGAGATTCAGGTAGATTTCAGGTCTATTTGTTTGGGGAAATGAATCCAGAATGCTCATATGCTGTGAAATGTGACAAAACTATAAACAAAAAGAAGAGTGCATACTGTACACACAGGCAATATAACTTCAAGGGGAAAATTCAATAAATATCTCTTCTCTTCAATCTCATTAGCCCATACAGTATATGTGCTATGACACTCATAATGCAGATGAATAGAGAGACATACTGTAATTTTTTTCACAAGCATTAAAAAAGTACCATAGGTTTTGTGGGAAGTATAATAAGTGCAATTCTTAAACTATCACATGGGGTACATTAAATGAAACTACATCAGATTGACCCTGGTTTGTACTACATCACAAAGGGAAGCATCTCAAAATGATCAATTAGGGAAGCATCTCAAAATGATCAATTATAGTTCAATACTATTACTAAGGATCATTATGAATCAGTTCAAACACATTTGATCATGACCATTCCTTTTAGTGTCAATGTGCTTTAACAACACAGTACCTTAAAAATACAGATGAAAAAAAAAAGATTAAAACATTTTAACTACTACATATGCCAAAGATTACTGAGAGACATAACTGGGTAATACCAAACTGTCAAAACTAGCTGGGTTTTAAGTTACGATGGGGAGACTACTAGGCTTCTGCAAAATAATTGAAATGGGAATGGTATAATCAGCATTGCATTGTGAAAATGACATTTGATTTGATTCATAGTAATTATAGAATTCCTACTCTCTATTTGGTGAAACACAAATCAGAAATTAACTGGAATATAGAAATATCTACCTGCAACTGTCAAACAGACAGGCAGCACACACCACCTGCAGCCAATTCAGCACTGCCAAGAATGACCTATAAGATGATGAGTGTGGGTGGGTATAGTGCATCTGTGTTTTAGATGTGCAAAACGCATTAATTACAAGGTGTCTGCAAAGCACATTACTCCCTCTGTTATATCCTAAAACCACAAGAAAACTTTTTGTGTTAAAATCAAAAAATAGATGCAGTATATGTAAATCACAACCTAGACCTTATCTCTTATATAATACAAATTCACTCTGTGGCTCAAAAGATATTGCAAACCAGAAAATGACTTTTAACTTATAAGAAAACATTATAAATAATTACATAAATACAAATATTACATACCAAATCTGGGTGGTGGGATGGGCAAAACATATCCCAGTATCATCTATCACAAGGCAGGAAACAGCCCTGGACAGGGCACCAGTCCATTACTGGTCCTGTTCATGTAAATACCCTCAACTCACAGTGGGCTGATTTGCAACTTAATCTAACATGCACATCTTTGGTGATGTGGAAGGAAAACTGAACTACTCTGAGGAAAACTCAAACAGACAAAAAATGTAATATGTAAACATCACAAGGACATCAGCTAAGCATGTGAGTCAAACCTAGGACACTGCAGGTGTGAGGTAGCAGCTCTGACCACTGTACACTGTGCCTTCTGTTAAAACATATGGGGAGATACCTACTTTACAATTTTGCTGAAGTTACCCTCTCAATGAAGATGACAGGAGGGTAATACTGCAGATTACTAGTTTAGTTTAAAGGTGAAAGGAAAATATAATTACCTTATTATGCAAAGTTTAAAGTATCTCTCAGGTTGGAAACTGAACTGACAGTAGGCTATTCATAATCAGTTTAATCTTCTAATCTTTCTGCTGTTTCGACTATGAGCCTAATACAACAGTTAGTGGGCTTTTTTTGTTTTGTAAAGCGTTAAACTACTGCATAAAGAGTGAATAAAAGCAACATACAATCCTTCACATTTTGCACATTTTGTTTAGTTTCAACACCCAAAAAAGAACTAAGCATTAAACCTTGGTGGAATTTTTTTTTCTTCTATCAGACTCCACAAATATTAGCAATTGGTGACAACAAAAAAATTACAACTTTCATAGTCAAAACATACAGAAACCAAGCAAATCTGATGGAGGAATTTTGTTTTTATTTATCCACACTATTCTGCTTACGTAAACTCCTTGCAGCATAGCATATAAAATTTTAGCTCCAATATGTTACAATGTTACCAATAAAGACAAGTGCCATCCATCCATCCTCTTCCGCTTATCCGAGGTCGGGTCGCAGGGGCAGCAGCTTGAGCAGAGATGCCCAGACTTCCCTGTCCCCGGCCACTTCTTCTAGCTCTTCCAGGGGAACCCGAGGCGTTCCCAGGCCAGCCGGGAGACATAATCCCTCCAGCGTGTCCTGGATCTTCCCCGGGGCCTCCTCCCAGTTGGACGTGCCCGGAACACGTCGCCAGGGTGGCATCCAGGAGGCATCCTGATCAGATGCCCGAGTCACCTCATCTGACTCCTCTCAACGTGGAGGAGCAGCGGCTCTACTCTGAGCCCCTCCTGGATGACTGAACTTCTCACCCTGTCTTTAAGGGAAAGCCCAGATACCCTGCAGAGGAAACTCATTTCAGCCACTTGTATTCGCGATCTTGTTCTTTCGGTCACTACCCATAGCTCATGACCATAGGTGAGGGTAGGAACGTAGATCGACTGGTAAATTGAGAGCTTACGGCTCAGCTCCTTTTTCACCACGACAGACCAATGCAGAGCCCGCATCACTGCGGACGGCGCACCGATCCACCTGTCAATCTCGTGCTCCATTCTTCCCTCACTCGTGAACAAGACCCAGAGATACTTGAACTACTCCACTTGGAGCAGGATCTCGCTCCCAACTGTGAGAGGGCACTCTACCCTTTTCCGGCTGAGGACCATGGTCTCGGATTTGGAGGTGCTGATTCCCATCCCAGCCACTTCACACTCAACTACGAACCGATTCATAGAGAGCTGAAGATCACGGCCTGATGAAGCAAACAGGACAACATCATCTGCAAAAAGCAGTGACCCAATCCTGAGTGCACCAAACTGGACCCCCTCAACACCCAGGCTGCGCCTAGAAATTCTGTCCATAAAAGTTATGAACAGAATCGGTGACAAAGGGCAGCCCTGGAGGAGTCCAACTCTAACTGGAAACGGGTTTGACTTACTGCCGGCAATGCGGACCAAGCTCTGACACCGGTTGTACAGGGACCGAACAGGCCTTATCAGGTGGTCCGGTACCCCATACTCCCAGGGCACCCCCCACAGGATTGCCCAAGGGACACGGTCGAATGCCTTTTCCAAGTCCACAAAGCACATGTAGACTGGTTGGGCAAACTCCCATGCACCCTCCAGGACAAATGCATTTGATAAAATAAAAAAACCTTACACATTCTAGCTGAACTTTATCAGGCTTATAATTTATTTAAACAGTTTCACAGAAAAAATATAAAAATGACAGCTTTAGAGTATGTTCATGTTGCATTAAGTACAAGGTTTACTTTGTACATTTTCTATTAAATATAAATGTATATTATTTTGTGACTATAAATGCAACAGTTCCTTTAGCTAAATGACCTTATTATATGCATAATTAACCACATCTATAATTAATCACAAGCTTTAAAGGGGTGAAATTATGCTTGACTTGTAGAATAAAAGATCTGCTGAATAATTTGAAGCTTGCCCTTAAGGCTACAAACACAGTACAAGACTTCGTAATTCTCTGCGTATATTCATTTATTGAAAACATTTACATAAAAATTAAAAAGTCATTCTCTCCCTAGGGACTCTTTAAATAAAAACAATAACATATCGGTGATATCTTGTGATCTGATGCTGTATCTTTTAAAACACCAGTTATACCCAATTAAAGAATCATGGCTTTAAGTTGAAATCATAAACTGCAAGTGCCAGAAGGCCATGTTCTGTACTAGCATCATACATATTATCCAAACCATTTGTATTTTTACACTGGATTGTCACAGCATCCACTTAATAGAAGTGACATATAAAAAGAAGAGTCAATCTTGCGATTCCTGTGTAATTTTTATTAATATGGTATTTTACTGTGTTGGAATTATTAGAATCTTATTATTTATTTTTAATATTGGGAATATTAGAAGGTACGTAATACTGGATTATTTGAAATTTTGCAGTTTTCTGGATTTTTTTTTTTTTTTTTTAAGTAAAGTTATGATGATAAATAGAACTCTTCCACCGTCACCCATCCCTCCCCAGTGAGTCATTTGGGAGCAGCAAGATTTCCAAAGACAGAGTGAATCTGGAGATTTCCAGAGAAAGGCCAGAGCCATTTTGGCTACAGTACAACTTAGAAAGAAGAGCCTGTGCTGAACAAAAGTACATGGAAAATATTATGACAATGAACCAAAAGGAGGATGGGAGAGCAGGAGAAAAATGCTCACAAAGACACTAGGAGTGTTTCTTACCAAAATGTTGTAGATCATTCGAACAGTAATGATTAAACCATATACTGTATATAAACTTCTACTACTCATTCGTAGTAGAAATATACTGCTCAAAAAAATTAAGGGAACACTTTGAAAACACATCAGATCTCAATGGGGAAAAAATCATGCTGCATATCTATACTGATATGGACTGGGAAATTTGTTAGGAATGAAAAGATGCCAGATCGTTTGACGAAAATGAAAATTATCAATCTACAGAGGGCTGAATTCAAAGACACCCCGAAAATCAAAGTGAAAAAATGATGCAGCAGGCTAGCCCATTTTGCTGAAATTTCATTGCAGCAACTCAGAATCGTACTCAGTAGTTTGTATGGCCCCCACATGCTTGTATGCATGTCTGACAACATCGGGGCATGGTCCTAATGAGACGACGGATGGTGTCCTGGGGGATCTCCTCCAAGATCACCACCAACCACTAAACCGGTCATGCTGAACGATGTTACAGGCAGCACAACGTTCTCCACGGCTTCTCCAGACCCTTTCACATCTGTTACATGTGCTCAGGGTGAACCTGCTCTCATCTGTGAAAAGCACAGGGTGCCAGTGGTGGACCTGCCAATTCTGGTATTCTATGGCAAATGCCAATCGAGCTCCACAGTGCCGGGCAGTGAGCACAGAGCAAACTAGAGGATGTCAGGCCCTCAGGCTACCCTCATGAAGTCTGTTTCTGATTATTTGGTCAGATAAATTCCGTTAACTTTTTTGAGTAGTATACAATTAGCTAGTGTATTACAATGCAATACACACGTAGCAAGGAAACAGAAAATTTTGACCGACTATGCCCAATGTCGAACAGAACAATGATTACTCTGGCTAGATGTTTTAACCTAATAAGATGTTTCTGAGAAAGCAGGTGTAACAAAGATATGGAGAGCGCAAACACAAATGAACTACTCTCGCAGCCTTGTATGGTATTCCTGAAATGAGCGTAAATCTGCTTAAACTTCCATTTTGTCAGTTTATGTTTGTAGAGTCAAAAGAACCAGGAGTCTAGGATGACAACAAGTGGCAAATGATAGGAAAAAACCGGAGTTAGTATGCACAATATTAATAATTGCAACTGTTTTCAATTAAGTGCTGTCATCAAACTTAGTATCTAATTTAAACTTAAAACAGAGCTAGTAAACAAAAAACAAAGTTAACATAAAATTATTTATTTAAAATGGATATTTAAAAATAGCCATTATATAGAAGCACTGAAAAATAATTCCTGGATTCCTTGAAATAATATGCTTATTATACAATATAAAATGTTATATTAAAAAAAACTGTAGAAAATCTTACAATTTAATGTATGTCTTTATAGGTCCTACTGTAAGATTATTTGTAACTCTGCAAGCTATTCATGCTTCTGTTGTGAGGCACTCCAGATTCATTGTGTGGCACCAGGCCATTATTGCTAAAAAGTGGTGTTTGTCCCATTTCAAATTTTGCATGAAAAGAAAAACATTACCTTGAATCTTTGTGATCGATTGTTTATTGAGCATTTGTCAAATGTAAAAAAATTATTAAAATACAAAAGTATAGAATTAAAAGAATTCAATGTGATGTCATTTTAGAGCATTTTTCCATTTATTATCTCAATTAGTAATGTTTTGTCCTTAATGTGAAAACCAGACCACAACTGATGATGCTCATGAACAACCACTGTGACACAAGCCTTACTTAGGAAAGGCAAGAATGAAGACTACACATTCTAAAACAAAAAGTGATTCATTGCTTGAATTTACTGCAGCCAAAGATTAAGTGCTAAAATCCCAACATTTTTTTCAATCACCACAAATATTGTACACATAATTTGCTTTTAAGAAAGTTTATTTTACAAAGACAGAGTTTGTAACTTGTGTTGGCAGTGCAGTAAAGTAAACCAACATGAAAACAGGGAGAAGAGGGAAAAAGTCTGATTAATTTTCACCCACTCATGTTTTTTTTCAACCTACAGTGTGTTAAATAGATCAGTGTCAAGATAAGCACAGCTGCTGACCTTTGCAACCCTGGGACATTTGAACTGTGGTCCTCCAAAACCTTCAGAACCTTCCACCCACCAAAATTCTGCATGCTCCTACAGCATTTGGAGAAGACAATGGCCAGAATACTGAGAGCACCTCAGTTAACTGCTGTGTTCAACCTCTGTCAAGTTTTATTGGTGGTCTCCTGGCAGAGGCTGACTGTGATTTTGCAAGGTTAAAAGATTCTTTATTATGAGCTAGATATGAAATTATTATTGATGTCGTGATTGATTTGCATTGTTATTATGGTTATTTTGTCGCTGCTGTGTCTTTGAAGTGGCACTGTCGACTGCTACTGTATAATTAAATGCATTCTGTGGATGGTATGTTCATTATTCAGAATCTTTCTCAAAAAAACACATTCTGATTCTGTTCATGGTTACAGCACATTCAGTGTACCTTTAGATACTTCTATTTCTAGCTTCAGTCCAAAGTATAGTTAGCTAGGGGGCTCATTATGAATGAGTGTGGGTGTGTCCTTGAGTGTGCCCTGAGATAAACGGACATCCCAAAAAAGGTTTCTATATAACTGCTGGAAGGATGGAAGGACACAGCAGTGAGAAAATGTCTTTGACCCCTTTAGATAAGTATGCATTTCTGTAATGATTAAACTACATATATGACTTGATTGTCATTGGTGGTATCTAGTAACATTAAAAAAAAATTAAAATCAACAATGTGTTTGGATAATAGTGACTTTCGAATATGCACACCAAACTAATGCAGTGTTTTTCCTTGACTTATGTCTTAGGATCACTAAAAAGTGCATGCCTCACTCTTGGAGTAAATTTAGCTGGAGAAGTATTTCTGGGAAAACTAGCAATAAATTAGATAAACAAGACGATGATACACAAGAAATACATTTTACCATTGCTCTTTGAGCAAAATATTGGTCATCAGATTGCAAGACAAGCATACTAATAAGCAAACTAATCTGCACGTCTTTGAGATATGAGAGAAATCTGGAGTAATACTGTATTAATGTAGATTATTTTAGTGGAAATTCTTTAGTCGTTACTCTTTCCGTACCTAATAATATTGCTAACATAGACAGCCTAGGGATAGTGGGATATATTAGACATGGAAAATGCACTTTGTCACCGATTCTGTTCATAATTTTTATGGACAGAATTTCTAGGCACAGCCAGGGTGTTGAAGGGGTCCGGTTTGGTGGACCCAGGATTGGGTCACTGCTTTTTGCAGATGATGTTGTCCTGTTTGCTTCATCAGGCCGTGATCTTCAGCTCTCTCTGGAACGGTTCGCAGCTGAGTATGAAGCGGCTGGGATGGGAATCAGCACCTCCAAATCCGAGACCATGGTCCTCAGCCAGAAAAGGGTGGAGTGCCCTCTCAGGGTTGGGGGAGAAATCCTGCCCCAAGTGGAGGAGTTCAAGTATCTCGGGGTCTTGTTCACAAGTGAGGGAAAAATGGACTGTGAGATCGACAGGCGGATCGGTGCGGCATCCGCAGTGATGCGGGCTCTGCATTGGTCTGTCGTGGTGAAAAAAGAGCTGAGCCGTAAGGCAAAGCTCTCAATTTACCAGTCGATCTACGTTCCTACCCCCACCTATGGTCATGAGCTATGGGTAGTGACCGAAAGAACAAGATCGCGAATACAAGCGGCTGAAATGAGTTTCCTCCGCAGGGTGTCTGGGCTTTCTCTTAAAGATAGGGTGAGAAGCTCAGTCATCCAGGAGGGGCTCAGAATAGAACCGCTACTCCTCCGCATCGAGAGGAGTCAGATGAGGTGGCTCGGGCATCTGATCAGGATGCCTCCTGGACGCCTCCCTGATGAGGTGTTCCGGGCACGTCCAACCGGGAGGAGGCCCCGGAAGAGACCCAGGACATGCTGGAGGGACTATGTCTCCTGGCTGGCCTGGGAACGCCTTGGGATTCTCCTGGAAGAGCTGGAAGAAGTGGCCAGGGAGAGGGAAGTCTGGGCCTCTCTGCCTAAGCTGCTGCCCCCGCGACCCAACCCCGGATAAGCGGAAGAGGATGGATGGATGGAAAATGTACTTCAAAATGAACACCCATTTTTTGTAAGCTACTTTGGGTGTACATAAGTGCCTCTATGAGGATAGTTGATTCAAACCAGGTCATTTTTTGCACAACACTTGTAATTTCAAAAATGAGAGAAACATTAACATAAAGCAGTGTTTTGTATATCTTTTACTGATTTTATTAGATGTAAAACTACAGATGTTTCTGAAGTTTAAACATTCTCCTAAACACCTTCATGTTTGGTTGTTTTGTGACATTAAATTGGTCCCTTAGTGAATGTGGATAATAGAATGTGAGTGTGCCTTCCATTAATTGTACTTGTGATTGACTACCACTTCGCTCAGGGTTGGTTGCTTCTGGAACATACCTTGGTCTACTTGATTCCATAATATATTAAGCAGGTTTATCTATGTATAAATGGATGGATGAGTTCATGCACATCTGTTGACCATAAATATTATAGAATGATAAGTATGCAAAAGTGAAACAAACCATTCTGTTCCTAATCGCTAGAAAAAATTTCCTTGTAATTAAAAAATAGTTTTTCATTATGGCTAATTTGTAAAAATTGTAAGTTAACTTATTAATTTCATAAAGTAGTATATTATAGGCTTGGTAGAATTTTCTGTTACCATTGACATATTATGCAAATAATGTGAAGGAATAGGTATGGGAAGAATTTAACAAAGACAATTAAAAAAACTCATTAAACATATTTTAAAGGACTGTAATTATAACTTGTGTTAAATAAGACATATTGAATAATTACTGAAACCCCAACTTAATCCTAAGCATACTTAAAATACATTTGAGCATAGGTTTCTATTTTCTTAAACACAAGACATGTAATACAGATAATACTCTTAATTCAATTTTGTTGCTCTTTTAATTGAGCACATTAATATTTTTTACATTTAATATCATACATGATTTGTCATTTCTCTTTTTGTTTTAACATACAGTGTTATATATCGATTGAAAATTGATACAATGAAAACTCATAAAGGGCCCAAAAATTCTTAAGTTGAAACCTTTTAAAATAATGAGAATACTGGAAACTGAAAGAAAGTACAGGTCTTTACAGGAAAGTGAACATCTTCAAAAAACAACAAAAAAAGCAGTGTTTAGTATTCTCACTGCAGACTGAAACTTCTTACACAAGTTAGTCACTGCTGTAGACCAGGATTAATTCCAAGTGTTTGTGTTCCATTTATGCTGTAGTCTGTCTTTACAGAAAGTAAAATTTCCAATCAGTTCCTAAATGTGGTATGTATAAATCCTAAAATTAGCAAACATACTACCGTTAAACATTTTGATACATAGTGCATTTTGATTTTTAAGAATTCTACTGCCTAGGCAATCTGAATTTACTGTACATTATAATGCAATATTCTTAGTTTAGCTAAACAAGTTAAAATAATGCATGACTGCAGAAGCACATTTAATATTTGAATAATATACTGTAGCTACTGGGAAATTAAACAAGCTCTTTAAAGACTAATTGGCCTCCTCTTACTTGTGAAACATCTTCTAATATATTCTTTATAAAATATTATTATATATTTTATATATATATTATAAAAGCTAAAGTAAAAACAAGCAAACAGGAATACATCTCATACCCTACCAATAAGCAAATGTTTTAAATTCAGAGTTAGTAACTCTGTAGATGAATATTCTGTTTTATATTTGTGTAAGATCTGCACAACAAGTCTAATTGTCAAATAAGGACAAACTGGACACATGCATTACATCTGTTCCTTGGACCCTTGACAGACGACTGCCTTTAAATCCATTAGTGGCAACAACTAAAATGCAACATATTAATTAAAACTGCACATATTACATATTTATTATGTCCATCTGTTATTTAATTAGCTCTTACTAAGAACTTTTTTAAAATTATAAAGTGCTTGATATAACTTAATAGTTTTGTTCAGAAAATAACAAAATTCATATTGTGTGAACCACATATTCAGCCATTGGAGGGTATTTTTTTAACACTGATATAGCAAAACATAAAAAATAAATGAATCTTGAAAAGGACAAATGGTCACTGTAATAGAATCAAGTGAAAATTTACGGCATCATGAGGCTGCTAAATTTTATTAAAGAACTTTGTTATCAAGGTCCTGTACTGTACTTCAGCTGAACACGGAAAGCGCCGAAGCACCTATAAAAACGGCAAAGATGACTTCAATACTCAATGTAAGTTCTATCTGCTCTCTGCCCGTCGAGGGCGCGTTTATATGTTGTGTGTCCTGCAGTATGTACAGCTCAGGTTTTCCGGCCGACAGTAAAGATAGCTTCACCTGCCAAAAATGTTTAGTTAATTTAGAGTTGGTCGGGAAAATACGCGAATTGGAGGACCGCGTTAGGAATCTGATAGCGATTAGGCAAACTGAAAATTGGATCGACTCGGTTTGTTTAGACAATTCGGCTACTTCTGATTCGGCCTTAGTCTCTCCAGGTCCCACTGTAGTCAGTGCGCGGCTGAAATCAGCAGCACCAATTCTGCCACAGGGCGAGTGGGTAACAGTAAGATGGGGGTCTAAGAATCCAAAATTTAGTCCCCCAGCACCCAGGTCACCAATTCGGACCCAGAACAGGTTCTCAGCTCTCCGCAGCGCGCCTGTGGAATCTGAGAATAAGAAAGTGCTCATAATTGGCGATTCCATAGTGCGGAATGTTAGAATTCCAAACTATGTTAAACCAGCAGTTAATGTTAAGTGCCTCGCAGGGGTCAAGATTTCTGGCATAGAGGCCGCATTGGACCGTGTCGCCGACGATGAAGTATCTACCTTATTGCTGCATGTCGGCACTAATGATATTTATTTACAGCAATCTGAGGTATTAAAGCGGAACTTCATCTCTCTATGCACCAAAGCTAAAACAAAATGTCGGAATTTAATTGTATCTGGTCCCTTACCAAGATTATATAGAGGGGATGTGATTTATAGCAGATTGCATTCCTTTCACTGCTGGCAAGAAACCTGGTGTGCAAATAAAAGCATAGCATTTGTGAATAATTGGGATGATTTTTGGGAAAGGCCTGGATTTTTCAGAAGAGATGGTCTTCATCCTAACTGGAGGGGATCTTATGTATTATCCCAAAATATGGCAGCAAAACTGCCTGGTTGACTGATTAGAGCACCATCCAGGCCGCAGTCGTGTGATCTTAAATCACAGGCTGTTGTTTATCCCACCTGTTATTTTCCTGAAGCTGTTATCCATAATCCCTGTTGTGGGGCATCCAGTAAATTTAGTCTTGATACAAACCTTAAATTAATTGATAACCAAAAAATAAGGTGTATAATTAGACCAAGGGATAAAACCAGACCCTCCACCAGGGGCATCTGTAATAGAAATTTACTTCAAATTAAAACAAAAAATATATCGCCAGTTCAGAAAAAACCATGCAGTTTTAAATGCTGTTTATTGAACATTCGCTCTCTTAGCACTAAAGCTGTTTTGGTAAATGATATTATATTAAGTACAAAATCTGATCTGTGTCTTCTTACTAAAACCTGGCTTAGTAAATGTGACACTGTTCCCCTAGCAGAGGCGTCACCAGATGGATACTCGTTCCTTCATAAGTCTAGAGATTCTGGTCGAGGAGGAGGCCTTGGAATAATTCATTGTAATAAAATGCAAATCACTTCTAAAAATTTAGGCAACTTTACATCCTTCGAGGTATTCGTTTTAAATATTAAAACAGATTCCAACACAATTATAGTGCTAGTCTACAGACCACCAGGGCCATATTCATTGTTCATGACTGAATTTAGCAACCTTCTGTCTGATTTGGCTATAAATTATGATCACGTAGTTCTGATGGGGGATTTTAATGTACACATTGATGTGGAAACTGACACTTTTAGCAAATGTTTTACTTACTTGTTAAATTCAGTAGGATTTTGTCAGATTGTCAAAGGTCCAACTCATAATCATAACCACACATTAGATTTAATTATAACTTACAAAGTTGAAATTCAAAATTTAAATATTACTCCATTAAATGTAGTTATTTCTGATCACTTCTTAATTACATTTGATTTAGTTCTGCCCATGCCAACGCACTCACAGATTAAAACAAAGACAGTGCGACATCTAGATTGTAATTCTGCTTCAAAATTTATAGACACCTTGAGTAAGTCGAGTGTAATTGTGGAAAACCAATTAGATCAGTTAACATCAAATGTAAACATGGAAAACAATTTAGATCAGCTAATATCACATTATAATGTGACCTTGAGAGATGCTCTGGACACAGTGGCTCCCCTTAAAACAAAAGTGATCAAAGCGCATAGAAACTCTCCCTGGTTTAATGAAAATACTCGAGCTCTTAAATTAGAGTGTCGAAAACTGGAGCGTAGATGGAGAACAACAAAGCTACATGTCTTTCAAATTGCATGGACAGAGAGTGTTAATAAATATAAAAAAGCCCTCTTTAAAGCTCGCTCAGAATACTATTCTACATTAATAGATAGCAATAATAAAAATCATCAGGTACTGTTTAGAACAGTGGCTAAATTAACAAATGGCAATTCAGATCAACAGTGCAAAATACCAACAGATATTAGCAGTACAGACTTTATGAACTTCTTCAATGAGAAAATTAAAAATATAAGATCCCAGATCTCAGCATCACAGTACAAACCAAATAATAGCTTAGCAGACCCTGTCTCACATTGCATTCAGCACTTTAGTAATTTTAATCCTGTAACTGAGCAGGAAGTCTTAACTTTAATTACTAAAATGAAGCCCTCTACTTGTTCCCTAGATCCTGTGCCAACAAAACTAGTAAAAAGTGCAATGGATGTTCTTGCAGCACCTATTCTAACCGTTATCAATAGTTCATTACTGCATGGCACAGTACCTGATGCACTAAAAGTGTCAGTCATTAAACCTTTACTTAAAAAGTCAGACCTAGACCCACACATACTAAATAATTATAGGCCTATTTCAAATTTACCATTTCTCTCTAAAATACTAGAAAAAGTAGTCGCCAGTCAGCTTCAGTCACACCTTATGCATTACAATTTATTTGAGAAATTCCAGTCTGGTTTTCGCACTGGTCATAGTACAGAAACTGTACTAACACGGGTTGTAAATGACATTCTGATATCCTCTGATGAAGGAAACTCCACTGTAATTATGTTATTAGACTTAAGTGCAGCATTTGACACCATTGACCATTCTATTTTACTGCACAGGCTAGAAAATGATGTTGGTCTTACAGGCCACGTGCTCGCTTGGTTCAGTTCTTATTTATCAAATCGATTCCAGTTTGTACAGAAATGTGCTGACAGTACTCCATCATTATACACAGAAGTTCAATATGGTGTCCCACAGGGCTCAGTACTGGGACCTTTACTGTTTTCACTTTACATGCTTCCACTGGGATCTCTCATTAGGAAACATAATGTTAATTTTCACTCGTATGCAGATGACACCCAGTTATACCTTTCATTTAAATCAAATGAAGTTTCTCCGATGTTGTCTTTAATTAGTTGTGTTAGTGAATTAAAGGAATGGATGAATGAGAACTACTTGTCTTTAAATACAGATAAAACAGAGATGTTAATTGTTGGAGGGAATGACGCTGATCACAGCAATATTTTGTCGACATTTAACTCAGTTGGAATCCCAATTAATTTTAGTGAATCAGCCCGCAATCTAGGAGTTATCTTTGATTCTAGCATGTCATTTAAAGCACATATTACAAAGTTGTCCAAAACATGTTTCTTCCATCTTAAAAATGTTAGGAAATTAAGGCGCTTTCTAAATAAACAGGATTGTGAGAAATTAATTCATGCATTTATCTCTAGTAGGATTGACTACTGTAATGCGGTGTTCACTGGCTGTTCAAACTGTTCTTTATACAGCCTCCAGTTAATCCAAAATGCAGCTGCAAGAATTATTACAAGAACAAGAAAATATGAACACATAACTCCAGTTCTTAAATCCTTACACTGGCTCCCGGTTAAGTTTAGGGCAGATTTCAAAATCCTCCTTTTAACATATAAAGCATTAAATGGCCAAGGTCCGGCTTACTTGTCTTAACTTATCATGACTTACAAACCTGATCGCACATTAAGATCTCAAGATGCCGGTCTGCTTATGATTCCAAGGATTAATAAAATAACAGTGGGAGGTCGAGCTTTTAGTTACAGGGCCCCTAAACTGTGGAATGGTCTTCCTGCTTCTATAAGAGATGCCCCTTCGGTCCCAGCCTTTAAATCCCGGCTGAAGACTTACTACTTCAGTTTAGCATATCCTGACTAGAGCTGCTGATTAACTGTACATACTGCATCTCTGTTGTTAGTCATTAGCACTAAAACATAAGTAACATGATAAGTATAATTGAATACTAACCCTCACCTATTCTGTTTCTGTTCTCGGTAATCAAATGTGGCAATTGGTGCCACGGCCCACCTGCCAAGTTGTTTGCCTGCCTATGGTAAAGTCATCCCTGGTGGAGGATCACAGGAATCATGGGAAAGAGGGGCCCTTTCATCGGATTGGCTGGCCGAGCAACGTTTCAGCCGTGGAATGGCCAAATGGGGAGGCAGCTTGACGGATGAGGTCTCCAGCACTCTAAAAATATCAAAATCTTATTATGTGATATCATCTACTGTTAAATTCTGCTCTGTATTTCTAAAATTTTTATTATTATTATGCTGTATTAAGGATTTGTTCTGTTCTGTGTATTGTATTGTATTGAACCCCTTCTTTTGACACCCACTGCACGCCCAACCTACCTGGAAAGGGGTCTCTCTTTGAACTGCCTTTCCCGAGGTTTCTTCCATTTTTCCCTACAAGGTTTTTTTGGGAGTTTTTCCTTGTCTTCTTAGAGAGTCAAGGCTGGGGGGCTGTCAAGAGGCAGGGCCTGTTAAAGCCCATTGTGGCACTTCCTGTGTGATTTTGGGCTATACAAAAATAAACTGTATTGTATTGTATTGTATACTTGGACTGCTCAGTCTAAGATGACGCCCAATGTGCAGATCATTTGAAGGAGTTTTCACAAAACATAATATGTAAAATGTATTGTTTTATAATAAACCATTCACAATGAGCCCCTGCAGTGTCATTTGAAACAAAAAAATACTATTATAAAAATAAGAAAATCAGCTTGTACTGTACTTGAGTTTTTCTGCTGCAAATCCAGCAAACAAATAATTCATTATAATCTTAAAATGTCTCATTAATATAATTAGGGTCTGATAAACAGCCATTAAACAAAAATTGTTACGAAAAACAAGATTGTATTTTAAGTATTTAAAAAAATGTAATATTATGGATAAAATCCATCTGTAAGCTAATGACCTTTGTTTTATATAGTCCCCCTTTTAAAGCAGTTATCTCAGAGACAGAGATTGCATTCACTGGTAGGGAGTATAGGATGACTTTGTGATTTATAGTTCACGCCCTTGGCCACTACAGTATATTCCCTGCAATTTATCACTAACCTAATTATTCACTTCATATTTACATCCTGTCTTAACCACATGGTCTTCAGCAGCTCTCCAAGTTTTAGATCTTTGTAGTGATGCAGATCTGAGTATTTTATCCCCAATTTAAAATAAGAACTGCGGTAAACAGACACTCCTTTTTGTCTGAATTAATTTTTCTTTAAAGTGAGCATCTAAAGGGTTATACACAAATTTTATAACAACTGGGATTATTTTTAACATCTACAACATGGTACTCCAGTCAATAACAATGAGCCCACTCCTTCTCTACATTTGTTTTTTAGGTTTGGGGTGACCATTAAGACATGGTATCTTATGAGCGATAAATGCAAAAGCTGCAGTCACTGTTGTTTTGTCCATGTTCTTGACTAGTTAGAAATGGCATTAACTTTAATACATTTAAGTTGGTCTTACATTTCATACACACATTAAGTTGCAACTGTGAAAATTTCTAGTCTATTGACCAAACAACATTTCTGTTATTTGCAGAATATTCAGATATTGTTTTAACAAATTTTTTTGTATCTGTGAGACAATTTTGGATTCATAATTAGTCCAAATCCCTTAACAGCCTTATCTGGAGTAACACTTGACAGGACAACATTGTGCTAGGAAACAGTTACTGCAATACTGTATATTACTTCATATTTTACCCTACTTAACTTAAAGAATCCTAGCCCACTTTAAATAACTGTGGGAGAAGAGAGCCCTTATTATATTTAAAATTAGGAAAAAGCAACAACTTTTCTCTGTGGTATTTGGCCAAAGGCTTTCATGAATTTGTAAAGAATTTATTAACATTCTAAGATAAACAAGGTGTGCCTATGTTAAACGTTTTGAAGTCTGTCTTTGAAGGACTACTGCATATTAGGTTCTACGATGAAATAACTACCCTAACAGATTAATGGGGAGATTTTACTGAATACTGTATGTGGGATGTAGCCTGGATTTTATACTTGGTTGAATTGTGACTTGTAGTATAGCGGGTCTGTGGCTCTGAAAGAAGTGTCCATTTTAAATAAATAAATAACTGGATGTGCAGGGGAGAAGAGCAGGTGCAAGCGATTGCTGAGAAAACGGCTCGTCTCTGAGTTGGTGTTAGGCGGTCAGCTGTCTGTGTGGTGCCTCGTCGGCAGGTACAGTCAGTCTAATTGTCTCATTATCAGCCCGGGTTGGCAATCAGGCGATCTCACATGCACCCACTCCCCCAGCATACAAAAGGGGAGTGCAGGATAAGAAAGAAAAAAACACAAACAAACAAATGAGAACTGAGAGTGAAAAGGATGGAGGTTAAAGAAAGGAAGAAGAGCAGCAGGAGTGACAGAGAGCTGGTGGTTAGAGAGAGAAGCTGGCAGAAGGGAATGGAACCACATGGTGTAGTGCATGGCCAGTGCTCAGGAGGTGGCTCAGGGATCACTCCTGTTGAGTGACTAGGAATCAGGAGTGATCATCATGCTCAGAAATGTCATCTCGCCATGTGGAACCAGCGATCAGCAGCGGTGGGTTGATGGTGTGCTTTCACCGCAGGGAGTCTGGAAAGGCAGCGGTGGGCGCAGAGTCAAGCAGCGTCCGGTGGCTCCCCGTGGAACACCGTAGATCGGGCAGTGGGGACAAGGACCAGGACTGAGGAGTGTCTGCATCTGTTGGTGGATGTCTCTCCGTGCTGCGAGGTCTGAGTAGGACAAGCCGGAGAGGAGTTGGTTTTAAACTGAAGCACCGGGACTGAGAATTTTAAAGGAGACTCCTGCTTTGTTTTAACAGTTTATTTATTTGGATAAATTTTAACCTCCACTGTCACAGACTTTTTAAGGATTATTTATTTGATGAAATTTTTTTGAAGCACCGCACTTACTGAGCACTTTGTTTTTGTCAAATTGTTTTTAATAAAAGCATTGAACACTGTTTTGCCTTTCCCTTGCATTGTGTGGTGTCCTCATTTGCCAAGCTCATCCGCTTACATTATCGACATTATTGGGTTCAAGATGCTCCCAGACAGGACTGGGAGCATGAAGCAGACCCACACCATCACACTTGTTCATTGTAATGTGCCAAAAATAAAAACTATTCAATAGTTGTCAAGATTTCCACCTCCCACATCTAAAGTCCTAAAAATGGAAGTCTACACAGTTTTAAAACTATTTAACCTTTAACCAAATAATTAATGTTAACACGTTCAGCATTCAGGAAGCAGCTCTATGCGTTCAATAGTATATGGTGGAATATAGTGCTGATCACTTACAAATCAGTATTTTAACATAAGCAGGTTACTGGATGTAAACTCCACAATCCTGATCTTCTCTGTCTCTGTAAAAATGTTGTTTGAGGCTACACAGTAAGTGTTCCAAATGGATGGCTGTTAAATCTAATAAGCAGGTAAGAGAAAGTGATTAGCTTTGCTGTACAGTTGTAAAAGGGTCGTTAAAACACTAGATGTTCCATTTTTGTATTTGTAGTTAACCTGTAATTCATTACTTTTTAGTAATATGCAGTAGACAATTAAATGGAGGTTTATATCGGTGAGTGAATGCAAATGCTGTGCGTGTTTCTACAGTATGCTGTTTCTTCATGATTCCAGGTATCGATCTGTATGTGACAGGTTTACTGGGTAGGTAAGTAAGTATGTCTGGTACCTCTGTATCAGTCAGATACTACATGCACTCTTTGTGCTAGCTTACCACTGATTGGTGTGCGTTAATCACATTACTTCTTGCATGATGTCTTAACATATGCATTCATGTACATGATTTCTGAATAAGCAATATATAATTGTTATGTTTGAACTGATGTGAACGTCAGCGTGGAAATCCTCAATTGCATTAGGTCAACTTGGCTACTGCTGGCATCAAGTGCAGCTCACAACCACCAGATGAAAAGCCCCAGAAAAAACTAATACAACAATGTAGGTATGTTTACCTTTGCCAGTCAATTCTTATGACATTCTTCAATGCAAGAATTAATACTACCTATGACTCTGGGGAAAAGCAGTCCTGCCTGAATTAATCAAATAGTAAGAGCAAAAAGAAAAAGACAGACCGGAGAAAACTGTATGAACAAATAAAATGCTTCTTTATCAAACTCTATACACTGTCTTTGGCTCCCCAGTGAACTGAGAGGCTATTTAAAGTAAGCTGAAGAGCTGGAAGAAGTTACCAAGTATAGAGTGACCCCGTGTCTACAGCTGCACATGTTGCCAGCATGACTGTCAAGATGAGCAGGATAAAGGAAATGTAATTTATATAATGCATTATTTTCTTCCTGTAATACAGTATAGAAATGATAATGTATTGATGGTTAGACTGTCTAGTCAGGATAGCACTTAGTTCTTGCATTTCATTTGAAGGTGGGCATCATTTGGGGATTTCTGCATATACTGTTCTTTGATCAATATTATTGGCAGTTTCAGTGTATTAATATACCTGTCTAAACACAAAAGCACTGATAATAGGCACTAAAGCAAAATCAAAAATGAAAACTAAGTCTGAGCCGTACATACAATAATAATGCTTATTTCAAAGCTATACAAATGTATAATTAAAATAGCAGCTTGGAAACGTTATCTTTTGCTCTTATTAAAGCCTTCCAAAATCACCGATAATGAAATTTCAAGCAATAATTAAGAAAAACATTCAGAATAGTAAAAATATTTAATTTACCAATAAGTTGAGTAATAAGCAAAACAAAGTTACAGGTGTACAAAGTCAATAAATCATTTCTTTATGTAGCATCATTTATAGTCAGCCCCACTATAAAAGACAACTCATATAGTGTTGAACAATGCTAAAATACTTTAAGTCATGTATAATTATTGTTAGAAAAATATTTAAACTTGTGTGATATAAAACTAAAAAGAAAACAATTATCATTGTTTGCCAGCATTTCCAGAATCTTAAAAAAAATATTTAAAAACAATGCATGGTACTGGTGTACACTCCCTGGGACAAAACTTCCTGTCCTGTCACTGTTTCCCTGATTAATCTCCCTCTGTTCATATACGTTTTCTTCAGGGACTCTGATTTCACAACATACCAAAAACTGTTTACACTGTAACTTTAAATTGGTCCAGTGTCAGTTTGTGTGTGTGTGTGTGTGTGTGTGTGTGTGTGTGTGTGTGTGTGTGT
>JANRMT010062819.1:29834081-29844334 GCA_026402145.1 Polypterus bichir lapradei
TGTGTGTGTGTGTGTGTGTGTGTGTGTGTGTGTGTGTGTGTGTGTGTGTGTGTGAAAGAAAAACAGAGAGCATACCCTATGGTGCCTTGTCAAAGCAAGATTCCAGCATTATGTTCAGTATGCCAGGACATTCTTGGCTCTCTCATGTTCCTGATTAATTGAATAAGCATGTACAGAATACAGTTATAGACAGAACATGATTCTGTTTTCCAATGCTGTGTGAATCTGAATATTTTTCATCAGGGTTTAGTTATTTGATTTCTTACTGTGGAGTGGATAACACCACCCCTTCCACAACTAAGCAGAAAACAGAAAGGCATTTTATTGTTCATTTTATTTCAGAAAATCATTAGGATACAAGCACTAGTTTCCTGAATTGAGAATTTGTTATAGCAACATTTCAAATGTTTTACAGATTGGGGTGAGTAGACATTCATTGTCACCTTGTGTGCAAGCAAGCTTCTAGAACAGCATTTCATTAAAAAATGTTTCCAGTATACAAGAGTTTCCAGTCACCTTTTTCTGAATTCAGAGCCATGATGAGCCAAACCCTATCACTTTCCTGACAGCACTGGATAAAATGTACAGACCCATGCTGGAAAGGATGCCAATCAATCATAAGTCATGCATAGTGATAAATCATTGCATTTTTCATATATAAACACACAATTTTCCATCTTCTATAAAGTAGTTTTGATGATATAATTTGAAAGCAGTCCAGAATTTAGGAGTAGATTCGTAGCTTTTGTTTTTGCAAGTTACTCAGTGGTGCTCATGACAGATGCATTTGCTTTTAGTGCAAAAGAACACCTACTGTAATGATATGCTACTTGTCCTTCAGTAAACTCTCTTTCAGCATATGACCGGCAGGCAGCTTTTTGTTTGCTTTATACAGTAGAATCACATTCTTAAACGGACTATTCTGAATAGAGATTAAAAAAAATAACCCTGGCTCATACTGTCTTAGAATAAACAACTGCTGTTTCCATATTTTTAACAGTAACATGAGACAGTAGGTAAGAGCTTTAATCTGTAAAATAATGTATGAAATACAAGAAGATCATGAATTAAATACCGCAGCTCCATATTGCTTCTGCCTGTGACAATGAATAATGTGTGTATTTCTACCTGTGAATAAGAACAGACCTTTACTCTCTATGCTAAAGAAAGGAAGAAAAAAAAGAATGCTGACCTTACTAAGAAAAAAGTAAGAATCATTTCAACTGCATTCTACTGGAAATTTGGGACTATTTGAGGTCAAAGCTGTAATAAGACAGATGAAACAGTACCTCAAAGTACTTGAAATTTAAATGAACTATTTCCAATTTATTCAAGTGCTGAAAATGACATTTAGCCTCACTATTACACTGGAGTACTTAGTGATTGGAGGGTGTTTATTCATTCATCTAGCAGCAGGGGAGGGAATGATGGTCCCTAAGGATTACCATTTAAATAAAACACTACAGTTTATAGCTCTGACCTCCTGACTCATTCTACAATAAATATCTACACTATTACAATATTTGCAAGTAACCTCTTGCACACTCTTTACTGTTCATTTACACTTACATTTAATTACAGGTGCTTCTTCCTATTTAATGTGGTATTCAGATTGAAGCAGACATTAGCTTTGCATTTTCTAATAAACCTCATTTCATAATGTTAAGGCTGTGATGTTAAATCACTAAAAGGACATTGCCAAATAATAATGTACATTTGGAACTGACAAGAAATATAGAAACGTTGGGTCTGCAATGTTTATGAATATAGCCAAATTATTCGTCTTTGTTATACCATAACACAGTATGAGTTGGGTTGGTAAGCTCTCCGACGACAGTCATCGGAGTGGCTCTTGGGCAAGCTGAAACACTTGACGTCTTTCATTTATTGTACTTTTACCTATTCTTTCACACTGCTGTTATAGTCTACAAATCAGAAAAAACATTGTTCAGGAGACTATCAATAATTTAGCATGTTTAGAAAGAGAATTCAGGAGACAATTTAATACAGTAAAGGTTAATATTAATGATTATATCAAATTCAGATTTATACAGAAACTGCATTATCACTATCACTGCTGCATCACTGATCAGGTGGCCTGGGTTCAAATCCCACATCAGGTTGCTATCTCTATGGATCCTTCTTTGAGTACTATGCTTTTTGGACCCTTGTACATGAGAGTGTGTGCATGTGAATGTGTCCAGTGCTACCAGAATAAGCCTGGACCCCCATGACCTGTGACTGGATTAATTAAGAATGTTTGGTGTTAAATTGTGTAATATCCTAAAATCTACAGCTTCCACCAGTTTGTTCATTCAGTCACTCATTCTTTCTTTAACTCACTTATTCAGTTTAGAGTTAAGTTTCAGATGCTTCAACATTGTTCCAATGTCAAAATTACACTATTAGCTAAATTGTTCACTACACAATTGGGTTCTATAATTTTTTAGTCCATCAAGGAATATTAACTGGTGAAGATTTATGGTAAAGCAACATCTCTTGTTAAATAGTCCAGCAGGTTATAAGATGAAGCCAGGACCAAAACATGGGAACTAGAGAAGCCTAACAAAGGAAATCTCTGTTGTAGTCCAGGATAAACTTCAAAGTATCAATGTCAAATGATGTGTATTCAAAGACACATTTTGGTTCAAGTCAGGCTATACTTTGCACTAATTTAGAAATAATGCATTCTAACTAAGGCTGCCAAAATGTAATTCATTTTTGGATAATTGACTTTTTGCACTTAAACAAGTGGGGTGTTTCTTTGGTACTCTGAGACAATGAGGAAAAATATTTCAAGTGAGGAGAGTATAATGTTAATTTATTGCTGTATGCAGCATTATCTGGACAGCTTCTAAAGATGTCTTAAATTTCAAATGGCTAGTATGATTTTAAACTTCCTCCAACAACTTGACCTAATAATCTATGGTAAAAAATTATTTTAATTTTATTCTAATGAGTGTGACGAGAACTCCATGCTCCCAACTTACTTCTGGTAGCCCTCGAACCCGACACCGTCTGTAATGTCACAGATGAGCTAGGCAGTGAAGACATCAACCATGAAGCAAGGGGATGGTGCAAAAAGTGCGAAGTGCTTTTATTAAAAAAATCAACTAAATAGTGCAGTGTTTCAAATAGTCATTAAATAAATAATCCATAAAAACAAGTGAACCCATGGAGGTTCAAAACACAATAGAAAAAAATCCTTTAAAAACCGAGGTTGAAATAACGGCTATAAGCAGTCTTTCTTTATTACCAGGTGCGTTCTTCTACTGGCGGCTCCCATGCTTGTCCATTCAGGCCCCGCAACAGGGGAGTCGCCCTACCAGCAAATGCAGCTCATTCTTTTCTGGTCCGGTAGCCTTCCGATCCCTGGCTACGTCGGGCTCCAGCTGGACCGAGACTTGGGTTTCTTCCCCAGCGGCCAGGGCGCTCACACTGGGGCTCAACATGCCCAAAGCCTCCACGACTCCCGCTACCTTCTGTGCCAAGTCGTTTCCTCTGCCAGTAACTCCAACTCCTCTAAACTGCTCAGCTGAAACAACCACTTCCAACAGCCCCCCTGTGTTATTTATTACGCTAACAGAGGGAGGACAGATATCCTGGCTGATATAGGAGGTGATTTTGTACCTGGACAGGATGCCAGAGAGGAAGGACAAATGAATTGGGTGGCAGAACAAACAAATAAGCTTGTGTCCTGCCCGTATCAAATAATGGAAGGACTGGCGAGAGAAGGGAGTCGGGAGCAATTCCACAGCCCATGTTCTTTTCTGCTTTGCACAGTAGGAGCTACAAGGATGAAGGTATGTTTATGGAAAGTGCCTCACAGTATGTTGGTTTTTGGCATGGAAGATAGCACGTGTGTGACTGTTTCATACAGGGTACACTAAGATGACCAATATTGTGAAGGGTTGCTAGAGTGTTTAAACTAGGACTTTGCTAAATTATCCTTGAAAACTACAAAAGAGACAGAACTAAGCTTACAGGATATATTCTTTATAGTCACTAAATAAGGAAAAAAAAAGAAAAACCGGTGAGTTCCTAAAATGAGAATAAGAACAGTAAATGTGTGTATTTACTACACCCCCTTACAGTTTCTGTAAATCAAGATAACTGTAATTTCATTACATTAACCAATAAATGTAGGACCAGTATGCTTTCACAGCTGTACTTTACTGAAAATTTCATATAGGACTTGAATCTGTTCAAATTATGATAATCTCTGACTATAAATTGCCTAAACAAAACCAGCTTTGTTTAATGGATAGTTCAACATAAGCATAACATCATCTCTTTAGCCCAAAGAAAGATCTTGCAAAACGCAGTGAAAAGGTATGAGAACATGCAAACTTGACATTGAAAGTGCTAAATGTAATGCTTAAAGTAAACGTTTAGTTAGCAATGATGCATTGCACCACCAAGCCTTCACAAACATTTCTTGCCAAACTGTTGCATTTACAAGAATGAACTGTAGCAGGCTTTTCCTTGGCATTTAGTTTCCAAGTGGGGTCATCTGTCTTGACACATCTTTCACACATCTTTGAACAGATGAGGCTTTATTAAATGAGCTAGGTTATGGAAATAGAAAAGGCCCTGGTTAAAGGTTTTGTATACGATAAGTTTCCCAAAGGACACAATTTGAAGCTATACTTTCACTACTAATATAGCCAATGATATTTCTGTGACAAAATGGATACTCACAACAAAGAATGAAATGCAAGAATAGTGTGTTTCAATTCTGACATCAATCCATTAATTTTCTGACCTTACTTTTTCCGCTAAAGGCTCACCTATTTCTAAAGCAATAGGATCCAGTCAGGAACTAAATCAGGATGGGATGGTAGAGCACATTCTCACATACACAGAGACACAAATCAGGGCTCAACCCTAATGGTTTGCCAGGTTATCATCATCATCATATTCAGGTTGAGGCTATTGGCAAACCAATTCCTGACTGATGGCAACCACTTTAATGATGTAATTTCTTTTTTAAGAAGTGGATCAGGACTGGCCAGTTTTTACTTTTTATGCATAAATCAGCATATCATCATATAAATTGACAATAGTTGTTTTTATGATTAAAAAAAATGTAAAATGTGCACATGCATACTTGTAATTCTTAACTCCTGTTTAACATGTGAGTAAAACAAGTTAAAACATAGTGTAACAACCTGCCACCACGTAAGGCTATGTGAGCTGGTTCTGCACCTAACAGGAATGTTAAAAGGTTCCTTTAGGTCTGCGGTAACATTCTTGTCTTGCAATCACAGTGACCCGAGTTTCAATCAAGCTGGGGGACAAATCTGACGGACTGAAAAATCTCACAGTACCCACAGCAAATACAGTATGTCTGCTGTGTGAAAATCTATTAAAAAAGTGGGTCTGAACAGGGGAGTCCAGGCCCAGTAGAAGGCCCCAGAAAACTTCCAGAGTAATAATAATTATTTTAATAAATAATTAAAATCACTAAAAACTAAGCTACAGCAGGCATGTCAAACATCAGGCCAGCAGGCCAGAGCTGACCCTGGGATTTTTTTTGAAGTCACGCATCGCATACTATATTCAAAAAAATGTTACATACGACCAGGCAAGGACTATTGGTTTTCTCAAAAAAAAAAAACGGTTTTAAGCTCATTGTATACATGTATACAGTTTAGGTGGATTACATTTACACTTGGAATTTAAATGTGTTTCCAGGGTTTGCAAGATGTCCAGATAGAGAATGGATGGACTCATCACATGTACACAGCAGTTCAAGGATTACTGTTTGCTTGCATTTATCTACACAGCACAACACACTGCAGCTAATAACTGGTAGTCAGAATAAGAACAGGCTGCTTGTAATGACCCAACAAGAAAAAGTGAAAAGAAGATAACATACAACACTGCTATAAAGAACTCAGCTGTTTTAGTATGAGAGCAAAAAATTTTTGATCTCATGATGGGGGAGTAACTCAACTTAACACATGCCTCTGCCACCACCACTGTGTTCACTTTTTAAAGGGGCACAGGAATCAGGGCTGACCACCCTTCTGCTGCTTACCTGACTGCTGTCATCGCCCTGCACAATACATTTGTCTCTTCTGCTGACTTGATTGCTGAATGTGGAGAGAAAAGGCATTTGCACTTGTGTGAAATGCGGCCACCAATGCTGAACCCAGAAGTAGTTTCTATAATTAAGTTATGAAAACATGGCTGCAGTGACTAATTCTGCATTTTAAAAATTACTTTTGATTTTTTTTTCAGAAATATTTAATTATTTTTTGCTTAATTTAAAAGTAATACTTAAAAGCCCAGTGAATACTGAACAGCTGTTGCTGACTGAAAAATTCTTTATTATACTGGTTAGTATTTACCTCTAAAAATACAGACCCTTTGTATATTATAATTAAGAAATTTAGGCACTAGTGAAAATAATTTTTATTTAATAAAAACATGCTTTAAAGGAATCTATTAATTTTGCATTACAATTTAAAAAACACAGGCAGTGTAATTGCATTAGTAGCAAATATGCTTTTGTTAATAAAAAATTAAACTTAAAAACAAGCACATTACATAGCAACAAAAGTACAAAAGAGTATGTATGTGTAGGAGGACCCTCATACATTCTTGTGGCACACCAGTGGGACACAGGAGGAATAAAGGCTGAGAACCACTACATTAAAATGTATGACGATAAAGGATATACCAACTGCAACATGTACCAGGATAAAGTCAGCCATGATGGGACTAAAGCAATGACATTGTATGCTACATATTTGGCAAGATATTTAATATTATATCACACAACTGAGATTTTTAGTACATATGAGTAAAAATGGTGTTCATTTGAAACATTTGTGCACTTCTTTTTGATTGGTTCGTCAAATTATTGTAATGTTTTTAAAATTCATTAAGCATCAATACATTTTACAAGTAATTATGTTTGTTTCCATCTGAATAAAAGATACAATGATGGATATTTTAGAAACCCAATACAGGAACAAGTAAGGGAAATGCTCTTGAATATTTTAGATAAAAAGACAATAAACAGAAGGTGAATGGTCAGAGATTACACACACAATTGCCTTTGGAATAAATGCCTCCAAGTTCTCTGTTTGTATTTCATTCTATGACGCTAGAGTAGTTTCATACTCAGAGCAGTTCAGTACCATTGCAGCCTTAAACCTAGCAATCAGAACCACCACTGCCTAGAGGTGAACAACCACCTGTGCACTGATGTATACGGAGCAGTAACCATGCAGCAGTATTCTGGATTCCTTTTTCAAGGATCTGTGAACAATATGAAATAACTGCTCAGCTGGTGGTACTTTTTATACCTGAAATTGAAGGCAGACATGACCTTTTTTGTCCTTTATTATAACATGTTAAGTGATAAGCTTCAGCACCTGAGGAGAACCTTTGTTTTGGGTTCTGCTTCTGCTTGTTGCCATTCAGTTTGTTTTTGATAGTTCACCTCATAGAGCTGAAGAAGGTAGTGTTTCCCTAGCTATCCTTAGGTTCAATTAGGTTCAATTCCAGCTCGAAGGAAGTCAGGCATGCTTTTGTGCTCCAAGCCATCTCTACTCTGGTACATTCATCAATAACCTGGCGTATAAAAGCAAATCATCTTAGTTACTCCAAATGTAGACTGATAAAAATGGCAGCCATGTTTTCAGTTTCATCAGTCAAAAGCTGGCGCCTGGTTCCCAAGCCTCCACTTACACAGACATTTTGCCATTCATACGGGGCCAATTTATGGTTTATGCATATTTGAGATGCCAAAGGAAAGCAGAGTACCAACAGAAAACCAAACACATACAGTAGTCATGGGGCTGGTGCAATCCCAGTAGCACAGTGTGCAACAAGCAAGCCAGTCTTAGACAGATTTGTCAGCTTATCACAGGACTGATTCAGACATACAACCACACTAACACAAGGTCAGTTTAGTGGCCCTAGTTAACCTAATGTTCATGTTTTTGGGGTGCTAGAAAAACCCAGGTTACCAAGATAAAAAAACATTCAGACATGGAAGAACCCATAAACTTCATTAATCAATGCCCTGGATGGGCTTCAATCCAGGACTCTGGAGCTGTAAGGCAGCACCTCTAACTACTATAACACGTTGTCTTCTGCACAATACACACCCTATAAAAATTATTAAAATATATTCATATTTTTTACTGTATTTCTGGAGAAGAAGGTAAAAAGTCCAGTGATTCAGCAGCAGACTCTTTATAGAATCTTCAATGAAAGAGACAATCAGACACTTCACAAGTCAAACATTACAGTTTCTGAACAGAAGCAGCAGGTGTATCTATCATTATGCTGGTATGTTTCTGGCTCAACAATACATCTATTTGGACACAGTTAAACTAAGCTTTACACTTTGTACTGAAAGAAATGGTTAAGTGTGTTGCAGTCAGAAATATATACAAGAAGACAAGCATGGATAATTCTTCCATCTGGCTTTTGCAAAATGTCTAGATCTATAATGCTTATCAAATGATATGTTTTTCAGTCCATCAAGTTCTCATAGCTTTCAGTGTAGAATAGGACTTGGCTTTTCTAATTCTTTTCTGAGTTCTCAACTCTAATGTAACTGTCAGGCTACTTTGTGGACAAATGAGAGGAGACAACAGCCCAAAAGCCTTCGTGAACTTGATACAAGAAATTTTGTTCTTCTAAATACAGAAAAGAATGCACAAATGAGTGTTGATCACAGAGTTACATCACTAATAATAAGGGCAAAGTATTTTACATTATATAATACAGTTAAAACAGTTAAGAGAAGATTTTCTGAAAAAAATATTTGAAATCAAGGTATTTATTCACATTTTAAAGAGCACATTACATCACAAATACCTGCTAGAAATACAATGCATTTTACTAACAAGCCAATACTAAATAAAATGCTTTAGAATAAAGGTAGTGTGCAAATTCACATTAAATGTGGACCTGTGAGGGGATGCTGGTCCGAATAAGATGCAGTATGATATGCCCACCTAATCTGTAACAAATGTATTGTTATAAAATCTTTATGTAAACAGAATAAACAAAAAAATTACTATTACAGAACAAATGGCAAGATATTATTAATTTCCCTGAAATGTGGAACTAATAGTAAAAAAGCAGAAGAATTCAGGCTAAAAAAAAACCTTCAACAGTTTTCGGTGGCCTATAAAAAGCATTCATTCTTTTGTTGGGCTACAATAAGCGTAGTAATCTGGTGATATTAAATGGTTAACTAAATTCTAAAAATAATTTTAAATTATTTACAAAGAAAACCAGAAAGTCTGAGAAGTATAGCTTATACAGCTCTTGTGCAACCAGCTCTCTTCAAAAGTCACAAAATTAGTAAAACAGCACTGAAAAATAATGGGTTACTAGCAAACTCTGCTTTCTTTCTGCCATCTGATTTAATAAATCTAATTATAGTACATAATTCTGTCAGTACAAACATGTCTTGTGTCTAAGTCAAAATCCATAGTGAATCTTTGAACACATTCTCTTGATAATTTCTGTCTAGTCATGAATACTGGATTCCATATTCTATTATAATAAAATATAAAAAAATAACAAACCAAGTAAAAATGTTTGTAAGCACTGCAGTTCTTTAGAATATACTATGATAACACTCAGGCTGTTATCAGTTTGAAATCTAAAGTACATTCCTTAAATATGATTTCTCCTACCACTTCTGCATGATGTGATTGTTGCAATTGGGGATTTTGGAGTGTTAATCTGAATATGCAGTCATTAAGAGCCCTTTTCACACTCTTCTCCACTCTCCCACTTAGAACCTTGCCATGGATGACAGGCTCATTTATATTTGGAAACAGAAACAGAAATTTAAAGACTGTACTTAATCTACAAACACTGAACTAAGGAGGCTATTGCAAAGCAAGATATATTAGTGACATGCCATTGATGTAACCAACAAAGTATAAAAGGAAGTAAATAGACTGGGTTCTCTAAAGTAATTAATATCACATCAAACAAATAGCATAGCCATTCTATTACAGCTATTGCAACTTAAAATTAAAATGTTTTTATTCTTCCAGAGCCATACTACTCTCTAAAAACAGGCTTAATATAAACAAAGACAGCAGCTATATGCTTACTGTTCACTCAGACCACCTATTTTTGTGCACTTAATCTTTTTTATCGAACATTCAACACAGCAAGCATTTATTGCATCAATACATTGAATCTTCACACACACATACACACACACACACACACACACACACACACACACACACACACACACA
>JANRMT010062819.1:29863252-29905062 GCA_026402145.1 Polypterus bichir lapradei
ACTTAAAACTTTCTCTCGCAGTTTCGCTGAGTTTGTGCCAAACACCACCCTGACCATCTCATCTTCCTCAGCATAAGCACAGTCCTTCACTCGTGAATATTAAGTGGCAGTGTTTCTATTGGATTGCCACTGACGGACGGCCTTATATGGGCAGGCACTAAATTACAAACGCTAGCGGCAGCCTGTCTATGAACTTAATTTAAAGTTTAGGTTTACATCGTGCTTTGTTTCCGAAGTAGCAGAACTCATGAATATGGTTGTATATGTCACTCGCTCGCTTCTTATTGTTTCGCTGCCTTCTCAATTATATAATGCATGTTTTCTTCAGCGCTTTTTGGGCCTCTTCCTGGTTTTCTACCTACTGCGTGATTACGTGGGAGGCGTGATGATGTCACACGAAACTCCGCCCCCACGGGTTTCACGCTCATCTCCATTACAGTAAATGGAGAAAAACAGCTTCCAGTTATGACCATTACGCGTAGAATTTCGAAATGAAACCTGCCCAACTTTTGTAAGGAAGCTGTAAGGAATAAGCCTGCCAAATTTCAGCCTTCTACCTACACGGGAAGTTGGAGAATTAGTGATGAGTCAGTCAGTGAGTCAGTGAGTGAGTGAGTGAGGGCTTTGCCATTTATTAGTATAGATATACAGTAAATTTATTCATGATTCTATGATGTATTGTTCTGTGATTGAAGAGGTGCCAGTCAGGAAAGAGAGTCTTAAGACAGGGACAGAACCCAAAAAGGTTCTAAATGAGATAGAAAGGAGGAGTGTGGGAGGAACAGGGTGATGCTTCCTCAAGATTCTAGACCGCAGAAGACCCAGTAGGTGCCTGGGACACATTACTCTCTACTTAATACAATACAATACAATACAATTTATTTTTGCATAGCCCAAAATCATACATGAAGCAGAAGGCCCTGCCTTTTGACAGTCCCCCAGCCTTGACTCTCTAAGCAGACAAGGAAAAACTCCACAAAAAAAAGTAACTAAAGGAGGCACTTTGGTTACATAAGAGATGGTTTTAGTGCTTCGGATGAAGCAAGACTGACATAATCTCAGGGAGCACAAAATGCAACTATGACTTTGTAGCACCAGACTCTACAAGTGAGTCTACAGTGAGTTGAGGTAAAGGATTACAAAAAAACACAGTGGCGGGGGTTGTGAAAAATATTGAGTGAGATAGACTGGAGTGGTTTGTGTGAAATTCTGAGATGTGGCAGACACCAACATAGTCTGAGAGGGGCTGCAGGATTGTAAAACAAGACATCCATCTTCCACTGTGTTATAGTCGGTGTGATAGGATTCTTCTAGTTAAACATGATAAAACAACAAGCAAAGAATATAATGCAAGAATTCACAACTCACTTCTCACTAAATCCAATGTCACACGGCTTCTAGTTGGAGGTGATGTCAAACTTGGTGACTGCCGTTGACAATCTTGTCACTGGAGCAGGTAAATTTACACAAGAAATTGTGGGGCATGTCCAATTACATCACTGTAGGTTTGACTTTTCAACACAGTTTCACATTTCCAATGTACAGTATAGGAAGATCTCTGCTTTCCCTGTCAATCAATAACATGCTGCCTAATGGAGCTGGTTCCCATGCAAAGGGTTTACAGTACAGCTGCTGGCTTGCTAAAATTACGTAAATTAAGTCCACAAATGAAAATCGCTAGAAAAGACATGTGATGTGACACAACAATAATGTTGTATTGTGTGTTAACCCAAACAGAACTGATAAAAGATTAAGGATTATGAGAAAGCACTCACAAGTACTATTTTTGCCCATATATATTTTAAACAACACTGCTTATCAGTCAACCTAGCAATTTTTGTTGAGATATCATTTAAATCCTGCGGTGAGCTGGCGCCCTGCCCGGGGTTTGTTTCTTGCCTTGCGCCCCGTGTTGGCTGGGATTGGCTCCAGCAGACCCCCGTGACACTGTAGTTAGGATATAGCGGTTTGGATAATGGATGGATGGATCCTTTAAATCCAACTGAATGATGTGACTGACTGTTCAACAAAGCAGAACATTAATTACTTCTGTACGAATAACTCTCCATCCCAGCCAGGGTTCCTTCACTGGGTGGGGTTCAAATTCGTATTTTGTGTCTCTTTTGTTCATTTTTGATTCTTTAATTACTGTTGATTATGTACATCATTTTTCATTTTATTTTTTGTCTTTGTATATATTCTGGTTTAGGGGGGCACCTGGCAATAATCCTATAAATCCAGAGTCTCCAAAGGTCTCTGGCAATTCATTTTGAATGTGCATGGGGTGATTTGATGCATGCCCTTATTATTAGCCGAGGTTTCACAGTGATATCCCCCTTGATTGTGCAATTTTTGGAAGTGCTTTTGAACTCCCACTTCACAACAATAAGAAGGGGGGCTCTGCCAGCCTAACTTACATTCTCATGGAATCCCTAGGTTTAGTCTTTTCATTGAAATGTGTATAACTTGTAATAAAAAAATGTTAGTACTGTAAAAAAACGGTAAACAGAAGTTTGTGTGGAGACCAAACACAAGCATTTAAACAAAAAAATATTTCCTCCATCTCAGTAGCTCTTATTCTTTATTCCAGTTTTAAAAAGATTAAAATTGGACATGATACTTGCATATATTGAAATACTAAATATTATAATATAAAATTCTGTTTTATTAACACGTTTTATCAACTATCAGAAGGAAAACATGCATATATATATATAATAATAATAATAATAACAACAATAATAATTCATTTTATTTAAACAAGGCGCCTTTCTGAGAACCCAAGGACACCGAACAAACAATAAATAAATAAAAAAAAAGGCACATTATAAACAACTTAAAACTTCAGAAAAAAACAGAAGATATAAAAATTAAAACCAAACAAAGCCACTGTAATCATAAAGAAAAAGTCATTTTAAACAAAAGCGTTTTAAGTTTACATTTGAAGGTTGAAAATGATTTGATATTTCTAAGCTCAATAGATAATGAATTCCAGAGCTTTTCTGTGAATTTCCCCTTGGGATTAATAAAGTATCTATCTGCTCTGCCCCCCATTGACGTTAGACGGGCGAGAGGGACGGTCAGGTGGATGGAGGAAGAGAATCTAAGGTTACGGGAGGGAATGGCAACATGAAGAAGGTCAGACAGATATGGAGGGGCGAGGTTATGAATGGCCTTAAATGTTAATAGCAGAATTTTAAAATCAATTCGAAACTTAATTGGGAGCCAATGAAGCTGCTGCAAGACCGGAGTAATATGGTGAATAGATGAGGTTCAAGTAATGATGCGAGCTGCAGCATTCTGGACTAGCTGAAGCTTATGAAGAGATTTACTAGAGAGACCAAAGAGGACTGAATTGCAGTAGTCCAGACAAGAAGTAACAAGGCTGTGAACAAGAATGGCAGTGGTTTGGGGAGTGAGGGAGGGGCGGATGCGATTAATATTACGTAGGTGGAAATAAGCCGACTGGGTGATGTTATTAATGTGAGATTGGAAAGATAGAATACTATCAAGGATGACATCCAGACTCTTAACCTGAGGTGATGGGGAAACAACGGAGTTATCAATCACAAGAGAAATGTTGTGTTGTATATGTTGTAAGAAATAAATCAGGAGAGTGATATACTCAAACGTAAATTTATTATCAAGTATTATGAAAAAACACAAAATACATAATATACTCACAAAGATAATATTATGCTCTTAAAAAGGCTGTAATGAATACTTCTTAACAGTTTCCTGTAACTGGGCAAGAGACCTGCATTCTTCCTTCCTGTATATACCTCCTTAACCCATATGTGTTATCATCTAAAAGAGTGCAGGTATATAAAACAAAACTTTTCTGTGAGCTTCACTCTTGTCTCCAGATTAATTTGCACCAGATGTCAAATACTACAACATTAGTATCAAGTACTGGACAGATATAAAAAAATTGGGAACAGAAATAATTAAAGTTTATTTCTTTTTCTTCATTACTTAGAAAAAAAATTATTTATTTTTAGTCTAAACCAAATAAATGAACCCATTTCTTGAAATAAAAATGCAATCTTTTTGGCATGTAATATTACTTTATAACTAAATTCTCTCTGAAAACAATATTAAGATTGGGGTTTTCAAAACCAAAAGTACACTTCTAAATCTGTGGCTGATAACCACTTTCTGTCCTAAAAGTAAGTATAAACAGGTCATGATAATATATTATTTTATTTTAGGTCACTTAGTTGCTGTACTGAACACAATAAGGCAGGGAAGGTATTCAGAGTATAATCTGAGGCAGAAAATACTGGGAGAAGGGGGAAATTATTTAGCAGCAGAGTCACTGTCAAGGGAAAAGTAATAGTCTAAATAATCAGAAAAAGCTGTCAAAACTGCTAACCACAGCCAAAAAACTATGCACGAGCTGAATAAATGTTAAAAATCCTAAGCAGTTTCACTAACTTGTTATATACTGTATGCCTTCAACTAGTACTACTAAGTTTATTTGTTCTGACAGGTACCCAGTACTTGGATAACGCACTGTTGGGTGCTGCCATCTTAAATAATTGGAATGCAATGACATGGACTGTCTGTCACAAGACTGACTCTGATTTTAACAACACTTTCAACCATAATTGTCAAATTCAAATTAAATCGCTAATATTGGGTAAAAATAAACACAGACATTGTTAGCACTTGAATTTTATGTTTTCTATCTTGAGATTTAAATGACTTAAATAAGCTACCCTACAGGAGCAACAATTTCTGAAAAGGGTTTTTAAGCAAATGTAGAGAATGATTTGGAAGAAGAAAAGGAACTGCAAGAAATGCAGCTTTCTAAGAAGACATCCTCTATCCATCCAGGGTACACCTGTTATATTGGGCTCCAGCTAGAGTAACACCTGCACTGGCAATAGCCTTGAATGAGAGTGGTGGCTACTAGCAGAGCATATCTGGCTAATGGATGCCATAACGTTTATATTGAAACTCAATAATGGAGACCAAAAAATGTATTCATTCCTCCACTCACCCACTCATCCAACCATCTACATTCATCTGCACTTAATGTAAATCGTCTGTAGCTGGGGCCTGTAGCCTAAAACAGCTACACTGGCTACTAGGAAAACACCACCTCTGAACCAATTGCAGCTGGTTGGCCATACACATTAAAAATGAAACTTAAGCTTACTTTTGTAAAAGTTACCAAAAGTAATTTTTAATTACTTTCTGAGTATTTTTATTATATATACTTTAAGGAGACCAAGCAAGAATACCTAGTTCAAGTATTATACTTGACTTATTTGAGCATATTTAAATCTTTAATCCATATCCTACTTTAAACTAAAACGCCACTCTTTAAATTACTCATTTTAAGATTGTCAGTGATGGAAACAATTAAAATTTCAATTATGACTAGCCTTGGTAGTCATTCAATTAATTTTTTCTAGTACTGTTGTTTAATTTATCTTTAACAAAGCTACCTTTGGAAGTATTCTTTAGTTACTGTACAATTAGACAAGGGTTATTAACAAATGCATGATAATTTGCATTATAATATGTATTCTTCTGATAACTGACCATAATCCCGCATTAAAATTAATGGCCCACCATTAGAATTCCACATTTGGCTTTCTTGAAATATAAAAAGTAATTGCTATTAAATTCATGCAAAGTGAATGAACACTGCGTGATAATTAAGCATAAGATTCCCTTCTTTCTAACCACACTAGAATAATAATTTAAATGTTTACATATTTCCAGGCAAGTGTTCTTTTATTTCTTTATTTTATTTTCTATCTGCAAACAACATATTCTCCTACAAAAAGGTAAGTCATCATCTAGAAAATGTTTGCTCTTGTAATGCAGTAAACTGCTCCTTTATCTTAAAAAAGATATGTATTACAGCAGTCAATAACTCACTATAAACAATAGTCATTTAATTTACTAACCCTATGTACCAATAGAAACTTACTATGAGAAATCAGGTATAAGGCAGGAAATATCCAGGATGGACTGCTTGTCCATTTGAAGCCACACTCATGTGGCTGGAACAATCTGAATACATCAATTAACACAAAATGCACATCTTTTGGACAGAATAATAAACTGTACTTGTAGTAATACTCTGCAGATATAGGGAGAAACAGCAAACTCTACAAACATTGTCTCATCCATCTTTGAAACTAGGGGTCTGGTTTGAACAGGCAGCTGGGATAACCACTGAAATTAATAGGAACTAGCAGATGCTAGAATTTAACTTTAAGATTAATAGATAGGCACATTTCCAAATTAGGGGGTTGACACATATGCGCATCTGTTTATCACTGTCAGGGCTCAAGTATGTTATACCACCCTGGGACTAATCCCTCCACAGCACTGAAAAAACACCCAGTGAGGGCACCTGACTCTTCCCCTTCCGATCTCCCACCTATAAATCACAGGGTTGACGGAAGGAGGTGTCACTCTGTGAGCACAGCACAGGATAGAGTTACTATATAATTGACCATCCTCAAGGAACAAACCTTGAAGCCCGCATTTGTGTATTTTTTATTTTCTGTTTACTTTCACTTCCTCTGTTTCATTTAGTACTTGTACCATTTGTTAGATTTTCAATTTGAAGTAAATGGGAATGACTGGGTTGTTGCACCAACATTTACTGAAAAGACTTGTGTTTCCTCACTCGACCACAGGGGCTAATAAACTGCGCAATAGTAGAACACTGAGGAAGTTGTGGTGTGGGGGTGGATCAAGTGCCCAGATACATGCCTAGAAAAACAATGGTTAGGACCTTCTTGATGAAATCTCTGTTTTTACTTTAACAAACATGTTTGATTTTGTAGAAAGTATTATAATTTGGTATTTGTATAAAAGAAATGTCCACTGTAACTTAAAAATCAAAACACTATACTATTTGTTTTGTTCAAACAGTGGATTGGAGGCAGAAACTAAACCTGACATTAGTGTGGTTTATATTTCAATGGCTTAGCCACTATAACCACACTGCTTGGCATGCTGTTTTTCCCATTCTGTGTGTTAGCCCCATGTCTGCATAGGTTTCTTCCCACCAAACAAAGGTCTAATATCCTGGTTGGTTGATTAGCAGTATTAAATTACTCCAAAACATTTGGGCATTTGTATTATAGTGCTTGTGTGAGAACACTAAAGATGTGGCCTCACAACAACAGTAAACCATATGTTGCAGGACTCTAAGCTGCACTACTTTGGATTATGACTGAGAGAATAAATATATGGCATAATTATTGTTTGTAGCAAAATAACATATAACATTTTCAGATCCACTTAATCCAGGTTAAAGCAAGAAAATACTGGTCTCTATCTGGCAAATCTGAGCACAAGCCAGAATCCAATCCTGTTCAAAGTGCCAGTCCATAACTGGAAACACTGTGCACATACCCACATTTACAGTAACTGGGTCTAGTTTAGAGGTACTAGTTAAATGAACCTAACATTTTGGAGAAGTGGGAGAGGAAAGCTGCAAAGTCCATACAGATAGGAAATTAACCTATCTGGAGTTGTGAGGAATCAATACTAACCATAAACTTGCTGTTACAGCTTTAAGCATTTTACACCACAATACAATAGAATACAATGTAAACAATCTTACAATGACTGCCTTATAGATCCAGGGTCCTGGGTTCAAATCTTGTGTCAAGTTGTTGTCTGTATGGAGTTTGCATTATCACCCTATGTTTGCTTGGGTCTTTCTCAGAGTATCCCTGTTTATTTCTTATACTTTAGGACACTAGTGATTCTAAGTTGCCCCAATGTGTATGCCTCCAATGCACTGTCACAACATCCAAGGACAGTTTGTGCTTTTTTTTTGTTTTTACGGAGGTAAAGAACTTTGGGGTAACCGTTGACTGTAACCTGAATTTTAAATTGCATATTAATCAGATCACTAGGACAGCATTTTTTCACTTAAGAAACATAGCAAAAGTTAGACCTCTTATATCATTGAAAGATGCTGAGAAATTAGTTCATGCTTTTGTTTTCAGTCAACTAGATTACTGTAATGCACTCCTCTCAGGACTACCCCAAAAGACATACAGTGGTGTGAAAAACTATTTGCCCCCTTCCTGATTTCTTATTCTTTTGCATGTTTGTCACACAAAATGTTTCTGATCATCAAACACATGTAACCATTAGTCAAATATAACACAAGTAAACACAAAATGCAGTTTTTAAACGATGGTTTTTATTATTTAGGGAGAAAAAAAATCCAAACCTACATGGCCCTGTGTGAAAAAGTAATTGCCCCCTTGTTAAAAAATAACCTAACTGTGGTGTATCACACCTGAGTTCCATTTCCGTAGCCACCCCCAGGCCTGATTACTGCCACACCTGTTTCAATCAAGAAATCACTTAAATAGGAGCTGCCTGACACGGAGAAGTAGACCAAAAGCACCTCAAAAGCTAGACATCATGCCAAGATCCAAAGAAATTCAGGAACAAATGAGAACAGAAGTAATTGAGATCTATCAGTCTGGTAAAGGTTATAAAACCATTTCTAAAGCTTTGGGACTCCAGCGAACCATAGTGAGAGCCATTATCCACAAATGGCAAAAATATGGAACAGTGGTGAACCTTCCCAGGAGTGGCTGGCCGACCAAAATTACCCCAAGAGCGTAGAGACGACTCATCCTGAGGTCACAAAAGACCCCAGGACAACGTCTAAAGAACTGCAGGCCTCACTTGCCTCAATTAAGGTCAGTGTTCACGACTCCACCATAAGAAAGAGACTGGGCAAAAATGGCCTGCATGGCAGATTTCCAAGACGCAAACCACTGTTAAGCAAAAAGAACATTAGGGCTCGTCTCAATTTTGCTAAGAAACATCTCAATGATTGCCAAGACTTTTGGGAAAATACCTTGTGGACTGATGAGACAAAAGTTGAACTTTTTGGAAGGCAAATGTCCCGTTACATCTGGCGTAAAAGGAACACAGCATTTCAGAAAAAGAACATCATACCAACAGTAAAATATGGTGGTAGTAGTGTGATGGTCTGGGGTTGTTTTGCTGCTTCAGGACCTGGAAGGCTTGCTGTGATAGATGGAACCATGAATTCTACTGTCTACCAAAAAATCCTGAAGGAGAATGTCCGGCCATCTGTTCGTCAACTCAAGCTGAAGCGATCTTGGGTGCTGCAACAGGACAATGACCCAAAACACACCAGCAAATCCACCTCTGAATGGCTGAAGAAAAACAAAATGAAGAAGACTTTGGAGTGGCCTAGTCAAAGTCCTGACCTGAATCCAATTGAGATGCTATGGCATGACCTTAAAAAGGCGGTTCATGCTAGAAAACCCTCAAATAAAGCTGAATTACAATAATTCTGCAAAGATGAGTGGGCTAAATTCCTCCAGAGCGCTGTAAAAGACTCATTGCAAGTTATCGCAAACGCTTGATTGCAGTTATTGCTGCTAAGGGTGGCCCAACCAGTTATTAGGTTCAGGGGGCAATTACTTTTTCACACAGGGCCATGTAGGTTTGGATTTTTTTTTCTCCCTAAATAATAAAATCCATCATTTAAAAACTGCATTTTGTGTTTACTTGTGTTATATTTAACTAATGGTTAAATGTGTTTGATGATCAGAAACATTTTGTGTGACAAACATGCAAAAGAATAAGAAATCAGGAAGGGGGCAAATAGTTTTTCACACCACTGTAAATCGTTTGCAACTAGTGCAGAATGCAGCTGCTAGAATCCTAACTAGGAAAAGAAAATCCAAGCACATTTCTCAAGTTTTGATGTCATTACACTGGTTACCTGTGTCATTCAGAAATTCACTTTAAAATACTGCTTATGGTTTACAAAGCCTTAAATAATCTCGCTCCATCTTATATATCGGAATGTCTGACACCTTATATTCCAAATCGTAACCTTACATCCTCAACTGAGTGTCTGCTTAGAATTCCAAGAGCTAAACTTAAAAGAAGTGGTGAGGCAGCCTTCTGCTGTTATGCACCTAAAATCTGGAATAGCCTGCCAATAGGAATTTGCCAGGCTAATACGGTGGAGCACTTTAAAAAAACTGCTAAAAACGCATTACTTTAACATGGCCTTCTCATAACTTCATTTTAATTTAATCCTGATACTCTGTATATTCAATTAATTATCATAACTATTCATGGTGGCTCTAAAATCCGTACTAACCCCTACTCTCTCTTCTGTTTCTTTCCCGGTTTTCTGTGGTGGCGACCTGCGCCACCACCTCCTAATCAAAGCACCATGATGTTCCTACATTGATGGATTAAAAGCCAGAAGTCTAGATGACCATCATCATCAAGTCCTTCCGTGAGAACCCTAAATACAAAGAGGACTGTTTCATGTATGTAAGGTAGAATGCCCAGAGGGGGCTGGGTGGTCTCATGGTCTAGAACCCCTGAAGATTTTATTTTTTCTCTCCAGCCATCTGGAGTTTTTTTTTTTTTTTGTTTTTTCTGGCCTCCCTGACCATCGGACCTTACTCTTATTCTATGTTAATTAATGTTGTCTTATTTTAATTCTTACTTTGTCTTTTTTTCCTCTTTTCTTCATCATGTAAATCACTTTCAGCTACATTTGTATATTATTTGTATTTGTATTATGTGCTAATAAATGTTGTTGTTGTTTGTGTTCAGTGCTGCTGGGACAGGCTCTGGTACTCGAACTCTCAATTGGATCAAGAGTACTTGAGATTGTTATGCTACGTATAAAATTATTTACATGTTGGATTTTAACTGATGAAAAAGTAAACAGTGAAAACTTTGATCTGCTTGCATTTAAAGTACAGTGTTAATATATAGCTAAACCTAAAAATACTGGACAGTGTGCCAGAGTAGTTAAAGCATTATTCTATAAATAGAAACGATTCTGGTTTAGGTCACCTAACTTGTCTGTGCCCTGATTATCAAAACATCTATCCTTAATCAGGGCTAGATTAAGGTGGGTGCTATTGATGCTGCAGCATTAGGCCCATTCCTGAAATAGGCCCAGATGAAAACAGACGAGAATTTTCCTTTGCTATATTAACTTCAAAATAATTCTTAGAATGAAATTTGGAGTCCGACTTTCGGACGCCTAGACACAGCGTTACTTATTATACAGTTACTATTGTTCTTTGTGCTGTGACGTAACTATAACGTTGTTGTGTTTATTGTTAACCGAAGATTTCAAGTTAATGCTATCGATTTTACGTTAAACAGTTTACTTAGTAATTTAGCTGCGTTTTTTGCAATATCTTGGGGATTCTTGCCGCTTTATTATTGTTCGGTAAGTGCCACATAGTAAATTTTTCACCCTGAAAGTTAGTTGTACAGTAAAAATCGATGGCTATTTAAATGGTTATCTGTAAAGGTAAAACTAAAAGCCTTTTTAAAATCCTCGACAGGATCCTGGTCTATTATTAAATTTAAATCGTGGACAAATTTTTACCCTCAAGAGCCAGAACTGAGACACTTTGACCCAATGTCTATGCAAATTCATTTTTTCTTACTCTGTTTCGTAAGAGAATTGTGAAATTTTGTGTATTTCATTGTTAGGTTTTCTGCATTAAGTGCACTTTTCAGACAATTGCTATTGAATGTTGATGCTGCATAGTTTGATGTTGTTACGATACTACGTCGTTATTATTATTCATGTTCAATAAAGGCTGGCTGGTTGCGTCGCAAACAATTAAGGCTCCTTAATTTTTGAAAGACCCTTATTAAGCCATTTATATTTCATATCTAACTTAGCATTGTTTCTGTGTGAGTATGGCTGTATGTATGTGAGTGTTTTGTAATTGGCCAACATCCTGTCCAGCACTGATTCCTAAATGGCATCTGATACTGCTGGATCCAGGCTCTGGTGCCCCAAAACCAAGAAGTGACTTAGGAAGGTTCAGTAAACTATGCAAACAAATGGCATATTTATACAAAGTGATCTGTAAAATTTGAACACAGTAAAATGGTGTTGAATCATGGACAGGATAAATGACATGAACAACATCAACAATTTATTTCCTTTATAGCCCAAAATTACACAAGGAATGCATCAATGGGCTTTAACAGGTTCTTTTTTTAAAAGCCCCCAACCTTGGCTCTTTAAGAAAACAAGAAAAAAAACTCAACAATAAAAAACCCTGTAAGGAAAAAAAATGGCAGGAATCCTGGCAAAGGCAATTCCAAGAGAGACCCCCTTTCCAGGTAGGTTGGAATGTGCATGAAACAATGGGTTAAATGCAATATAACAAAGAACTCAAGTAATCCAACTTGCAGAGCTAGATGGCAAATCTGTCATTGCACCCACAGAAATTCAACAATACAAACCACTTTATTCTTGTACAGCGTTCCTCACAAACTGCAGCCGTCACAACAACTCTCAAGGAAAAATGTTATACTTGATTATAGGGAGCATGCACCCACCATAGATTATAGAACTGATTAAATGCAGAACTACCTTATTTAAGGATATAGATTTGTTAAAATACTAACAAAAATGCAAAACAACATCTGTTCATCAGCTAATCGTAGAACTACTGCTAGATTTCAGAAAAGGAGTCAGACAAGACACATTCAGAGCTCTGGAGACATCGGCCAACTAGCTTCCTTCCCCCTACTGGTCATTCTGATTCAGAACTCCTTTATCTAAGGTGACTTTCCCATAAGCATAAAAACAACTAGGCACAACATCAGTGAGGATACCGAAAAGAGAAACAAAATAGGGTGGGAATAGTAACTCTGTATAAATATCAAATTACTTATATTTTAATGTAAGAGAGATGCAGTATGCACAGCAGCTCTGGGTATGCTAGACTGAAGTAGTGAGTCTTCAGTCTGCATTTTAAATCTGAGACTGAAAGGACACCTTTTATAGTAGCAGGCAGACCATTTCATAGCTTCAGGGAGCTGAAGCTAAAAGCTCAACCTCTCACTCTTTATTTTGTTACTCCTTGGAATCATAAGCAGGAGGGTATCCTGAGGTCTTAATGTGCTCTCTGGTTTGTTAAGTAATGATAAGTTCAATAAGTAAGCAGGGGCTTGGCCATTTAAGGCTTTATATGTTAAAAGGGAGATTTTGAAATCTGCCCTAACCTTACCTAGTAACCTGTGTAAGCACTGAAGATCTTGAGCTAGATGTTTGTACTTTCTTGTTCTTGTAATACATTGCAATTCTTGCAGCAGCATTTTGAATTAACAGAAAGCTGTATAAAGAAGGATGTTAACAGACAGTGAGCACCAAACCTACTAGATAGGAATGCATAAATTAATTTTTCTGTATCCTGTGTATTTAGGAAATAGCTTAATTTTCCCACATACTTAGAATAGACAAAACATTTTTGGATAGTTCTGTAATGTGTGCTTTAAGCAACAAGATAACGCCCAAGATAACACCTAGATCACGGGCTAATTCAGTAAACTAATGGTGATTCCAAATGAGTTAAATAATGACAAAAAATTGTTGTGATCCAATATTGTGTACAAATATTATGGAACATACACTGTGTCTGAGGGTGGAACTGAATTTCAGCAAATAAACCACACTGCCTGCTACTAAATTGATAAGAGATTTAAAAATAATTTTTAGACTTTACACTAAAACACAAACACAACCAATATATCTCACATGTTTCGGAGTCTTAAAGTCACTAATTTGATTAAATTGCATTTTCAAACCTACTTAATTCAGGCACAAAGCAGGAACCAACCCTAGATGAAGCATGGCCCACTACATTTCCAAACTCAACAATTAACATCATCATCATCACCGCTGGTTGAACCTCCTGGGCATGACTCAAACTCAGAATTCTATTTCAATACAGTTAAGCCTGTGTTCGACTTGGGGTGACATGAAAGAGCCACTTTGCAATGTTAAGCCTGAATAACTCTTGGGACAGTATTCTGTTGCCATCTAGTGGATGTAACAGCAAAATTCTGCAAAAAATCAAATATTTCTATTTTTTTTGACACTTTATGGTAGCTCTACTTTAACTCACCAATATTCATGAATGGGGTGGAGCCTTCAACAAAAAACACAACAGCAAATCATAAGCTATAAAGCCTTTTTTTAGAACAAACTAAAACTGAGCCATTGCTTGAACTGAAAGATGGTGATGATGATGATATGCACTGGTCATCAGATGTTGACATACACAGTCAAACTGTCACCTGTTTGGTAGATTCCAATCTGCAAAGTTTCAGTGATGTTTGTGTTTGGTGTCGGCTTCATACTACTGCTGACAATCCTACACCTTCTTTTCACCCATTAATGGGCAACCCCGTCTAAAGATGTTTGCTTATCAAAAATATCTGGACTATTTATGATTTGTCTAGTGGAAAACATAGTCACTGAAATGAACCACTATGCTAAGAGGTGTCAGGGGAGGTGTTGCTGTAGATGACATGTGGGTGTTTTTCAAGTCTCCTGATACTGCATGGCAAGGTGGGTAAACCAGTTCATAGATGGTACAGGTCCACAAACCAGTTGTTGCAGATACCCACTTTTGACAAAATTATGAGTTAGTGTCATTATGAAATACCTGCATTTCACCAGTAAGGATAACCAGGATGAAGCTAATTGTACAGCACTAAAACTGTACAAACTGCGGGATGTATATCAGGCAATTATCAAAAATATGCAGAAGGTGTATGTTAACAAAAATCTAATGGGTTGCAAGGAAAGGCTGTCATGGGTGCAGTACATTACCTCATAAGGGCCAATTTGATCTCTAGTTCTACACACTGTGTGAAGCAAGCTCTGCGTGCATCGGGAGTTCGATACTTTTCACCGGTACAGGAATCAAGTTAAATGGCAAGTATAATCAATATGATCATATGGGTCAATCACTGACATTCTACCACGTGATACGCAAGAAACAGAAAAAAAAATTACAAAAAAAATCTTTCACCATCTTCTCAAAACAGTGCCTATGTGCATTTGTGACTGTTTCAAAATGAAGAATGAATACTTAACTAAATACTAAATCTGCATCAGTACAGCAGTGGACACTAGCCATATTTCCTACAGTGATTATGTTGCCATTTTGGTATTTACTTGCTTCAGTTACATAACATTTTTTGCTGTAGAAAAAAAAAAATCAATGCTTTTGGCTCGTTTTTTCTAAACACAATGCTAAGGAGGCTCCAGCCATTTTCAGGGTTAACCCACGATAGGCACTTGCCCCACAAATGTGTTTTTCCACCCTCAGTGGTCCTAGGCATCCTTTGGGGTGAGAACTATTTCTCTTATATCATTACACACCACCTCCAACTATGTCTTCATTTATTTCCTGTTGTATCCGATTCCTTCTTGTCTACTTAGCACATAATATCTTTCTCTTAACTTAGCATTCATCTTCTTCTCACTCTGTGACAACAACTTCACCCATACACCTCATCACTCTCATGTTGCTCTTTCCTGTTTTGCTTCATGTCCAGCTTTCATTGGTCATGTCTCACTACTATTAAACATATTACTCTTCCTTGCACAGCTTTCTCATCAATGTTAGAGATGCTCCTTTATAATTTGGGACATCACCTAGAATTTCTTCAACCCACCTCTCACCCTTGCTTTGACTGCCATTCCCACATCTTTCTCTTCGCTTAGCATGTAACCTAAGTAACAGAGCTTCCCTATATTTAAATTACTACATGTTGCATTCTGCACCCTCTCACAAACATTCTATAAAGGTCTTACTATCTGCAGACTACACTTCACATCACTACATTTTTTTTACTCATTTTGAGAAACTGTGCATTACACCAAGTTTCTCCCAACACCTCCACTGCATCAAACGCACAGCCATCTCGTACACGCCTCCTACTTCTTTGCTTCCTACTATCACCTGGGTTTTTCCTATAGGTATGTTATGACCTTTTGATTTCAAACTAGCTTTACACTTCAGTATCTTTTCCTTTAATGCTACTTAACTTCTTGCCATCAATATATTATCATCAGCATACAAGAACTCCCATGGATAGCCTTCAAGTACTTCTTTGGTCACCAGGTTCATCAACATCATTAATAGCAATAGTCTCTGAATGGATCCCTGGTGCAGCCCCACATTTACTATACCTCAACATTTTCATAACCACCGTCTGTGTCTCTTTATTAATGCCCACCTCAGTATCTCTTACTGTACCCTGTCAAATGCTTCACCAGAATGCATTCAATTGTATTTGTATGTTTTTGAGATGTGGAAGGAAAACTTCAGGTCTGCAGAAAAACCCACAAAACACTGGAGAAAAAAAAGCAAACTCCATGCAAGTGGTGTCAGGAACCTTTCAAACCTAGGACACTGTCCGTTTGAATCAAGGACACTGAATCCATGAGGAAGAAGTGCTGGCCATTACACCAAGTTCTGTATCACATTTTTTTCACAAAATCAATTATCAAGTTATAAGTAATTCAAATTATTTTTCATTTCAGGAAGCAAAATTTCCTCAATCTGATTTTGCCTTAATGTTAATACAGTAAAACATAAACAAATATCCAAGTAAAAGAGGCACTCGATTAAGTCTGTAATGAGTCTATACAAGTTTATGTTATTGCTTTTCCAATTAATAGCATAAAATCTCTGCTATAATAAATGGAAGTGGTTCATTTGGACATGCATTAAAACAATTTCCCTGACTATGCATGTAGAGTGGCAATGAGCATGAAACAGACCGAATTTGGTTATATTTTATTACTGTACCATTAGAAACGCTATGTTCTTTGGCAATTAAGATCTAACTCTTAAGAGCACTTTGACATCTGGAACAATACCTGCCAGTCAGTCAGTGAGTCATTTTCTAATCCACTTAGTCCTGATCAGGGTCAGCCGGGTGTGCTGAAACCTATCCCAGCATAGGGCACAAGGCAGGAACAAAACCTGTACAGTGTGCCAGTCCATTGCAGGGAATACCTAACAGTACTTAAGGCATTACCTTTTATTAGCCTGTCATGTTTTAATCATCCAGTTATTAAATAAATGTTTCAAACATTACAATTTGCCATCAAAAACCTCAGACGATTAAAATCAGAAGAGAACAAGCAAAACATGTTTTTGATAAATAAATAATACAGTAGAAAAGACAACAGTTTTGCTGCATGCACTTGGAAAGATAGCAGCACAAACCTACACTTATTAACAATCTTAAAGTTAAACCTGTTGTTTTGCTAAAATCTCCAACATCATCCATCATGAACACTATAAAATAAATATTAGTTTTAAACACATAGAATACACCATTTGTATTTGAAAGACACACTTTTCACCTTCAGTCATTTAAAATCAAGCATTTACTTTATTTTTTGCCCCTGCAGCATTTATCAACAATATAAACTACATTAATTAAAAGAATAAATAAAAAAATAATCTGTTTAGGGTATACTTACATAACACAAAACATTCATACAGGCCAAACGTAGACTCACCAGTTAAGCTACTGTAACACAAGTGAACATGGGGCTAGTTAAAGTTATATCAACTTGAAAACTGTAGGCATGGTACAACATTCAGGTGCATTTTGGAACTTTGTGAATTGACTTGAAAGTTGTGTCATTTTACATTTTTAGTCATTTCAAAGTGTCTACTATTAAATGTTTATTTATTCAATATTTTTATATCAGTAAGACTGCCCAGAGAGGACTGGGCGGTCTCTTGGTCTGGAATCCCTACAGATTTTATTTTTTTTCTCCAGCCTCTGGAGTTGTTTTTTTGTTTTTTCTGTCCACCCTGGCCATCGGACCTTACTTATTCTATGTTAATTAATGTTGACTTATTTTTATTTTTTATTGTGTCTTCTATTTTTCTATTCTTCATTTTTGTAAAGCACTTTTTTTGTATGAAAATGTGCTATATAAATAAATGTTGTTAAGTCATATTCAAAAATAATAGTGATATTTGAAAGCAATCATTCATGCTAGTAAACTGCATTAAAAACATTCTTTTTTAACAGTACTTCACAATAAATGAATCACTACTACAATTTTGACTTTTGTATCAATACCATCTTTCAGTACCAAAGCAAATAATGGATCATTCTCCAACACCACTGACACTCCCATCTCACAGCAGTCTCCTGCTCCGTCACACAATTGAATGTCTCTCTGCCTTATAGGACTCCAAAAATCAGTATGAGTAGTGGAAGGTAGAGTATTATCCCCTTGGAGTATGTAACACATTTAATATTAATATATATGTTCGGTGAGCCTTGGGGCTGAGTGTTGCTGGATGTAATACGTATAATTCGATGAACAACAGAGGTGTGGGGTCTGTATTATGGGAGTTGTGATTGTGCTAATAAATGACTAAGCTTGAAGACTTCATTTACATCTGCTGCCAAAATTAAGGAAAAGCTGGTACTGTACCATTTTAAAAATTGGGTTTTCGATATTTTACCAGAATAAATATACCACACAAACCTAGCCCAGACTTGTGTGATACAAAAATGGTATTGATTGATGTTTTATTGTTAGATGTTTGTTTAACAAGGTCTATGACTTACTGATATTAAAATTTCTTAAATATAACAATTTTGAAAGATGTTATCATGGAAGAGTTGCTAAGGTAAAATTTGTTGGATGCTCCAAACAAAGATGGAGGGCAGGTCTAAAACTTTGTCAACAAAATATAGCATCATTAAAAAAAAACTGAATCGCTATAATTTGCAAGTAATACAGCTATTCGTTTTTTTTAGTGTTTATTATACATTTACAATGCAATGGTTACATAATTTCCTTTTTCTACATTTTTTAGTGTGGAAGTAGTTTGGCTAACTTATTTTCGGGATGTGTTTATTTTTCTTACAACCACCCCTGAAAACAAAAGGAAGAAAATATACAAAATATCTAAGCTGAAGTGACCAGTCTCAATAAAAATTAGAAACAGTAAACTAATCTGCAACTGAAATCACACAGAATGTCTCTCTTTTTAAAACTAGATGGGTTTGAAATGTGACAAAGCTTTTCAAAAATTTTGAAATTTTAAAAATGTGTATGGTATGATGTATTCAAGATATCTCAATGAAACCTGAACTTTTCTGACAAATTTCCTTGATAAATAACTGTTTCAAATTTCAATAGCTAGGTTTTTACATGGGAACTGACAGACTTCACGGTGGCCTCAATAGGTGCTTTTATGCATTATACAGTATGCAAACACATCTAATGAGCAAAAGCAATGATTTGGAAAACTGTATTTGTAGGGTCTGGAAGCTTTTGAGCAAGTTTTCAAACTGACACATTTTTTCCTAAAAAATGAATTTAGTTTTTACAACAATTACTGCTTACTGCTTATGTTGTCATGTTTGGATTACAAGTTGAGTTGAACAAGTAATCAAAACATTGTACTGAAATATTACTTTGTTTGCTCTATCTCTGTTTACACCACCACCAGCAGCATACACAGTTGACACCCAGCAAGATAGTCCCCTACACTTACAGATTTTGTGCCCTACTTGGGTTTCCCCTATCAGTGTGAATGAGAAGGAACTGGAATTCATCAGATTAGAAAATACTTTGCTAATACTTTTCTGCCCCTGTGTGCTCTACAGCATATTTTGTGTCCGGACTGTAACCTGACTACAGTAGGTCATTGGTCATGCCCATCTGTGACAAGGTTCAACATGTGATGCATTCTGACAAGACTCTTTCAACAGGATGTACTTACAGTAAAAGATAGTTGACTGACTTGAGCCCATTTGTTAGTCAGCATAATGTGTGCAATCTTCCATCAGAACATTTCAACGACCTTTTTGTTTTTAAACCACAGATCCTATATCAGCAGGGATGGCAGTCCATTTTGATACAGCCATAAAACTTTTATGCATGAAAAAAACATACTTTTGCTATTTTTGATACATACAATCCTACATAATCTGCTACTACTTTATTCAGATTTATCCAAATTTATATTCTTCACCATGATGTTTTGTAACAACACACATGTGCAAAATTTTTTCGCACCTGTCTACCTCCCTTAAACAGTACTATCTGCATATATGATGCTGTCACTGATTTAAAGGTCAAATATGTGGGAAGGGCAGATGTACCCAAAATGGACACTTCAGTGTAGTTATCTGTAAAAATACTCTGTTTACAAAAATAAATATATACTGTTTGTAGTCATCAATAGAAAAGGTCATATTTTCAAAGAAAATGACACCATCAAGTATACAATTCTGGGTCTCACTGTAACATTTCAAAAGGTCAAAATTTAAAAGCTGTTTGAACACTGCTCATAAGCAAAAAACACTTGCAAAAAGATTATGTGGGATGACTTGTAGCAGCACTTAAAGCCATTTATTAAAGTTCTAAGTGCATCTTACAGAAAAAAGAAAATAGTAAGCAAGGAAGAATAAATGTCCTTATACAGTGATAGGTAAGCATGTTATGAAAATCCTTATGCATAGAATTAAAATGTTTTTTTGAAACATGAAAAATGTTTTCCTGAAAAAGTACTACTACTCTGTTATCAACTATTAAACATGGATCAATATCTGTTGGATTTTTTTTGCTGCATTGTACATTGTAATCACCAAAAACTCTTCAGCTCCAACGTTTTCCTTTCAACTTGAACTCAGCCACTTATGTAACTTAAATAACCTAGAAGGAAATTCCAATAAAACCAAAGGACTACTAGTAAATTTTAAGTGAGGCTAAACAAAACTCCAACCACTACACACCAGCATTCAAAAGTTAGATATCACCCAGAAATTTTCATGTTTTTGATTAAAATTGATTCCCTTTTTTAAATCAAGGTAACATCAAATTGATTTGAAAATATAGACAAGGCAATGTTGAAAATAGCTATTATATTTTTATAATTTATTATTCACATATGATTGTAAAGCCCCATTTCCATCAGCCATTACTCTAGTGCCTTAATCATAAACTCTCTTAACTCATTAATTAATTAATTGTTTAAATGCAAATTGGTTAATAGATAAACCTTTGTAATTGTGTTGGTACAGCTGAAATTAGTTATATTTAATAAAAACAAGTACTGTATATTTTCTTTCCTTAAGTTGCAAGGTACTAGCATCCATAAAGTTTAATTCTGGGCTCAAAAATGGCCAAAATGAAACAGCTTTCTCAAGAAACGTGTCTCTTCATTGTTGCTTTGGAAATTAAGGTTATTCCATTTAACACACTGCCAAGAAACTAAAGATTTTATAAAAAGGTGTCCGCTACTGTTTTGAGGAAAGAGGGTAAAGTGGAAATAAGCAGGACAGAAAAAGAAGCAGGATGCTCAGACACACAATTGCACAAGAGGATAAGTAATTCAGACTGTGGAGTTTGAGAAATAGGCAACTTACAAATCCGCAGGTGGCTATTTCCTTTGAACAGTACATACCAAATACCAGCATCATCTGCAACAGTGAAAAGACAATTTTGGGGTGCTGGCCTTTGAGGCAGAGCTTCAAAGAAAAGGTATTATCTGAAACTGGGCAGATATAAAAGGTTAAAATGGGCAAATGTTTGGAATCACCCAGAAACACACATTCCAATGCCTGTGTTATTTTGTCCATTTGAAGCTTTTCTTTTCACTATTTTAGATGACACTGGTATTTGGCGTGTATTCAAGGAAGAAGTCAACTGAAAACCTGTAAAGTGTCTGTTTCTCAAACTACAGACTGTGATGTGCTTATCCTCTTGTACAGCTATGCATTTGGAAATTCCACATCTTATCTATTCAGGTGAGACCGTTTGTCCTCTTCTCCAAAGATAGTGGTGGACACCTTTGTATGAAATCTTCATTTTCTTGGCAATGTGTCACATGGAATAACCTTCATTTTGCAAAACAAAAATAGACAAATTTGTTTCTTGAGAAAGCAGTTTTATTTTGGCCATTTTGAACCCAGAACTGAAATTTAGGATTGCCAGTACCTTGCAACCCAAGAAAGGACAATTAACTTGCTTTATTGAACATAATAATAGGTTTCAGTTGTGCTAACACAATTATAAATGTTTCTCAAATGACCAATTAGCATTTAAACATGATTAATTAAGGATGCACTAAGAAAGTTTACCTTTAGGGCACAGGAGTAATTGCTGCTGAAAATGGGGCTTTGCAAACATATGTGAATAATAAATTATAAAATCAGACACTTTAAGCAGCAATAACTATGTGCAACATTAGTAATGTCTTGACTATATTTTTAAATCAATTTAATGGTATCTTGACAAAAAACTATCAATTTCTACTAAAAATATGAAACCTTCTGAGTATTCCAGACTTTTGAATTCTAGTATATATCAGTCATTGAGGTGGAATTTCAATTTCATAAGCACCACCATTTCTAACACTCTAACCAAGGAAATCAACACAACTACACAATTCAGACTTACCAGACAGTCAGCTTAAGACATCAAAGATTCAGTCACAAATGGGAAGAGACTGACACACAGAACACAGCATATAAAAGTTAAGGCAAATCATTATTGTTAAGGCAATTTGAAAGGTGAAAAACATATGAGACAGAAGAACATAAATCTGGTTCTAAATTTTGTAAAATAACATTAAAAGTGAAGAACTGTAGAGTAAAAAGGTCTTTCTTAAAGATGGCTAAAAATTACTAAAAAAACTCAGGAAAGTAATAAACTGTAGGTGCTATGAGTGAGATGCAAGAGCTGTGATTGATCAACAATAGATATTGCTTTAAGAGAAGGATAAGGCTAAGGAAAAAAACAGGTGCTTAATTTTGAGATGCAACAAAAGATTTTACAGAGACCCTCTGAACTTAAAATGAAACAATCTCATTTACTTGGGAAATTTGGGCGAGAGAGACAAAATACAATGTGTGAAACACTGATCACTTTCCAAAAGACTCATATTGGTAAAAATAAAGTTCACAAACTGATCTTCTTGGCACATACAAAAAGAAAAAAGCCACTGGCCATCACTTATGGAATGTCTTTTATATGCTAATGTATTCCCTGAAAAACAAATCTTTGAACAAGACTATCTTGGGGATATAGGATTTTTCTGATAACACCTAAGGAAGTGCATATCTGAACCTTAAAATGTTGAAAAATGGAAAAAAAAAACCTCAGAAATGATAACAGCAGAACTTTGCAACAGGAGTGCTATATTTAACAAAATATTCTTTTTTATTCTTGCTACACCATTAACACAAGAACTTAAAATATGAGATAGAAAAGCATCAAAATTGAGCAAATACTAACAAAAATGTGTGTGTAAATACCTCTCTATGTTTGTAACAGGGTTTCAGATGCAATGAATCTGAAAAAATAAAGACATGTATAACATAATATGTTTCAATCTGTGTTTTGTAAGTTCCTGGAATAAGACTATATAAGCACAGGTCTTAAACAATCTCATGGTTTTGTGTGAAGCTGCCTGAATATTTTTGTACTCATATCTAAAATGAAGGCACATTTCAATTTGTATGTCAGCATTATTGTGCATCTCATCCACAAAGAAGGTCGCAAAACTGATCCCTATAATGGGAGACTGCTAAGCCTGTCATCTATCACACTGAATACTAAGGAAACTATACTTATAAATTAATAAGATTACTTGCAAGAAAAGTTTATAGCCAGAAGTGGGTTTAAGAGAAGAATACTCCAAAAGAAATATTACATTACTCTGAAAAAACAACAAGAGTAATTGTTGTCTGGTGTATTTGAAGAGAAAGCAGCAAAAACAACTCAGAAAGACCTAGAATATCTTTAGATCTTGTCAAATCTTGAAAGTTCAGTTGTGTATGAAATGTATGAAAGTGCACAATGTTACAGCAGTGACAGAAATTAACCATATCCTTTCACAATTATATGGTTATACAGATCTGGGGAAAACTAAAAATTGTCCAGTCCTCACCAAATCCTAAAGTTATGTAACTCTAATCTCAAATGAAAAGTACTGCATAGTAGATTTTACTTTAGCTTTTTCTACTTAAAAAAACCAAGTAAGCAGAAGTTATGTGCGAAAACATACAGACACTCTATGTCTCATTAACAAAACTTCAGGCTAAGTGTTTGCTGACCCTTACATTATACTGAACGGCCATGCCACATCACCTCAATGGAAATAAGGTTTAGACTTGGTAAGTCCAAAACCTTGAGTATTTTCCTTTATACCCATTCGGCTGTAGATTTTCTGGTGTACCTAAGAACTTAATCCTTTTTTGGAGAGTTTGTCTTACATTTTACTCCTGAATACTCTGGTATAATGTAAACATCATGGTGAACTCAATGACTGAGAGACTATCAGGTCCTATGGCTAAACAAATTTATCACTTGTCCAACACACACATTATATGAGAGCAGGTATGCAGTTCTTGATAGAACATGCAGTGAGTAATTTTTGTCAAATGTTTTGTCCAAACAATTCCATTTTTATTACACCAGTACTTTTTTAGGTTTTATGAGAGGGTCATAAACTGTAATGTTTGCCACACTGATGGAGGCCTTTAGATCCTTGGATGCAGATTTTGGATTCTTTGTGATTCTTCAGAGCATCATACAGTCTAATCTTTGGGCGAGTTTCCTGAGATTTCCACCCTTGGGAATATTGACAGCATAATCTTAAATACTCACTGACACACTTCTTACTACAGAATGATGGACTTTAAACTATACAGCCCAGTCAAGAAAATAAGCAGCAATAACTGCTTCTCTGAGATTATTGCAGATGACTATTGTCCCTGGCATGGTTTTACCACAAAATTAAATGCTGTAGGCTGAGCCAGTTTGAAAATCCCCCTTGTTATACTCAGTTTGTTATAATATTCAGTTTATTGTCACTGTCTCTCTGCCACTGTTGGAGTTATTCATACAGGTAGACCAAGTATGGTACACAGGGACTAGGCTGCATTTAGAAACCATTAGCCTAGCAGTTTGGAGAATGGGACAAACTGCAGTGTGAGCATTGTGCTATTCTTGTTGGAGGTGGGGTTTGAATTTACTGTCCTTGTTTGGAGATCAGAGAGGGGCATTGCACTATTCCTGAGATGAAACTGAATCCTCACTTTCCTTGTTTGGAGACCAGAGAGGGCCCTGCACATGGAGAAGACAGTATAAATACATAGAACAAGCAGTCAAACCCTTTGAAGCTGTCGGGCGAAAGATTATGTCATCCGTCCGGAAAACCCTTTCAGCGTGGTGACGAAAGATGGCAGACTGCGTAGATCAAGACTCCCACACCTTGATAAAGTCTGTCATAAGCTTCCCGCCTATAGCCTGCGTAAAAACCGTCAGTAAAGTAAGCTAAAGTATATCTGTTTCTCTCATGTGATTTTTCTACCGCCTTTTCTGTCATACTGTATTTCTATATTTTTCGGTTACTTAACAAGCCGCAATGTCAAAAGAACACATTTCCGGAGAGCTAATGCCTCCTAAGGAAACACCCCTTCTAATGTATGTAACTAAACTTAATGCTACTTATGTTAACTGCATCATCAAGATGCAGACCTGCTTAAAATTCCAAAGAAAATTAAAACTAGTGTAGGAGGCAAAGCCTTTAGCTACAGAACATCCAAACTTTAGAATGATCTACCTGCTGATATTACAGAACCCCATTAGGGTCAGAATTTAAATCACAGCTGAACTGAAGACCCAATCTATTAGCACAGAGTATGTCTTTAGAGCTGCTGCTGAGATTTTAAATACTGCCTTCTTATATATTTTTTTCATTATTTTCAGAAATTCTTTTGATTGACTATAGCTCTTTTCTACTGTTTTTCCTTTTGTTAGCATAGAAGTAGTGCTTTGTCTATCATGGAGTAGATATACAGTATTATTACTAATGATGGGCCTGTTTCAGATATTTTGTGTTAAAATTAACTTGGTGTCATTTGCCTGCAGAGGGATTCATTTAAGAATGAGGCTAACATTGGATAGATGTAATCCAGAACTTAAGAACACCCTGTATAACATGCAGTGATTAATTTTTGCCAAACATTTTGTCCAAACAATTCCATTTTTATTACACCAATACTTGTTCATCTAAAAAGGACCATGCTCCTCTCGTACCCATTCTCCTTATTGATATTTCATTTGAATGAATTGGGATGAATTTAATAGGCCCCAAATGCCCATCTGCACAAGGCTATAAACACATTGTCATCCTTGTGGATTAGGCTACTCAATACCTGGAGGCTATTCCCTTGTGACCAGCCACTTCCAAAAATATTGCACGGGAACTGGTAGGGGTCTTTGCATGTGTAGGCATCCCAAAAGAGGTCTGCACTGACCAGAGAATGCCTTTTACTTCAGAGATATCCAGGGAAGTTGCCAAGTTACTTATGATTATGGTTTAGTAAAGCACTTCAACCAGATGTCCAAAAAAATGCTTTGCAAGGTGGTCAGCAAGGATGGGAAAAACAGGGATCACTTACTCCCTCTCATATTATTTGCTTACCAGGAAGTCCCTCAAGCCTCAAAGGGGTTCTCGCCATTCGCATAATTATATTGACCACAACCACTGGGACTATTATGACTACGTCGACATGGCTAATCATGGAAAGTAATGGATACTGCCTTCATTAAGTACTCCCTTTCTCTCAGAGATGAACTTTGCCAGTTACAAAATAGGATGTTCTTAATCCTATGATGCAAATGCCTCTAATTTGCCAATGCACTCATGCTTAGTGAATGCATCTTTCCTTGACTACAACAGTTACTTGCTGTTTAAAAACATCCTAAATGCAGTTCTAAGAAGCTTATCCCAAACAACATCTTTTAAAAAGTGTGATATTTCTTTTCTGTTTGCAGCAGTTTACAGAAGCATTTAGAAGTATTATTAATGTTAAATCTAGCTCACTCAACAATTTTTAGACATTTACAGTAACTTCTAAAATGTATAGAGAATTGTTCATAATTTGGACTTACTGTGTTTTCAAAAGTGTATAGAAACTGTTAAACCACTTACTGCACGCAAACATTTGCTGTACACAACCACTTAAAATTCAATTACAAAGTCTAGTAGTAAGAGTGCATTAAAGCAAAGGAAGCAGCAGCAAGTTCTAGTGAATTTAGTTCCGTGGTACATACATGTATAACCGTTAATTGCTTGTTTAACCAATAACATATATTCATACAGTATACAGCAGGCTATAACTAGCAAAATCAGAAGACAGTAGTGATTGTGTTTTACTTATTTAAAAGGCAAGGCTCCAATTAAAACAGCAACAATGCAAGATTTTAAAAATTAATCAAAACTCAGGGTGTAAAAGGATCACCTAATTATTATTCTACCGAAATTTTGGTGCCTTCACTTTATTCCAAATTTTGAACAAAAATTTTGAAGGGATCTGAAGTGGCACTTTAGTCAACCGTAACTGATTTTTGGCTGAGTATAACTACGGAAGCAATTCTGAACGTAACAGTACATAGGATTGGTCTTGTCCATTTCAGAAGATGGACATCTGAAGCGGAACTCTGCCAACAATGACACTATTTCACATTTTTTACCGTCGTCCCTGCTGAAATATCCTGTATTTACCGAACACAAGGGCCTTTAATTAAAGTAAATGCAAGCATATACAAGCATGAATAGCATAAAATGGCCTCAGAAAGACATGGATAAGACAGCTAAAACTTAATCTAAGTCTAAATAGACCTCAAATTCAAGGTACGGCCTGCCAGAGACTGACCTGGAACAGAGAGGCGAAAGAGTAGATCTCCCAATACCTGACGCTGCAGCATCGCCTCCAGCCAAGAGCAAAAGTGAGTCAGGTGAGGAGAATTTGTTGATTCCAGAAGGTTCATTGAAACTGAAAATGGCCTTATTTATCTGTGCTGTCAACTACCCCCTATAAGCCTGCAACACCGACACCAACTGGGCTTGCAACTCCACCCGCAGAGCACGGAGAAGACTGAAATAAACAGTCCAAGCTAAAGGTGATGATCACCGCAATGACTACCACAATAACTACCGTTTTCGGTATGAGGGACATAAAGGAGCTAAAGACTAATATAAAGAAGGTTACAAATGATATAAGGAAAGATGTCAAGGACATAAACAAAACAAACGAGAAGCTGCTTCAACATATTAAAGACCAGGAGTAATGTTTAAGTAATTGCTTTGAGGTAAACTTTAAAAGGTATGCTAGAAAAAGTTGAGGGAAAAATTGAAGAAAAAATGCGACTAAGATTGAGAATAAACTTAGAGTACTTGGTTCTCAGTTTAAAGACGTTAAGCAAATGTTCACGACTCATATTTGAAATAGTTGAACAATTGGCATCTCCTGCTGATGGAAAAGCAACGGTTGCAAATTCCAAATGAACAGTGCTTGGTAACAGACTAGCTGCACTGGAAGATGGATACAGAAGGAATAATATCAGTGAAAGTCTCACTGAAAATCATAAAAGTCCAAACCCAGTGAAATTCATAGCTAAACTATTTTCTAAAATAACTGGATAGCATTTCAAATCAGACACTGAGATATCACCAACTTACTGCATATGTGGATCGAATGCCTCAAAGCTGAGAAGCCTCATTGTACGTTTTGACAAATTATAAACTAAATTAAATCTGATGTCACTTCTCAGACTGAAAACAGATTGTATTTGAAAATAACCGCATTCGTATTTTCCCATATTTCTCTCCTTCAACAGCTTCTAAACGTGCCGCATTTTAACATCATACCCATGGTTTATTGTATTAGGACTGTACTATCACGCGTTATCTTCTTATCAATGGCTACTGTTTTACATCATACCCTGGACGTACTCTTTCAGGACTGTTAAGATTATATTCTAGGTTTATAGTATTTGGACTGTATTGTCAATAGATATCTCTACTTTAACCCTTCTACGCTGCTGCTAGGGGGCTGGTTTTGTTTTCAATGTGCTCTGTCTCTAGGTGTGTGAGAGGACTGGGACTTTGTGAACTGTGGTCCATCCTCACATGGCGAGGCAAAGTGGGGAAGTGGGGCTTCAGGTGTGGGGAGAGAAAGAGAGCAAGCTATTTCTATTCTATCCTTTTAACCATTACAATTGTAAGTGCCAACGCAACAATAGCATTCATAGCAATAATTCCTAGAAAAACTGGAAATTACAGTCAAAGTTTATGTAATCCTATGTAATAATGTACTACCTGAATCTAAGACTACAAATGTCAACAAAAGTTCAGAATCAATGACTCTAAGACCAAACAGTAAATTTTGTAACCTGGAATGTCACAGGTCTCAATCATAAATGAAAGAGAAAGAAAGTATTTCCTCACCTAACAGGTCTAAACTCCAAGATAGTATTTTTACAGGAGACCCACTTATTAAGCAAGGATCAGTTTCTGTTGCAAAGAGATTGGACTGGCCAAACATTCCACTCCAGCTATACAAAGAAAATTAGAAGTTTGGGAATTTTTATACACAGAACAATTTCATTTGTAGTATCGGATGTAGTATCTGATTCTGAAGAGTGATATGTGATCGTCATGGGTAATTTATTTAACTGTAAAGTGATTTTGATAAATATCTGGGCATCCACTGTGGATGATAGAGACTTCATCCAAAACGAATTTGCATCCATTTCTTATGTGAACACTCAAAAAATTATAATGGCCAGAGACTTTAATTGCTTTTAGAGGGGACTGGGCAGTCTCTTGGTCTGGAATCCCTACAGATTTTATTTTTTTTTTCTCCAGCCTCTGGAGTTTTTTTTTGTTTTTTCTGTCCACCCTGGCCATCGGACCTTACTTATTCTATGTTAATTAATGTTGACTTATGTTTATTTTTTATTGTGTCTTCTATTTTTCTGTTCTTCATTTTGTAAAGCACTTTGAGCTACATTTTTTTGTATGAAAATGTGCTATATAAATAAATGTTGTTGTTGTTTAAAATCCAGACCTGGATATGTCTCCTGCCACAGGGTTGATAACATCTAACACTGCAAAAACAATTACATAGTTTGTAATTGATCACAACTCATCAGAACCTTGTAGATTTCTAAATCCAAAGTTCAGAGCATATTTCTTCTTCTCACCATATCACTGTTATTCAAGAATTACTTCTTTATAGATAACAACTGTTGTCTATGATCAAATCTTGCAAGTACAACACTATTGTTATCTCTGACCTTGCCCCTTTGATCATGAAGCTCAAATCATTATGCCCCACATACTCATCTCACAGCTGGCATCTTAACCCACTTTTATTGCCTGACGAGAACTGTACAGAGTTTATATCCAATTTTTTTAGAGAAACATACATCCTCAGAGGTCTCTACAAGAATACTCTAATAAACTATGAAGGCATTTTTAAGAGGACAGATTATTTCATATCTCTCCCACAAAAATAAATAACAAACCAAGAAGGCATCAGAGTCTAGCAGGGTAATTACCAGAATAGATCAAGAACATGCCAGGTTCCCAAATGAGGCACTTTATAGGAAAAGACAGACTTTGCATTCAGAACTCAACCCATTGACAATAAAACAAACAAAACAACTCACTTTTAAATCAAGACATCATTACTATGAACACAGAGAGAAGGCTAATAAGATCTTAGGTCAACAGATTCATAAGCATAAAGTTTGCAATGCAATACCAGTAATTACAAACACAGATGGGGACAAAATCATTCACCATAAAAACATAATGCACACATTTAGAGACTTACTATAAGTCCTTACATTCTACTCAGTTTAAAGAAGACAAGACACAATCTAATGCATATTTGATGCATTACAGATATTACAGCTAGATACCCTCAGTGCAGAGGAAATGGATAAAATTCTGACACTTTCAGAATTACTAGATGCTATAAACTCACTTCAGAGTGGCAAAGCAGCAGGCCCTGATGGCTAACCTGCCGAACTTTATAAACAATTTTCAATTAAGTTAACTCCCCTTTAATTAGCAACAATTATAGAAGCCAGAGACTATAAAATTCTATCTCAAAGTTTTTGCCAAGCATTAATTACTGTCTATCCTAAGAAAAATAAGGACTTACTACAATGTGCATCATACATGTCAGTCTGTCTTCTGATGTTAAGCTACTCTCCAAATTTCTAGTTAGAAGGATTGAGAAAGTGGTTCCTTCACTAATATCACAAGACCAAACCGGATTTATTAACGGTAGACACTTATCTTCCAATATTCGAGGCAGATTTAATGTAATATATTCACCCACAAAGTCTAATGCCCCGGAGAACTTATTATTATTGGATGCAGAAAAAGCATTTGATAGGATTGAATGGGACTACCTATTCACTACATTGCACAAACTTGGGTTTGGCCCGAACATATATGCACGGATCAAACTATTGTATACCAGTCCAGAAGCTTCAGTTTGCATTAACAACATTGTTTCAGCCTACTTCAAACTAGAATGTGATACTAGACAAGGATGCCCCCTGTCACCATTGCTATTTGCAATCACTATTGGGCCATTGGCAGTTCACTTTCAAAATGCTTCTGAGATAAAGGGGATTATCAGAGAAGGACTTGAACAGAAAATATCACTATATGCAGATGATATGGTACTATATACTGTATATATCTGTATAAGATACACTAAATACTGTGTCTGCAGTTCTAACAGCACTAGCAGAATTTCAAAAGATATCTGGACTAAAAATTAATTTGAATAAAAGTGTCCTCTTTCCAGTGAACTCTCTAGAACACAATATTAGATTGGACATCTTCCATTTTATTATCGCAGATCAGTTTAAATACCTAGAGGTAAACATCACAAGTAAATATAAAGCTCTCTTTCAACAAAATTTTGCCGTCTGCATGGAAAAACTCAAGCAAGACTTGCATAGATGGTCTATCCTTCATCTTACTTTAGCAAAGAGAATTAACACTGTCAAGATGAATATCCTTCCTAATCTTCTTTTTCTATTTCAAAGTATCCCCACATACATTAACAAATATTTTTTTTTTAAATTTGATTCAATCATAACCTCATTTGTTTGGAATTCAAAACATCCACACAACCAAAGTGCAATCTTACAAAGACCTAAGGCAGAAAGTGGCATGGCTCTACCTAACTTTGTTTTATTACTGGACGGCAAATATACAAGCTATAAAAACCTGGACATTAACACAAATAGATGAATGCACACAGGCTTGGTCAACAATAGAAATAAAATCCTGCATTACTTCTTTATATTCCTTGCTTTGTGTACCATTAAATACAAGTCATCATCAATATTCTAACAACCCAATTGTGTTTTATTCTCTCAGAATAATTACACTCGAAATTTAGCTTCCTGTCAAATTTTCCTCATCTCCCACCTACTTCTATTCCAGAAGAAATATTGATCAGTCTTGAGTACTCAGAGGGCATTTCTATAATATATAAAAATGTTTTAAAGTCCCTTCCTTTCATAGATCCCAGAGTACAGTGGGAAAAGGATCTCTTACTCAATATTTCAAAAAAGGAGTGGAAGGCAGCCATGCGCAGAATTCACTCTAGCTCCATATGTGCAAAGTATACAATTATTCAACTTAAAAACTTTTATCAAGGACATCTGTCTCTTTAAAGTTGTCCAAAATGTTTCCAGGGTGAGATTCAACTTGCAAATGTTGCAATCGAACTCCAGCCTCACTGGGCCATATGTTCTGGGCATTCACCAAATTAACATCATTCTGGACCAAAATCTTAAAATGCTTTTCAGACAGCCTTGGTGTCACAATGACTCCTAACCCATTAACAGCTGTGTTTGGTGTACTCCTAGATGAGCTTTAAGTGGAGAAGGACAAACAAACTGTAATTGCCTTTACTTCACTATTAGCACATAGACTTATCTTGCTCAGCTGGAAAAATCCTAGCCCACTTCTTTTAAGTCAGTGGTAACTGATGTTATATACTATTTGACATTGAAAAAAAATCTAATTCTCACTTGGAGGATCTGTTCAAAACTTTTTAAAACCTGTCAGGATCTATTTAATAATATTTTAGAATAAGCATTTATAATGAGGAAATGGATTCTCTCCCCTTTTCTCATGGGTGGGGGCTGAACTGAATTTAGTTTTGTCAAGTTTGACTTGCTTGTATGTAATGTTACTTACTTTTAATACATTTAATAAAATAAAACAATATATTATATTGCTTAGGAATTTGATTTTGTATACCCAAACAACATTTATTTCTAATATAAAAGACCCCAATTTAGCATTTTCCCACATTTTACATGTTTGAAAATTTGATGTTAACAATTGTTTAAGTGGGTCCCACCAAAAAAGAGATTCTATTGTAATCTGTCTAAACATAAAACACAGTGTTTGCAGTTAGGTAGGCAAGGCAAATATTTCATTGTACTGTGTCACACACGTGCACATGGGAGGCAGCTAAAGGGCTTGAGTAAGGGCAGTTCCGAGACATACCGGGAAGTGGCAGAGTGCACTGACTCATTTTCTCCCTTGCCTGCAGACCATTCATGGGAGATCCCACCTGGCCCTCTTGACGTCACTTCTGGGACCGAGCCAATGGAAGGAGACCTTGCCGGCTCCAGCCCCTGTGATGTCATGTCCGGGCTCGCACCAATGCCAGAAGACCTTCATGGGCCCGACCCACTTGACTTCACTTCCTGTCTTCCCCTTTAAAAGCCTCGACCTTTTCCCTATTCCCTTAGTTCTGTTTTGGACATCAGTTTTGTGCATAGCAGTGCTGTACTCAATTGATTGACTTTGCACCCAGGAAATCAATTATAAAGGGTGGCTGCCCAAACCTTTTCATGACTCATATGTCTTGTTTTTGTGACAACTGTTATTGAAAGTAATAATCACAATTATAATGTTAAAAGCAATAATGTTCATTATTAATTGTCATAATCATATACTTCTACAAGAAAGCAGGAAATTAGAAGCTGCAAACTAAAGTAGGAAACAGTCCCCTGTGCTCTAAAGTCATGGCAGCAATAAAACATCTCTCTAAAATTCAAAACACATTTTTTTTTCAGTCAAAATCAAATGCAAGACTTGGCCATTTAAATAACTTATGTAAAGGCAAGTCATTTTAAACTTTACTAAGTGCATATAATATGCTGAATGACCAATCTTAAAAGTACTTGATGCAAGATTATGTTATATACTATATATACACTAAAACTGATATTAAATATCTGAAAAAACATTGTGCTATATACAAACAAACTGAAGAAACCCCAGTCAGGAAATACTCACCTGTGATGTCCAGTAAATCGTGAGCCTTTAATGTGCCCGACTCCTTTACAGCCAGGCGTTGGACACATACCCTGGTTTGCATGAGATTTTAAATCTGGAGGCCCTGTAAAAATGTAATATATAAAATAAAAAAAATCATAATGTTACATTTTCTATCTAATAAATAACTTTGAGTAAGTCTTCCCATTGTATTAACTTATGAACTAGCTGTACCAGCCCAAAAGATTAAAAAAAAGTTTGCAGTTCAGTGGTAGGAGAAATAGATAACCTATATACAATTCCAGAAGGTGTATTATTCATTTCAACCGGTTACCCAAAATATAATGAAAGAAATCTGTTTCATGTTGTGCAGAGGTAGCTTTCTTTTTAAAGCATTAATACAAAAAAAAACTATATATATATACACACACACACACACAGTATATATTACATAGTTAACTGTCAATTAATGCAAAAAGTATGTGACACGTGTTTCGCCCTATTTTGCCCACTTGCAGACCAACCACATACGTTACCTTGTAGGTAACCACCCATACAATCAGATTGTGATTCAGAATTCGAATGCTATGTATATATAAGTGCTCTTTCAAAAAAGTATACAAGAAATATAATTATACCAATTTCTAAAGCAGCTGTTACAATTAATCAGTAACACAAACAAATTTACAAAAAAATTATCCTTTTGATTTAATGTAAATCTCATATTGCACATGAGAATTCTGGCCAACTCTTACTGAACTTTGTCACATGTCTGAAAGCTTTCTTTTACTGTACTTGCTGTTCTATTTAAATTCTGTCACATTACCACTAAGTGGTACAGATACAGACAGTAACTTATATATTCTAAAATCTTGGGTTTCTTTTGTTTCAGCCAATTCTGAAACTCAGAACACAACATGACACACAATTCCTGGGTTCAGAAAGGCTGGTTTTATTGAGACAAACACACTTTCACAGGCATTTTAACCAAAATAACAATCTCCTGTTCCTTTCCTCCCCCATTTCTCCTCAAGCAAGATTTGTCCTCACCTCTCCCAACTCCAACTCCCTGTATGAAGCAAGGTGACTTCTTTTAAGTTGGATTTTGGAATTATGTCCTGGTGTCATGACATTGCATGGAGGACTACAACTCCTAGGTTGCCCTATCAGAGTGCACATGGGTGACCCATTTAAAGGACAATGCCACCTTGTGCATTGGGAAGTATAACGTCCTGATGGACAGTCTTATCAGGAGGCCCCCCCCCTTCCATTTCATTGTCCCAAGAAAGAGCAAGTAAGGAAGAAGCCTTGAGCAAGTTCATTGCAGGGTACATTTAAACAAAAACTACAGCTCATTCCCATGAAGCCAATTTCAAGTCATTAGCTTAACAAATGTTTTTGGCATGTAGAATATAACTAATAAAATTATTCATTTTATTTGTAAATCAGATTCCAGACTTGCATCATGAATAAATTCTCTAATCACCTTCTCAGAATGTATGCCCTTCCAACTAGAACAAGCAGATTAAATGGAGAATGGCAGACAGCAAACCACAAAATATAAAGCACATAGTAATTAATGCCGATTGAAAAAATGGCTACAAAAACTAAAAAGTGGTTGATTAAATATACAGAACTGCTTCAAAAGATTTGATTTGATTTGCATATGAAATCAAGTCCCATGGCAGTAGAAATATGCCAAGACATTTCTGACTGATTGTGTATTTACAGTAAAAACAAGACTTCAACACTGAACAAATGCTTTTAACATACAGAATAGTTTTTACACAATTTAATGAACGTGTACAACATTTGCAAGCATTCTGTGCAAACTAGAAAATATGATTAAATCACCTGCACATACATTTAGAGTCAGGTACTTGACAGCTGCTTGCTTGAAAGTAGTCTATGAATATAATCATCTGTATTTGTGTATGCTCAGCCACAGGGTGTGTTTTAGGGACAACTGCCTTTCAACTCAAATTTTTTGGTCAGTATTACATTATATACAGCATATTGTGCTATATCTCAACGCTTCATGGAAACCACTTTCTTAAACATTTGGGGCAAAAAATTATAAGACTACAATATAAGCAATAATAATAAATGAAAGTGGCTGTTAACATCCTACCATTTACATTTACTTGAGTGCAGAGATTGATCCTTGGTATTGAAATATTAAATAGCAGAAGCTCACTTATGGCTTATAAAGCTATGTTGGTAAGGTCAAGTACAGGTCCACCCTTTCAGTAACCTGCAGAAACATTTAGACTTAAACACAACTGGTATGGAGTTTACAATTCAGCTTTACCATCACAGCTTTTCTATGTAATCACTTTGGGACTGGCAGGGTCCAATGACCCAAAGCCCAAAATAAATAACATGTACAATTCATACTAAGGGATATATAACTAAGGTGCCTCACATCCAACCACATCTTCAGTCATTGCTCCTGCTAGTGACTGACTCATAACTACTGTTGCTCAGCTGTTAGGACAATTAAAAGGACAATTAGAAGCTTCAGTTGCAACTATATAAAAACAAATTCCTTCTATCTAAATTTAAGCTGTAAAATCATTCAACCCTTAGAATATATTTAAGCATTTCAATTTCTTTAAAGATTTTATTACCATTTCAGTTATGATTTTTTTGTCTTTGATTAAAGTTTTGTATGATTTTTGATTCATAAAATACACCTAACTTTGTTATGGACAGCTCCCTTGCTCATAGTTCACACTGTACAAATTTACTGACATCTGTATGTTGACTGCATATTTTTTTTCATTCTTCTGTAGCTACCTAATTAATTTAATGGGCTTGTGTATAAACAAAAAGCAGTTAAAATGGCAAAAGAAGCCACTGAGAAATTTATTAAGAATTTTCTTTACCGATACGATAAATACCTTACTTCAAGTTGCTCAGTGTAGTTTACGTTAAAATCCTTATGCTAGTTTCTTTTTTTATGTGTGTTGAAACTACAACTAAAAGACAATTATTACGCTTTACTCAAAAACGCACCAGACCTGGGTTATTCACACTTGTAACAGAAGACAGTTCTGTGGCTTTTTATTTTTTTTTTTGCATATTTCATGGCCACATCTTTAACAACCTCATCAGGGCTATGTCAGAAACTAGTGGCACAGTCACAAGGTGCTTAGGGTCACTTCAAAATGTTCTTATTCTTCATCTGTAGATAAAACCAGAGCTAGTCAAATACCTCAGAAAATAATATATACAGTAAAAATAAACACAGCAAGACACATCTGCACAGCATGTGCAAATGCATGGGGGTTTTAAATGGATTCTTTAACAAATGAATGTCATAATTATATTTAACTTTACTAAAGAGGCATTGTAATGAGAACATGACTAACTTGAAATTTGGATATAACTGGGTAAACTGCAAGTATTTTTAATTAACCTGGGAAGTAATGTGGGATGTTTCAGAATGCTGCTATGATGTCAATTATTGTTTAAGTGTGGATGGCATCTACTTAAGACTCATTTTCCATATCTGCTCTGAAGCATGATATTATAAAATTACAGTACATGTGCATCATACTTGGTCATCAAAGGAACAATGTCACTTGAGGTAAAACTAGAACATTCCATGTCTTGTAAATTTATATGACAAAACTATTTTCACAAATAAAACAAAATAAACATTGCGGAAAAGCAAATGGAAAATGTTTCTATGACAACATTGAAATGACCACCTTCTAAAATTTCATCTCAAATACCTAATAGTTTACCTCATGCTGATTCACAGAATGCTTGTAAAAAGTAGTAAGAGGATTTTAAGAGATACACTTTACACAAAGAAGCTGCTTTGATGAGTTGCATGAAAAGAGCATTTAAAAGCATTTTTCAGAGACATCTCCTCTCAAAACTATGTTGTACACAATAAATTGATACATTAGAATTCTAGTTGTTAGTTCTATAGCTTGTACATTTTATTTAAATAGGACCGCGTGGATACTTTTTAATTAAGCGCATTGATTAGGTTATAAAAAACTTATGTAATGTAATTATGGGGTAAATCAAAAAAGCAAACTGAAAATTTTGTGGTAACTACAATGGAAAGAAACGGATGCAATACAACATGGTCGGCATGGCTTATGGATAGTTCGAACAAACACAATTCAGCACTTCGCCATTAGTCTAGTTAAAGCCAGGGTCAAATGAACATGGACATTCTGCTGCTGAATGAAATCTCATAGTGAGATTTCTTTGGGCAGAGGAAGGTAAACCTGCTGAAGTTCACGAAAGGATGCTGGATCAGTATGGAAGTAAAAGCAGCATGACTCAATGAAATGATTGTGAATGGGTAGAAAGGTTTAAAGCAGGATGAATAAGTGTAACTGATAAAGTTTCATGTGGTCAACCACCAACATCCTGCACACAAGTCCACATCGACATGGTGAATGCCTTCATCATGGGTGACCAATCAATTATACTGTCTGCTGTTTCTGTGGATCTGCACCTCCCATAATGCATGATGACTTGGGATACCCTAAAGCAAGAGTTCCCAAAGTGGTAGATATCGACCCCCTAGTGTCGATTTGAACTTTCTAGAGGTCGATAGTTTCAATAAAAAAATTTGGGGGTCGACGACAGCACAAATAGACCCCCTTACAACTGCTATTTGTTTGTTACTTCAAAATATCTATGATTCCAATAGGTACCTAATTAAGAAGTAAAATAATTCAAAAAAACACTTTTTTGATAAAAACACATTACATACCAAACTTGCGAACGAAAAGGTAAAATGTGTCATTAAAAGAGTCACACGTAAGAATGCATGAAAATACATGTAGCACAAACATGTCTGTGCATTGTCTTATCGAACGTATCAAAGCAAGTGCGGACATGAAAACTTTTACATGTCCGCACTTGCTCGCGGTGGAACGAGACGACGGATATTTGATATTAGCAGAATCGATCAGTCTTGTATGGTCATGCTTTCATAAAACACTATAAATTTGTTTCTTTGATGTGACAAGTACTTATTTGTGATTTGAACTTTGAGCATAATTATTTATTGAGGAGCACTACCACGAAAAAGAAAATCAGAGGACACAGTTTATTTATTCGAGTTTGAACAAAAATCTTCTCTTTCAAGTAAGTACATACTTTATTGGTTTTTTTTTTAATCACAGGGGCTGTTGAAATTGTTTGTTAATAAAAGTTGTTATTTCTTCAGATAATAATATGACTGAACCAAAAAAGAAATGCAGACAGTACAGCTTGGACTATTTGTACTTATTTTGAATTTACATGTTTATTTCATAAATGTCAAAAATGCAAAAAAACTCTGCTCGTATTTTTTTGCTTTAATTTTTGTTCGTGCAGGTTTCGATATTAAATGTTGCACAAGATAATGCCATATTCTGTAGTCCTTTTATCTTTTTCAATCATTAATTACAAGTGATTAAAATGAAAAGTTTGATACTGTATCTAGTGAAATATTTAATATCGAGTACTGTACAAATTTATTAATTTGAGTAAGTAAAGTAATGACTAGGGGGTTGACGGTTTTAAAAGTTTTTGGTAAAGGGGTCTGCGGCCGAAAAAAGTTTGGGAACTCTTGCCCTAAAGTTTGTGTAAACAGCTTACTGATTTTCACAGGTCAACATCCTTCAGTGAATTTCAGCAAAAATCTCACTATGGCACATTGTTCAACAAGCCCACAGCAGAACATCCATTTTCATTTAACCTCGGCTTCAATTAGACTAATGGCAGAGTGCTGCACTGTGCATGTTTGAACTACCCATGCAAATGTGTTATATTGCGTCAGCTTCCATCTGCTGCAGTTGCTGCATAATTTTGATACTGCATAATTTTGCAATTTTTTTTTTTTTTTATTAATTTTATTGCACTCCATACAAAGCAATCTAGTTTTTACAAAAAGAAAAATAGAGTCAAGAACAGATCGATCCCCACCCTTGAGAGAGAGAGCAAGCCAAACAGCATAAAACTTTTACAGCTTTTAAAACATACCTAAATTAATAAATTCTCTATGCTTCATGAACTTATTTTTAAAATATTACGGATTAGATCCTGCCATGTTTTGAAAAAAGTCGTTACGGATCCTCTAATTGAGTATTTGATTTTTTCCAATTTCAAATAATATAACACATCGGCTTCCCACTGACTTAAAAGAGGAGAGTTTGGGTTCTTCCAGTTTATCAGAATAAGTCTGCGTGCCAAAAGTGTAGTGGATGCAATCACAATTTGTTTGTCTTTCTCCACTTTAAGCCCCTCTGGAAGAACCCCAAACACAGCTGTTAATGGGTTAGGAGGGATTGTGAGTCCAAGGCTATCTGAAAGGTAATTAAAAATTTTTGTCCAGAATAATGTTAATTTGTTGCAGGCCCAGAACATGTGACCTAGTGAGGCTGGGACTTGGTTGCAACGTTCACAGGTTGGATCATGCCCTGGAAACATTTTGGAGAGTTTTAGTCGAGACAGATGTGCTCGATATATAATTTTGAGTTGTATAATTGTATGCTTTGCGCATATGGAGCTCGAGTGAATTCTCTGCATTGCTACTTTCCACTCCTTTTCTGATATATTAATTGAGAGATCTTTTTCCCAGTGTCCTCTTGGATCTTTGAAAGGGAGGGATTGTAAAATGATTTTATATATTGTAGAGATGGAGTCTAAGTCCTTGAGATTGAGCAATATTTTTTCCAGCATGGATGAGGGTGGAAGATGAGGAAAATCTGGAAGGTTCTGTTTAACAAAGTTCCTGATTTGAAGATAGTGAAAGAAATGTGTAGCTGGAATGTTAAATTTGGAATGTAATTGTTCATAGAAAGCAAAGACGTTGTCTATATAAAGATCTCTAAGCAAGTTAATTCCGAATTTTTTCCAGATATTAAAAACTGCATATGTTTGTGAAGGTTGAAAGAGGTGGTTCTCTTGCAGAGGTGCCACAGATAGAAGCTTCTCCGTCTTAGAATGCTTTCTACATTGGTTCCAGATTCTAAGTGAGTGGAGCACAATTGAGCTATTTGTATATTGCCGATAGCGTGTGTTTATTGGAGCACAGAGCAAGGAATACAAAGAAGTACTGCAGGATTTTACTTCTATTGCGGTCCAAGCCTGTGTATGTTCTTCTATTTGTGTCCAGGTTCTTATCGCCTGTATATTTTCTGCCCAGTAATAAAAATGGAAGTTAGGTAGAGCCATGCCACCTTCTTCCTTTTGTCTTTGTAAGGTCGCTCTTTTGATGCATGGATGTTTTGAATTCCAAATAAATGAGGTTATTGTTGAATCTAATTGCCTAAAGAATGATTTATTAATGTATATTGGGATGTTTTGAAATAAAAAAAGGAGTTTAGGAAGAATATTCATCTTAACAGTGTTAATTCTTCCAGCTAGAGTGAGATGAAGGGTTGACCATCTATGCAAGTCTTGTTTAATTTTTTCCATGCAGACGGCGAAATTTTGTTGATAAAGAGCTTTACGTTTACTTGTGATTTTTACCCCGAGGTATTTAAACTGTTCTGCAATGATAAAAGGTAGGGTATCTAAACCAATATTATATGCTTGAGAATTCACTGGAAAGAGTACACTTTTATTCAGATTAATTCTGAGACCAGAGATCTTTTGAAATTCTGTGAGTGCTGCTAAGACTGCAGGCACAGAATTTTCTGGGTCTGATATATACAGTACCATGTCATCTGCATATAATGAGATTTTCTGTTCCAGTCCTTCTCTGCTAATCCCCTTTATCTGATCAGTATTTCGACAATGTATTGCCAGTGGTTCAATGGCAATCGCAAACAG
>JANRMT010062819.1:29905162-29917326 GCA_026402145.1 Polypterus bichir lapradei
GTGCGCTCAGTTTATCAGCAAAGTGCGTATTTGGGAACACCGTAGTGACGACTTGGTTCAACATTACTTGGCAACAGGGAAAGTGGGGCAAGTTGCACTGGTGCATTTGTGTCTCCCATAAAAGCAGCTTCACTTGAAATCACTTTGTGATTGTGCACGGGTAAAAACGTCCGCTGAAGTGTCAGATTCTTATTTAATTCTTCTGCTTTCTGTATCTTCTGCATTGCATTCAGGTCTTTCAGGTTACCCTGATGTTTTGTCTCATAGTGCCGTCTTAGATTAAATTCTGTAATTACAGCCACATTAGCTCCACAAATGAGACACACGGGTTTACCGGCAATGTCAGTAAACATATACTCAGCCTCCCATCGGTTTTTAAAGGCTCTATGTTCAGAATCACCTTTTCTCTTCGGCATCGTGTGGGCTAGCTTCGCAATAACTTGCAAGCTAGACTTGATTAACGCGGTGAGTGTTCGGCAAGGCAGCTGAAGCGCTGCATTATGGGATCTGTAGTTTATTGTGTTACCAGCGCTTCATATACCCGGGCCATTAATAACAATAATACAGTATATAAAATGATCTCGCGGGCCGGATATAATTACACGCCGGGCCGGATGTGGCCCGTGGGCTTTGAGTTTGACTCATATGGACTAAATAGAACTTGAAAAGAAATATTTTTTGGAATGTGATCGCGCAAGTCAGTACATCGAGCCCGCGTGCTATTGTGGTTTTGCCTGTGTGCTTCAGTAAGTTACCGTCCCTTCGCTCTTACTTTTTTACCGTTCATCTAATGAATACACTGAGTATGGCTTTACCAAAACAATCATTGATCGCAAATAAAGTATTCATTATTCATGAAGCTTCAATAAGTGAATAGGTGATCTGTCTTTCTGCGTTAACCGCATGCGTTTTCATACGTCTCAAACTAAGGTGATGCGAGGTTAAAATAAATCGAGAAGCGCGCGTACATACTTAGTGCATCCCCTCTCGGGAATCGAACCTCGGACGTGGGCGCTACAGGCGAATGCTTTACCATCGCACCACTGCGTGTGGTTTATCTATTCGAGCGTAGCAGTGTAATTAGGTTTTTGTTCAGCACTCTATGGAACTGTTACTTTTTGTCTGTGCACTGCGTCAGTTCACGTGAGCCGCTGAATATGGTTTTATATGTCAGTCGCTCGCTTCTAATTGTTTCGCTGCCTTCTTAATTATATAATGCATGTTTTCTAAAGCGCGTTTTGTAGCTATTCCTGGCTTTCTACGTAATGCGTGATTACGTGAGAGGCGTTATGATGTCATACGAAACTCCGCCCCTCAGCTCAACTCCATTACAGTAAATGGAGAAAAACAACTTCCAGTTATGACCATTACGCGTAGAATTTCGAAATGAAACCTGCCCAACTTTTGTAAGGAAGCTGTAAGGAATGAGCCTGCCAAATTTCAGCCTTCTACCTACACGGGAAGTTGGAGAATTAGTGATGAGTCAGTCAGTGAGTGAGTGAGTGAGTGAGTGAGTGAGTGAGGGCTTTGCCGTTTATTAGTATAGATTAAACAGGCGTCGAAGATTTGAAGATAAGTGCCGGCCCCTAATAAATCCAGTTTGGTCTTGTGATATTACCGAGGGGAGCACTTTCTCCATCCTTCTGGCTAAGATTTTAGAGAGTATTTTAATGTCGTTATTCAGAAGTGAAATTGGTCTGTATGATGCACATTGTAATAAGTCCTTATTTTGTTTTGGAAAGACAGTGATTAGTGCTTGGCGAAAGGTTTGTGGAAGAGACTGGTCATCTCTGGCTTCTGTAAATGTTGCTAATAGGAGGGGAGCTAGCTGAGCGGAGAATTTCTTGTAAAATTCTGCAGGGTAGCCATCAGGCCCTGCTGCTTTCCCGCCTTGGAGTGACTTTATAGCATCTAGTAATTCTGATAACGCCAGAGGTTTATCAAGTTCCTCCGCACTAAAAGCGTATATTTGTGGTATCTGTAATGTATCTAGAAATGTATTAGATTGTGTATTGTCTTCTTTAAACTTCTTGGTCTCGTCCGATGCGAGAGATGGACGTCTGAAGTGGAGCTCCGCTAGCAGCGGTGTTATTTTTCATATTATTTGCTTATTATCCTGAGATATCCTGCATTTATTCAACCCAAGGGGAATGCTACAGTATATATGTAAGCATATATTAACATGGCCAGCAAGAAAGGGCGTCCGAAAGAAAAGAAAACTAAAGCTGCACCCAAGCCAAGATCAGCAAGCCCTAGCTCAGGATACGGCCTTTCAGAGAGAGACCTGAAACAGCTGGGCGAAAGTACAGACTCTTCGGGACCAAGGTCCGCTACATCGTCGCTGACTGAGAGTGAAAAGGGGAGCAAATGTACGATCGGGAGTGCAGATCTCGATAGCTCGCTGATCGGAGAACACCTGAAACTGGAAAGGGCCTTACAGTCCGCAATTTCAATTACTCCACGCGAGCCGGGAATAGCGGGGGCACCGGCTACAGTAGAGCCTGACGCTTCACCTACGGTACAAGAAAGCACAATTAAAATGTCTAAACTGGAGGTGATGCTCGCTGAGATCGCACAAGATATAAAGAAAACCGAGAAGGCAAATGAGAAAGCAAGGGCAAAGGCACATGAGAGGCTGCAACAAGAGTTGCTGGAATTGAAGCAGGAATGGCAGCAAGCAAACGAAACGCAACGGCTGATGCTGCAACAGGCAAATGAAAGGCTGCGACAATAAATGCAAGTGGAAATGCGACAGGTGCTGAGTAAAATTGAAACGCTTACTGATCAATTGGAGGATCTCAAGGAGACATTCACGACTAGGATTGAATTAGCCGAAAATTTAGCTACCAGTGCTGAAGAAAAACCAGAAAATGTCAGCTCTGAATGCAAAAAACTCGGAGACAAACTGGCTGCTTTGGAAGATGGAAGTAGAAGGTATAACGTCAGAATTGAAGGTCTGCCTGAGAATCGAGAAAGTTCAAACCTAGTGAAATTCGCTGCTGAACTTTTTTCTAAAATAATCAGGGACGACTTTAAAGCAGAATCTGAGATAGCAGCAGCTTACCACGTACGCGGATCAAACACCGTTAGACCCAGAACAAGGTCTTTTATAGTTCGTTTTGAACGATTATCATTTAAGCTAGAGGTGATGGCACTCCTCAGAAACAAGGAAGATATTACATTTGAAAATAACCACATTCGTATTTTTCCTGACTTCTCTCCAGCAACAGCTACTAAACGCGCAGAATTCTACAACATCAAACAGCGGTTACGGCAAGCCAGCGTCAAATACAGCCTCTTGTATCCGGCAAAACTTAAAGTGGAATGGCAAGGTCATTTCTATGTCTTCGCTAGCAAGGAAGAAGCAGAAAAGGAATTAAGAAAGCTGATCCCGGGACTATTCTGATACATAATAGTGAGTCATGGTGGTAAATGAAAAGAAAGGATTAATAATCTACTGTCTGATCTATTCGTTTTAAAATACGGGTTTTTTATCAGCATATATTCTCATATATTCTCATTATTACCTAGTATTACTAGGGCGCTATCTGTTTATGTTTTATTGTGCTTAATTACTTTTTCTTTCCTTTTTTTTTTTTTTTTCTTTCTAATTACTTCATCTCTACCCTAAACGAGACTGTTCAATATCATACCCTTGGTTTATTGTTATTGCTATTACTGCATTAAGACTTGTTATGCTTATTTTAGACACATCTTTAACACCATCACCCGGGTTTATTATCAGGGTGTATCATCTTAATGCACTAAAATTGCTGAAGACTATATATATATTTTAAGTGCAAAATTCTTTTTTTTTCTTTTTTAAAGACTATATTGGTAACAGATATCTCTATCTTTTAACCCTAAAGCACCGCTGCATTGGGGCTTGTTTTGCTTTGGACGTGCTCTGTCTCTGGGTATGTCAGAGGACTGGGACTGCGTGAAGTGGGTTTTAGCCTCACTTGGGGAGGCAAAAAGGGAGGGTGGGGGGTTAAGGGGGGGGAGAGAAAGAGAGCAGGCTTGATCTATACCTAATCTATCCTATTAATCTTAATAATTATAACTACCAACGTAATAATAAGCTGCACAGCAACAACTCTAGGGGAAATAGGAAATTAAAGCCGAAGCTGTCTCACTTCCAGTTAAGACTATAAAATGACATCAAAAACTCAGAATCAGTGTCTCCATGACGGGACAGTTAACTTCGTAAGCTGGAATGTTAAAGGCCTGAATCACGAATTAAAGAGAAAGAAAGTACTCTCTCACCTAACAGGTCTAAATGCTAAAATAGTATTTTTACAGGAGACCCACTTACTAAGCAAGGATCAGTTCCGGCTGCAAAAAGAATGGACTGGCCAAATGTTCCTTTCTAGTTTTACAAAGAAAACTAGAGGGGTGGGAATTCTCATACATAGAACAGTACCATTTGTAGCATCAGATGTAGTATTGGATCCTGAAGGGAGATATGTAATGGTCATGGGAGACTTATCCAACTGTAAAATGATTTTGATAAATGTTTATGCACCTAATGTTGATGATAAGGAATTTATACAAAATTTATTTGCATCCATTCCCAATCTGAACTCTCATAAAGTTATAATGGCGGGGGACTTCAATTGTGTTCTAAATCCACTTTTAGATAGGACTTCCTCCACAGGGGGAATGGCATCTAACTCCGCAAAGATAATTACAAAGTTTATAAATGATCACAACTTATCAGACCCCTGGAGGTTTTTAAACCCAAATTCAAGAACATATTCTTTCTACTCACCAGTTCATCATTGTTACTCAAGGATTGATTACTTCTTTATAGACAATAACTTCTTGCCTATGATTAAATCTTGCGAATACGATGCTATTGTTATTTCTGACCATGCACCTATGATCTTGGAGCTAAAATTACTAAGCCCCATACACTCACCCGCAGATGGCGCCTCAACCCCCTTCTATAAGCTGACGAGAATTGTACGGAATTTATATCCAAACAAATCAAATTCTTTCTAGAGACAAATACATCACCTGAGATCTCTGCAGGAATACTCTGGGAAACTCTTAAGGCCTTCTTAAAAGGTCAGATTATCTCATATCTTTCCCACAGAAATAAATCCAAAGCCAAGAAAGTTGCAGAGATAAAAAGCAAAATTACTAAAATAGATGAAGAACACGCCAGACTACCAAGCGAGACTCTACATAGGAGGAGGCAGGCTCTACATTCGGAATTAAACCTCTTGACAACTAAAGAAACTGAACAACTAATCTACAAATCCAGACATCATTATTATGAACATGGAGAGAAAGCTAATAAGCTTTTAGCTCAACAAATTCACAAGCAAGAAGTGCGCAACGCAATCTCGGTAATCACCAACACGAATGGAGATAAAATGTCGAACACAAAAATATAATGCACACTTTCAGAGACTACTATAAATCCCTATATACTACTGAGTTTAAAGAAGACAATACACAATCTAATGCATAATTTTGAAATTGCTTTTAATTTTTGATTTACCCTTATAATTATTATTTATTATAATTATTGGAAACGGCTTGTTATTAGTGTGAAAAGTATGAATAAAATACCCTTTCATGAAACTCTTAGCCTGACTACTGCTAAAGTCCTGGTATCAATGACAACACATTTTTTGATCGTTCTTTTCAAACCCCTAACTTTCTAGACATTCAACTGTATTTTTTTTTAAACTGTCAGGAATAATATTGTACGATAGTTCAGGCTCAGTGTCTTTCAATTTAAAAATGATGACATAAACAAGAAATTATTGCATCCTATATATTGGAGAAAAGGGTACAGTCCTGAGGACAGAAATTTATTTGACTGACACTCAGTACAAGACAACATGTCTATATTCTACAATTGAGAAAAGGGCACCTGCCTCTACTGGCATATGTACCTTTAAATACCTCTATTACTTTTTAATTTGGCATCTTATTGAGACTGTAAGAGTGCATCTGAATAACTATCCTTAATGAAAGTAGGACCAGATGATTCATTCAAGCCACAACCCTACAATCATGTACTTTGCAAAGACAGTTACCTTGGGTAAACAAATCACCACTACAAGCACTCTATATATGAAAAATAACAATTTGGAAAATACAATGATATTGTAAAAAACAAGAACTAAGATACATACCAATACAACAGTATTATCAATTAGACTCACAATAATCACACTTCTCATTTTTACAGATTAACTTACAATAACCACATATACATACTAAAATGCTAAAGGGTATAATTTAAATGCTGGGTTGTCCTACCTACACTTAGCCTGAGCTATGCATGATTACAATACAAAAAAATTTTATTTCATAACAAATATATCTAAGAGTGCATAAGCAACAGATTGCAGTAAATAGAATTTCATCCTGATGACTGTGGGGATGCAGAATCACTCTGCAACAAGCCAAAGGCAGATTTATTGATCAAAAATGTGTAAGGTGGCACATATAGTTTTTCCTTTTAATTTGCTTTTCAATGTATGTTGCGAGTTCATTTGTAATTTTATTCCCATCTAATGAATGAGTTCCTAACTAGCACCACCACCAGCAAATACGTTATTCTGTTACAATATTTAGAATTTTTAAAATGTAAAAAAAAAAAATTCATATGTGCTGTGAACAAGAAGCAGCAAATATAAAGTTAACATTACTACATCACTAGTATGATCCTAAATGTCACTCAGATGAGTGATTAGCTCAAGAACCAACAATTCTTCGTGCACATCACATGTACAGTATGTGCATCCTTTTTGTGTATACGTTGTCAACCTACTTCACTCTAAAATAGATAAAAGGCACACATGTGCTTATATTAAAAAATATAGTAAAAGCAATCTGTTTAAAGCAAATTCAGTAAACTATATCAAATATAAGTAAAAAAAAAAATACAGCTTTGCATCATGTTTCCTCCTTATTAAATGGGTCACCATGTGTAGGCAAAGTGAAACAGCATTCACTTGTATAATATTGCGCTTTGTTGTCACTGATTTCTAACCAACTTATACATTTTAAATCATTATTGAATCTGTATATTAATTACTTCTCTGATCACAGATAACTCACTTATAACCCAAAAGCACTGTCAAAAAATAAAGCCAGAATATATTTTTGAGTCTGCAGATGTTTTAACTAACCTCTATAACTGCTATTATTTTAATTTCATACTTGTAACATCCATCCATCCATCCATTATCCAACCCGCTATATCCTAACTACAGGGTCACGGGGGTCTTCTGGAGCCAATCCCAGGCAACACAGGGTGCAAGGCAGGAAACAAACCCCAGGCAGGGTGCCAGCCCACAGCAGGGCACGCACACGCACACGCACACACATACACCAAGCACATACTAGGAACAATTTAGAATCGCCAATGCACCTAACCTGCATGTCTTTGGACTGTGGTACGAAACCGGAGCACCCGGTGGAAACCCACGCAGACACGGGGAGAACATGCAAACTTGGGTCTCCTAACTGCGAGGCAGCAGCTCTACCCACTGCGCCACCATGCTGCCCTACTTGTAACATGTGAGAAAATAAGAATTTTAGATTGTGCCCAAAATATTCCCAGAAACTGATCATTTTAATAATGAATATATTTTAATACAAATTCCATAACGGTGGCACAGTGGCTGACACAGCTACCTCACAGATTCAGATAATGGGTTAAAATCACTCAGTCACTGTCTGTGTGGAGTTTACACATTCTCTTTCTGCCTGGGGTTTTCAACAAGTACTTCTACCCTAATTCCTTCTCTCTAATTACATAGAAGAGCAGGTCAGGTTAATTTGAAGCAAATAAAAAAAGAAAAAATCTATTGAGACTGAATTTGGGAGTGTGTAAGATTACAGCAGGCAATAAGATGTTGCCTCATCCACAATCGATTCATGTGTAGTGCATAATCCTGATATTACAGTATATGCTCTCATCAGTGGTTTATTGATTTATTCTTTGCTTACTTTAAGTGTTTAGAAATTAATGGAGTTTTTCAATAGCAGAAATTTATAGTTATTACTTTTGCTGAAAGACAAACTTATGAATAGTAAAACTATTTTTGTCAGATGGTGTATGCCGTTACTTTCCATTTTGACTGAATATGCTAACTTTGTCAAATGACACTGTAGAGAAAGAAACAGCAGACCATGGTGCTGACAATGCAGGTTTTATCTTTAGCTTCAAAGGTCATCTGTGTATACTTCTCCAAGTGATGCCCTTTAAGATGACAATTATATTTACTACATTATAATTTTATATTAATGCTGCCACAAAAACATTTGCAAAATAAGTGCTGCATACTACTATTTTGTTGTCACTGGCATTAATGGTGAAAAATAACAATTTTTTTTAGAACTACATCACCAAAAAAGTATTCTGCAACTTGCAAAATCCTCAGTAAGTATTTGATATAGCTATAATAATGGGTCATCATATTGCTCTTGCCTATCTGAAAAAATAGTGATATTTAATATTATTTTATTTTATTATTGGCCAATACCAATATGATATTTATTCCGCATTGCTAATTTTGAGCACATTTAAGAATTTAGGAATCAATCAAGAACTGGGTAACACATAATATGCATTTATTACAAAAACGAAAACGCAAATATATAAAGTACACAATTTCACACAAATAATATCAGCTGGCATGGGGCTTTAGTGGCTATCACTTTTGCCTCACACTGGGCTCCTCCACAGGGTAACTCTAAAATTAGTTTAAGCAGGTACACGTAATAATCAGATGAACAAATAACGCATCTTGCATTGGAAAAAAAAAAAATATTTAAGAACAGCTATAGAAAAAAAAATACACTTCAAATAACCAGGATGGAGGGCAATTTAACTTATTCAGTATACACAATAGTCAATAAAATTAAAGCTAATCCTTAATGAGATTACATTGTTTGTTTCATTAATGATGGCATGCCTAATGACAGTCTTGTCAAATGATACAACAAAACTAATAGGTTTCACTATACATTTTGCATTCTGGATACTTCCCTGTAAATGTATTTTTTTTTTATATATATGCTTCGTTGGACAATATGAGAACAATACTTGTAAACAGTAGATTAGACAGGAGTCCCCATGGACTATGATGTTTGCTGATGACACTGTGATCTGTAGCGATAGTAGGGCGCAGGTACAGGAGACCCTGGAAAGGTGGAGATATGTTCTAGAGAGGAGAGGAATGAAGGTCAGTAGGAACAAGAGAGAATACATGTGTGTAAATAAGAGGATTGTCAGTGGAACGGTGAGGATGCAGGGAGTAGAGTTGGCGAAGGTGGATGAGTTTAAATACTTGGGATCAGCAGTACAGAGTAATGGGGATTGTGGAAGGGAGGTGAAAAACAGAGTGCAGGTATGGTGGAATGGGTGGAGAAGAGTGTCAGGCGTGAATTGTGACAGACGGGTATCAGCAAGAGTGAAAGGGAAGGTCTACAGGACGGTAGTGGGACCAGCTATGTTATATGGGTTGGAGACAGTGGCACTGACTAGAAAGTGGGAGACAGAGCCGGAGGTAGCAGAGTTAAAGATGCTAAGATTTGCGCTGGGTGCGACAAGGATGGATAGGATTAGAAATGAGTACATTAGAGGGTCAGCTCAAGTTGGACGGTTGGAAGACAAAGTCAGAGAGGCGAGATTGCTTTGGTTTGGAAATGTGCAGAGGAGAGATGCTGAGTATATTGGAAGAAGGATGCTAAGGATAGAGCTGCCAGGCAAGAGAAAAAGAGGAAGGCCTAAGAGAAGGTTTATGGATTTGGTGAGAGAGGACAAGGTGATGGGTGTAACAGAACAAGATGCAGAGGACAGAAAGATATGGAAGAAGATGATTCGCTGTTGCGACCCCTAATGGGAGCAGCCGAAGGAAGAAGAATATGACTCGACTTGTAAACAGTAGATACTTACGAAGAGGTGGTTCTAATGGGTGACCAGTCCTTTGGCACCAGCCAGCTGGATGAATGTCAGGAGTGTCTGAGTCAACCCAATAATCATACTTAGAACTCCAGCCATCAAAATGAATCTATTGGAAAGAGAGAATGCATTACAGTTACAGTGTGTTATACTTTTTTCATACGCATTAATGGAAAATTTACCTTGACTGACTTTAATTAAAAAAGTATTTAGCACCATCTTGCTCTAAAATGCCTTTTGAAAATGCTTCTTAAATGCATTTCAAAATAAATACTTCTCTCTGCTTCTACTGTGAAATTTATTTTTTAAGAACTAGTTATCAATTACCTATTATATGTTAATGTTACATATACCAAAATCTGTAGGTTTATTCCTTGTTTATCAAGGTAGATAACTGATGAGGTAAGGTGTTAGTACTCTAGTAGGTGCATTTTGTTAAATTGTTAAGCAGAACAGATAATTTAAACAGGAAGAGCACTTAATAGTGAAATTCAGTAAGGCAGTGGAAAGGTGATGGCTGAATATTTCTGCATTAAAAGAGGAAAGTGAAGGTCAGGCTCTATCAATTTTCCGTCAAGTGGTAGAAAGATATACAAACACGTAACTTTGAAAATTCTGACTGTCGCCAAGCATACCTCCAAGGTTTGGCACAGTAGATGGAAAATGTTTACAGTAGATGAACACTGGCAAGAAGGAATCAAGCCACTGTTGAATGATCTACAGGATTTAGTTCTGTTTAATTATTAATCATCTGAAATTAACAATCACACATTCACAGAAATCTTTCACAGCAGAATTGACTTATTCCTCTTATTGTCTGTATTTGATATGCAATTAGGACATAGCTTGACGTAAAGCTGGATATCAAGCACATACAAAGAATGGATTCAGAAACATAATGGAACAAGGGACAAACCATGGAAATGTGTAGAACTGGAATATGCAATTGTAATATAAGATACGTATTGACTAAAGTCTCAAGAATATGGGTCAGGATGCAGGAAACCTTGGGAGGTTTTTTTTGCCAGTGAGAAAAGCATTTTTTATTTTTATTTTACAATTAACATTCTGAATGTAATTTACTATTTAGAGTTATACGGTTTTAAAATAATCACTAAATAATAAGATCAATCAATAATCTTATAGCAGAAAAAATTACTTGTTAAGTTTTCCAAACAAAATATACCAGCTGTTTACTCCATTAGCTAATATGAATATTTAGCCAGGTGCAGTAAACAGTAGGTAAAGACTAAGAACATTTATTGTTTTTTTTATTTTAACGGCACTCCAAAGACTCTCATTAACTAATAGTGTCAATCACCTTGATAAAAGTATACTTAAAGATGACAAATGAAAAACACATTAAATCCATTACAGAGCCTATAATTGTAAATTACATTGACTAAAACAAAAAAATAGAGCAGAAAAATATACTTTTTTATGTATGCATATACATACAGTATATAGTATACAATTTAAGTTAATAAATATACTAAACATGTTTTGCATTTTAACTCTAGAATTTTTATAAATATGTATCATGAATTCTCTGTGTATCTGGTGAATTTCTATAAAAGTGGAAAATGTACAAAATATGCCTGGCTGTTCTGTTTTTTTTTTTTTAAACACGCAAATGTAAAATACACACGTTTAAAATTCTTTGGCAGTATTAATTCAAAATATTTTTCATACTTTGTTTTGGCTCAAGTTAATTTATTAATGTTACAGCTTAAAGACTAAAGAGTTTTTCAAAACAAAAGTATTTTCATAGAAATGCTTATTTTTGTCTTTTTCATACATTTAGATAACACTATATTTAAAGAGTAGGGGTTTCCCCCGAGCTCACTTCGCTCGCCAGTCACTTTGCGTCTCTGCCGCTCGTGTTGTGAAGAGGGGGGCTGAACACACCCCAAGAAGACTTGGTCGCTCCTTCGAAATCCCCTCTTAAAACGGTGAAACAATGGGAAACAAATACAGTTTATTTTACCTCCTCTTTGCTCAATCAGCTTCTGTCTTGCTGCTACTGTGCCACATGATCTGCATCTCGCATGGCGCTTCAAGCATTTAAAAGCCTATACAGCAGCTGTCCTACTCTTTGTCTTTTATTTCCAGCACAGGGTGTGGCTAAATCTCTTGGCACAAATTCTCGTCTCGCAGGACATGAGTTCTTGATATTTTTTAGTATAGATAGATAGATAGATAGATAGATAGATAGATAGATAGATAGATA
>JANRMT010062819.1:29920889-29933685 GCA_026402145.1 Polypterus bichir lapradei
ATATATATATATATATATATATATATATATATATATATATATAAAATCTTCATTTGGATCTTGATCTTTGTTTGTCTGCGAATGAATTAGAAGAAGAAGCACTAGATGGCAGTAGAGAGACAGCTAAAACATAGGCATTGCATTAAGAATCTCCTCCAGGCTTATACTACTGAAGACTGTAGTACGCCAGTCACACCTCAAAACACAGACATTCAAACTAAACAAATTGTTGTGCTTTAAATTAACTAAAGAGATCTTTATTTAGATCTTAATCTTTGTTTGTCCGCGAATTCCACGCATGTGTAGACCACCTTCCAGTTTAGTACATTGTTGTTACTCACGGATGTCAACAATGTGCCGGAATAACGAAAGGGGTGGTGGACAGTGTTACGCTGGTTAGCTCCTGAGGCCTGGTTAGAGAATGAAACTGCCGAAGATGAAAGGTACTTGCCTACGTAACATATGAATGAAAGAAAGACAGTGGGTAAAATGAATGACAACGTAACAGCATGTTCCAGAAATTATTATTGTTACGTTGTAGCCGGCGAGTGCTGCGCGTCTCACAGTTGTACCGTGGCTTGCTCACATGTCAGTGAAGTTATCCCTATTTATGCTTTAAAGAGCCTGGATACCTATGTGTCCCCCTTTTATAACCATTGCTCCGTGTATATTGCCTTACTCTTTGGATTGCCACAAAGCAACCTGCGAGATTGGAGAAAGGTTGAGAAGAGATCATGAGAGGAAACGACAGCATCGTGAAAACGAGACGGACTGTGACCGGACAGAAGCAGAAATGCTCCTACACCACCACATAATTACGATTCGGACAGTGATTCCGAGTAGGCTGTTCCTATCAAATCAATATCCAAGGGTTTTCTTTTGTAATTTTGTTTCCCTTATAAAAAAATCATAATGCTGTGCGATGAAGGGCCCAGTTAACGACTGGCAGCTGCGTTTAAACAGGGAGCCCTTCACAGACAACTTTAACACGCGCAACGTAGTTGGGCGCATATGGCTAGTACGAGTATATATATATATATATATATATATATATATATATATATAAATAAAAGAGAGAGAGAGACTAGATTAAACCAGAAGCCTTAATGTGTCCAGTGTTTGAGACATTACAGAGTTGTGGCATTTTCTGGGTGAAGACTGCCTCAGTGAGGAGGGGCTTTCTCCAATCTGCATATTACACTAATTTCTACTATCAAAAAAACAAAGTATCACAGAATTGTTAAGTCTCCAGTTTATGTACAGTAGACTTTTACATAACGTTTACCTTTAAAAGGTTAATGTTTGCAACCCTAATTTTGGATTTTAAAAGTTTTGAAAATAGATGAATAGCATTAACTGATCAGTTCTATTCTAGTAATTAGTAGCATAGTTTGATTTTGTTGTGTAGCTAAAAAACACAAATTAAGAACCACCAATGTGGCCTCGAAAGTAATTATAAACAGTTTAGAAATTGTTTTTTCATCAAAACCTTTTTTTCCCACTTTTCTCATACAATATTAAATTAAACCTATGGTCAGAATATTGCATTGGCTATTATAGGGCACCACAATAAAACATCTCAGCACTTCACTTCTTGTCCTTATCTCACCAAGTTATCTGAAAAAGAACATTTGAACAGGACAAGACTCCATAAAAGCTTATAGATGTTACTGTCAAATTGAATTAAGCTCTACTCCAAACATCCACTGGGTTATACAGTATATTCTTTTGCTGACATTAGGAAGGACTGATTTGGAAAGGCAATAGTGGTTAAGCCCTGAAAAAGGAAAAAAAAACATGTTGTGAACACCTGTTAGCAACCCTTGCGACACAGAGAATAATGAGGGGTCTTTTTTGACCTGTGTGACCTTAATACTCTGAAGCCAATTCTCAGGAGTTTTGTTCAAGGTGGCCATTTGATAATCAGCACAAGCACATGATTAAACATATAATTAGTGAGAATTATACAGAATCTTCAGAGTGTGGGATCCTTCAAAGTATGAAGTCATTTCAAGTCTCTTTATCTTGTTGCATCTGGATGCACTGCATCCACAAAATTCATATTTTTAAAGTAGCAGCTGCCCATAATAACGTTTATGTTACTTGCTTATAATCCTGCCTATCTTCTTTTGGCTTAAGTGCTATGGAAATGGACAGAATCGGAGCAGACAAGATATCAGTTCTTTCCAAGTCCTTTTTTTAAACTGTTAGAAACCATATTACAGAGGAATTTACTATCTATTTTATAAAGTTTCTTGTCTTTTTTAACTTTACCTTTTTTATAACTTTTGTTTGTTAGTTAAACTGGCTTAATTCACTCACGTTGTGCTTGTGATTGTGGGCTCTAAGGAGCAGATTTCAGGACTTCTAGTGGCCTGTATAAATCTTGATGGGTGAAGAATGTCTTTGCAGGCTATCTCCTTGATTATGCTTATTGTTAGGATAATACTACATACTGCCTTTTTATATCAATAAATTTAAAATTATTAAGGTCCAGGAGCATAATTAACTATTTCTTAACCAGCTGAACAACTACAAGTTGCGATACACTTTTTTAAGTATTGAGTTGGAAGAACATTCCAGACATTTAGGAGATGTGCACCAAAGACAGATTTTCAATTACAACACAAACATAATAATGTAAAATGAGGTTAAGCTTGCAAATGAATTAGATTTTATAAAGAAGTGAAACAAGCACAAAACTGTTGTCACCAGTAGGCTGCTTCAGGAAACTAAACTCACAATTGTAGACAACTGACAGTCCATGGCGGAAAGATAAGAGGATATCAAGAATTGTAAATTTCCAGTCAGTGCAGTTATGAAAGGATGTTTAAGCTGCTCAACAATAATAATGCTACTCTTTATGATGAGCATGGATAGCATTTTTGTGGGCTCCAACGATGGGAATCTCAAGGAGAAGGACCTGGGTTAGGATGGGTGAATGGACTACTAAAATTTATGGTTGCTTTCTGTGTTTTCAAACTTGTGTGTAATAATGTGTTAATGTACTGAAGGAGGGATTCCATCCTTATTTTTATAAGGCTAAACTCTCATTAAACACTGCTACAACACTTTTAGAGTTTGAATGTACAGATATTAGTTAACAGTTCAAATACATGGCATAATGTCTACCTTCTATATCTAAAAATTAGTGGCTATGCCTTTCCCTTCTGATGAGTAAATGCTAAACTACCTTTGTTTATACCAATATCAACTAAACAAAACATAGAAATATATCCTGAAATTGATTTTCCTTTGTGCCTAATCTGTCAGCTATCATTGTACCAAGTTTAGCTGTCATATTCCATGCAAATGCCTCACAACCAAACTCACCTTAAGGAAACATTTAGTCTCTTGTATTTAACACTTACATATTTTATTAATTACAAAGAATATATATTATATATTTTATATATATATTATACATACAGTGGGGGAAATAATTAATTGATCCCCTGCTGAATTTGAAAGTTTATTCACTTACAAACAAATGAGCAGTCTCTAATTTTAGTGATAGTTTCATTTTAATGGAGAGAGACAGAATATCAACCAAAACTCCAGAAAACATACATACCATAAAATTTATAAATTGATTTGCATGTCATTGAGTGAAATAAGTATTTGATCCCCTACAACCCAGCCAGAATTCTGGCTCCCACAGATTGCCTGTTTGCCAATGTGGCACACAAATTACAATCAATAAATCAATCAATTACATATACAGTGGAACCTTGGTTTGCGAGTAACTTGGTTTACGAGTGTTTTGCAAGACGAGCTAAATTTTTTAATAAAGTTTGACTTGATAAACGAGTGATGTCTTGCAATACGAGTAGTATGGATACACTTTGTCTGCTGAGCGTCATGTGATCACAACTGAGCTGATGGTTCGTCTCTCTCTCTCTCTCGCTTGCTCTCTCTCTCTCTCCCCTTATCTCGCTCGCGTCTCTCTCTCTCTCTCCTCTTGAGGGCAATCGTCTCCTATTCTCCGTCTGAGTCTGCGTGCCTCACTCATATAGTCAATATCTGTATGAGCGTATACTGTTTACTACTGCATTGTGACTGTGTGTGCTGTGAAGTGCGAGTCCCCGTCTTGCGCCCCAAAACACGAAGCTGAGTGTCAGTACTTTAACAACACCAGCTTTATTCAGCTTGAAACAGCAACAGCGGGGTTATTTATTGTAGTGGGATCTTTATAATGTTCCTTGTATCACCCATCGACCGCAGGCGCTTATAGCATGTCCGTGATCTTTTTGAATACGCTTATACGGCGAACTGCTACAGCGCTGGAAGACTGCGATTGCTTTGGGACACTCTTCCACATGTCGTCCCTTTGGGTGGAATCCCACAAGAGTTTAGAAACTCACTGACACCAGCCATGATTCTTTTTAAAAGTAAAGTGCAGGTTAATTTGTTTTATGTATTTTTACTTTATATTTTGTATTAATCATTTTTATATGAATAGTTTTGGGTTGTGGAACGAATCATCTGAGTTTCCATTATTTCGTATGGGGAAATTCACTTTGATATACGAGTGCTTTGGACTGCGAGCACGTTTCTGGAACTAATTATGCTCGCAAACCAAGGTTCCACTGTACTCCTGATCTCAACTCTGTGGAAGCCGGAAGTTTGTATGTAATGATGTGTAATGTGAGCTGTCACAGAGGCAATTTGTTTCCTACCTTTTATGCATACCCGCGACATTTTATATGTATAACCTATCACAGACAACTATACATCATTTCAATGGGCTGAAACTGAGCTATTTAATGGTAATGAGCCTTGCGCTGTATGTGGTTTGTCGCAGTTGAGATCGTTGATCAAAATAGATTCACTTAGTTGTGATAAGCTGCTGGCCTCAGGGTATGCACATGCAAATCACATATTTTAATAATGATAGAGAGCAGACAACATGGAAACTAATGATTTATTTGAAAAGAAACATTTTTGGGTATGTAAAATGAACATTTTTGTTTTTGCTTGAGTTGTTTGGTTTACTGCAACATACACAGACAACTTTGAAATATGGCTGTGTCCCGCCGCTGGGACACTTTGTGCATAAAAGTGACTACATATGTATTTCTATACATACATACATACATACATACATATAAAAAAATGTGCTTGTTTTATAAATGGCCAATCATTGGCCAGTCTTAAGAAGTTAAGAATATAAGCTAAGTAAAAGCTCTGAATTTCCCACTCACTCTCTGGATTTGGTGGTTTGTATCTTTAACAGAGGGGAGAATTAAGTATTATTTATTTAAAATTTTTCATCCTATCCAAATGGGTGCATTTATATTTGACAAAGTGACTTCAAGCCTCATTTCTGCCATTCAATGGCATTACTTATGCTCCTGTTATTAACAAATTGAAGCAGCTTCCATTTCCTTTACTTTGTTTAACATGGGAGTGTGTAAGTTAAGCAGATGGCACACTATTATTGCTAAGCAGCTTCCACGTATCTGGCAACATTGAAGTGTGAGTGAAGAACACAGCAAGTTGTAATCAAACACCTGCCATACATTTACTAAAATGGGAGTATGTGTAAAATTGACTGTATACCGAGACTGCCAAGCACCTTGCTTTTTTTTTGCAAAGCAGAAGGAATAAGTGAACTGTACAGAGGGTTTTATATACTGATTAACTGCCATATTTTTACTCAAAGAAACACATAAAGATGGATTTAAAATTAATGGGTAGGCAAACTTTGGGTTGCTTATAATAATTCTTTGTATTTATATAGCGCTTTTCTCACTACTCAAAACACTCAGCAATTGCAGGTTAAGGGCCTTGCTCAAGGGCCCAACAGAAAAGAGTTCCTTTTACGGGATTCGAACCGGCAACCTTCCGATTGCCAGTGCAGATCCCTAACCTCAGAGCCACCACTTTGGGTTGTTTGGGTGAAACCATACACTAAGTCTCCAACTAAGAAGCACAGTATTGATAGTTTTCTTCCCGAAACTAGAAGCATGCAAATGTGCTAGCCCTGTCAAAGATAATAAGCAACACATCTATTTAACATGAACTGCTGATCATTACACTACGGTAATTTAGTACTGTACTATTCATGTTGCATGTGCAAATCAAGTAATTACTAACAGTAACCATTTTATTTAAAATGGAGTAGATATGACATTGTATGTTCAGGACACAAAGAATCAGAGTTTTAAAATAAAAAAGTGTTAAAAGCTATGTAGTGTTCTTAAACAATCACAAATAATGTTGTGTGGCCAAACTGCTCATTAACATTCTGAACAACTACAAATGATTTCACTTGAATGTATTCTGTGGCCTGATAATGTAGTCAATTTCCTCATATAAACACAAACAGACCAGACACACAAACTGCATATTTCAAATCTTTTGTTTTAATCATATCATTCTGTGGAAACAGGCCAGAATAATTTATTTATATGAAGTTACCAAATACCAGCCATATATCTGCTTAACACGATAACCAAGTGAAGCAGACAGAAAGCAGGATTGATGTACTGAGTCTTATACTAGTAAACCAAAATGCTAATGGAAAGCATTGGTTGGTGTTAATGGGGGAGGAGTAAGTTTTACTTAGCTAATCTCTAGCTTTATTTGCTGCTACATAAATTAATGGATTACAAGTCAGTGCATTGAGATTTCTCATTTTTTTCCCTTTACAGGCAATTATGATATAATATTCTCAAACTCACTGAAAAAATTATGGGTTGTGAGAGGGCTAGAATCTGTGGTAGAAGCATATGGTGCAAAGCAATACACAGTCCTGGACAGAGTGCCAGTCCACTGCAAAAATTAATTTAAACACCTATACTCATGCTCATACCTCACACAGTGCCACTTTGGAGTTAGAAGATGTGAAAATGTGGCAGGAAAACTGGTGTACCTGGAGAAAAGCTCATACCAACACTGATCGCATATACAAACTCCCAAATGATGATTGGGTATGCACTTCATACCCAGGACACCTGTCCCAGAAGGCAAATGTGTTTATGTGGAAATTAACAGCACTATGCGCTCTAAGAGAAAAAGTCTACTGTGGTACTAAAAGTTTAAAATCAACATCTAGTATAGGTTTATAAGTGCACAATAAGACTAGTAGACAAGAGCATCTTTGTCAGCCAGAATAACCTATGATTATTGCAATTTTTCCAACCACAGTTATGTAGTGTTTTGTGTAATCAATAATTACAAAGAATGCTTCATAGGGAATTGAGTATGTATTAAAAGCCAAAACTATTGAGACTAATTTTGGAAGACAAAATGGATCATCTGTCAAATCAATTACTTCTGAAATAGTTTTTTTGGTATGCAAATGGATCACATGCAAAATAACAATTTAAACTCAAAGAAAACTGAAAAGAATTAACAATTTATTTCATTTTACTTTGATATTCAATTATATGTTTCGTAATGAAAATGCAGAACATTACAAAGAAAATGAGGCACTGGGTCACAAGATCAAGACAGATTGTTGGAATAACGAAAAAGGTTTGTAAAATGTGAAAAAATGTAAGTCTTTGCATTCTATCCCAATCCATCCCAGCTGTCCCCCAAATCTGCAGGCACAAACAATGTTCTGTAAAATCCAACATGGCTAATATTGCATTCATGAGTTTCAAAAACGTGCCACAAAAAATACATTTGCATGGACTTTTTCTAATCACTTTGTCCTAATAAAAGTTAAGGCATAAAATGATAATATAAAAAATAATAAAGCTAACAGTAAAAAATATTTTAATATGAAGAACTACAGTGGACAAGTAACTAATTATTAGGAAAAACAAACAGAATAAGAAAGGCTCCTTACATAAAATATACTATGTTTTTAACCTTTAAGTCTAAAACTGAAAAATGTGTTTATCTGGATGTTTTAATTGTTTCTGAAAATTGCTTATGACAATGTACCAATAACATCAACAGAAATAAAAAAGAAAGCAGTTTTTTATTTCATATAAATGTATAGTTTTACTACAAAAATAAAAAAAAAGTACATGTCTTCATTTACATATCTTATTATGCAGAACCACGACCAGATTAAAACCTCCACAGGCCCTGGGTGATATAATGAATACAGCTGCTTTACAGAGACTTGATCTCACTTTTAACAATTCATTTAAGTGCACTGACACCCTGGTCATTTGATACAGTGTGATTGTTCACACTATTGTACTTCACATGCAGACATTCGATCGTTTCATTGATCTTTTCTTATAAACTGGTTGGTAGGGAGGTAAGGTAGTAATTTCATGGAGCAACCCCACTTTTTGATTTCGGAATGTAGACACACTTATTTCTGTAAGTGGAGGAACAGGGCTGTAAGATGAAAAGGTTCCTTGCTGTCAAGGGCCCCAGGCATGGGCAAGGAACACCATAATGGCAGATCTCTTCCTGTGTTGCACTTAATAGATGGTTAATTTAAGATAAATGATAAAGTATAAAGAACAGCTGACTAAAACAAGAAACAGGAAGCTATGCATCCAAGAAGGTACTGTAAATGATCGAAAGATTACTAAGACATTCAATGTGTCTTCTCATATTTTGCTTGGAAGTTTCTGGGACTGTGAATATGTTTTACATTAAAAGTGACCTTCACTTGATCCATACACAATATTGCTTAATAGGCACCAACATTTTCACAAGTGACTTTTAATGACACTGAAGGCAACAGCTCATATTTCAGAGATTTTTTCCATTGTGTTATTGTATGACCAGGGTTGTTGCCGTAAGTCAAGATTATTTTTTTCTCTATTTAAACTTTTTGTTGTTTTTTTAAATAAACGTTTGTATTGTGTTATTAATTCTGGTTTGGTTTTGCTCTTTTTGTATTTTATTTACGTGAATTTTGTATTAATTGTTCTCTTCATCCTCCCTCCTATATGTACAGCCCAAGGAGACAGGGTATCCCAATTTTGCAGAAGTAGCAATGCTGCCTTTAATATTTTTCTGATTCTTATAATCGATGATTCTTGTTTGCATATCTTAGCTTTGACCATTTCCTTGTCTTTAACTTGCTCTTATTGATTTGCAGATTTTCGGATTTCTTTGCTTTAAGGCAAAGCTTATTTTTTGCTTTTTTGTTCCTATATTACTACTATTTGTGAACTTTTTAAAATTTTTTTCTGGCAGATTCTCTGTTTGATTAATTTTGCTGAAATTCATATTTATATTTTTAGCTTCTTTGTAGTGCTTGCATCACTAAAAACAGTTCTGTGTAGTAAAACACTAGTAAGACTGATTCAACCATTGTTTTCAACAAAAGATAATTATCAATAAAGAAAATAAATGAGAAGAAAAGTTATTAAGGTGTTCTACAAAGTGCATACCTTTATTCTATAATCATCAACATCCACTATGGTGGCAACACGTATTAGCATGGGATTACGCTTATCCACAGCCTCTAGCTTCAGTTTAGAAGTGAACCCATGACGTTTTTTCTGTAAAAATAATATTTGTCATTAAATAAATTGATAAATCCAATAATTTTTGTAATCCCAAATTTTATTTCTCATTATAGTAGAGAACAGTAGCAGTACGTACATATACTAAACCAGTTTAAGGTTGCCAATTAACCTAGCCTGAATATATTTTATGATTTAAGTGGAAACAGAAGCACCATAAAAATGTGAATACTGGAAGGATATGTAAACTTAAAATATGTAGTGTCAAGGAGGGGAATCAATCCCATATCTATAGATCTATGTGGCAGCAAAACTAAAATGCTTGTGTCACCATGACACCCTTAATTATAAACATATGCTTTATAACAGTAACAATTTAGAACAATACATCTGTATGGTACATTAACTTAAGGGACTATTTACTATTTTCATAAGGATTGTAAGATGGCACCTCATTTACAAGTGTACATTATACAGTATTAATACCTTAACCCTGAAAACCATTAGTGCATTTATCATACTTTTACTATACTGTTGCATACAATTTTACTGTCTTATATTTCATAATGACACTATATAGAGGTTTTTCATACTTTTTTAATATATGGACTTACTGCAACACTTACCACAGTCCATCAATTCCATAAAAGCTTTTTTTTTCTCCATTCTTAAACAAAAAGATACTCTCCCAAAGATCAAAACCCATTCAAAAATAAATTATGGACACACCTTTTTATTCCTGTGAGTGTAATTATTTTTGAAAAATTCAGCATTGGTAAAAATTCTCATAAATAAAGAACTACCATATTAATTGAATTCCCTTACATTTAAAGGGTAAAAAGAAATAATATATCAGTAAGTGGCATCCAATGAAGATGTATTATTTGGAAGTGATAAACATTTTCTGCAAACTAGCAATTTGTGTTTTTCTCCATTTTTCAAGACTAACGGTAAAAATCTGTTCTTTTTCACCTGTTAATATTACATAAGAAAGTTGACAAATGCAGGGGACTTTGCAGTCCATCAAGGGTGTTTGTTTAACTAATAGCTAAGCTGTCCCAATATCTAATCCAGATACTTCATAAAGGTTAACAAGGTTTCTGTATAAGATACATTGGTTGGTAGTTTGCTCTAGGTTCTTACAACTCTTGTGTAAGGGAGAGTTTCTTAGCTTCAGTCCTAAATGCACTTCCCCTTAATTTCTAATGGTGTCTTCGAGTATGTGATTTATCTTTAAGTTGAAAGAATTTAGATGGACCTACTTTATTAATGCCTTTGAGTTTTTTGAAGACCTGTATTAGGTCCCCATGCAGTCTCTCTGCCCTGGGATGCATTAAGTTGCTCTTGTCTGCACATTTTCAAGTGATATGTTTTCTTTTTTTGTAGAATGGTGAGCAGAACTGCACACAATACCCCACATGCAGTCTCACTAATGAATTATACAGTCTAAGCAAAATATCTCTTGATTTATGTTCAATAGTTTTAACAATCTATCATAACATTTTATTTGCCTTTTATATTGCGTCAGCATATTGTTTAAACTTGAAAACATTGTTTCAACATAAACACAATAAATCTTTTTCAGAAATGACTTCATCCAGGACAGTGTCCCTGTTCTTATATTTATAATTGATGTTCCTGTTTCTCACATTTAACACTTTGCACTTTTCTGCAATATAGTTCTTTCTCCAGCTGTTTGCCCAGTTCTGAAGTATGTCCATGTCTTTTTGAATTCTTTTTGTTGCCTCCTCAGTTTCTACTACAATTTTAGTGTCATCTGTGGCACTAAAATTCCTTTTTTACAAGTTTACTAACTACATCTGAATCAACAATAACATTACAATAAATCAAAAAGTGTTCTGAAGAAAAACCTGCAAATGCAAAAGACCTTTTTGGATCAAAAGAACCCCTGATTAGTGTTAAGTCCATATATTAAAAGGGTGGAGATCATGATTAATCGTTACAAGAAACAATATCAGTGTTCTTACGTTTTGTACAGTACACAAACTTAATGATATCTAAACCGATCATTTTAGAAGTCTTTAGAAGTTTTTCAGGTTTTACTTTTTTTATAACAATGAGAACCCTAAGAAATTATAATAATTCAAATATTTTTCATTTAAATATATACTTTATGAATTGACCCTATTAATGATGACCACTACTTTTAAAGATTAAAATATTTTATTTAAAAAATATGAATGAACTTCAAATGTGACATTTATTTTTGATAAAGACTTACAAACTAATACAGTGACTACAGGTATTTTGCAGAGGATTGTTTACACAACAATACTAACTTTTACAAGTTAATACCTACTACATTAACACAATATTCACCTGTTTAAACACACTGCCAGGAACTGCTGATGTATTTGTTTCTTGTAAATATTCTTCCCATAAAAAACGCTCTGGCCTAGGATGGCCTGCAAAAGAGACAAACAAAATATGAATTTAACGTTATTAATTAATCACAAAAATCTATACTTCATGTTTCTAGTGTTTTGTATTGTGAAAGAAAATAAATACCCATATTTAACACGTTTGGTCCTGTTAAATTATTAAGTCATCATTCTTGAAAGTGAGAACCATAATTAGTACATAGAAAAATCATAAAATGTGGTCTAAAAAAATCTATGAATTTAAAAGAACATAACAGAGACATTTTTAATTGGTTTAATACAATTCAGAATATGCATTGTACAATTGTATGTGCTAACAAACAAAAAACATTCACAGTCAAAAAGGAGAAAAAGAAAACAAAAATATTACTAAAAGTAATATTTTTTCAAAAGTATATGTTTTAGTCTTTTTTGCAGAGTCCAATAACCAAGGTCGGGTACCTGATTTGAAATGTTGCACTTGATGTAATGAAATTAAAGAAAATGATAGCCTAGTGGCTGAATGGTTTTGCTTTTGTTTGGGTATTTTATAAAGTAGGCTAACATTGTGCATAAAAATCTCAAAATCATAAATAGGTTTGCAAAAAAAAAATGAATTAATGACAGTTTTGCTCACCTCTAATCATATATTAAACTATTTGATTTATACTCTTATGTGATCAATAATGAAAAGACCATGTGGTAATGTATAAGCTTGTTTGATCCAGCAAAACAGACTGAACACTGATTTTAAAACTTTTCAATAATAATTTTAAATATAGCAACTGGTAAATAGCATAACTCCTCAAAAAAATGAAAGGAACACTTTTTAATCAGAGTAAGGCATCAAGTCCTTTCGTTCCTAACACATCCATCCATCCATATCGGTATAAATTTCCAACATGATTTTTTTTCCACTGAGATCTGATGTGTTTTTTAAAGTGTTCCTTTAATTTTTCGATAAGTTATTTATAAAGTGCTTTATAAATAAAATTGGATTGGATTGGAGATATATATATATAT